>CM033037.1:9753014-10422081 GCA_019207045.1 Branchiostoma floridae x Branchiostoma belcheri | reverse complement strand
TTGGTCATACCTTGTAATACCTTGGTCATTACCTTGGTCATACCTTGGGATACCTTGGCATACCTTGGCCATACCTTGGTCATACCTGGTCATACCTTGGTCATACCTTGGTCATACCGGCCATACCTTGGTCATACATTGGTCATACCTTGGTCATACCTTGGCATACCTTGGCCATACCTTGGTCATACCTTGGTCATACCTTGGTCATACCTTGGTCATACCTTGGTCATACCTTGGCCATACCTTGGTCATACCTTGGTCATTTACCTTGGTCATACCTTGGTCATACCTTGTCATACCTTGGCCATACCTTGGTGATACCTTGGTCTACTTGGTCATACCTTGGTCATACCTTGGTCATACCTTGGTCATACCTTGGCCATACTTGGCCATACCTTGGCCATACCTTGGCATACCTTGGTCATACCTTGGTCATACCTTGGTCATCCTTGGTCATACGTTTGGTATACCTGGTCATACCTTGGTCATTCCTTGGTCATACCTTGTCATACCGGGTCATACCTTGGCCCTACTTGAATACCTTGGTCATACCTTGGCCATACCTTGGTCATACCTTGGTCATACCTGGGTCATACCTTGGTCATACCTTGGTCATACTTTGGCCATACCTTGGTCATACCTGGCCATACCTGGTCATACCTTGGTCATACCTTGGTCATACCTTGGCCATACCTTGGTCATACCTGGTCATACCTTGGTCATACTTGGCCATCCTTGGTCATACCGGTCATACCTTGGCCATAATTGGCCATACCTTGGCTATACCTTGCCAATTTGGTCATACCTTGGCCATACATTGGCAAATACGGCCATACCTTGGTCATACCTTGGCCATACCTTGGTCATACCTTGCACCTGGTCATACCTTGGTCATACCTTGGCCATACTTGGCCATACCTTGGTCATACCTTGGTCATACCTTGGCCATACTTGGTATACCTTGGTCATACCTTGTCATACCTTGGCAATACCTTGGTCATACCTTGGTCATACCTTGGTCATACCTTTGTCATACCTTGGTCATTTTATACCTTGGGTCATACTTGGTCATACCTTGGCCATACCTTGGTCATACCTTGGTATACCTTGGTCATACCTTGGTCATACCTTGGTCATACCTTGGTCATACCTTGGCCATACCTTGGTCATACCTTGGCCATACCTTGGTCATACCTTGGTCATACCTTGGCCATACCTTGGTCATACCTTGGTCATACCTTGGTCATACCTTGGTCATACCTTGGTCATACCTTGGTCATACCTGGTCATACCTTGGCCATTACCTTGGTCATACCTTGGTCATACCTTGGTCATACCTTGGTCATACTTGGTCATACCTTGGTCATACCTTGGTCATACCTTGGTATACCTTGGTCATACCTTGGTCATACTTGGCCATACCTTGGTCATACCTTGGGTCATACCTTGGTCATACCTTGGTCATACCTTGGTCATACCTTGGTCATACCTTGGTCATACCTTGGCCATACCTTGGCCATACCTTGGTCATACCTTGGTCATACCTTGGCCATACCTTGGTCATACCTTGGTCATACCTTGGTCATACCTTGGTCATACCTTGGTCATACCTTGGCCATACCTGGTCATACCTTGGTCATACCTTGGTCATACCTTGGTCATACCTTGGCCATACCTTGGTCATACCTTGGCCATACCTTGGTCATACCTGGTCATACCTTGGTCATACCTTGGTCATACCTTGGTATACTTGGCCATACCTTGGTCATACCTTGGTCATACTTGGTCTACCTTGGTCATACCTTGGTCCATACCTTGGTCATACCTTGGTCATACCTTGGTCATACCTTGGTCATACCTTGGTCATACCTTTGTCATACCTTGGTCATACCTTGGTCTACCTTGGTCATACCTTGGCCATACCTTGGTCATACCTTGGTCATACTTGGTCATACCTTGGTCATACCTTGGCCATACCTTGGTCATACCTTGGTCATACCTTGGCCATACCTTGGTCATACCTTGGTATACCTTGGCATACCTTGGTCATACCTTGGTCATACCTTGGCATACCTGGTCATACCTGGCCATACCTTGGCCATACCTTGGTCATACCTTGGTCATACCTTGGTCATACCTTGGCATACCTTGGTCATACCTTGGTCATACCTTGGCCATACCTTGGTCATACCTGGTCATACCTTGGTCATACCTTGGTCATACCTTGGTCATACCTTGTCATACCTTGGTCATACCTTGGTCATACCTTGGTCATACCTGGTCATACCTTGGTATACCTTGGTCATACCTTGGTCATACCTTGGCCATACCTTGGTCATACCTGGTCATACCTTGGTCATACCTTGGTCATACCTTGGCCATACCTTGGTCATACCTGGTCATACCTTGGTCATACCTTGGTCATACTTGGTTTTACCTTTGTTTGGCCTTTTGGTCATACCTTGGTCATACCTTGGTCATTTGGTCATACCTTGGTCATACCTTGGTCATACCTTGGTCATACCTGGCCATACCTGGTCATACCTTGGTCATACCTTGGTCATACCTTGGTCATACCGGTCATACCTTGGTCATACCTTGGTCATACCTTGGTCATACCTTGGTCATACCTTGGTCATACCTTGGCCATACCTTGGTCATACCTTGGTCATACCTTGGTCATACCTTGGCCATACTTGGTCATACCTTGGTCATACCTTGGCCATACCTTGGCCATACCTTGGTCATACCTTGGTCATACCTTGGTCATACCTTGGCCATACCTTGGTCATACCTTGGTCATACCTTGGTCATACCTTGGCCATACCTTGTCATACCTTGGTCATACCTTGGTCATACCTTGGTCATACCTTGTCATACCTTGGTCATACCTTGGCCTACCTTGGTCATACCTTGGTCATACCTTGGTCATACCTTGGTCATACCTTGGTCATACCTTGGCCATACCTTGGTCATACCTTGGTCATACCTTGGCCATACCTTGGTCATACCTTGGCCATACCTTGGTCATACCTTGGCCATACCTGGGTCATACCTTGGCCATACTTGGTCATACCTTGGTCATACCTTGGTCATACCTTGGTCATACCTTGGCCATACCTTGGTCATACTTGGTCATACTTGGTCATACCTTGGTCATACCTTGGTCATACCTTGGTCATACCTTGGCATATTGGTCATACCTTGGCCATACCTTGGTCATACCTTGTCATACCTTGGTCATACCTTGGTCATACCTTGGTCATACCTTGGTCATACTTGGCCATACCTTGGTCATACCTTGGTCATCTTGGTCATACCTTGGTCATACCTTGGTCATACTTGGCCATACCTTGGTCATACCTTGGTCATACCTTGGCCATACCTTGGCCATACCTTGGTCATACCTTGGTCATACCTTGGTCATACCTTGGTATACCTTGCAACTTGGTCATACCTTGGTCATACCTGGCCATACCTGGCATACCTTGTCATACCTTGGCCATACCTTGGCATACCTTGGCACCTTGGTCATACCTTGGTCATACTTGGCCTACCTTGGCATACCTTGGTCATACCTTGGTCATACCTTGGCCATACCTTGGTCATACCTTGGTCATACCTTGGTCATACCTTGGCCATACCTTGGTCATACCTTGGTCATACCTTGGTCATACCTTGGTCATACCTTGGCCATACCTTGGTCATACCTTGGCATACCTTGGCCATACCTTGGGCATACCTTGGTCATACTTGGTCATACCTGGTCATACCTTGGTCATACCTGGTCATACCTTGGCCATACCTTGGTCATACCTTGGCCATACCTTGGTCATACCTTGGTCATACCTTGGCCATACCTTGGTCATACCTTGGTCATACCTTGGTCATACCTTGGCCATACCTTGGTCATACTTGGTCATACCTTGGTCATACCTTGGCATACCTTGGTCATACCTTGGTCATACCTTGGTCATACCTTGGTCATACCTGGTCATACCTTGGTCATACCTTGGTCATACCTTGGTCATACCTTGGTCATACCTTGGTCATACCTTGGCCATACCTTGGCCATACTTGGTCATACCTTGGTCATACCTTGGTCATACCTTGGTCATACCTTGGTCATACCTTGGTCATACCTTGGCCATACCTTGGCCATACCTTGGCCATACCTTGGTCATACCTTGGCCATACCTTGGTCATACCTTGGTCATACCTTGGTCATACCTGGTCATACCTTGGTCATACCTTGTCATACCTTGGTCATACCTGGTCATACCTTGGTCATACCTTGGTCATACTTGGCCATACCTTGGTCATACCTTGGCCATACCTTGGTCATACCTTGGTCATACTTGGCCATACCTTGGTCATACCTTGGTCATACCTTGGTCATACCTTGGTCATACCTTGGTCATACCTTGGTCATACCTTGGTCATACCTTGGTCATACCTTGGTCATACCTTGGTCATACCTTGGTCATACCTTGGTCATACCTTGGTCATACCTTGGTCATACCTTGGCCATACCTTGTCATACCTTGGTCATACCTTGGTCATACCTTGGCCATACCTTGGTCATACCTTGGTCATACCTTGGTCATACCTTGGTCATACCTTGGCCATACCTTGGTCATACCTTGGTCATACCTTGGTCATACCTTGGTCATACCTTGGTCATACCTTGGTCATACCTTGGCATACCTTGGTCATACCTTGGTCATACCTTGGCCATACCTTGGCCATACCTTGGTCATACCTTGGCCATACCTTGGTCATACCTTGGTCATACCTTGGCCATACCTTGGTCATACCTTGGTCATACCTTCTTGGTCATACCTTGGTCATACCTTGGTCATACCTTGGTCATACCTTGGCCATACCTTGGCATACCTTGGTCATACCTTGGTCATACCTTGGCATACCTTGGTCATACCTTGGTCATACCTTGGTCATACCTTGGTCATACCTGGTCATACCTTGGTCATACCTTGGTCATACCTTGGTCATACCTTGGTCATACCTTGGCCATACCTTGGCCATACCTTGGTCATACCTTGGTCATACCTTGGCCATACCTTGGCCATACCTTGGTCATACCTTGGCCATACCTTGGTCATACCTTGGTCATACCTTGGTCATACCTTGTCATACCTTGCCATACCTTGGCATACCTTGGTCATACCTTGGCATACCTTGGTCATACCTGGCCATACCTTGGTCATACCTTGGCCATACCTTGGCATACCTTGGCACCTTGGTCATACCTTGGCCATACCTTGGCCATACTTGGTCATACCTTGGTCACCTTGGCCATACCTTGGTCATACCTTGGTCATACTTGGTCATACCTTGGCCATACCTTGTCATACCTTGGTCATACCTTGGTCATACCTTGGTCATACCTTGGCATACCTTGGTCATACCTGGTCATACCTTGGTCATACCTTGGTCATACTTGGTCATACCTTGGCCATACCTGGTCATACCTTGGCCATACCTTGGTCATACCTTGGCCATACCTTGGCCATACCTTGGCATACCTTGGTCATACCTTGGTCATACCTTGGTCATACCTTGGTCATACCTTGGTCATACCTTGGTCATACCTTGGTCATACCTTGGTCATACCTTGGCCATACCTTGGTCATACCTTGGTCATACCTTGGCCATACCTTGGCCATACCTGGTCATACCTTGGTCATACCTTGGCATACCTTGGTCATACCTTGGTCATACCTTGGCCATACCTTGGCCATACCTTGGTCATACCTTGGCATACCTTGGTCATACCTTGGTCATACCTTGGTCATACCTTGGTCATACCTTGGCCATACCTTGGCCATACCTTGGTCATACCTTGGTCATACCTTGGTCATACCTTGGTCATACCTTGGTCATACCTTGGTCATACCTTGGTCATACCTTGGTCATACCTTGGCCATACCTTGGTCATACCTTGGCCATACCTGTTGATATCTTGGTCATACCTTGGCCATACCTTGGTCATACCTTGGTCATACCTTGGTCATACCTTGGTCATACCTTGGCCATACCTTGGTCATACTTGGTCATACCTTGGTCATACCTTGGCCATACCTTGGTCATACCTTGGTCATACCTTGGGTTACCTTGGTCATACCTTGGTCATACCTTGGTCATATCTTGGCCATACCTGGCCATACCTTGGTCATACCTTGGTCATACCTTGGTCATACCTTGGTCATACCTTGGTCATACCTTGGTCATACCTTGGCCATACCTTGGTCATACCTTGGTCATACCTTGGCCATACCTTGGCCATACCTTGTCATACCTTGGTCATACCTTGCCATACCTTGGTCATACCTTGGTCATACCTTGGCCATACCTTGGCCATACCTTGGTCATACCTTGGTCATACCTTGGCCATACCTTGGCCATACCTTGGTCATACCTTGGTCATACCTTGGTCATACCTTGGTCATACCTTGGTCATACCTTGGTCATACCTTGGCCATACCTTGGCCCTACCTTGGCCATACCTTGGTCATACCTTGCCATACCTTGGTCATACCTTGGTCATACCTTGGTCATACCTTGGTCATACCTTGGCCATACCTTGGTCATACCTTGGCCATACCTTGGTCATACCTTGGTCATACCTTGGCCATACCTTGGTCATACCTTGGCCATACCTTGGTCATACCTTGGTCATACCTTGGCCATACCTTGGTCATACCTTGGCCATACCTTGGTCATACCTTGGTCATACCTTGGCCATACCTTGGTCATACCTTGGCCATACCTTGGTCATACCTTGGTCATACCTTGGCCATACCTTGGTCATACCTTGGCCATACCTTGGTCATACCTTGGCCATACCTTGGTCATACCTTGGTCATACCTTGGTCATACCTTGGCCATACCTTGGTCATACCTTGGTCATACCTTGGTCATACCTTGGTCATACCTTGGTCATACCTTGGTCATACCTTGGTCATACCTTGGCCATACCTTGGTCATACCTTGGTCATACCTTGGTCATACCTTGGCCATACCTTGATCATACCTTGGTCATACCTTGGCCATACCTTGGTCATACCTTGGTCATACCTTGGTCATACCTTGGCCATACCTTGGTCATACCTTGGTCATACGTTTGTTATACCTTGGCCATACCTTGGTCATACCTTGGTCATACCTTGGTCATACCTTGGTCATACCTTGGTCATACCTTGTCATACCTTGGTCATATCTTGGCCATACCTTGGCCATACCTTGGTCATACCTTGGTCATACCTTGGTCATACCTTGGTCATACCTTGGTCATACCTTGGTCATACCTTGGCCATACCTTGGTCATACCTTGGTCATACCTTGGCCATACCTTGGCCATACCTTGGTCATACCTTGGCCATACCTTGGTCATACCTTGGTCATACCTTGGTCATACCTTGGCCATACCTTGGTCATACCTTGGTCATACCTTGGCCATACCTTGGTCATACCTTGGCCATACCTTGGTCATACCTTGGTCATACCTTGGCTATACCTTGGTCATACCTTGGTCATACCTTGGCCATACCTTGGCCATACCTTGGTCATACCTTGGCCATACCTTGGTCATACCTTGGTCATACCTTGGTCATACCTTGGTCATACCTTGGTCATACCTTGGCCATACCTTGGCCATACCTTGGTCATACCTTGGTCATACCTTGGTCATACCTTGGTCATACCTTGGTCATACCTTGGTCATACCTTGGTCATACCTTGGTCATACCTTGGTCATACCTTGGTCATACCTTGGTCATACCTTGGCCATACCTTGGTCATACCTTGGTCATACCTTGGCCATACCTTGGTCATACCTTGGTCATACCTTGGTCATACCTTGGCCATACCTTGGTCATACCTTGGTCATACCTTGGTCATACCTTGGCCATACCTTGGTCATACCTTGGTCATACCTTGGTCATACCTTGGTCATACCTTGGTCATACCTTGGTCATACCTTGGTCATACCTTGGCCATACCTTGGCCATACCTTGGTCATACCTTGGTCATACCTTGGTCATACCTTGGTCATACCTTGGTCATACCTTGGTCATACCTTGGTCATACCTTGGCCATACCTTGGTCATACCTTGGTCATACCTTGCCATACCTTGGCCATACCTTGGTCATACCTTGGTCATACCTTGGCCATACCTTGGTCATACCTTGGTCATACCTTGGCCATACCTTGGCCATACCTTGGTCATACCTTGGCCATACCTTGGTCATACCTTGGTCATACCTTGGTCATACCTTGGTCATACCTTGGCCATACCTTGGCCATACCTTGGTCATACCTTGGTCATACCTTGTCATACCTTGGTCATACCTTGGTCATACCTTGGCCATACCTTGGCCATACCTTGTCATACCTTGGTCATACCTTGGTCATACCTTGGTCCATACCTTGGTCATACCTTGGTCATACCTTGGTCATACCTTGGCCATACCTTGGTCATACCTTGGTCATACCTTGGTCATACCTTGGCCATACCTTGCCATACCTTGGCCATACCTTGGTCATACCTTGGTCATACCTTGGTCATACCTTGGCCATACCTTGGTCATACCTTGGTCATACCTTGGCCATACCTTGGTCATACCTTGGTCATACCTTGGTCATACCTTGGCCATACCTTGGTCATACCTTGGTCATACCTTGGCCATACCTTGGTCATACCTTGGTCATACCTTGGTCATACCTTGGCCATACCTTGGTCATACCTTGGTCATATCTTGGTCATACCTTGGTCATACCTTGGTCATACCTTGGTCATACCTTGGTCATACCTTGGTCTTACTTGGTCATACCTTGGTCATACCTTGGTCATACCTTGGCCATACCTTGGTCATACCTTGGTCATACCTTGGCCATACCTTGGCCATACCTTGGTCATACCTTGGTCATACCTTGGTCATACCTTGGCCATACCTTGGTCATACCTTGGTCATACCTTGGCCATACCTTGGCCATACCTTGGTCATACCTTGGTCATACCTTGGTCATACCTTGGCCATACCTTGGTCATACCTTGGCCATACCTTGGTCATACCTTGGTCATACCTTGGTCATACTTTGGCCATACCTTGGTCATACCTTGGTCATACCTTGGTCATACCTTGGCCATACCTTGGCCATACCTTGGCCATACCTTGATGATACCTTGGTCATACCTTGGTCATACCTTGGCCATACCTTGGTCATACCTTGGCCATACCTTGGCCATACCTTGGTCATACCTTGGCCATACCTTGGTCATACCTTGGTCATACCTTGGTCATACCTTGGCCATACCTTGGTCATACCTTGGTCATACCTTGGTCATACCTTGGTCATACCTTGGTCATACATTGGTCATACCTTGGTCATACCTTTGTCATACCTTGGCCATACCTTGGTCATACCTTGGTCATACCTTGGTCATACCTTGGTCATACCTTGGTCATACCTTGGTCATACCTTGGCCATACCTTGGCCATACCTTGGCCATACCTTGGTCATACCTTGGCCATACCTTGGTCATACCTTGGTCATACCTTGGTCATACCTTGGTCATACCTTGGTCATACCTTGGCCATACCTTGGTCATACCTTGGCCATACCTTGGTCATACCTTGGTCATACCTTGGCCATACCTTGGTCATACCTTGGCCATACTTGGTCATACCTTGGTCATACCTTGGCCATACCTTGGTCATACCTTGGCCATACCTTGGTCATACCTTGGCCATACCTTGGTCATACCTTGGTCATACCTTGGTCATACCTTGGCCATACCTTGGTCATACCTTGGTCATACCTTGGTCATACCTTGGTCATACCTTGGTCATACCTTGGTCATACCTTGGCCATACCTGGTCATACCTTGGTCATACCTTGGTCATACCTTGGCCATACCTTGTATACCTTGGTCATACCTTGGCCATACCTTGGTCATACCTTGGTCATACCTTGGTCATACCTTGGCCATACCTTGGTCATACCTTGGTCATACCTTTGTTATACCTTGGCCATACCTTGGTCATAGCCTTGGTCATACCTTGGTCATACCTTGGTCTTACATTGGTCATACCTTTGTCATACCTTGGTCATATCTTGGCCATACCTTGGCCATACCTTGGTCATACCTTGGTCATACCTTGGTCATACCTTGGTCATACCTTGGTCATACCTTTGTCATACCTTGGCCATACCTTGGTCATACCTTGGTCATACCTTGGCCATACCTTGGCCATACCTTGGTCATACCTTGGTCATACCTTGGTCATACCTTGGCCATACCTTGGTCATACCTTGGTCATACCTTGGCATACCTTGGCCATACCTTGGTCATACCTTGGTCATACCTTGGCCATACCTTGCTCATACCTAGGTCATACCTTGGTCATACCTTGGCCATACCTTGGCCATACCTTGGCCATACCTTGATGATACCTTGGTCATACCTTGGCCATACCTTGGTCATACCTTGGTCATACCTTGGCCATACCTTGGTCATACCTTGGTCATACCTTGGTCATACCTTGGCCATACCTTGATGATACCTTGGTCATACCTTGGCCATACCTTGGTCATACCTTGGTCATACCTTGGTCATACATTGGCCATACCTTGGTCATACCTTGGTCATACTTTGTTATACCTTGGCCATACCTTGGTCATACCTTGGTCATACCTTGGTCATACCTTGGTCGTACCTTGGTCATACCTTGGTCATACCTTGGTCATACCTTGGCCATACCTTGGTCATACCTTGGTCATACCTTGGCCATACCTTGGCCATACCTTGGTCATACCTTGGTCATACCTTGGTCATACCTTGGCCATACCTTGGTCATACCTTGGTCATACCTTGGCCATACCTTGGTCATACCTTGGTCAAACTTTGGCCATACCTTGCTCATACCTTGGTCATACCTTGGCCATACCTTGGCCATACCTTGGCCATACCTTGGCCATACCTTGATGATACCTTGGTCATACCTTGGTCATACCTTGCCATACCTTGGTCATACCTTGGCCATACCTTGGCCATACCTTGGTCATACCTTGGCCATACCTTGGTCATACCTTGGTCATACCTTGGTCATACCTTGGCCATACCTTGGTCATACCTTGGTCATACCTTGGTCATACCTTGGTCATACCTTGGTCATACCTTGGTCATACATTGGTCATACCTTGGTCATACCTTTGTCATACCTTGGCCATACCTTGGTCATACCTTGGTCATACCTTGGTCATACCTTGGTCATACCTTGGCCATACCTTGGTCATACCTTGTCATACCTTGGTCATACCTTGGTCATACCTTGGTCATACCTTGGCCATACCTTGGTCATACCTTGGCCATACCTTGGTCATACCTTGGTCATACCTTGGTCATACCTTGGCCAGACCTTGGTCATACCTTGGTCATACCTTGGTCATACCTTGGTCATACCTTGGTCATACCTTGGTCATACCTTGGCCATACCTTGGTCATACCTTGGTCATACCTTGGTCATACCTTGGCCATACCTTGATGATACCTTGGTCATAACTTGGCCATACCTTGGTCATACCTTGGTCATACCTTGGTCATACCTTGGCCATGCCTTGGTCATACCTTGGTCATACGTTTGTTATACCTTGGCCATACCTTGGTCAAGCCTTGGTCATACCTTGGTCATACCTTGGTCTTACATTGGTCATACCTTTGTCATACCTTGGTCATATCTTGGCCATACCTTGGCCATACCTTGGTCATACCTTGGTCATACCTTGGTCATACCTTGGTCATACCTTGGTCATACCTTGGCCATACCTTGGTCATACCTTGGTCATACCTTGGCCATACCTTGGCCATACCTTGGTCATACCTTGGTCATACCTTGGTCATACCTTGGCCATACCTTGGTCATACCTTGGTCATACCTTGGCCATACCTTGGCCATACCTTGGTCATACCTTGGTCATACCTTGGCCATACCTTGCTCATACCTTGGTCATACCTTGGTCATACCTTGGCCATACCTTGGCCATACCTTGGCCATACCTTGATGATACCTTGGTCATACCTTGGCCATACCTTGGTCATACCTTGGTCATACCTTGGCCATACCTTGGTCATACCTTGGTCATACCTTGGTCATACCTTGGCCATACCTTGATCATACCTTGGTCATACCTTGGCCATACCTTGGTCATACCTTGGTCATTCTTTGGTCATACATTGGCCATACCTTGGTCATACCTTGGTCATACCTTTGTTATACCTTGGCCATACCTTGGTCATACCTTGGTCATACCTTGGTCATACCTTGGTCTTACATTGGTCATACCTTTGTCATACCTTGGTCATACCTTGGCCATACCTTGGTCATACCTTGGTCATACCTTGGCCATACCTTGGCCATACCTTGGTCATACCTTGGTCATACCTTGGTCATACCTTGGCCATACCTTGGTCATACCTTGGTCATACCTTGGCCATACCTTGGTCATACCTTGGTCATACCTTGGCCATACCTTGGTCATACCTTGGTCATACCTTGGCCATACCTTGGCCATACCTTGGCCATACCTTGGCCATACCTTGGATACCTTGGTCATACCTTGGTCATACCTTGGCCATACCTTGGTCATACCTTGGCCATACCTTGGCCATACCTTGGTCATACCTTGGCCATACCTTGGTCATACCTTGGTCATACCTTGGTCATACCTTGGCCATACCTTGGTCATACCTTGGTATACCTTGGTCATACCTTGGTCATACCTTGGTCATACCTTGGTCATACATTGGTCATACCTTGGTCATACCTTTGTCATACCTTGGCCATACCTTGGTTATACCTTGGTCATACCTTGGTCATACCTTGGTCATACCTTGGCCATACCTTGGTCATACCTTTGTCATACCTTGGTCATACCTTGGTCATACCTTGGTCATACCTTGGTCACACCTTGGTCATACCTTGGCCATACCTTGGTCATACCTTGGTCATACCTTGGTCATACCTTGGACATACCTTGGTCATACCTTGGTCATACCTTGGTCATACCTTGGTCATACCTTGGTCATACCTTGGTCATATCTTGGTCATACCTTGGCCATACTTTGGCCATACCTTGGTCATACCTTGGTCATACCTTGGCCATACCTTGATGATACCTTGGTCATACCTTGGCCATACCTTGGCCATACCTTGGCCATACCTTGGCCATACCTTGGTCATACCTTGGTCATACCTTGGTCCTACCTTGGCCATACCTTGGTCATACATTGGTCATACCTTGGTCATACCTTGGTCATACCTTGGCCAAATCCTGGCCATACCTTGGTCATACCTTGGTCATACCTTGGTCATACCTTGGTCATACCTTGGTCATACATTGGTCATACCTTGGTCATACCATGGCCATACCTTGGTCATACCTTGGTCATACTTTGGCCATACCTTGGTCATACCTTGGTCATACCTTGGCCATACGTTGATGATACCTTGGTCATACCTTGGCCATACCTTGGCCATACCTTGGTCATACCTTGGTCATACCTTGGTCATACCTTGGCCATACCTTGGTCATACATTGGCCATACCTTGGTCATACCTTGGTAATACCTTGGTCATACCTTGGCCAAATCCTGGCCATACCTTGGTCATACCTTGGTCATACCTTGGTCATACCTTGGTCATACCTTGGTCATACATTGGTCATACCTTGGTCATACCTTGGCCATACCTTGGTCATACCTTGGTCATACCTTGGTCATACCTTGGTCATACATTGGCCGTACCTTGATGATACCTTGGTCATACCTTGGCCATACCTTGGCCATACCTTGGCCATACCTTGGTCATACCTTGGCCATACCTTGGCCATACCTTGGCCATACGTTGGCCATACGTTGGCCATACCTTGGTCATACCTAGGTCATACCTTGGCCATACCTTGGCCATACCTTGGTCATACCTTGGTCATTCCTTGGTCATACCTTGATGATACCTTGGTCATACCTTGGCCATATATGCATACCTTGGCCATACCTTGGCCATACCTTGGTCATACCTTGGTCATACCTTGGTCATACCTTGGTCATACCTTGGTCATACTTTGGCCATACCTTGGTCTTACCTTGGCCATACCTTGGTCATACCTTGGTCATACCTTTGTCATACCTTGGCCATACCTTGATGATACCTTGGTCATACCTTGGCCATACCTTGGCCATACCTTGGTCATACCTTGGTCATACCTTGGCCATACCTTGGCTATACCTTGCAATTTGGTCATACCTTAGCCATACCTTGGCCAAATCCTGGCCTTACCTTGGTCATACCTTGGCCATACCTTGGCTATACCTTGCAGCTTGGTCATACCTTGGCCATACCTTGGCCATACCTTGGCTATACCTTGGTCATACCTTGGTCATACCTTGGCCATACCTTGGTATTACCTTGGTCATACCTTGGTCATACCTTGGCCATACCTTGGTCATACCTTTGTCATACCTTTGTCATACCTTGGTCATACCTTGGCCATACGTTGGCCATACCTTGGCCATACCTTGGTCATACCTTGGTCATACCTTGGTCATACCTTGATGATACCTTGGTCATACCTTGGCCATACCTTGGTCATACCTTGGCCATACCTTGGTCATACCTTGGTCATACCTTGGCCATACCTTGGTCATACCTTGGTCATACCTTGGTCATACCTTGGCCATACCTTGGTCATACCTTGGTCATACCTTGGTCATACCTTGGTCATACCTTTGTCATACCTTGGTCATACCTTGGTCATACCTTGGTCATACCTTGGTCATACCTTGGTCATACCTTGGTCATACCTTGATGATACCTTGGCCATACCTTGGCCATACCTTGGTGATACCTTGGCCATACCTTGGTCATACCTTGGTCATACCTTGGTCATACCTTGGCCATACCTTGGTCATACCTTGGCCATACCTTGGTCATACCTTGGTCATACCTTGGCCATACCTTGGTCATACCTTGGCCATACCTTGGTCATACCTTGGTCATACCTTGGCCATACCTTGGTCATACCTTGGTCATACCTTGGCCATACCTTGGTCATACCTTGGTCATACCTTGGTCATAACTTGGTCATAACTTGGTCATACCTTGGCCATACCTTGGCCATACCTTGGTCATACATTGGTCATAACTTGGTCATACCTTGGCCATACCTTGGCCATGCCTTGGTCATACCTTGGTCATACCTTGGTCATACCTTGGCCATACCTTGGTCATACCTTGGTCATACATTGGTCATACCTTGGTCATCCCTTGGCCATACCTTGGTCATACCTTGGCCATACCTTGGTCATACCTTGGTCATACCTTGGCCATACCTTGGCCATACCTTGGTCATACCTTGGCCATACCTTGGCCATACCTTGGCCATACCTTGGCCATACCTTGGCCATACCTTGGTCATACCTTGGTCATACCTTGGTCATACCTTGGTCATACCTTGGTCATACCTTGGTCATACCTTGGCCATACCTTGGTCATACCTTGGTCATACCTTGGCCATACCTTGGCCATACCTTGGTCATACCTTGGTCATACCTTGGCTATACCTTTGTCATACCTTTGTCATACCTTGGTCATACCTTGGTCATACCTTGGTCATACCTTGGTCATACCTTGGTCATACCTTGGTGATACCTTGGTCATACCTTGGCCATACCTTGGCCATACCTTGGTCATACCCTGGTCATACCTTGGCCATACCTTGGTCATACCTTGGTCGTACCTTGGCCATACCTTGGCCATACCTTGGTCATACCTTGGTCATACCTTGTCCATACCTTGGCTATACCTTGCAATTTGGTCATACCTTGGCCATACCTTGGCCAAATCCTGGCCATACCTTGGTCATACCTTGGCCATACCTTGGCTATACCTTGCAGCTTGGTCATACCTTGGCCATACCTTGGCTATACCTTGGTCATACCTTGGTCATACATTGGCCATGCCTTGGTCATACCTTGGTCATACCTTGGTTATATTTTGGTCATACCTTGGCCATACCTTGGTCTTACCTTGGTCATACATTGGTCATACCTTGGCCATACCTTGGCCATACCTTGGCCATACCTTGGTCATACCTTGGTCATACCTTGGCTATACCTTGCTCATACCTTGGTCATACCTTGGCCATACCTTGGCCATACGTTGGTCATACCTTGGCTATACCTTGATGATACCTTGGTCATACCTTGGTCATACCTTGGTCATATCTTGGCCATACCTTGGCCATACCTTGGTCATACCTTGGTCATACCTTGGTCATACCTTGGTCATACCTTGGTCATACCTTGGTCATACCTTGGTCATACCTTGGTCATACCTTGGTCATACCTTGGTCATCCCTTGGCCATACCTTGGTCATACCTTGTCCATATCTTAGTCATACCTTGGTCATACCTTGGTCATACCTTGGCCATACCTTGGTCATACCTTGGTCATACCTTGGTCATACCTTGGCCATACCTTGGCCATACCTTGGCCATACCTTGGTCATACCTTGGTCATACCTTGGTCATACCTTGGTCATACCTTGGTCATACCTTGGTCATACCTTGGTCATACCTTGGACTTACCTTGGCCATACCTTGGTCATACCTTGGCCATACCTTGGCCATACCTTGGCCATACCTTGGTCATACCTTGGTCATACCTTGGCTATACCTTGCTCATACCTTGGTCATACCTTGGCCATACCTTGGCCATACGTTGGTCATACCTTGGCTATACCTTGATGATACCTTGGTCATACCTTGGTCATACCTTGGTCATATCTTGGCCATACCTTGGCCATACCTTGGTCATACCTTGGTCATACCTTGGTCATACCTTGGTCATACCTTGGTCATACCTTGGTCATACCTTGGTCATACCTTGGCCATACCTTGGTCATACCTTGGTCATACCTTGGTCATACCTTGGCCATACCTTGATGATATCTTGGTCATAACTTGGCCATACCTTGGTCATAACTTGGTCATACCTTGGTCATACCTTGGCTATGCCTTGGTCATACCTTGGTCATACGTTTGTTATACCTTGGCCATACCTTGGTCATACCTTGGTCATACCTTGGTCATACCTTGGTCTTACATTGGTCATACCTTTGTCATACCTTGGTCATATCTTGGCCATACCTTGGCCATACCTTTGTCATACCTTGGTCATACCTTGGTCATACCTTTTTCATACCTTGGTCATACCTTGGTCATACCTTGGCCATATTGGTCATACCTTGGTCATACCTTGGCCATACCTTGGCCATACCTTGGTCATACCTTGGTCATACCTTGGCCATACCTTGGTCATACCTTGGTCATACCTTGGCCATACCTTGGCCATACCTTGGTCATACCTTGGCCATACCTTGGTCATACCTTGGTCATACCTTGGCATACCTTGGCCATAACTTGGCCATACCTTGGCCATACCTTGATCATACCTTGGTCATACCTTGGCCATACCTTGGTCATACCTTGGTCATACCTTGGCCATACCTTGGTCATACCTTGGTCATACCTTGGTCATACCTTGGCCATACCTTGATCATACCTTGGTCATAACTTGGCCATACCTTGGTCATACCTTGGTCATACCTTGGTCATACCTTGGCCATACCTTGGTCATACCTTGGTCATATCTTTGTCATACCTTGGTCATACCTTGGTCATACCTTGGTCATACCTTGGTCATACATTGGTCATACCTTGGTCATACCTTTGTCATACCTTGGCCATACCTTGGTCATACCTTGGTCATACCTTGGCCATACCTTGGCCATACCTTGGTCATACCTTGGTCATACCTTGGTCATACCTTGGCCATACCTTGGTCATACCTTGGTCATACCTTGGCCATACCTTGGTCATACCTTGGTCATACATTGGTCATTTGGTCATACCTTGGTCATCCTTGACCATACCTTGGCCATACCTTGGTCATACCTTGGTCATACCTTGGTCATACCTTGGCCATACCTTGGTCATACCTTGGCCATACCTTGGTCATACCTTGGCCATACCTTGGTCATACCTTGGCCATACCTTGGCCATACCTTGGTCATACCTTGGCCATACCTTGGCCATACCTTGGCCATACCTTGGCCATACCTTGGCCATACCTTGGTCATACCTTGGTCATACCTTGGTCATACCTTGGTCATACCTTGGTCATACCTTGGTCATACCTTGGCCATACCTTGGTCATACCTTGGTCATACCTTGGCCATACCTTGGCCATACTTGGTCATACCTTGGTCATACCTTGGCTATACCTTTGTCATACCTTGGTCATACCTTGGTCATACCTTGGTCATACCTTGGTCATACCTTGGTCATACCTTGGTCATACCTTGGTCATACCTTGATGATACCGTGGTCATACCTTGGCCATACCTTGGCCATACCTTGGTCATACCCTGGTCATACGTTGGCCATACCTTGGTCATACCTTGGTCGTACCTTGGCCATACCTTGGCCATACCTTGGTCATACCTTGGTCATACCTTGGCCATAAATTGGCTATACCTTGCAATTTGGTCATACCTTGGCCATACCTTGGCCAAATCCTGGCCATACCTTGGTCATACCTTGGCCATACCTTGGCTATACCTTCAGGCTTGGTCATACCTTGGCCATACCTTGGCCATACCTTGGCTATACCTTGGTCATACCTTGGTCATACATTGGCCATGCCTAGGTCATACCTTGATCATACCTTGGTCATATTTTGGTCATACCTTGGCCATAC
This sequence comes from Branchiostoma floridae x Branchiostoma belcheri, assembly GCA_019207045.1. Classification (NCBI taxonomy): domain Eukaryota; kingdom Metazoa; phylum Chordata; class Leptocardii; order Amphioxiformes; family Branchiostomatidae; genus Branchiostoma; species Branchiostoma floridae x Branchiostoma belcheri. The sequence continues at coordinate 10,403,238 of CM033037.1, read as the reverse complement.
CTTGGTCTTACCTTGGTCATACATTGGTCTTACCTTGGTCATCCCTTGGCCATACCTTGGTCATACCTTGTCCATACCTTGGTCATACCTTGGTCATACCTTGGCCATACCTTGGTCATACCTTGGTCATACCTTGGCCATACCTTGGCCATACCTTGGCCATACCTTGGTCATACCTTGGTCATACCTTGGTCATACCTTGGTCATACCTTGGTCATACCTTGGTCATACCTTGGTCATACCTTGGTCATACCTTGGCCATACCTTGGTCATACCTTGGTCATACCTTGGTCATACCTTGGCCATACCTTGATGATACCTTGGTCATAACTTGGCCATACTTTGGTCATACCTTGGTCATACCTTGGTCATACCTTGGCCATGCCTTGGTCATACCTTGGTCATACGTTTGTTATACCTTGGCCATACCTTGGTCATACCTTGGTCATACCTTGGTCATACCTTGGTCTTACATTGGTCATACCTTTGTCATACCTTGGTCATATCTTGGCCATACCTTGGCCATACCTTGGTCATACCTTGGTCATACCTTGGTCATACCTTGGTCATACCTTGGTCATACCTTGGCCATACCTTGGTCATACCTTGGTCATACCTTGGCCATACCTTGGCCATACCTTGGTCATACCTTGGTCATACCTTGGTCATACCTTGGCCATACCTTGGTCATACCTTGGTCATACCTTGGCCATACCTTGGCCATACCTTGGTCATACCTTGGTCATACCTTGGCCATACCTTGCTCATACCTTGGTCATACCTTGGTCATACCTTGGCCATACCTTGGCCACACCTTGGCCATACCTTGATGATACCTTGGTCATACCTTGGCCATACCTTGGTCATACCTTGGTCATACCTTGGCCATACCTTGGTCATACCTTGGTCATACCTTGGTCATACCTTGGCCATACCTTGATGATACCTTGGTCATAACTTGGCCATACCTTGGTCATACCTTGGTCATACCTTGGTCATACATTGGCCATACCTTGGTCATACCTTGGTCATATCTTTGTTATACCTTGGCCATACCTTGGTCATACCTTGGTCATACCTTGGTCATACCTTGGTCATACCTTGGTCTTACATTGGTCATACCTTTGTCATACCTTTGTCATACCTTGGCCATACCTTGGTCATACCTTGGTCATACCTTGGCCATACCTTGGCCATACCTTGGTCATACCTTGGTCATACCTTGGTCATACCTTGGCCATACCTTGGTCATACCTTGGTCATACCTTGGCCATACCTTGGTCATACCTTGGTCAAACTTTGGCCATACCTTGCTCATACCTTGCTCATACCTTGGCCATACCTTGGCCATACCTTGGCCATACCTTGATGATACCTTGGTCATACCTTGGTCATACCTTGGCCATACCTTGGTCTTACCTTGGCCATACCTTGGCCATACCTTGGTCATACCTTGGCCATACCTTGGTCATACCTTGGTCATACCTTGGTCATACCTTGGCCATACCTTGGTCATACCTTGGTCATACCTTGGTCATACCTTGGTCATACATTGGTCATACCTTGGTCATACCTTTGTCATACCTTGGCCATACCTTGGTTATACCTTGGTCATACCTTGGTCATACCTTCGTCATACCTTGGCCATACCTTGGTCATACCTTTGTCATACCTTGGCCATACTTTGGTCATACCTTGGTCATACCGTGGTCATACCTTGGCCATACCTTGGCCATACCTTGGCCATACCCAGGTCATACTTTGGCCATACCTTGGTCATACCTTGGCCATACCTTGGTCATACCTTGGTCATACCTTGGTCATACCTTGGCCATACCTTGGTCATACATTGGTCATACCTTGGTCATACCTTTGTCATACCTTGGCCATACTTTGGCCATACTTTGGTCATACCTTGGTCATACCTTGGTCATACCTTGATGATACCGTGGTCATACCTTGGTCATACCTTGGCCATACCTTGGCCATACCTTGGCCATACCCAGGTCATACTTTGGCCATACCTTGGTCATACCTTGGTCATACCTTGGTCATACCTTGGCCATACCTTGGCCATACCTTGGCCATACCTTGGCCATACCTTGGTCATACCTTGGTCATACCTTGGTCATACCTTGGTCATACCTTGGTCATACCTTGGTCATATCTTGGTCATACCTTGGCCATACCTTGGTCATACCTTGGCCATACCTTGGCCATACCTTGGTTATACCTTGGTCATACCTTGGTCATACCTTGGTCATACCTTGGCCATACCTTGGTCATACCTTTGTCACACCTTGGCCGTATTTTGGTCATACCTTGGTCATACCTTGGTCATACCTTGGCCATACCTTGATGATACCGTGGTCATACCTTGGCCATACCTTGGCCATACCTTGGCCATACCCAGGTCATACTTTGGCCATACCTTGGTCATACCTTGGTCATACCTTGGTCATACCTTGGTCATACCTTGGCCATACCTTGGTCATACATTGGTCATACCTTGGTCATACCTTTGTCATACCTTGGCCATACTTTGGCCATACTTTGGTCATACCTTGGTCATACCTTGGTCATACCTTTGTCATACCTTGGCCATACTTTGGTCATACCTTGGCCATACCTTGGCCATACCTTGGTCATACATTTGTCATACCTTGGTCATACCTTTGTCATACCTTGGCCATACTTTGGCCATACCTTGGTCATACCTTGGCCATACCTTGGTCATACCTTTGTCATACCTTGGCCATACTTTGGTCATACCTTGGTCATACCTTGGTCATACCTTGGCCATACCTTGATGATACCGTGGTCATACCTTGGCCATACCTTGGCCATACCTTGGCCATACCCAGGTCATACTTTGGCCATACCTTGGTCATACCTTGGTCATACCTTGGTCATACCTTGGTCATACCTTGGTCATACCTTGGCCATACCTTGGTCATACATTGGTCATACCTTGGTCATACCTTTGTCATACCTTGGCCATACTTTGGCCATATTTTGGTCATACCTTGGTCATACCTTGGTCATACCTTGATGATACCGTGGTCATACCTTGGCCATACCTTGGCCATACCTTGGCCATACCTTGGCCATACCCAGGTCATACTTTGGCCATACCTTGGTCATACCTTGGTCATACCTTGGTCATACCTTGGTCATACCTTGGTCATACCTTGGCCATACCTTGGCCATACCTTGGCCATACCTTGGTCATACCTTGGTCATACCTTGGTCATACCTTGGTCATACCTTGGTCATACCTTGGTCATACCTTGGTCATACCTTGGTCATACCTTTCCCATACCTTGGTCATACCTTGGCCATACCTTGGTCATACCTTGGTCATACCTTGGCCATACCTTGGTCATACCTTGGTCATACCGTGGTCTTACCTTGGCCATACCTTGGTCATACCCTGGTCATACCTTGGTCATACATTGGTCATACCTTGGCCATCCCTTGGCCATACCTTGGCCATACCTTGGCCATACCTTGGTCATACCTTGGCCATACATTGGTCATACCTTGGCCATACCTTGGTCATACCTTGGTCATACCTTGGTCATACCTTGGCCATACCTTGGTCATACCTTGGCCATACCTTGGTCATACCTTGGTCATACCTTGGCCATACCTTGGTCATACCTTGGTCATACCGTGGTCATACCTTGGCCATACCTTGGCCATACCTTGGCCATACCTTGGTCATACCCTGGTCATACATTGGCCATACCTTGGTCATACCTTGGTCATACCTTGGTCATACATTGGTCATCCCTTGGTCATCCCTTGGCCATACCTTGGCCATACCTTGGTCATACCTTGGTCATACCTTGGTCATACCTTGGCCATACCTTGGTCATACCTTGGTCATACCTTGGCCATACCTTGGCCATACCTTGGTCATACCTTGGTCATACCTTGGCCATACCTTGCTCATACCTTTGTCATACCTTGGCCATACCTTGGCCATACCTTGGCCATACCTTGGCCATACCTTGATGATACCTTGGTCATACCCTGGCCATACCTTGGTCATACCTTGGTCATACCTTGGTCATACCTTGGTCATACCTTGGTCATACCTTGGCCATACCTTAATGTTACCTTGGTCATAACTTGGCCATACCTTGGTCATACCTTGGTCATATCTTGGTCATACCTTGGCCATATCTTGGTCATACCTTGGTCATATCTTTGTTATACTTTGGCCATACCTTGGTCATACCTTGGTCATACCTTGGTCGTACCTTGGTCTTACATTGGTCATACCTTGGTCATACCTTTGTCATACCTTGGCCATACCTTGGTCATACCTTGGTCATACCTTGGCCATACCTTGGCCATACCTTGATGATACCTTGGTCATACCTTGGTCATACCTTGGCCATACCTTGGTCTTACCTTGGCCATACCTTGGTCATACCTTGGTCATACCTTGGCCATACCTTGGTCATACCTTGGTCATACCTTGGTCATACCTTGGCCATACCTTGGTCATACCTTGGTTATACCTTGGTCATACCTTGGTCATACCTTGGTCATACATTGGTCATACCTTGGTCATACCATTGTCATACCTTGGCCATACCTTGGTCATACCTTGGTCATACCTTGGTCATACCTTGGTCATACCTTGGCCATACCTTGGTCATACCTTTGTCATACCTTGGTCATACTTTGGTCATACCTTGGTCATACCTTGGTCATACCTTGGTCATACCTTGGCCATACCTTGATGATACCGTGGTCATACCTTGGCCATACCTTGGCCATACCCAGGTCATACTTTGGCCATACCTTGGTCATACCTTGGCCATACCTTGGTCATACCTTGGTCATACCTTGGTCATACCTTGGCCATACCTTGGTCATACATTGGTCATACCTTGGTCATACCTTTGTCATACCTTGGCCATACTTTGGTCATACCTTGGTCATACCTTGGCCATACCTTGATGATACCGTGGTCATACCTTGGCCATACCTTGGCCATACCTTGGCCATACCTTGGCCATACCCAGGTCATACTTTGGCCATACCTTGGTCATACCTTGGCCATACCTTGGTCATACCTTGGTCATACCTTGGCCATACCTTGGCCATACCTTGGTCATACCTTGGCCATACCTTGGTCATACCTTGGCCATACCGTGGTCATACCTTGGCCATACCTTGGCCATACCTTGGCCATACCTTGGTCATACCCTGGTCATACCTTGGCCATACCTAGGTCATACCTTGGTCATACCTTGGTCATACATTGGTCATACCTTGGTCATCCCTTGGCCATCCCTTGGCCATACCTTGGCCATACCTTGGTCATACCTTGGCCATACCTTGGCCATACCTTGGCCATACCTTGGCCATACCTTGGTCATACCTTGGCCATACCTTGGTCATACCTTGGTCATACCTTGGTCATATCTTGGCCATACCTTGGTCATACCTTGGCCATACCTTGGCCATACCTTGGTCATACCTTGGCCATACCTTGGTCATACCTTGGTCATACCTTGGCCATACCTTGGCCATACCTTGGTCATACCCTGGTCATACCTTGGTCATACATTGGTCATACCTTGGTCATCCCTTGGCCATACCTTGGCCATACCTTGATGATACCTTGGTCATACCTTGGCCATACATTGGTCATACCTTGGCCATACCTTGGTCATACCTTGGTCATACCTTGGTCATACCTTTGTCATACCTTGGTCATACCTTGGCCATACCTTGGCCATACCTTGGCCATACCTTGGTCATACCTTGGTCATACCTTGGCCATACCTTGGTCATACCTTGGTCATACCGTGGTCATACCTTGGCCATACCTTGGCCATACCTTGGTCATACCCTGGTCATACCTTGGCCATACCTTGGTCATACCTTGGTCATACCTTGGTCATACATTGGTCATACCTTGGTCATCCCTTGGCCATACCTTGGCCATACCTTGGTCATACCTTGGTCATACCTTGGTCATACCTTGGCCATACCTTGGTCATACCTTGGTCATACCTTGGCCATAGGGCTGACGTCACAGTTGAGTTGCGTGGTAGGGAGCAAAAAATGAGAAGACGATTATAGTTCCTACTTAAAACCTTTGAAAATCCTTCTTTTCTTTGGAAATGTTTGCCCAACCTTGAGTGTGTTTTTTTTGCTACACGTGACAACTAGGGTCTGATCTTTCATATTTTGGTTAAAATTTCTTCAGTTGACCAGTTTTGATGGCGTAGTGATAGATATGAGTTGTTGGGTCCAGCGGATGACTACAGGAGTGAAACTGGGTCAAAGGTGAGGTTTGTTTACTTGAATCAGCTGTGCCGAGAGTTTGAGGTGGTTGACCCTCTGTTTTCTTTACATGTTTAGCTAGTATACCCTTGTGGCTTTCTGGTGGAGAAGAATTTTTGGGATTGAAATTAAGGTAAGTACTTTTACAATGTCTTGTTTCAGGGCTTCTTATGCTGTGTGCCAATGGGGAGAATCAACTGTCATGTCAGCCCTGTAAGCGTGGCGCATCTTTAGCTCTACAGCTGGCCTATATTTTGGTTCAGAAAAAAGGCAAGTAGGTCTGTTTACCGCTGTTTCAACATACAACTTCAATTACAACCCAACCTATCTTCAGACACAAGGGTAAAATAGCTTCAAACTTGCGATAAATTATGGACATGTGTCATGAAGCAGTGAGTCGTTTTTCTGGGCGTTGTTCCACGAGGTAAGCCAACCGCAAGTGGTTTGACATGATTTGTAGGTCACTCACCATGAAAGGGGATCTTCTATGCATAAATGAAAAACATAGTAACACCAGTCCCTTCCCGGTCGACCCTATGCTGTTTTACGAAGTTGAACACAGTTGCCCGATATAATACTATAGTACAACACATTTGTCATTCGGAGTTCCCTCCCAATCGCAACCCGTAAAACACTGCTAACGCTGATCACTATTCCAGACCAAGTAAAATACAATATTCTGTTAGTGTGGTCAGTCGGCATGACCGGTGTCTATAGAACATGTCGTTAAAATGTACACTAGCATCTGTTGTTGAGATCCTTATAACCGCGTAGTTTTCTACAGCGAATGCAAGTCATATTCAACTTTTTCTTACCAACACTCCTATCAAACACCACAACTTAACAACAGTCTCTCTCTTTTTAGTGTGGACAGGGAAATGCTGTCCGTTGGAGGCCGGGCCTATGTTCGTGCGATTCTGCCTGCAGCCTTTGTTCGTCTGCACACCTACAGAGGACCTCTTTACAGAGCAGAAAACAGCGGGCCTCATCCATGGCACCGAGAAAACATATTAGGTGACTGAAAAGTTCCATAAATCACTGTGATTTTCCTTTTATATTTCATTGAAATAGTGCGTGTTTACACAATCTCTCGCTGACTGGGTTTGATGACCCCAAGGTGGTGGCAACTGTAAAGCCGGCCGCTAGGAGCGCCATTTTAGTTAAGCTAGTGCGATCATTCTGGCAAGGAAATACCATTCTTTTTATTTGCTCACTGACTGTTAACTTAAGAGGCGACGTTTATAAGATGATTTACATGTGTTTGACAATTTTCCCTTTTTTTCTTCTTTCTGTTGCAAAGATTTGACCTCCCTAGGGATAACAGTGCTAGCCAGGGACTCAATCACGTGTTCCAGCAGTGGGCCCGGGATTTCGACGATTACATAAAATTAGGTAAGGTATATATGAACAACACATATAAGCGTCACTTTTACTCTTGGTTTGAAAGCGGCTGAACGAGCTACATATTTTCTTGTAGTTTTATTTATTTGAGTTCGTATATTTTGCTTACTAATAGGCCATATTCCTGTGTGGATTGTCAGTCAGAGGATGATGCTGGTGTCGTACGTCATAGGAAATCACTATCTGTTCGAACCACCTGCAGAAGGGAGCAAAGAACCTGCTCTTGACCTTGTCTTCATACGAGGGCAGAGTTGGGAATTCTTACCAGGCTATTACCGCCACCTTGCGCCCGGTAGGGGAAACACAGTTATTGAAAGGTTGCGCCATATTGGCAACACGTCGTGGGTGAGTATACAAGAAGTAAGAGATTCCCCAACCAATGAGCTGATGATTAGAGGAATTCTTCAAAGAATCAACGTTTCAGCGATCAGACGCAGACCAGATCCGCTCCCTGATTGGTTGAAGGAGTGGTATTCCTATCTGACGTCATCGGTATCACGCCCACCGACTGTACAAGTCTTTGATGAGCCGACCAACGTCAAGTGTTTCCGATATTCTGTAGTTGTGGCTCCAAGTGAGACAGACACCAATAATCATACATTTCACGCATCCTACCTCTGGTACTGTATGGACTGCGCAACTGTTGGTGCAAGAGGCGGGGCATATTCTGTCCTTAGAGGAAACCTTGCCAAGTTCGACCTGAAGATGTTGGAAGTGTTATACCAGAAAGAATCACTAGAGGGCGATGTGCTTGACATTGAATCATGGGAGGACCATGGTAGTCCTGACACACTGAGGTTCCAGGTCAAGAAAGGAAATGAGAACATCACACAATTAACTATGCAGTTCTACCTTCAGGTTAACCTGCCAGTTATTTCATTGGAATGTAGCATTTCTCAGGAAGTTGAGGCATACATGTATACTACAAATGACTGTACATAGTACATGATGTAGATAACCAACATGTAACGGACTTTTACTCTGTTGATTACAATGTTACATTGTATATTATCTATTGCACGTCTCGAGCAATGATTTAAGTGTATATTTAATGTTTTAGTCGGTAACGTAACCATTACATCCGTGCAAATAAACTGTACGTTTGCTAAGTCTTGACTTAAAGATCTTTGGTTGTCTCTTTTGAACTGTGCCCACCAAAAGTGACACGGCTCTAGCTTCATGGGAGCTTCATCAGACGTTGTTTTTCTCTAGCTGAAGCCTCTGACGCGAGGCCTTTCTAATGATTAAGCAGCATCAACGAAATTATTTTTGTGAGGTTGGATACTTTTTTTTCACGAAAACTGAAAGCTACTGAATGATTAATTGGTTGATGAATGTTTTATTGATAAATCAATTCAAACGGAAACTGTGAATTATTGCGGTGTGTGTACGGTGTTGTGTGCCAGTGCCTTTCAATCTAATGTAACGTTTCATGTTGTATTATTCAAAACATCTGTTAGATGTCTCTTTTGAGCCGCGACGCCAGTTTCGAGTTTCTCTATGGTGTTTTTCAGAACCAATATTTGCATGACAGTATGATGAAGGTAGCAAAGCTATCAACCAATGAGGTTAAATGCGTGCACAAAGAAGTTGTATCTCTGAAATTTAATTTAGTCCCCTCAAACAGTTCAAACTTGTTGACTCACTTTTTTCTTCTGTAAAGGTATCATGTGACGAACAGCGCTCCCTGATGCTAGCTTTCAGACGACGCAATCATCAAATCAAGGAGGTTGAAAAACATCCTTGATCAAATTTTGCATACAGAACAAAACTGACAACAGAAGAGTGATGGCTGCCAGTCGAAACGTCTGAAAGTAAATCTCCGGTTATTTTTTAAAAATCCAGATGTAGAGACTGAATTGTATTGCATTAAAAACTATAACAGAATTATATCAACAGTAGATCAAACTAAGAATATCCCTTACCCTGATGTTTCTCGAACATAGCAACATAGTAATCTGTTCTTGCTTACTATCGACATGGAAAGTATGATCAAGTATGGACTTGCAAACTCTGAATGTGTTGTACACCCCTGTGGACAATGGAATAGTCCATAAACTTTGACCCTCGATACCTGTGTACACCACGCTGCAGTCCTGTTGTGAAGTTTGGGTTTTCTCAACACAAGGACAAGCCTCAGATCAGGAACTGGCAGGTTTGTGTACAATGTCCTCTCGTCACTGAATCACAATGTATAAAGCTGGACGGCAGCGACGGGAATGTCAGTTTAATATACTGTAAAGTGTGAGGGGAGGGAGGGGGGCGTGGTACTAGACTCCCTTGCAGTCTTCGGAGGGGGCAGAAACTCGCTATCATGGAAAACTCGCTATCACGGCAAACTCCCTTCCTCAATAAACTTCCTTTCCCGGCATAGAACATAGCCAACGTTGAAAATCGCGGACCAACGTCCCCCCCCCCAAAAAAAACAGCCCCGTTCCGATGACTGCAAGGGAGTCTAGCGTGGTACCATCATTATTTGTAACGTTATAACGTTAACGTTACAAATGTAAGAAATCAGAGGGGCGAGTAAGAACAGATACAGAAACAAACATGCCGATGCCCGGGATCGAACAAGGGTCGGCAGATTACAAATCCAACGTGCAAACCACAACACCAAAAGGTCTACAGCGTTGGCGTGGTCGGTTTGGCAGCACTCAAATCCCACTGTACAAGTATTAAAGGTGATCCAATATGGCGAACAGAAATTGCTTCGATTTTGAAACCGGCGGATTATCAAGATATAACTGGTAAATAGTTAGGACTTGCTGCGTTTTTTATTCATGAATGCATAAACAATGTATCCAGAGCGCCATTCAAGGTTGTTGTCCCATGTAAGCTACATGTTAGTTTGAGGTCGTTTGAGGTGTTTAGGCAGAACGTGTCCGTTACACGCTCCAACTTTAAAACAAGTGGCTGCAAACAAGCGGGTGCATTTGACACGTTTCTACTTTTTTTCCAGAGCAGGCAAATATGCAGTTAGCAGCAAGCCGAAGACTGGGGGCAGTGCTTGCCCATCTGACCAGGGGATCCTGTCACAAAACACTGAACGTCGTGCCGTTCTGGGTAAATACTCGTACTTCGGCTACAGGCCCAGGTGATTCTAAGATTTATTCCTTCTTGGATATCTATTTGAATTTTCTGATACTATGCAACGTAGAAACTCACCACCTGTTCAGAACATACGAGACACAGGAAAGGCAATAAGCCCTCTCACAGAGATCAGGACGCATGTGTAGCGACAGGCTCATGGCTCATGGCAGGGTATTGTCGCTCTCTTTGAGGAACCCCTCCCTTGAACTGTTCCAGACTCTTCTGCATCTTGCAGTCTGTGGCCAGGTGGGACCTAGGTGTTTCTGCAAGCTGTCTCTCCACCTGGTGCATGGCCTCCCTCTGTGTCTCCTCCATTCTCTGGGAGTCCACTCCGTGACCCGTAGCGTCCACCTGTTGTCTTGTAGCCTCGCTACGTGTCCTGCCCAGCAGTGTTTAGCTGTGTTCACTGCTGTGATGATGTCTGTAACTCCTGTCTGGAGTCGGATCCAGGAGTTTCTGGAATTCTAGATAATATGTCAAAGGTAAATGCCCCATAAAAGAAAACAGTCCTTGTCTTGATCATTGTTTTGATTTGATTAACAATGTCCAGATGGTTTTTGTTTTCTTTTTCAGGGCCTTTACCTTTGCCATATTACCCAGAATTCCTGTAACTGCACATGCATCCTGATCTCTGTGTTCACAGAGGGCTTATTGGGATAGCAATTATTCTAAACTGTTTAAGCTTCTTTTCATATATCAAAATAAAACGCATAAGCTCCCCCCCCCCTCCACACACACACACACTACCAAGCACACAAACACTTACATAGCCCTTAAAACATAACTTTGATGAAGTGTAGTAAATTTGTTTCTCCCTGCTCCACAGAGTGGACGTTACCAGAAATGAATGTCATCAATAAGGACACTGTCAGCTACAGTCATGTGTTCCAGCCCTGGGACTTTGATGATTTTGACAAATTAGGTAAGAGTAGGAAAATTCACTTCAAAAGCATGCAAGATATAACTTAGCATTTTATCATACTGCTGTGTCTGAATGTATGTTGTCTTTTTGAATTAGTGTATTTAGAAATATTCATTTGACACTTTGTCCATTTTTTATGTTTACTTAAGCACCATGTCAGACCAACATCAGCCAAATCTTTAAATGAGTATGAGACATAAACCAAAACAGTGTGGATAAGTGTTATAAGAGCTTTCATGGTTAATCAAAAGATCTCGCTAGTGTTAGTTGTATCAAAGAAATTTTGTATTTTACATATTAGCAGGAATGGAATGCTCATCTTGACTTGAAGTATATCAATCATTATGATAAGCTGCAGAACAATCAACCACTAAATGGTATCCAGAATTCACCATTAGCAGACATGATAGTAATTGTTATATTGATGATATGATCAGCTATGTTGTTGTATGTTGACTTTTTTGGTTGAAAATGGATTTCAATTTTTTTTTCTCACGTAAATATAGCCAGGGTTCCAGTTGGGACGATCGCCATCCAGATGCCGTTGATTTCGTACCTGTTAGGGAATCGTTACTTCTTCCAGCCGCCTGAAAAAAGCAAGGATGAACCTGTTTTCAAGTTGGTCTTTGCACGAGGTCAAAGTTTCGAGTTCTTGCCAGCATATTATCGCCATCTTGCACCTGGTAAGAGAACTACAGCCACCGTGAAGTTGTGCTCACTCGGCAACACTTCTTGGGTGACCTTGGAAGAAATCAGGGACTCCTCCACCAATGACCTAATGGTTAAGGGAATCTTCCAAAGGATCAATGTTGACGCTACCACACGCAGACCAGAGCAGCTTCATGATTGGTTGAAGGAGAAGTATTCTTATCTTGTGTCGTCAGGGCCACACCCACAAACAGTTCAGCCATTTCATGAACGGAAAAGCACCAAGACCTTCCGATATTCTGTAGTCGTGGCTCCGAGAGACACAGACATATACCATCACACCAACCAAGCATCCTATATCTGGTTCTGCATGGACTGCGCAATGCTTGGAGCTCGGAATGGGGCATATTCTGTCCTCAGAGGAAACCTTGCCAACTATGACCTGAAGACGGTGGCAGTGTTATACCAGAAAGAATCACTAGAGGGCGACGTACTTGACATTGAGTCATGGGACGACCAGGACAGCCCTGACTCACTGAGGTTCCAGGTCAAGAAAGGAAATGAGAACATCACACAGTTAACTATGTAGTTCTACCTTCCCACTGCTTAAGACCTATATGATGGTTTTGAGGGATGTGGTGTAGTTTTCTTCAAATTGCAATATAATACTGAATAAGGAAAGAATCTGCATTGTCAAGTAATGTGTTTGTAGAAATTGTATAAACTGTGTCGTTGCATGTTGTTACATGTTGTATGTGAGATACCTAACATATAATGACCACTTTGTTTAATCAATTACTGTATAATATGAATTAAAAATATTTTAGATCTACATCCAATACCTCTTGTAGGTGTTCTTTTTCAAACATTATTCAATCAGATAGATTTAGAAATATCACTAATTAGGTAATTAACACCCAACTGCTTTATATAAGCCATTTTATTTCTCGAACTCTATGCGAGATGAATTGTGTATTACATTATCAAACTGTAGTACATGTATCACTACCCAATGGGAAATCCAGTTTGGACATGCAAGTATGAGTCACATCAATACATGTAGCAAATGTACAAAATGTAGTACATGTATTTGTATAAGAGACACCTGGCGATATTTTACAGTACTCCATTCTCACTGTAGTAAGTAGGAATCCATATGATACATATTCAGCTCATAAATACTTTGCCGCCACTATCTCAGAGTTAATATAGATAGAATGACCCATGCAGTAACTTGATATTTCGTCTGACCGTCTAGTTATTTTCCATACATGCACTCCGGCAGTAGATTCATACTTTTGTTTGAAAATGCTCAAGCATTAATATGAGTATTGTTCAGATACATACACGTATACCTTAAAATTCAGGTATATCATGGGGACGATTCGCTTCAAAAACCTGCTACTATGCCCACCATCTGCTGAAATCATGGACCTCAAAATGTGTTTTACCGAGAACACCAATTCAGATCCTGTTTCTATGAGTATATTTTTGAATCAGATAAAGATCATCATTATCTGCTGGGGTAATTAAGGTTTACCAAGTTCGTTTTTATACTCGGGTTTGTCCACATCACTATAACGAGAGGATAGCCTGACGGAAGAAACGTTCTGGAACTTCTGGACTTTGACTGCATCACCAAAACAACCGTTGAACTTCTGGTGACGTCGATAACGATTTACTTTAGCAACTCGTCAACGTCTGAGCTCCGTGTGAATATCTTCCATTGCCCTAAACTAAGTCATCTTATCGTACCATCAACCACATACGTCATACGTCTTTTTTTGTCGTACGATTCTAATGACGGCTGTGGCAAACTTGGCCGTCAACAAGGATCTGCGACAACCCTTCCCGTCACAAAACATTTCAATTTTCAACACTGCCATGACTGTCGTAAGAAATCATTTCAATCTGGTGTTGTGAAGTTGTCGTACGACGTATGTCATGTTACCGGTCTTGTGCGTCAGTCGTCGGCCCCGTGTATGTCGTCGTGCATCCAGGGTTCTATGAAGATGCTGCAGGTCCCCACCAGACACGCAGACACGAACATCCACAGGAAGATCCGGTCTATGATCATCGCCACGTACTTCCAGTCCTCCTCCAGCTATAGGAATAAGATGGAAAAAACTTAAATAACAACCATCTACACCCTAATTGTTAATGATAATCTGCTTCAGTAAAGCATTAGATACCAAATGTTGTGGCGTCGGGCGTGGCGTAACTGGTAGCGCCAACGGCTTGGAATCTAGAGGTTCTGACGGTTCTGAGTCACGTCCCGTGCCCTTGGGAGAGGCACTTTACACGACCTTCCTCACTACACCCAGGTGTAAAAATGGGTACCTGACTTCGGTCGGGGAGGTAAAAGACTATCATTACCTTCTGTCTGTACCGTGTATGTGGCACTGTTAATATAAGTTACAAACTTGAGTGCAGTGCCACATTGTCCTCGTCTGCCCACGAGCAATAAAAAATATATACCAAATGTGCGATTGAAACAAGAGGCTCACCGCATCACACTTGTCCTGACGTTTCAGGAAGCTGGCCACGTACTCTAGTCCCTCCAGGGCGGGCTTGGCCTCCTCAGGCGCCTCCACAGTCTTGGTGTTGTACCCGGCGTAGTCCTCCTCCTTCTCCTCCACCCGCCTGCCCGCCATCCGCAGACGCCTCAGCTTGACGTACTTGATGGCTGTGGCAATCTTGTTCTCCTCCAGCTCCAGCTGAGACCCGTTGATGTCCGAGTCCTTCCCCTTACTCCTGGGCCGCCGCATGCACAGCATCGTGGGCAGCTTCTGCAGGAAGATCATGCGCACCCAGGGGGGCATCTGGTGGGTGCTGCCCGAGCGGTGGTACACATTTAACACAAACACGGTGGCCACAATAGACAAAGTCACGAGAGTCGCCGTGAAAAGTAGGTACTTGCCAATCAAAGGTATGGCAAATGACGTGGACGGTATTGTGTTAAAGATGACCAATAAGAACACAGATATGGATAGCAAGACCGAGATGCTTAGCGTGATCTTTTGCCCTCGTGACGGCAGGTAAAAGACAAAGAGGGAAATGAAGGAAAAGAGAACACAAGGGACGATAAGGTTGATGGTGAAGAATAGCGGGAGGCGCTGGATGACTAGATAGGCTGTGACGTCCACGTAGGGCGGGCAGCACTCGTAGTTCTCCACGTGACGGTAGACAGGGGCGTCTATGATGACCCACTCGCCTGTCTCCCGGAAATCGTCTCTGTTCACCTTCCGGTCCCCCCAGGGAATCATGTCCACCAGGGTGTAGTCGTATGTCCATGTGCCGAACTTCATAGAGCAGTTCTGGGACAAAACATTATGTGATATATCTAGTAATGATGCTTTCCTACATGCACTTGATATACAGTCAAACCTGTGCAAGTGGCTACCTCTGCATGGGGACCACTTTTTGTCATTGTGGTCACCTTTTGGTGGTTCTTTAAATATTTTTGTTTTGTTAACTCAAACATTGAGCTCCCGTATGCAGAAGCATGTGTTTACATAGTCTCTCGCTGGTTGGACTGGTCGCTAGGAGTGCGACTTTAGTCAGGCTACTGTATACACTGACCACCTGTTCATTGCCTTCAACCTCTTTGCGAGGTGACCATAGAAAGAGTACCTAGAAATATTTTAGCACAATATGCAACCAGGCATAATGATATTCCGGTCATAACAGTACGTTGGGCATGCAATCAGCATTCCATGGCCCGTAAAGTTGGTGGAATGTGTGTATGATAATCACTGAAACATACTTACCTGTTGGTCAAACGGAAAGAAGCGCACGTCGATGTAACAGTAGCTCTTGTAGATGGCTGGCGGGACCCAGCGTACGGTGCCGTCATAGAACACCTGGGCACGAGTGTATGACGTCACCTCGAACTTACCATCAGCACTGCAATGAAGGAGTGATGCCATGTGTGTTTTAGCATGATGCTTATTGTCACCATGTTTGGTCCGGGCTTTATTTTCGAACGTCAAGCTGTAACTTTATGTCTATAGGGCTCTGAGAGATTCCGTAACGTTGAAAAGTGTCTAGCATTTAGGTCAACGGCATGGACATATTAGTATAATTGAAGAGATATTTATTCAACAACCACTATCATAATCTTTAAATATCTTTGAGGGCTGTGAACTTTAATCTGTGTTTCAAGAAAACTTTTAGGATGCTTGTCCTACAAAATCTGTCGGATACATGGTATTCTAAATTTCTTACAAATACAAATTAGAAAGCCGTAACATTTTTTTTCACTAAAAGTAAGAGATGTTATTTTACCTTGAACTCATTACGGGGTTATGTTTTTCAAGAATCTGAAGCTTTTAACCAGTAAACCACTGAGCTGCGTATTTAGCTATTGATTGTATGGTTGAAAGCCTGGCTTTAAATGTGCAGGGCAGGAGCTGGTTTCGTCATAATTAGTCCGTTCAGTTTCCATCTATTTTAACACGTTTTCCCTCCCACACCTGGGTCCTCCTATCGACCTCCGGAACTTTATTACTGAAGAGCGGAAATCGATGACGAATTCTTTCACCTACTGATCAATAGTCACGTGACCGGTCTGTATTAGCCTGCGGTTTGGCCTGTCCAGTTTTAGTATGGTCACTGGTCAGCTTGAGGAGGATGCCTAAGACACACTGACTTCATAACTTCGTAGCAACCTTCATAACGTATTGGCTAACATTAATTTACTGTCTGCTGCATACTAACATACACCTTATATATGTAGTGGTGATTGTATCAGAACAAAATTGGACAATAATCTCTTTATTAATAGTACATGGAATTACATTGTACCCTTAGTTCGTCTAACATTTTTTTTATAATGCCAGTATTTTCAATGGCACACAAAAATAAGCACAGTACTTTGGGCGAACGTCTTACTTTTTAAGCACTTAAATATATATTCTGCAGAAATACGATTTATCTTCTTTTGTTTTAGGTGACCAGACTGTAATGCGAGGTCATCAGTCCAGACATAGGCTTCCAACTTGACCACAAATTTGAAAGTAGTTGCTTATATAATTGCTAATATTTGCAATATCTTAGAAATGCTATCATGTCGTATTACGGGGTACAATTACTGGTGACGCTTTACTATTTCTGCAAGCTTCAACTACAAAGTCTACATCGTTGTACAAACATAGCTCTATGTGCGAGTCAGTCTAAAAATATACCTCTATTTCTAAATTTACATACAAATCAGATCTAGAAGCTTACTCCCGGACATTGTAACGCTTGGAACAACTGCTATGGGTAAGTTTGGAATGTTCATCACAAAAAAATTTCCATTAGCATGTTTTAAACTTA
Source organism: Branchiostoma floridae x Branchiostoma belcheri (assembly GCA_019207045.1). NCBI lineage: Eukaryota > Metazoa > Chordata > Leptocardii > Amphioxiformes > Branchiostomatidae > Branchiostoma > Branchiostoma floridae x Branchiostoma belcheri. The sequence continues at coordinate 10,385,546 of CM033037.1, read as the reverse complement.
GATGACATTTTCAAAATCTAAACAGTTATATTATCTTACGTTACCCTTTGTCATTGGGATGAACATTCACGGTGCATTTAAGGTTATCACTGTTGTTTACAAATATAACAATACAATACAGTAGTTGCTTTCGTTAAAGATGAGTGTGGTATCGCATTGCCGTTTCCTTGTGGGGAGGGATCCGGATGATGTTGGTATCACGCCGGCGTTGCCTCGTTCTCCGTGACGAAGGGCTCGAGGAAGATGCAGCCGGTTCCCAGGAGACAGACGACGGAGAAAATCCACAGGAAGATCCGGTCTATGATCATGGCGATGTAGTTCCAGTCCTCCTCCAACTGAGAAGAAATACAACATTTTAGCTAATTACAATGCGAATGTATGACATTATTGGTACTTCTAAAACATAAAATCATTCATGACACCTGTTAAATGTAGTACTAAATACATAGCTTTCCGTGAGGTATATAACAAATCTTACCAAATTTCAAACACTACTTTGTACGTACGCCAAAAAGGAGTTACTCAAGCAACTGGATATGATTTTGGAAACGGTCAGACGTTTCGTCGGACGTTTCAAACAATCTTCATCGACGTGCTTAACATGTATACCTTCGAAACATTTGGCACCTTTGAAATGTCTAACCATATACTAGCTGTGCCCTTTACATTTGACAGGTTGCGAATACAGGCAGACTTTTGATTCTCTATAACAGCTGATCTATAGTAATCGTTTACTCACCGCATCACATTTATCCTGCCTCTTCAGGAAACTAGTGACGTACTCCAGCCCCTCTAACGCCGGCCTTGCTTCCTCCGGTGCTTCTATAGTCCTTACGGGACACTTCTTATATTCTTCCTGTTCCTCGCCTGTTTGCCGTCTTGCCCTCATCCGCCTCATCTTCACGTACTGAAGAGCTGTGGCCAGCTTGGTCTCCTCCAGATCCGGGAGCGACATGTGGAGGTCTTTCTCGATGGAAGCCTCGTCTCCGGGTCGCCTCATGCAAAGGATCCCGGGAAGCCAGCGCAGAAACACGATTCTAACCCACTCGGACATGTCGTGGGTGCTGCCCGATCGGTGGTAAATGTTCGATACGAACACTGTAGCCGTGATTGACGTTGCCACCATGGTTACGGTGAAGAGGAGGTATTTTCCAATCAACGGCACAGCCAATGAAGTGGACGGGATGGTGTTGAAGATGACCAGGAGGAACACAGACAATGACAGCAGGACAGAAATGCTCAGAGTTATTTTCTCACCACAATTGGAAGGGAGGTAGAAAACAAAGAGGGAGATGAAGGAGAAAAGCACACAGGGGACGATCAAGTTCACAGTAAAGAAAAGGGGGAGTCTCTGTATGACCAGGTAACCTGTGACATCTACATAAGGAGGGCAGCAGGCGTAGTCCTCCACGTGGCGATAGATGGGAGCGTCTATCACAATCCATTCTCCGGACTCCCGGAAGTTTGCTCTGTCCATGGCGTCTTCCCACACGGTCATGTCTACCAGCGTGAAATCGTAGGTCCACGTGCCGAATTTCATAGAGCAGTTCTGTTGGTCAAACGGGAAGAAGCGCACGTCGATGTAACAGTAGCTCTTGTAGATGGCCGGCGGGATCCAGCGCACCCGGCCGTCATGGAACACCTGGGCACGGGTTTTCGCTGCGACGTCGAAGCTGCCGTCGGCGCTGGAAAAGAGGTTACTCAATGAATGGCAGTCTCTGAAGAACATCTGTGACCGCGGCGGGTGACAGACGTTCAGTCGGCAATTTGTGTAGTCCAACACAGCCCCTGCGGCTCCTGATGTTCCACATAACAAAGTTACCAATGGACAAAGACTGTGTTGGACTAGATCATTGTTTTACAGTCAAAGACACTGCACGTCATTGAGCAGCCCTGGATGTTGCCTTAACATGAAATGATATGATAGCAGGTGTCGATACTAGACAGGAGTCTGCCTAGTCTTATTTAAAAAGATCTGGCCAAAACGAGACGGTAAAATTTGAAGTTTTTTTTTTCAGTTCTTAATTGGAGAGCCTACATAAGGCCATCGAAGGCAAAATCCCTAAGGATGTTGCATATTCTAAGAACAAAAGACATGTCAATTCTCATTTCTGGGACACTGTGTTGATCAGCAATTTCATCGCATTTTTAAAGAAGGAAACTTGCTCACACAAGACTCCAGAGTGACGAGCAACATTCACGAAGAGCGTCGTTTTCAGTACCAGGAAACAAAGTGCAGATAACAATCAATGGGTAGTGGATACAGTTTTAGATTTTTCTATCGATGAAACATCAGCAGTCTTACGCGTCATGCAATACGTCTTTATCGGTAGTTTTACATGTTTTCAAGGTCAAAATACATATTCCAGCATCCAAACATTTTGTCCAATGTTTTTTTCGTGAACTATTTATGCTCGAATTTTGCATATGATTCTATCAAGTGATGAAGATGTAGGTAAATGTGAAATGTTGGTTTGAACCAGACACGACAAAAACTGAGTAATCCATTGCTTTGTTTATTGCATTTAACACATTCACAACATCCATAGCCGTGACCATTGACTATCTCAAACAGACAGAACGGGAGGACGATACATGTATGTCTTTGAACGTAACGCACATTCTCATAGCAGACAATGACAGAGACCTCATATGTAAAACATACATTACAGATTATATCAGACAATGTGTTAGGTCTAGCTACTGTTACAATCTACAACTACTAAGCTATGTTACATGATGCTACTTTGGCATACTCTACGATGGGTGTGAACTACAGAACGGTACATTAATGCACTACTACTACCGTGCAAGAGAAGGTTGCAGCCAGGAATCATTCTCTTATGTAAGATGTCTCATAGAAGTTACACTTTAAGTCACTGCCCCTTCATTTGTCATCATATGAGTCATGACGTTTTGAACTTTTCTTGCAACCGGTGCATGACTATGACGCGCTTCACTTTATCGTTACGTAACTAAGGTTATTCAATGTTCCGTCATGACATATTGGTATTTATTGGTATTTGGATAGGTTGTAATTATCATAATTGTCCCAGTGGGAGATATTGTCTGTTTTGCGGAGGCAAATGATCGACCTCATTCCCGGGACTAATACAGTGAATAGTGAATTCAAAATTTCATGCATCACTACTTTGGTCATCAGTACCCGTTTATCTTACTTCAATCAAACAGTCTCAGCTTTCAATAGAATGTACTAAATGAGATATGTCTGTGGACGGACTACAAGCTCCCCATCATATATTACTTTCCGGGCATAAGAACCTTTCCGGTGCAAAACCTGTCCGGGGTGCTTTGAAAATGGCGAATCTACTCCTCCTTCCCAACGACTTACGAACGTCCACAGAAAGTAGGCTAAGCTAAGTGTTTCACTACTCGGACGGATATCGAGAGTGCGGACAGCGTGATTGTAAGTGAGCCCCATATGAAGAATCGTTAAGCCGTCCAGCCAACCAGCCAAAGTTTGTAGGTCAGACTACTCCAATAGATTCCCCATCACCCTCCCCACTCCCACCTGGTGCCCCATCAGGGTAAATCCGGACAGAACTGCACCGAGGTGATGAGAATGAGTCTCAATTTTCTCGCTCATTTCAGGCGACCCGTCATACTTGGCAGCTATTGATTTCTATTTCTCCATGTGTGAGTGCCTTCTCAAAATGACCGGGCAGGAGTTCTCACTAAATGATGCCGTGCTAGAGTTTATGAGAAAATGATTTGACATACAGGGTTCGAACGTGTCAGAACGTTTTCATCTTCTGTCCTTCATATATTGGTCCAGGAGATACCTGAAAAATGTGGTTTCGTAGCAAACCCTGTACATAATTAGTCCACTATCATGGTATGATAACGTGGTGTCTCCCAATCATTTGAAAATATGTTGTCTATGGTCATGGTGGGACATCGTGGTTCTAGGGCTCTTTATGCTAACTTATGCAAATTAGATGATTATGTCTGAAATAAAAAAAATGAACCAAGATAACTTGAGTAATACTAATAATATATCAAACTTAGTGAAAGTCACAATCATCAGGAGAGTTTTCATTTTCTGACCCTTGGAAATGCCTAGCTCGTTTCTATAGCAACCGTTATATATATATATATATATATATATATATATATATATATATATATACGAATAGTTAAAAGGATACTTTGAATTTTACCTCTTGATATTACGTGTGAATTAGGCTAGAATATATCTAGAATACAAAATATGAACAGGAACAGGAACATTAAGAACCCACAGACAGGGCCTACAGACTTCCTGACTGCCAAACTTTCTGCTAACTAACACGAGAGTACCTAGTAGGTGGTTCGCTAAGTAATTTGACATTTCCTCTCCTTTCCGTGATTAACTCCACGTGATACGTAGTACATCAATCATGTCTTATTGGAAAATTATGATGGCAAAAAAGTCATATTCTGATTAATATCTTCCTCTTCAATGAATGTTGATGTGGGTTTACTTTCACAAAGGTCACATGTGATTGGGTTCAGACCCAACCGGATTAAACTCGGCCCACTTTGGGTCCTCTTGGCTAATTCTGGGGTTATTTGAGGTATAATTACGGTCAGCCCTTCATTAACACCTGCGAGAAATCTAACTTATCTTCTTACCCTTGATTGACACATGGAAATGCCTAGCATGAAGGGTGAAGAACTCATGACCAACTTAATAATTTAGAATCAAAGAATAATTTGGCGAGTTTTACGTGGCCTTTACTGTAGAATAGCCCATAGACCTCGGGTAATATACGACTTATTGATTTGGCGTTATACTCATAAAAGTCAGATAAGCAGCATATGAGAGGATGCCAAATACAAAATGTTTTAAAATTAGGTAGGAAATTGGGTAGTAAAATTATCTTACCGATCTCTTCACTATCTTTTTGTTGTCTATAAACCTGAATGTAAGCCAATCATTTCATATATACGTCATGTATTTCAAGTATCTGTAATGTCATGACAACAGCCAATGTGCATATATCAGTTATCAAATGATGAAAATCTTCTGATTGTTTATAAACCTGAATATGAGCCAATCATTTCATATTTACTGCATGTATCTGTTATGTCATAACAACAGTCAATGTGCATATACCCGTTATCAAATGATAAAGAAAATAAGTTTGCTCTAATCTCAAAGACACTGGTGATCGTAAGATAACGACCAACTACTGAGCTTAATTACTCCTCTGATAACAATAAAGGTTGGATTTACCACCCAAACGAGACGCATTAGTCTAGAACAGAACAGCTCCTACCTAATATACGTCTGTCTTCACTTTGACTTTGAGTTACTGCTGCCACATATTGATGTTATTAACACGCGGATTAATTTAGTCGTAAATGGCAGAGGCCAGGAATCTAATATTCCGCTCTGCTCCGTTTTGGAGCCCTGGAGTCATACATACTTCTGCCAGGCTCAGAAGCGGAACCAGGTAATAGATATTACAGCTCTTATACCGACACAAAAAGCTCGGAATAGTGAATTTCTCAGCAAGATGCTTGATTTATAAATACGAACAATTATAGGACATTATTTGTATATTTGGCTATTTTATAAATAGTCAAATCAACGGAATAGAAAGTTGCACATTAATCTTCATTACCCCTACCTGAAAACTATCCGGTCAACTCTCAACTATCTGATCATTCAATGGTGTGGTGTTTCGTCAACTTGTAATCACGAGTGTGTCATGTGGTAAAATGTTTTCTATTCTTTAATATGTATTGTTATCAACAGCGTTGATTCAACTATGAAACTGTTAGATTAATTGTATGAGTACCAATCTTTTATAAAGTTGCTGGGTACCGATATGGATGAGTTAACATTGGTAACATTATATCGTTGATGTCTTCATCGAGTCTATAGCTATCCACACAAAAACTATTAACATTCGAAGTTGCGAGCTCATTGTAACATAACAGCAGGAGAGGACAATACCATAACATGCATGAAGGTGCACTAGGTTAGATCACTACAACTGTGTGACATTCGAGGAATTATTTCAACAGGGACGCAGACAAGGCATGCGAAGCGCTGACGTAAAACTAAAAAGCGGTACTCACTTGTTGTAGAGGACAACATCCGGGACCCATATCTCTGTTGAAGGTACCCGGATGTACGTCAAGTTCCCATAATCCTCCGGTTGCCAGTTTAGCTTGTAGTCGAACCATTCCTAGTAGAGTAGAATAAATAACAATCGGCACCATGAAAACATTTCAACTTGATATGACTTAATTTCAACTTGAACTGCCTAATGATTAGTTCTTGATCACACCTTCAGTTTGGTAAGGTTGAAGGATATCTAAAACGTACATCTGCAATTACTTACCTGTCTAAGCCAGACGCTGGTTGTCAACACTTGGTTCTTCTCGTCCTGAAAGGAAAGACAAGAATTCATTAGAGAAATAATATCTGAATATGTGGTCTTTTCAACATGGTCAGTATCTTCTTTCATCTTAAATGACAATATAGTCAAATGAACAGTGATTACGTTGTACCCGCGTTATGTGGCCAATGAATTATGCGCAAGAATTCGTTAGTCACTGGCGAAAGGTTGTGGATGCTTCCTTAAATGTCTGACCGTTTCCAAGATCATATCCAGTTACTTGAGTAACTGCTGTTTGGCGTATGCGGAAGAATGATTCAACGTCATTGTCTAGCTATTCTGTACATAGATAACAATAATAGCAAAGAAACTGTAAAATAATGAATCGATACTTAACGTAGACTCAAGATGGTACAATGCTAAACTTTCTTTCAATAGTAAAGTATATATTCACGGGTCAAATTTACAACGACCACTGTCACCTTGTTCAGAATCAATCGGTCACATTACCAAGTGAGGTGAAAGCCAGGTCACCAAACCCATAGTAATATCTTCTCTATCTACCGAAGACAATGTACTTGTGACTTATCCTTGAACCCGAAGCATCTACACTGTATAAAATGATACCCACATGGCCGTTGTCTGTATGGGGTTTCAACATGATTGAATTCAAATGACTTTGCGCCACGCCGATATCGAATGAGGTACAAATATTCGAGGTTATTAAGTTGAAACGGTTCCAAAAATTATAACGAATGGTTGAACAAGGTACAGAAACGGGCGAGGTCAAGGGCTAGCACCACGATCTTGGCAACATTTCTTGGTGTTTCGCTTCGGCACATATATCAGTTGATAGGTAGTTTTCTTTGTAGCAGCTAACACCTGGTAACAGAATATGTCTTTGGTGGGAAGTACCCGTACATTTTCCCTGCCCTGAGGCACATTAATTTAGCTAAACAGCAAACTTCACATGAGGGACACGCGGTACGTCTTGATACAACTATGTGGCATGTTGTCAGAAACTGGATTGATTCATAACATGTAAGCCGAATAAAAGCAGTAGAGGGCATACGCATGGCTAAACACCTTATACCATCTCTATGCGCGCCAGGGTCCTGTAAATGTAGCGGTTATACAGGCACACTGCTTTACCTGGTTCATCTGAACCCTAAATGTGTTGCATTCAGTTCCACTTCGAATTGACGCTGTATTGTCAACCTGTGCTTAAATCTTGTATGAATCACTACCTCCCTGCCAATATGTTTGGTGATTTGTATGTATCAGTGCTGATAATCTTCTCTTTCGGGTTTGCTTTAAAGCTGTAACGTGTCTAGCTGGGCATTCCCTATCCTTTACCATTGCCGTCTATAACGGCCCATTCCCGCGTTTCCCAGAGGCATTTGGAATGTTTTGCAGGCGGAGCCACAGCTGCTCGGACCCCGCAACTAATCACACAAATGGTGCAGCCACCGCCATCCTTTATCATGACAGTTGATTCATGAACATTCGCGGAGCCCAGTATACGTAATGAACGAAGCTCAGCTGGGGTAGATTCTCACATACATGGACTTGGCAACGGCACGTTTTGGGAGCATATAAAACCGTCTTGTAGCTCTATATCAATGTATACCATAAAGTTTACGGCATTAGTTGGACCTTATATTTAGAATATATAATACAGCATTTATGACAGAAGGGTAATCGATAATTGATTACAAAGCAATCAATTTGTATCTGTTGATCTTGAATAAGTCGTCGTTTCGGAGTGGCATATGGCTATTGTAGTCCAAGAACCCTTAGCGTTTTGGACTGAACATATGTTTCGTTTTCAATATATTCTTATATATAACATTATTTTCTAGACTTGCAAACCCATCCGAATCTAGAATATGTAGCAAGGAATGATATAACAAGTAAACACAGAACCATAGCGAAACGTTGACAGTACAGTTAGGAACAATGTCTTCAGGTAAAGATGCCATTTGTGAGCTTGTTTCTTACCACATCTATGAGTTGTGATATGGCGATGCCGAACTTGATGGTGACCTTGTCTGTGACGTTCCTGACCGGACGTGGTACCTTATTGTACTTCACAAACAGGTCCCGGTACAGCTTCTCCCTGGCCTCCAGACCAAGGCAGCCTGTATATAATAGGGAGGAAACAGTAAGGGAGTTACTTGCTGTACTGTTACGGTAATCAGATAAACAGAGGTTGTATCATTTTTATATTCTATGAGACAAATATGTACATGTATGACCGCGCAGTTGGGTCATTTGCTCGGCAGCATTTGTAGGATATCTTTACAGAATAGTTACAGTGTTCTGTTCTCCAATGAGTAAAGAGTATCGGATATAAGAAGATATTCATGACGTGCATCAACAATTACAAAATAGCATTAGAACTACATACTAGCATTAGAAGTCACAAAATATTGAAATAAAAAAAACATCCAAGAATTACCCTTGATTACAAAGGGGGTAATTATGAGCTAATCATAGGCCAGCTATAGGACAGATTAGATATGTACACAAAGAAAAATTAATCACTCGTACAATGAGTGCCTAGCTATAGATATAATAAAATGCATTGTAAATTGTAGATGACCTCAGCCGATCCCTTATAGATTTTGTACTAACATAAAGTTTTGATTATTTCTTGCCTGCAATATTGCAGGTGGCAATACCAATGAGTCAGTGTATTTGGTGAGTTTTATCACCAGTACCCCATTTTATGGGGTTAGACTGTTTTAAACTACATGCATATATAGTAAATTCTAGTCATAAACCAAGAGGAGATCAATTCACATAATCATAAATATTGTTACCATAGATAAAATATTGGGTCATGCCATTCATATGCGAACAATGAATTGTTCACTTTATGTCATATTATGGGCGTAAGGTGGGAAAACAGCATTGTATTGGGCAATTGATGTAACAATGAGCATATTTGTATATGTTAGTTGTCGAGAGCTAACATCTGTTGCACCGAGCACCATTTGTACGGCTCTGGCAGTAGTCAGTCGCTGAATTTCCTTACCAGTGTGTACAATCAAACCTACAACATAAACGGCATTAAAACTTTTGTATACGGGACATTGGGTGAAAGGTGGAAGGCAATAACCACATTGATTGGGAATTCACGACTGCCCATAATCCTACCTAAGGTCTTACAGAAGAGCTGTAAGTCGTTTGACGACCTCTCCGCCGTGCTTTTAAAGGCCAGGGGATAATCAAAGCCGAAACACGGCATTATAATCTACCCATCAGTCAGGTTGATGATCCGGAAAGTCTCATCAAATTCCAACCAAGTGCAAGTTTGATGGAGGGGGAGGGGGGCTTGTGGGTCAGGGAAATAGTCCGGTATTCGCGAACACGCCCGTAAGTTTATGGCGTGTGAGATGAGGTCGCGAAGGGTCGGGCGTGACCAACAGATGAGTGTTAATGAGATATAAAAGTGTTAGTTATGATTTAGACTGGGGATTAATATAATAAAACCGCGAGTAAACCAAGGGTTAACAGCATTGGCCACAAACTGTGATATACAGTGGTCGTATTCCTGATGAGCATATGCATGGTGATTTGAAACCGATGAGATGAGATGGTGTGTTCCCTGTACTGATTATTAGACAGTCGTTGATCTTCCCTGACTTTGATTATCATAACACAGTCTCTACCATTCTTTCGATAATATTGAAGACGTATTTTATTATCTCACAATGGTACCACGACATTCCTATTTGATATGCACTGTGTCGTGAGATGAGTTTGCTATGGGCGTCAACAGCAAGGGTGAAAAGCAATGCAGGACTTAGCACGCGTAAGTGCTATACCCACATGTATCATGCAGTACCCAAGTGTGTAGTCTCATTTACCATGTGATAATGTTGAATGTATTAATTCAGATATGCACATATCCAATTTCCTACAAGCCTGAATTATAAGTCTATCGGAAGCAGTGCAAATGGCAGGATGATTGTATTCTAAACTATCAGACACAATAGCGAACATTTCTGGTTCCTAAATTTTTCTTCACCCATAAGGGTATTACATGTACTGCTATAACGTTTTATCAACTTCCATCTAACACTTTATAAACTGTTTTCCGTCCTTGTTGGTTGTATTCCCATCTCCCAGCGATCAGACTACGTGTCATTTATCACTGGTATGTTCCTGCGACTGTCCTAGCGGAGCCAACTTTGTAGTGGTTTTCCGGCTCATTTTCTTGTCCTTCAGACCAAAGTGAAGGAAAAGATGAGTTTGTGCCTATACTGGCTCATTGACTTGCCTTATTGTCCATGAATCCCTTTCCTTTTTAGGCCGGAGATTGTATCCTAATAATTGGTTTTACGCCTGAGGTCTGCAGCTATCTCTTCTTCTGCACTCACAGGTTCTTCTAATCATTTCTTCCGCTCACAATACTCCTACAATTACGCGTATCCGGCCTGAGGCTGAGAAAATTGGGCAATTTGTAGTGTGCGAGTACTTGATGGCTCATCTATGCATCAATCGTTGGCTGAATGCAGGGCCAATGGAGTTGCATGTTCCATTTCCTGGAAAACCGATCTGTTTAAGCAGACATTAAAGCAGGCGTGCACTAATCAAGTTCCGTTGCTTCACTAGACGTAACCTTTCCGAGTACGTTTAGGTGTTCTTAGATATTGGATTATGTACAGTGCTTTTTTAATCAATGTCAATCACCGAAATTGATTAGAATTGCAATTCAAACCCTGCATCTACATCAATTGTTTCATATTTGCCTCCATCATTTTTTTTAAAGCCTAAAGCGTCTTTTTGGCACGAACTGTTGAAAATAATTGGGCAGAAAAGGTTTCGCTGACGCCAGCAAATATCAGCTCCGGTTGATATATACTTGAAGAACAAGGTTATTCTCATTTATAACGCCGTAAAGTCAAACGCCGTTCATAGTCCTTTCGACTTTGTGCAAACCAGTCCAGTCTACCATATTCATTCAATTTACTCATTTTTGCACATATCGGCCAGATCATTGGGAACGTGCTTAGACATACATTTTGGTTGATGACGGGGACAGATCGGTGGTTCTGGCTTTAAAGGTGAAAAGTTAACAGCACATGGGTTAGGGGCACTGGGAGAGGGCAGAGAATTTGCACTACAATCTTTACAGGCTTTGGAAGTTCACAGCGGATCTATTACATAAAGCATATTTTCGACGGTGAATTGTATGTATGCAAAGAACTAATGTATGTGTTTCCTCACTTTCTACACAGTTTTACGAATGAAGACCAACAAATAAAACGTGTAACGGCAATCTAGAAATAACTTATGAAACTACTACCTAAGGACTGCGGCAATCCTTTGCAGCATTGGCCATTTTTTATTGTTACTGGAGACTCTTGCACGGCACGTAGTGCATTGCCTTGATACCGCTGTTAAAGCCAGAATAAACCCGGCATTCCCTATCTTATCCTATATCCTTTTATATTGAGACGCCCCGGGAATGCAATACACCAAATTGTGCATCTCTCCACATCACTCCACCCACCCATCAGACTTATAGCAAGCGACACTGTGATACGCAGTAGTTTATTTCTAATGCGGCAATTCGGCCTCTTGGCACATCCGATGATTGCAACTGAAGACGCCTTGATGCCTTGCAAATCCCGGTACGTGTAATCCTTTCGGCGATGTAATATGTGTAAATGGTACAAACGAAGTGAGAACCAGCAGCTACACGGGTTTCAATAGATAGGTCAATTTTTACAGGTCAAACTGGCTGTGAGTGTCCCAATAGCTGCCCACATCCCCAGGAGTTGCCTCACGAATGAATGAGTCTAACAAATGAGATTCCTCTAACAAATATCATTCATATTCCAAAAAAACAAAAAAACAAATTGCTATCAAGTAATGTCACCGTGGGGTTTCTTAGTGTACAATCTGTGAGATGATTTCTTGAAGCCTTTGGTGCAGTGAAAGGGTATCATGCACAGCACAAGTCGTGCAGGTGTGTGTAGACATAATCATAAGCTGCCCTTCCCAAGCCTGCTGACCCCTTCATCATCCTTGCCAATTGGCCTCAATGCACTACTCGACCCTGAATAATGTTTGGGCTCTCTTAATTAAACCGCGCTCACACGCCCGGATTAGCCCGCTGCGGAACCACCACAGAATGACCTCTGGTGCCACCACACTCGGATGTGGGGCATCTATTCCCTACAGGAGAGAGTGAGTACGTTGATGATAGCACAAAGCAATCGCACTGGTGGCCCCAATGCAGTGTTCTGCCTAGTGCCTATTGGTCTCATGGTGGCTAATAACTAGTGTAGCCAATAGCATGTAAATTGTACCCGAATATGAAGCGTTTATGGTATTCTACCCGTGAAAACACTCCGTATTTGCTAAATATCCATTGTACGCAGGCATTCACACGTTTCCTCTACATTCAACCAGTTAACAACATGGAGAAAGGCTGACACATAGCGTAGGTAATATTCCAGGACCAAAGCATGAAGATTGTGCCACAAAACTGTCGCCCACAGCCGTCATTTCTCCTTTGACCTTTGGGCACCCTTGTCGTTAGTGCGAAGAGACAGCATCCCTTTAATTGAACCATAAGACAGGTACTCCATCACCACAGACTGTTCTCCTCTAAGTCCTTTGGATGATTGAACGCCAGGATTTCATATTAATCTTCTTGGACAATGAGCCGTTTGCTTTCATATCGGTTGACCCAGTTCTAAGGAGCTTGAACAGGCAATGCATTCTTAATGCTGTTTCCCTAGGCATATATATTCCAGGAAGAGGATCTGAGGGGAAACTTAACCCGAGGTCAGCCCTGTCCTTCTGAATAACCAAGATGTCGACAAGGACAAGAAGGAAGATTAAAAGCTTTGGCGAACACTTAATGATATTTATCATTGGCAATGCAGGCGATGGCATGAGCTGCATGGGCTGCACTAAAGCCCACAGCCTAAAGCCTTTGAAATATCTTCTAAACTACAGCAACTGTATTGTTGCAAAGAACTTGCCCATTGAAAACGAATCTCTTTTGTCTACGATTAGCAGTTCTGAAAAAAGCTCTGTGAAAATGCTCAGATTACCTAAACTTTGAATGATAGGTTATGTGGGACAACCTTTTGCACGCCATCAATTAACAATGCAGGCAAAAGCGTCTCGGAGTATACGTAAAGCAATGTAATCTGACGGGAAATTTAGATTAAAGTGTGTGTGTAAATGCAGTTCTGTCCAACAACAATACCCCTGGGTGTCCTCGAGATTGATGAAATTGGGAACGCCGTATTGCATTCACTACTGAAACAAAAACTATAAAGTTTCCTCCAAACCGTCCGTACGTATTACCATGGCCCTGCCTTTACCGCTATGTGACCCCTGCATATCTACCACAGCCCAAGCGAAAATTGCACTTGACCTGACCTTGATGACACATCATTCATTGCTGATAGTCCCTTCAAACTTCAATTACAGAGAGGCTGTATTATTCTCAGATAGAGGGCTTCCCAGGGAGCAATTGTAACACACGGGTGACTTTTCTCCGATTGCGTCAGGTTCTATCGGTCTCGCGAGAGTTGATGACGGCGATGAGGTGACTGGGTACGAGAGTTCACGTGAGGTTACAGAGGATGGAACAATAGGAACTATAGATTTTTTTTCGTGGTTAACACGTGAATTAAATTGCAGTTCTATAATTATAGACTACCATTGACATGAGATGGAAAAAGATACTGACTTTCTAATAGGTCAAGGAAGCATTTTTTTTTGTTGGCTCCTAGTGGCTTGTCCAAAGGAGATTGGGGCGTTATGTCAATGGGTACAACGTCCTAAAAAGGGCGTTCAATAAAATTATTCTCACCCAGAAGCAAAGGGTATAACTTAAATTTCGGGGCACATTGAACGCCCGTCATACCCATTTATATTTGAATCTTAAATTGGAACAACTATTTAAAAGTAGTCAGCAACGTTACCACTGGACTGATAGATAGACTGAAAGATAACTGTAAAGGAATTGTATTTTCTTCCAGATTTGTACATTTATCATGCTGACATGCATACACGTAACTTGGTTCTGCTTGAAAAGCTTCTACAGCAGTACTCGATAAGTCATCGCTTAGATTTACATGGCCGCAGACAGGAAAACTATAACCATACATTTTCCGCCATATCAACCAACACCAGTCGCAATGCATTCTTCATTCTTCGCTACACTAAAGACGTGCGTATCCCTTTACTCAATAAACCATATATGAATGATTCCTCACCAGGCTATGAATGATTCCACGCATTGTACAGACTGAGAAAGAATGCAGTATGGCCTAGACCTTCTATCAGTGCCCACAGCTATTCTGCTCTATTAACCATCTGGTGAACATTATCTATTCCAGTCACTTTTCACCTTTCCACTATTTTGAAAGTCAGTGGATTTCCGTACGAGTAGATTTCATATTCCTTAAACACTTGTTTTCAACAACACAGCACCGTTGTATGGATTTAGGTTATTGATATAACATTTCATCAAAACATGTTTTAGGTGCAAATTTGGACATAGGATACGTTTTTATACTTCATGTACAAAAAGGGTAGAGTAATTTACTGTTAACAGTATTATTCTTTTGTGACACACAGGAAAACACTGATGAAACGATGAAACGAACTCTTATAAAACTTATGCTAACTTCTGCTACAGTGAGTGAGCAGCCCTTGAAACTGCAGGGATTTTGTGCTCTAAGGCTAAGCTTGATTGAGCCCCTTTCTGGCAGATAGCGTGTGTAGGAAAAAGCTACAGGGATAGAGACGGCATTAGTGCACACGGCATCCATCATCGCAGGCTATCCTCTCCGCCTGTTGAATACAAAACTCCGCCTGTTGCATACCAAATATCCGTCATGACAAACCGCTGGGAGCGCGCTGGCAGCTGGCCAGAACGGGCAGGGGGAATGTCAGCCGGCATTGCGTATGTTAGGGATTACAAGCTGGGAAATGTACTAAATTAAAGGATTACCCTCACGTAGGGAGATAAAGGTGGCTTTCACAGATTTCCTGCGATGTAAATGTGCTAAAGTAAGTTGGGAAAGGTGTGCTGAATCGTGCCGGGATGTGTCCTTACTCAAAATGTCAAAGACTGACTTCAAGACAATGAATAAAAGATCTCCCCTGAATCAAAAGTCTTGGGTTCACTTGGATTGTACGTGTGACAATGCTAGCGATACTAGATGTGACGCCTAGCTAACCACTGTCCAAAACCAGTCATGGATCTACTAACCTTGGAAAAATTGTTGACCAAAAGAGAGTCGAAGCCTGTACTTTGATTTGTAGATCTGAACGTTGAGCTGTGTTTCAAAACTCAACAAACTGGTAAAGTAGTCTGATGTTACGTTGGTCTAGCATCGAGATGTTCTCCGTTTTCGTTAATTCTTAGACAGCATAACAAAGGCCTGAATTGAGGGTATATTTCTGTTGCCATTTATTAAAAAAAAAACATTTCTAACAGTAATCATGGTTATTCTACGGGCGTTCCTTGTCACAAAGTTCAGGTCCAGCGGATTCCAGATTTGTGGGGGGCACCCTACCGAGCGGCACAAGGCGACGAGAGAATGTCGATTTGGTATTTACAAGAGCCGCGCGATGACCTGGATCTGCTGAAAGGGCTCGATGATCGATCGCCTGGTCTGACCTAACAGCAAAGTGAACGTTCGCTATAACCTTGAAACTTGAACGGACAGGCCTGAAGTGTTTTAGAAAGTGCAGGAGATATACAGCGGCCTCAGATCACCTCTAAGTCATTCGGTCGATTCCCTACATGAGTAAAGTGTGTACAGTTTTCAAGTGCCACTTATAGTTCAAGAGTGGAGTAATCATAGACCTTCAGAGACCAGAGTGATGTTCTAAAGACAATAGGTCGTTTTTTCTTCTAGCATTCTGGGGCTAATGGAAGGGCTTTAGAAAGTGCAGGTAATATACAGACGCCTCAGATCACCACAGAGTCATTCGATCGATTCCCTACAAGAGTAAAGTGTTTGCAGTTATAAAGTGCCACTCATAGTTCAAGAGCGGAGTAATCATAGACCTTCATGGACCAGAGCGATGTCCTTAAGATCTAAGCCGGTTTTATCTAGCATTCTGGGGCTAATGGAAGGGTGTAAGATGCATGGCGGATACTCACAAAATCAGCTGAGATAAAACATACGTTCTGAAACCACTCAAACTACAGAGGCAATAAAAAATTACGTTAGCAATCACTCCAAATGACACACTCGACAACATTGACAAAACTGAATAGGTGCTATAATAAAATGCGGCCTACAGTGGCAAGGTAGTATTGACAGTTTCCAAACAATTCCTTAACTTGATACGACAAGGTCTGAAACATTAAAACAATAGCAAACGGCAATTTGCCAACAATATTGATCGAAGGGTCAGTAAGATATCCGATCATGAATACCAATTCGTGCCTTGTTGCCTCTAAAGCTGACTTAACTTGACTTCTGTCGATATCACCGTTGACAATGACCGATAATTCTGTCTCGGTGAATGCCAATGATTAAGACAAAGCACTGTGTTAAAATAATCAATTCATCCTGCCTGACTGCTGATTTGATAAAAATCTAAGTAGACTTGATAAATCTTTATTGTTAAATTTTTAGAATCAAAGTTTTGGGTTGTAAGAGATTTGAATAAATCAGTTGAATGTAGAGACGAACGCCTTTTTCGACAGATATGGGTCAGGTTCATTCAACTCCAACATTTATTATTCTGGACATTTTTTTTTACCTCTGCTGCATTTATCGATTTCCTGCCTTCCTTGTCTGGGGAAAATGAATACAAATCTGCATCACACCGCTTTATGACCTGCGAGGATCAGAACAAATGAGCGACAGGCTACAGGCCACGGCCGCAGTTGTGAGTACGTGATACCCACACAATAGGCATGTCGTGCTAACACGTGATCATCACGTGATAGAAATGTAACGGTGCATCCAATGAAGTTTTAATGAAGTAGTCCGGAGCAGCACATCGGTATACACTATAATGTCTGTCATTCATTTGATATGGGCCTAAATTTGGAGTTCGCAAACATGATCATTCCAGAAAGGACCATTCCACGATGCCCACACAATAGTCATGTCGTCCTAACACGTGATCATCATGTGATAGAAATGTAACGGTTTGCTTGGTGCATTCAGTGAAGTTGTAATGAAGTTGTCCGGCGCAGCACATCGGTATATACAATAATGTCTTTCACGTGCCTAAATTTGGCCTGAATTCGTAAACATAATCATTTCAGAAAGGACAACCCACGATTATCTGCACGGATTAAGTATGCCTGATGCAATTTTCCGGCAGAGAGAGAGAACTCAGAGCTGCGTGCACCTTTCATTATGCACGTGTCAGAACAGATCGAAACGTATTACCGTCTTACCCCAAGGGTTGCCCAGAGGATTACAATACAGCGTACCTACTTAATATTGCATGGTCCTGTTAAGGCTTGGCGAACAGAAATTGTTTCAGGAAGTAAAGGTCAAACGTAGTAGGCAGACACATTGCTCATGCTGTGAACGAAATCAATGAAAACCCTCAAAAGGACAATGAAGTTCCTGCTACAGCTCTACATCCATGACTTTTGTTGAAGATTAAATCAGACCAAAACAACCTACGTTCAGAGCAGAGAATCGTTCTACATGGTTTTGCAGGCATGAATGATTATTTTCATTATTAACAAAACGTAGGTGCTTTCAGGCATGAATTTGAAATCATTAACCAACACAGTAAGTTCAACATTTCTTCTTTCTGACACCCTGGCCACAATCTTTACACACTTCATTGTCTATGA
The DNA here is from genome assembly GCA_019207045.1 of Branchiostoma floridae x Branchiostoma belcheri. Classification (NCBI taxonomy): domain Eukaryota; kingdom Metazoa; phylum Chordata; class Leptocardii; order Amphioxiformes; family Branchiostomatidae; genus Branchiostoma; species Branchiostoma floridae x Branchiostoma belcheri. The sequence continues at coordinate 10,367,369 of CM033037.1, read as the reverse complement.
AGATATCACTGAGCTCCCGCGAAGCAAGTTCAGCAAAAGACGATGCCAAATGAAGTGGTACATTGACAAATATGTCTTGATCTAATAATGAACGGTTTCAATTTCAAACCGGCTAGAATGAATCCCGTTATGTATGATTAGTTCTCTTCTAAAAATATAATGTCGCAAACAAGACAGTAACATAAATGTGGGCAAGTTGCTGTGTGATAGTGACTTTTACACATGGTCACATTTTACCGCAATGTTAAACAATACTTATCACAGATTGCAGGTATCTCCCGAAGGCATAACACATTTATCTACAATAGCACAGAGACAAGCTTACCAATAGGACCTTATCGATTACGATACCCCGAGCACCCAGGAGGCCATAAATGTAGTTAAGACGGCTTGGAACTGTCACTGAAGTGAGACACGATCATACATAGGATACAGTGATGATTGATGTTTCTTCAGATATAAGGATTGGATCGTCGCCAAGCCCCGTACACAGCCAGAGTTACCCTCCAACCGTGTCTGTCTTGATGGAATACTTGAGAGTCGGGTCGTTGCTTCGACTCATCCGACTACGCGAAGGACATTTAAAAATCGCTCTTTGCCTAATAAATGGCCCCATCGGCATGAGCATTACATTTGAACTTTAGAGAGTTTTGCCGAGAAATGCCGTGGCGAGGAAATCTGGTTCGTTCCGCGGATCCGGAACGATAAAGCTAAAGACATGATTCCCAAGGACAAGGCTACCTAGCGGGCTCCATTTCCCTGGCAGAGTAGCGCAAAGGTTGCAAGTCAAAAACAAGCCATAGGGTGTAGGCAACTTTGCTACATGTAAGGCTTGAAACATAAGGCTGAAACTGGATGAAAATCAACACATTAAATCCTTGTTTACTGCTAAAATCAAACTTGTAACGATAGTTCCTGTCCTTGGTGCTGAACTCTGTACAATATGTCCTGCCTTGGTGCTGACGTAAGTGTGATAGTTCTTGCCATTGGTACCAAAGTTAGTGCAATAGTTTCTGCCCTTGGTGCTGAAGTTTGTACAATAGTTCCTGCCCTTGGTGCTGAAGTTTGTGCAATAATTCCTGACCTTGGTGCTGAAGTTTGTACAATACTTCCCGCCCTTGGTACCGAAGTTAGTGCAATAGTTCCTGCCCTTGGTGCTGAAGTTAGTGCAATATTTTCTGCCCTTGGTGCTGAAGTTAGTGCAAAAGTTCCCGCCCATGGTGCTGAAGTTTGTGTAATAGTTCCTGCCCTTGGTGCTGAAGCTTGCGCAATAGTTCCAACACTGGTGCCACCCCAAGTGTTTGCCCTTGGTACTGACGTCGTTATGGATTAAAGCTTTTCAAATCAGTGGGTACGCCTAACGTTATAACGTGTACCTTCTTGGGTTTACTGCAATACCCTTTTAACCCACATCCAGAGCCACTACTTCATCTGCTTATCCACACGTGTCACCATCCCTCACAATAGCTATCAACAACGTGTCAGAACATTCACAGCCCTTGCAGAACGCGCCACCCACTGGCTTCCAATCAAGGTATTATGGACAAAAGCAGGAACTTTATCGTCTAACTGCAATTATTGGAGTTACTCCAGCACAGTAAGAGTACAAAATTATTTCCATCATTTACTGTTACCTGTTCTTTGATGCTGAGACATGCACGTTCATCAGTTTTTTCCGGGGTCCCATTCTTTGAAGCAATCACAGGACGTGCGAATGGAGATGAGGGCTCTAAGGCACACGCCTTAGTACAGTCGACCATTGTGATATTACTATGGTATTATCATGCAAGTGCTATAAATGTGCAACTTAAGCTTGATAAACCTTGCGGTTGTAACGTTAGGTGAGACAGAGACTATGTTCCTTCCTATAGTCTAGAGCAATAAGTTTTACATCGCCGTAAAAAGCAATCAGGTTTTTACGACATTGTGCCCATTTGCGGTAGATGCAGTCATTTGGATCGCTGGCAACATCCATTTCTATTGAATGATGGTTTTTCTAATCACTCTAGTGATCAATTCTGGGGTAGGGAATGATTTACGTCAGCCTTCAAGTGAAATTACAGGCTGTCCCAGGCAGCGAGCGCTAGACGCTGTTCGAACAAGGCCTCTCAGTAATGGACCACGATATCACCGACAAAATGCCCTTTATTCCTTCAAAAGGAGAAGACTTACCGTTTACGACGGCTGTAATTTGCACTTAGATTGCAGTTGTATGATGTAGGCAATTAGAAATACGATTTACACGCCGCCAGCGTGAGAGACTATCGGCGTCCTGAGAGTCCACCCAAACTAAGCGCTGCCATCAATACGAAACGTGCGGGGGGTTCTATATACATGTACCACACGGAGATACAACTTTCCATGCTGACAAGCTTTGTGTTAGCCTCAGAGACCCTTCATTACAAATCATCATGTTGTCACTACCACTTTCCTTTAATCGAACCTAATACCCATCCATTTCATCTGTTTGCAAACTGTCTTTAGTATGCTTCTATTTCTTTTCCCCTACGTATTGACTGTTTTAGCTATTTCACTTTACTGGTAGATACGCAAATCCTACCTACCATTCCAAAGAGTTGTGTATGATTATAAAGATATTTCATGATATGATCACAAGGGGTTATATGACTTAGTTGTGATGTTCGAGGATTACTAGTGGCTAATCACTTATTTCAACGTTCCGTGAATGCCTTGTCTATATTATGTCGTATCTAACGTGACCAGAATAAATATCACTACCAACAAAATTATTAGTGTCATTCCCGAGACCAGAAAAAGAATGTAACTACCAGCGATCCGTCATTGCCATATGTTTGTGACAGAGTAGAACAATATCCATCTTTTCTTGACAGGTTTCCGTAACATTAGATAACGTAAACCCTACAAGGCTTGTGAATATGATAAGTAACTCCAGTCAAGGATCAGTAATCACACAAAATACAGTTCATTCATCAACGTCTGCATTGGATGCATTGGCACTGCCGCATATGATAGCTGATCAACATGGCAGAATTATGCGAGACTTGCACACAACCAACGGTACGTGCCTTCAGTCAATGACAACATGCACTCTATAAAATTGAACACGGCAAGAAATGGATTAGAACCTACTAAGGGAGACGGTTACATCGCTTTGTTTACCTGTCAAACCATTGTACTATGTCAAGTCACTTGATGGCGCGACCACCAGAGGCAAACGCGCATACGAGACATTCGGCTATATCAATGACAGGAAAACGGCCTGGAACTCGAATAAAAATTACTTCCTAGAATTCCTTAGGAATAGAAAGTAAGTCATTGTGCAATTTAATGATAATACGGTACAACGTTCACAAATTAACTGCAAACTTTGAAAGTGTGATCATTACAGATAGGAATTGTTGCCGTCAATATGATAGATATGCTCTGATGTTTTTACAAAAAAAAATATCTTTGTATTTTCAATTTAAGAAATTTCATACGGCTGCAACACATTTGTGTAACAATGTATGAAAAACGCGAACAATTGCCATTAGGGTAATACGAACTAGAATGTAGATGAAAGACATATAACGTTATGGTAGAAACTTTGGAATGTGAAGTTTACGGAGGCACACACAAAAAAGATTTCCAATTTCTAGATCGTTAGGGAAACTCCTGGGGAAATCAAGGTGGGCTTTCAAAAATATACAATGTTCTAGTACGTTGGTCTACGAGGGGCGTTCAATAAGTAATGGTCCTGACCCACTTCTAGTTGTCTGATCTAGATGAAATTGTATATGTGTAATGATTCATATCTCTATAGATCATGTTGCAAAAAACAGCTCTGAACTAATTGTGGTTTTTGATTTACAGGAGTTTGAACTGAGTCAGGTGTGAAATGGAGTCAGTTGAGTGTCGCGCAGTGATCCGGCGCAAGAACGCACACCAAAGGAGACTTTTGATGACATGAAAGAAACTTATGGTGATGATACCCCATCATAAGCGTTTTACAAGGTCATATGATGGGGTATCATCACCATAAGTTTCTTTCATGTCATCAAAAGTCTCCTTTGGTGTGCGTTCTTGCGCCGGATCACTGCGCGACACTCAACTGACTCCATTTCACACCTGACTCAGTTCAAACTCCTGTAAATCAAAAACCACAATTAGTTCAGAGCTGTTTTTTGCAACATGATCTATAGAGATATGAATCATTACACATATACAATTTCATCTAGATCAGACAACTAGAAGTGGGTCAGGACCATTACTTATTGAACGCCCCTCGTATGGACCATCAAGAAACAAAATGCAGTGAGTAAATTAGTGTTCACCTTGTGTGGCACATAAGTCAGTAAATTTCCTTGCTGTTTCAGTAGTATGGTATATTCGAATAGCATGATGATGCTAGTTAGCCCTTCCCTTACATTAAGAAAATTATACTCTTATGTTATTGACATACATAGTTTTTATACCTGGGTATGTATGGGTATGTGGGACACTTACGTGAAACATTAGAACGGTGCTGCTTATATATTATTAGTGTTCAATGGTACATGATTAGATCAGACGCTGCATCTATATGACAAAAGAAAGATTAACTTGATACGCCAAAGAAAGATGAACTTGATACGCCACATGAAGTAAAAGAGCACAATGCTGGGCGGATGCGATGTAAACGCGCTCAAGCGTCCTTCTAAAGTGGATTGAAACCACCATCATAGAGAAAGTAGGACACTTGATAATAAACATTTCTAGTTGAAAACTTATTTACTGATATAGGTAGTGCATGAAGAAGACTCCTGTGAGTATCTATTGGAATTTCAATAAACATGCTTTCAATTCATCATCTAATCTACCTTTGTTATGCAACATCGATAAGTAGGTAAAGCGTGAAGTTAAGAAAATGTACCATGTACAAAGGAAAACATTCTGTAGCAAGGCACTTACCGTTGACGAAGAACCCAGTTGCCAACAGCACGTAGAGAAGCATCCTGCCGTCCCCCTGTCCCGACGCCAAATGCACTTGATCCGTGAAAGCAGCGAGGGTAATTTGACAGCAGATATGGGTATGAAATGCTATCTACGCGCGGCACAATGGCGCACAGCGGCCCTCATCATCTTTAACAGATGGCCGTCGACGTCATTCTCCAATACGCCACCGGCAATCGTCAATACTTGGGACAGTCCATGAAAATTGTAGCGTGTTCCCCTCTTTTTTCTCGTTGTCTAAATACTTCATGTGGTCAGCTGGAAGACCCGGGCTCGAAGGCAGACGATATTGACTGGATCTCTCTCCAGGACGGTCCCATCAGCCGTCGTCAAATGTCGTCTGCGAATCTAGCAATCAAACGAGTTGGCGGGAAATCCGGGAGCCTGCCATGACCACGGGATCCTGTTGCACCGAGAATGACGTTTCAGTAAGGATGTGGGAGAGGTACTCTGCGTGAGTGTTTGGCGCGGGGCTACATACTGATGTACCTCTGACCTGCTTCCCAAAGTCCGGAGGGTTTGCTCTGGGCAGTGCTCTGGGGTAAGTCATGTGAAAGCCGACGGCATGATCATGACACCAGTCATCGGTCAGGTGGTCGCGAGGCGTTGGCCAATGGGTAACGGCGCGTTATTTCATCTTCCGGGGCGGTGATGAATGAGGCGCACACTGCACCAAACTAGCCCACAAATGTCAGCAGGAAATTAAAAACTCTCAGAGGCATTTATGACAATATGGCCCGCCTTGCCCCTACATACGTGCGCAAAGCTCGCGGTATGCGCAGATTAAGCTGGAAAGAACAGGGGTTGCCGTGCGGGTTTCGGATGGTGTTTACGCTCTCCATGTAGAGTGGAACTATTGCGGTAAGTCCGCGGGGACATTTTATGTGATCAAGGCTGCCCTGTGTGTTCCCCGCCCTGTTCAAAAGGGCGGCCAACCGAAGGTGATAACGACGTCGACCCGATGAATAAATGGATACTCAGGATGGAGAGGAAAAACCGATGACCTGTGACGACTGCCTGCGATGATAGATTTTCCCCGATCTAACAGTAAAGCCAAAGGCAACCATTTCACAGCATATCTACACTTTATCCAAACGTCTATTTTATAGACGTACTTATGATTCATTTCCTATTAGTTCCATTGAATTTATTGTGTTTGCAATTGCCTCCGGTGTGAATTTACGGGGGAGGACCTTAATTGCATTCGCAAGTAGTTATTATGTATTTGTTAGGAGGACACCAGGGAGTGGGCGGGATCAAATGGGGATATTTGAAGACGACACACTGTACCGGAAGTCAAATGTTTAACTATGAAATAGGGATGTGGTTCAACATTATCATGCTCTATACAATATATGGAGTAGGTGGCTATTGATTAAGGTTATTATAACTCATTGCATCTGTGAGATCGACAAAAAAGATTGGTTTAATTTTTCTATACCTTTTATAGCATTTTTATAAACTGTACAGTACTAGTATGGGCATAATGCATGGTGCACACAACTCGAAGTACCTATGACAATGATAATATGATGGTTCATGGTACCCGTAAAATACAAATAATGCGGACTCATAATAACAACAGTTGGGACCATTTAATCTTTCGTTCATCCTTAAGCCGAGTGATCATGGTATTTCCTGTCTTCCGCCAGTTGTAACTTCCAAATGATCCAATTAAGAAAAGGCAGGTATTCAATTTGGTTAATTAAGCTGACATTAAGATGGATAGCCCTGTAGATCTGACCGGACGTCAGCTTTCAGGGACGATTCGAGTGAAAATACGTACAGTTAATATCCAAGCAGATGTAGGATGGGGTCATTGCTTTACCTGTATATTTTGGGCTTTGATTTAGAACTTAGATAGACCTATTTCTGGGACAGAGGGGGAAACGAGAAACACGAACCCGACCGGACACTACGTCTGCTTGGAGACCAATAAAATACAACATGTACTTGAAATTGGTCTCAGGTTGAAATAAAGTATAGGGACATTTGATAACTTTCTCTGAGGTGTTTAAGAGTTACATTTGTTGCTAAGATGGTCCTCCATTTTGCCAGACAATTCTACGGCTTTATAGTCATGAAAGAACAGTGCTATAGGTTTATCATATGGGCGCCAAGATATAAAACATTTAAATGAAGCCGTTTGCCGATGAGCTATGTTACGTGTATAATGGCATTCGAAATGAAAACGCCTAAAAGCGTTCAAAAAAGTTGGAGCCTAACCTCTGCTTGTAGAGTAGCATACAGGTCCTCTTCTATTATTAGATCATGCCGGTGTAATCATTACATGGGGTTCATATGTAAAGCCCAAATTAGGAGGGTTGATTTAGTAATGTTTTCGGTCAACAGACGCGAACAGCCATTGGGAATCAAAGAGACAAAAATCAAGCATATCGTAAACTAGATCTGACATGTGCTTATCTGTCATTGCAAAAGCTGTAGAACAGCAGTAGACTGTAGCTTCTTATTACATAAGGTTCGATATTTTATTTGATCTACCGAGAGTCGACGCATACAAAACCCACATCGGACCATTAACCAATTATTTGGCAGGCACCAAATTGAATCTGAGCATCTCTGGGGAGGAAAAATGGCCACGGAGTTAATGAAACTTCGGGGGAATATCAGACATGGTGATCGCTATCTGAACGCCATGCAGATATTACAGGCGGATTCTACCGCAGCAAATTAAGTCATGTCATTGGGCATTTCTGTTGAGAGGGGAACGACATTTCTCAATTCAACCCCAGTTAGGTAAGGGGAAAACCGCAAACTAGTCATGAAAATACTTTCGTAAATGGAACTCGTGTGCTTGTTAAGCTAACTGAGAATGTATACACATCCAATGACACTTATCAAATGTGGCATATAATTTATTAGTACCAAGTCTAACTACCGTAATAAGTTATTTTCGGTATCTCTATGATTCATCGTTAATCTTACAGCTATTGCATTCGGGTATAGGTAAATCCATTTGAGTCTTCCTGCGTCATAAGAAAATTCAAATCATTGCATCTTGTATATTTGCTGTTTGTCAGATGCAGATTTACATATAGTCAAGGTCATAACCGGGTGTAGATATTGGTCTTTGAGTTTGTTTATTTCAGTTGTATTCTTCTTTCATTTTATTTGGTAGAAAATGTTTCAACAATACGGTTCTGATGTTCAGTATTGATTTATTTCCCTGTCGTTGCCTTTGCCAGTCGACTCTCAGTTAAACCTTACATTATATCCTTCTACGTTCATGGTTAAAGACGCCCCAGGCCACAAAGTAATCACAGAAATAAAAATTTAGGCCGGACGTGACGGTCATTTTGTTTTGTTACGGCCTGGTAGGATTTGGTATGGCTTTATATAATTTGTAAGGGCCCAAGGGGTTTCCTGATTTGGGATACAGGGGTCAATCACTAAACTGAATGTTTATTTAGAACAGCCAATCAGCATTCGCAGAAGTTTCCGTTCTAGCCAATCAACGCACTGAAAAACCATGTGGTTGGCATACGAAAATTCAGCCAGTTCACAGCGCCCCTAAGATCGAGAAGTTTGGACACCAGTTTGGTCAGGAAGATTACTGGTATTTGTGTCTTTTGTGCACTGTCTTTTTAGTGTGGTGACTCTCAGAACAGCCCTAGTATTGCGGTGAGTTTTCTTCTATTTGTACTTTCTATCTGTGGTGTGCTGCCCTGTAGATTGGATTTTTCTGCTCTGCTATCTTTTGCTGTTGTGAAAATCTTTGGAGTCGGTGTTTTTTCTAATTCTATCATGGCTGAAGGTACAAGCGCAACAACGAAAGTCCTTATTCTAGGACACTCCTTCATCCGAAGACTAGAGCGGTTTGTACACGAGAGAAGGTATACCGCAGCAGGACGAGCTTTCAGTCAAGATTTATGGTTAAAAGATTGCGAGGTGTCTTGGAAGTGGGTGTCGGGTGGTAATGTGGATAGAATCGGCGGTTTGGCACAGAGCGGTTGCCTGCCAGACTCAGATTTGGTTTACTTGGAGCTGGGCTGTAATGACATACTGAATTGTTATTCTTCTTCTTATTCGTCCGAGGTAACTGCCTTGAGAGTCTTAAACGTGGCTTCACTGGTCAAGGTACGTACGGGAGCACGTATTGTCATTCTGGGGGAACCGTTGGCTAGGGTCTTCGATCCTCCATATATACATTACAATGAAGGACTGGTCAAGTATCTGACTGATCTAAGGAAAGAGGCATGCGAGGTTAAAGATCTCTACTTGTGGAGGCATGCAAAACTGGCAGACAGACACTGTCCCCAGTATTTTGCTCCCGACGGACTTCACCTTTCAGATCACGGCCATTGTTTATATTACAGGAGCGTTCGGGGTGCAATCACTGCCCATCTCCCTAAAATATCTTAGATTAACGTTTGATCCCTACTGTGGTAAGTTACCCTGTAGGGATTGATGTATCTTTGTAGATATATTGTTATGTCTGTTTGGTATTACACCCAAACCCCTTTTAGGTGATGTTTGAACTGGATTGCATCCCTTGTAGATAATTTGTTTATGCCTACCTTGTGTTATGCCTACCTTACTGGCCTTTTTTATTCGCCTATTGGCTCGATTTGGGGGGTTTTTTGTCGCTAACGCTCCCTTGGCGGGTAGAAAAAATTGTGAAAAATTGTAGATTAGGATATTTCTAGTATGTTAAAAATATTTTAAGAAACAAAATGAGTGAAAAGATGGTATATGCCAGGTGTAACAATTTGAGCAATGATTTTTTCATTTCGAATCTGAACATAGTATGTATTTGTCATGTTTTATTTTTCATGCCAGTCAATTAAAGTTCTAGTACTCGCACCAAAAGATAGCGTGGAGTGATTATGGGTCTTATGTTGATGTTTAATGGCCGATAAGGTAGGCATAAATACATTTTCGTGAAACGAAAATAAAAATTTAGGCCGGACGTGACGGTCATTTTGTTTTGTTACGGCCTGGTAGGATTTGGTATGGCTTTATATAATTTGTAAGGGCCCAAGGGGTTTCCTGATTTGGGATACAGGGGTCAATCACTAAACTGAATGTTTATTTAGAACAGCCAATCAGCATTCGCAGAAGTTTCCGTTCTAGCCAATCAACGCACTGAAAAACCATGTGGTTGGCATACGAAAATTCAGCCAGTTCACAGCGCCCCTAAGATCGAGAAGTTTGGACACCAGTTTGGTCAGGAAGATTACTGGTATTTGTGTCTTTTGTGCCCTCCCACCCTTCCCTGGCTGGCATCTGGTGTCGCTTGGACTACAGTGGTAAGTTGCCCTGTATTTTAGATACGCCCTGTGGAAAGGGGGAAGCGGTGGATTGAATTTATTAATTTTTCTTGTGCACGTGATAATTTAGAATACAGTGGTAAGCTGCCCTGTATTTATCAGGTTCATTAGATCCAGTTTGTGCAATGGTGTGACTTGTTAGCTGTATTTCGGTGCGATTCACAGACTATTATCTGATATATTGGGCATGGATGATTTGATAGGAGGGTGGCTGTGATTATTTGACACAGTTATAATATTATTATTTTGCTTGAGAGATATTTGACATTCTTGGCTGTGAGACAGTATGATCTACAGACCATTATCTTACATATTTACCTGTTAGACCTGCTAGGAGGGTTAACACAGGTTATTTTTTATGATGTGATTATGTCTACATAGTTTGCCTGTTGGACCCGCTAGTAGGGTTAACGCAGGTTAATTTTGGTGATGAGATTATGTCTACATATTTTCCCTGTTAGACCCGCTAGGAGGGTTAACACAGGTTGATGCTGGTGATGTGACTATGGGTCTATGTATACATTTTTACCTGTTAGACCTGCTAGGAGGGTTAACACAGGTTAATTTTGGTGTTGTGACTTTGTCGCACAGTCTTTCTCATTATTTTAATTCCCTAAGAGGAAGCATGACCCAAAGGTGGGTGGACTTGTTGAGTGTTAGGGATCTAGGGTGTTGCAGTGCATGGAGGAAGGTTGACATACTTCCTTTTTGGTAGTTCTGTGCTTACCTTGATTTGTCATAATTGAGTTGTGAGAGTCCGCCACTAAGGCAGAAAGGATCCTTGATGGTAAGCTGCCTAAGGATTCCAGTGAGTAAAGTTATGTTTGTATTATTAACATCTAAGCTGGATCATTGTTTCAACAATTTATACCTTAAGCTGAAATATTTATACTATTATTAATGTGATTATAGTATTTATATTGAATTTATTGATATATAGTATCGTGAGCGCATATTTTTGTAGAGATACACTGGTTATATGGCCTCTTGGTCCAAGGAAATTTCTATATATTTTGCATTTCTTTTAATGATCAATTATTATTCTGCTCGGAGTATTAGCGATGCCACCATCTGAAAGATCTAAAAAGAAGAAAGGGAACCAGGGAGTGACAGACAACCCTCACCCAGGAAACAACAATGGGAGGAGACCTAATACAAGAGCAACGACCGACAGTGGGACTGCCCCCCCTGCACCACCTAGACTCCCTCCACAAAAACTGTCATTGAAGTCGCTTCAGCAACAGTTGAATGACCTACAGAAGATAACAACTAGATTAGCAGATAAGCTGGACGCGGACAATGTCCCTCACACATCAGCAGTCAGCACAACTGTAACAACAACAGTGAGCAGCACTGGCCTGCTAGGTGTGCTACCAGCAGGCTCACCCAGCGTTACAAGTGCGGCGAATCAAGGACTACTACAACAAGTCACGTCAACAATAACAGCCACTACGTCGAGCACGATTCCCATATACTCAACAAACTCTGTATTCGGATTGCAGCCACCAGCCCTCCTGCCTACACGGACTGATGGACTTGGTGCTACTCTAGCATCTAGCATTATGAGTACAGGTATCAGCTCTTATGCAGGTAACAATTCCGCTCAGGTTCGGTCAGCGTCAGTACTGGGTGATCTCTTGGCCAATCAGGATATGGGTACCCGCTTACTAGAAGCAGGTGTTCACCTCCCGTTAGACACGGGTATATCTGATGGAATTAAGGACAAGATCTGGCAGGATAAATTCGTTGAGCTCAAACAGCTGTTGCCTAACGCACGACCTCGTCAACAATTCACAGTTAACCTTGATACTCTAGCGGGATCTCCCACATTGACGCTGGCTAACAGTGCGGAAGATAGGGCAAAGCAATCGCTCACCTTATCACAGTGGTCCATGGCCTTCTCTATTTACCATTACATATATATTCAAAAGCACTTAGCGCGAAGTCCTCAGCTGATTGCATATGCGCACTTGATTCGCTCCTTGGCAGAGCGGGGCGCACAATGGAGTAGGTATGATGCTCTCTTTAGGCAGCTTAGGCACGCATCCCCAAGTACCCCATGGGATGTCCCGAACATGCAGCTGTATGTGGACGCATTCAGTCATGTCAAACCAACTTCTTTCACAACAAAACCCAATCAACAGCAAAGCAATAACAGTCTACCGTTGGGCTATTGCTTTCGATACCATTCAGCTGCATCAAACTGCTTCGCGGCAAGTTGCCCATACAAGCACGCATGCCCAACATGCTCAGGAGCACACAAAAACTTCAACTGCCCGCGTAATAGCCAGAACAGGAATACCAACCCCCGTAAACGTTAACAAACTAGCCTTTTTTCTAGATGGATATACAGAACAGGAGAAAGACTATTTAATTCACGGTTTTTCTGTTGGTTTTCCCTTAGATTATTTTGGTCCAAGATTCCGTTCGAAACAAAAGGTAAACTTGCCCAGTTCGTCACAATTCCCAATCATTCAGGAAAGAATTCAATCTGAACTGGAGACAGGAAAAATTGCAGGACCGTTCAAGACAGCACCTTTTCATAACCTTTTCTTATCCCCCATTTATGCGGTGCCAAAAAAGACTCCTGGTAAGTACCGGATTATACATGATTTATCTCACCCGATTGGCAGCGCAGTAAATGAGGGAATACCAAGGGAATTTTCTTCGGTTTCTTATGCTAACATTGATTCGGCTATCAAACATATCAAAACGCTAGGCCCGGGTTGTTTTCTAGCAAAAACTGATATTCAATCCGCCTTTCGTATAATTCCTGTGCACCCAAATGATCATCACCTATTGGGGTTTTACCTTAACGATGGTTATTACTACGATAGGTGTTTGCCAATGGGATGTTCTACATCTTGTGCCATTTTTGAAGCAGTTAGCACTGCACTCGAATGGATAGCAGTAAGGAAGCTGAATATACGTTATCCCACTCATATCATAGATGATTTCCTCTTTGCTAATAGCACTTACTCATCCTGCGAACGGGATCTTGAGTTATTCAGTAATATGTGTCAGCAGGTTGGGGTCACTTTAGCAGAAGAAAAAACTTTTCACCCTGATACAACAATGACCTTTCTGGGTATTGAATTAGACACAATTAAAATGGAGGCACGTCTGCCCCTTGACAAACTGCAGAAATGTAAGGTTACCATTCAAGAATTCCTACTTTTTTCATCAGCTTCCCTGAAACAAATTCAATCATTGATAGGATTACTAAACCATGTTTGCCAGGTAGTTTCTCCGGGCCGGGCCTTTTTGAGGCGTCTCATAGATTTAACTAAAGCAAAGCAGCCTGGAGACACTCTGATAAATATTGACATAGGGGTACGGCAGGATTTACGTATGTGGAAGCAATTCCTAGAACATTTCAACGGCAAGTCTTTTTTCATTGATGAGCATTTTTTACATGACACAAACTTGAATTTATATACTGATGCGGCTGGATCGTTGGGTTATGGTGCGACGTACGGAACTGCATGGTTTTATGGAGCATGGCCACAGGAGATGAGATCCACGAATATTACTATTTTGGAGTTTTATCCCATCGTCCTGGCTCTCCATATTTAGGGACAAGAATGGTCAAATCGTAGTATCATGCTACACACAGACAATCAAGCCTTAGTGTATATCATTAACAGACAGACTTCCAGGAACCCTTTAATCATGCCATTGGTACGCAATTTTGTCTTGATCAGCTTGCAAAGGAACATATTATGTAAGGCAGTGCATATCCCTGGGAAAAGGAACGAAATGGCTGACTGTTTATCTCGTTTTCAGATCGACACGTTTCGACGGAGGTTCCCTCATATGAATCAGTTTCCAACGCACATTCCACCATCTCTACAGCCGAGCAACTTAATCATGATGTAAACAAATTGTTGTTTTGTTCTTTGGCCCCAGCTACGGTAACTGCTTATCGTTTGGCATGGCAACATTTTCGTCGTTTCACCTTATCAGTTCATGGTCAGCTTTTGGTACACTTGCCTATTCCTGAAATGCTTATAGGCCAGTTTGCTACTTTTTTGCACCAAGAAGGGTTCGCTCCATCCTCAATAACGTCTAAGCTCTCGGCCATAAGCTTCATGCACAAGCTTCACAATCTCCCAGATCCTACTTCGACGTTCCTCATTCGAAAACTGGTGCATTCAATTCAGAAACACCATGTCCCGGATAGTAGGCTGCCCATAACACCCACAATCCTCCAGAAATTGAGTGACATTGTACCGCACATTGTGAATAGGGATTATGATCAGTGCCTTTTCGAAGCAATGTTTTTGTTCATGTATTATTCTTTTGCGCGATTAGGAGAAGTCACAATAACTAACACCTCTCAACACACTTTGAACCTGGATGATATTACTGCAGTACCAGATCAAAGTGGAGCAACTTCATATATCAAAGTTCAATTCAAGACATATAAGCATAGCAAGACGTCTACTCCAGCGACCCTTTCCATTATAGCACAGCCGGGCTGTAAGTACTGCCCAGTGAGCAGCCTTGAGCGTTTTCTCCTGAGGCGTGGGGGTAAATCGGGATGCCTTTTCACCAGCTCAAATGGTTCTCCAGTCAGTAGTGATCACTTTACCAAAGTCCTCAAGGCTTGCGTAGTACAAGCCAATCTAGACCCGCACAAATATACGTCACATTCTTTCCGTATTGGGGCAGCAACTCAAGCTGCAATACAAGGTGTTCCCGATGACACCATACAACGCCTGGGAAGATGGTCATCTGATGCGTTTAAGAAATATATACGCATTTAAAAGAATGAGGGCGGAGTCGATTGGGTATGAGTTCGTTGATTGATGTTAGGGTATACGCGAGACTAATATTACAGTGGTGAGTTGCCCTGTTTTTTCTACATGCCCGACATGTACAAAAATGTGTTGCTATGTTAGGTGCTTGCTTTAAGGATAGTGGCACTAGTCTATAAGTTTGCTTAGGAATACGACTTGTGTATTAATTTCTCGAGTTGCTTGCTATGTTAAGAGATAACGAAGTAAGTTCTTAGTTCCTTGTATGGCAATTCCCAAGTTATGTTAATTTGTAATAGTACTGTGGTGTGCTGCCCTGTAGGTTCTACATAATTAATGGTTATTGCAATATGTGTTGCAACATGGGAACCTGCCATAAGGATATTTACTTTAATATTCTGTTAGTAAATAGTCGTTGCTAGATACACCTCAACTAAAGAAGATTATTAGGCATGTATGCCCATAGTTTTGTTGTTTTCAAACTAGGATAATCCGTTATATCGCAAGGTATTACCAAGCTCATGGTTCGATAGTACAACTAGAACTACATATGGTTACAGTGTTGAATTTGTTCAAGATACAATACTCAATTATATTGTAAGATCTTACCACGTTTGTTGTTAAGGCAGTACAACTAGAACGTCTGTACTTCCTATGGTTATAGCGTTATAATTTGTTCAAGATACGATACTCTGCTATATCACAAGATCTTACCAAGTCCATTGTTACGGCAGTATAACTAGAACGTTTATACTTCCTATGGGGATTAAGCGCTGATGTTTTGTTCAGGCTACTATACTCTGTTATATCGCAAGATCTTACCAAGTTCATTGTTATTGTAGTATAACTAGAACGTTTGTACTTCCTATTGTTATAGCTTTGATGTTTCAAGCTACCTTTACTCGGTTATTTCGCAAAATGTTACCAAGTTATCTTACTATTACTATCCTAGCATAACTAGAACGTTTGTACTGGCGGGTAGAAAAAATTGTGAAAAATTGTAGATTAGGATATTTCTAGTATGTTAAAAATATTTTAAGAAACAAAATGAGTGAAAAGATGGTATATGCCAGGTGTAACAATTTGAGCAATGATTTTTTCATTTCGAATCTGAACATAGTATGTATTTGTCATGTTTTATTTTTCATGCCAGTCAATTAAAGTTCTAGTACTCGCACCAAAAGATAGCGTGGAGTGATTATGGGTCTTATGTTGATGTTTAATGGCCGATAAGGTAGGCATAAATACATTTTCGTGAAACGAAAAACTTGGTATATAAGAGTGTCAGCACGGGAGAACAATATCGGAACTATTAAGCCTTCCATTGACCGGTGGGATTGAAAAGGTCATGGCTGAGCTATCACTACGCTTGAAGTGATGCGATATCTTCTTGTCAATCGGCATGGGAGGCCAGAAACGTTATTACTTCAATAATAGCCAATTCCCCGCACACAAGCCACTGATCCCCGACCAAGCACTGTCGATCGTTTTTTCTCATCCAACATTCATGTGTTCAGCCCAGTGGACGTCACCCGCTGTTATGATTTCTTGCTCCTGGTTTTGTTTAATCGTGTATGCGAATATTCGTTATTAAACTATGGGAAACATTATTCTGTAAGGAATTACATACTAGTCTATGACAGTTGGGTATATGACTTCTAATGTCACACGTCGCTGCTGTTACGTTGAAAACATCCCCTGGTACACCTCTAGCCGTAACCAGAAATAAGAGGTGTAATTTGGCCAATGATGCACCGACAAAGCAGCGAAATAAGAAAAAAACGTTGTCCCTCGCGGGCGGCATTTGTCCCTACTACTGAAATAATTGCGGATAATAGAGAATCAGGGGCCCTTTTCCTTGACTGTGTCGTAAACGTGTCGTCTTCCTGTCGTAAATAAGACGACATTTGGTTGGGTTTTATACCATACTATAACCACTATAGCGTCTGAATCACCGACAAATAGATTGTTATGGCAATGCCGTGCCTTTGGCGTCATTATAAATATCGAAAGGCAGGTACACTGGAAATGGAAAATGTAATTCTTTCCTATTATAAAATGGCATTTAGGATAAATTGCTGAGCATCATAGAGCTGCAATAGAGTTTCATAAATGCTGTTGGTCTAATCCATAAGAAATTCAAATTAAAAGGGCGAGATGGCAAGGGAAATTGAAATTACGGTTGGGGGTCGCTGACTGTTTTAAGCAGGAAGCATAAAAACTTGAATCATTTATCATGAAACTGTCGATGGAAATGTAGTCACAGCGAACAGAATTGGTCCCGTAGTCTCGTACCTAGATAAGCAGTTTATGTAAATGTAAACAAGCTCACGTAAAGAAATCTGGCTCTTAATTATTATTTCATTCTTTGAACATTAACCAAAAATATGACTTCGTACCATCATTCGACATGAGTCAACATTATTTATCTTCAATGCATCCAATAGGAGGAAGCATGATAGTACAATGTTTGAAAACAAATGAGAGTTCGAAGTTTTGCCGGTCCAATGTTTAAACTTCGCCGCACGCATGACGAGATTTCCCATGCAACCATCGTGCCTATTCCCTATCATTTACGATTGCGACTGTAATGCGGAGCCATAAAAGTAGAAATTCCATTTCAAGTTTACTTCTACAGACCCTGGGCAATATCGTCTTAACGACACTGGCTTGTCGGTAAATGCCTCATCCATTTGGCAAAGCCTTTCCTTTTTGCGTTCTATCGCAGCTAATACCGCTATCTATACTTAACGTCAAGTGTAATGTTCGTCTTCGCACTGAGGAATCTGATAATACCTATATATAGCTAGCGCCTTCTCACTGGGATGCGCTTTTTATTCATCTTTGCAATGATCTTCTCGAGTTCACTTCAGGGTTCACTCTTTGGAGGAAGTCATAATCAACCCCGCATCTTCTAAGCGGTATTGCCGCGCTACAGGTGTAGAATATAAAATTCTCTCATCAAGACAACGTTACATTTTCCTGGAATCACCTTTTCTTGGAACCACGCCAGGAAACTTTAAGTTCGTCCCTTTCGCTGCATCTTGATAGAATATAAACAACAAACTACGCTAGTTTGAGACACGTAAAGATAACCCAGGCGATTTTCCAAAATATTATGGCAAAACCAAAGTTAATTTATGATTATGACATTCATTGCATGTATAAGAGACGGACGACCAGATGTCCTTTTGCTCGATCCCAAACTTTGGAGCAGCAGGAAGGGAAGTAAACAATTGCCCTCTTCACACAAGGTGCCGAGTTCGCTATCAAGGGCAAATGCCTCGTACATTTACGATCAGCCGTATAAATCCCATTCATCGCTGCCGTTCCTAAGCCCTCAATCAGAGGCTATAGTATCAGATCCTCCAAATCGCCTTCATACTGAGATACTTAGCTTCTCGGTTGAAGACTCGGTAGAGTAGGATGACGATGCGTTCAAAATACATAAGGAGTTCGCATGGCTCCGATTGAGGCTTTACGTCGGGACAATTTCTGCTCTTTTATGCCCTTCATGCGTATAAAATAATTCTTATCAAACGGTTGTGCCCTTGCCACACGTTCAGAACTTCCCCTCGACTGACTCTCAATGAAAAATGACACCAGAAAATTACATCGGCACAGTAGTCCGGCAACCTGAATGGCTTCCATCTGACAAATGTGTCTGTATTATATGTTGTGATAATCTTTATATTATCGCTTTCTACTTTCCTGTTAATGGTGCAGAATTGCAGACCAAAGGACGTATTAAAAGAAGCGACTTCTTCAGAAACTTTGCAGCCGGGTGAAGTATCATCGTACATTTTAAAACTTCTACATGTACTCACTTTCTCACCAGTGATCAGTCCATTGCCTATGGGCCTTGCCCACTGACCGTGAAATTCCAACAAACACAGTCTGCTGGAAACAGGTCAACCAAAACATTTGAAGATCCTCCAAAATTTCCCACGGGTGATTCAGGGATTACTGGCTCGGACTGGACACAGGACATAACTTACATCTTTGACGGGTGGAATGCACGATTATCGTGATTGCATGCATGGAAAATCAAAGTAAAGCCATTTGCAATCGGATCCTCAAGCTCTCAAAGTCATTTCACGTAAACCTAAAACAACATTTATATTCAAACAAAACTGCAAAGGCGACATCAACGAAAATCCGTGTAGTTGACGTCCAAGAACGACATATATGTAATGATTATGAATGAACTACTTTAGGTACATGCAGAGGGTGATACCATCATCTACGAAGAATGGACGGATGCCTACTACTTCAGGTTACCAGTATGGAACACGAAGTGAAAGTGGCATCGCAGTGGGGGCAGTAGAAGGCCAGCTTTGATGTCAACCTTTTACAGGGCTTACTTAGGCCAGCTTCACGGCTCCATGGCCAACATGCCCCCAAGGTAAAATTACACAGCCCCCTAGAGTTCAGGCTAGCAAAACTCAGGCTAGTGTGCCAACTCTGAGAGCAGGGCATATGTTTCATCAAGGAATCGCCATGACCTTGCGTGGGGGAATCGTACCTTTACAGGGGTACACAGTAACAAGGTAGGGGCAACTTGCTAAACCTATAGTTCTGAACAATCTCTAATGACACAGGATGGCACATTAAGAAGAAAAAAAAAGTGCAGCAGTAAGCATTTAAAACACTTGAAGCGAGAAGACAGCGTTAATCATTGTCCGACAGTCGTATTGGAAACCTAGCGGTCCATGGGGTGGCCATTAGCCATGTAATATGCGGACAGCCATGGGTAGGTGGAACCAGGTCGACCAAAAAATAGTGTGATCTCCGAATTCCCCCTGGTAATGAGATGTACATGTATGTACAGAGGACTTGGCCTGTGCAGAACAGTCAAAGTTAACTTTCTAATTAAACAGTCTGAGTTATAATAAAAATGTCTACACGGAACCTGGAAACGCCTAGAAACTCCACAAAAGCAAGAAATTGACTCAAATACACATTGAGGTGTGTGGTGTCCAGACTGCAAATATATGCTATTTAGAAATCACTAGTCCCTTAGTTTGCCATTGTCTGCTCCTTCCTCCATCCGTATAATAACCAGTAGCACATTTATAAGGAAAGCCATTCGACCAACGGATGAAGGCAAGATGTTCAAATTTCCCATGGGAGCAACAAGAATGGTGTTTTATTGATATTACTTTCTTTTATTGCGTGCCCGGCTTACTCATATCACCTCGTGTGTCTTGTGGGCTGCAAGATCTTAATACAACTTTTATGTACATTTTGATGGCCAGACTAAAGAGATCTTCAAAAAGTTTGGAGAGGAGGAACAGCATACTTAGAAAGGTTGTCCTTTCAGCATATCCTGTTTATCTTTATCATTTAGGTCAGTGTCTTCAGTTGCATGTGTTTCAACTTGTGGAAAGGGAACCTTAGCGCAACACAATTGAATGAGTAACCCTGTATCCAATAAATATATTATTACAAGAAAACGCCCTGGATTAGCTCTTTAATTGCTGTGGCTTGATTTGATTTTACATGATGAAAAACCAGCCATAAATTCACACCCTGCAACCCAAAACTGTCAAACCTGTTCAAAACCCACCCTCTTTCCGATTCATCCAAATGTCAATGGCAGCATTTCTTCTAACCAACACAAATCACCCTAATTTTAAGCAAATGCTGTTTTTTTCCTTGGCACTTCCCACAACAAGACACTAAAATGACTTAATTGTAGGTGTCAAAGAGACGTGCTTTTACGTCGATGAAGATCAGACATCCAGGTAATGCAGTTACTCAAGCGACTGAATATGATTTTAGAAATGGTCAGACATTTCAGATAGCATCCACTATCTTTCATCTGTGACACTGAAGTGATCTGGGAGAAACAAAGTCAAGCTGAGGACAATTTAGGATTTCAATAGGAAACAAAGGACATGTGCTGTTGTTATTAATATGTCTTTTTTCTATGCCACACCTACAATACTCTTCATTACATTTAATTTAGAATCTATAGAATTACAAGGTGTATCTATAACCTCAAGTGACTCTATGAACTCCCCTCCAAATTCTTTATGCTAGAAATGCTTTCAATGCATCAGGAGATCAACAAAGACCTCTCTCTTGTCCGATCAAAACAATGTCTGACGTTACATTTTAATCATCTCCTCTCAATTTGATCTCCAAGTGATTTATAGTAGGGATTAGTGACAAGCTGTGCAGATATTGTGTCATTACTGGCTGGCAGGGCAACAGAATTATACCAGATAGACTGTTCCTCTGTGTGTTGTAAATTTGCTTTTTAATTTGCCTTTTTGTGCATAAATAAGGGTTGGATTAGTGCAAGTTCATTGAGAAGCAAACAGAAGTCAGTCTGGTACTTTTTGAAAGCCTCTCAATTAGATCTATAAAGTGTATCAAACAAGGGCATGTATTGAATGAAATGATATGTAAATCTTGACATTTGTCAGAAGACAATATGCTCAAATATCCACCCTGGTGAAACAACTGCCAATGGAAGCCACACATATAGAGCTGCATCTTTGCCTTCACCCAACATCTTCCAACATTGACCCAATGCAGAAAATTCCTAAAGTTCTAGCAAAAGGCATTCAACATTGGGTTAGACCATTGGGGAAGCCATGGTTCAACTTTTATGTACTATTATCAGTCAGTCTATGCAGACTATGACTGTTTTCAGACATCCTGATGACGTGTCCAGTCCATCTCAGTTGTGAAGTGCTCACAGAGAACCATTGAACCCTTCACTACAACATTTGTATACATGAAACAATAATTTAAACACTGGGGGAGAAGGTTGGTGACATGACACCGGTTAACAAAATAACAAGATCAGTTCTTTCAGTGTAATTTGTTTCTTTCGTGTTACTAAACATTGTTTAATTAAACGCCAAGTAAAAGACAGTCTGTATCAAATATATGTATAAAATAGATGCAAGTAAATTATGTGTCAGTATGAAGATATATGTAACGTTAAGTACATGTTTTACAGCTTTTCCCTTCTTCACTTTTAACTGAAATCTATTATCCACGGGTGCAGGTTTTGGGTCACCTTTTCAACTAACCTACATGTAGTATTGTGTATGCTTACAACAGAAAGATGTCCACAAAACCTTGTACCTGTGCCAGCTATTTCTAGTTCACCTTTGGGCTGACACCAAATATCTGATATGATGTAAGCTGTTTTTCATGTTGTACTTAAGCTCCTAACACCATGGTAATTAAAAGTACAGGAGACCTGTCAGAAATGCCAATCCATGAGTCAATCTGTAATCCCCACAGAGCTGCAGGATTATGGTGGGATGATTGGCTGAATTTGCTCATCAAACAACATGATTACAGACTAAAGATAAACTGATGAGGCAGTCAAAGAGATTTAACATGAGCTCGCCCTCTCTGGCATGACTCCAGCCCCAGTAATAAAGACTGTGATGGAAGGTCATGAACATAGATGGCCCTATTCCCAGTAGTGAGGTTTGCGAGGATAAATTTCAAGTCAGATTCCGTACGTAAAACACTAGTATGTTTTGTGCTTGATACTGTACACCATAAATGCTGAATTGCTACCCTTTGCCCGGAAGTTAAAAGCTAATCTTTTAGTTTTAAAACACAACTACAGTCTACTGAAACTCATTTCTATCAATCTAAATCTGTGCATCCCTTTGTTGACAGGAATGTTTATATCAACTATACTTGTGTTAGTTGTTTTTATTTACATTCAGCTCTTAACAGACAGACCAAAGAACATGACTGTTACCAGTGTAAAACATACTTCAGCAGTTCAGCCCTAAGCCTTAGTCTTTACACCTCTTGGCTTGAAGAAGGAGTCTAGAGCCATTTGCTTCTTCTTGTCACTGCTATCACTTGAAGACTTTCTCTTCCTCTTGTTGGAAACCTGAGGAGAAAACACAACATAATCAGACCCCTTCCCTTCTTCATGTTTGTTGTAGCGCTATGAAATACCAACGATATTTGCAATCAGGACATTTAGCCTTCAAACACTGGACAAATCTTTCACAGTATTCAAGGAAATCATAAGAAATCTAACATCAATGACAGCTGGAGCAGGTAACCTACCTTGGTTCCTGTACTGTTCCTGTTGGCTGGGTGCTGGCTTTCTGATTTAGATGCTTCATAGGCCTTAAACACCTGAGAACAACAAAAAAGTCTATCGAGTCCTGATACAACAAAATTGTGTCTTGATTTAGTTTCCCACCATTATGCCTTATTTCCTGCACTGGTAATGTGCCATAAAGGGTCAAAACCATTTTGACTCCCTACTAGACGTTTTCTTCACGGAAGATCTTGCATTTTTGCGAGCTGTAACATCAACCCAAGGAAGGAGAAGGAAAACTCTAGAAGACCAAAGAAACTCAGCCGGGCTCCAGAGGCTGTAACAAACGGAGTTGGCATCAGGAAGAGAGAGAGGGAGAGAGAGATTGATATAGTGAGAGAGAGAGAGACAGACAGAGGGGGAGAGAGAGAGAGAACCTTATCCCTGCTGCCTATGCCCATAACCAACACAGACTTAGTGGCAAATGACACAGACTTAGTGCCAAATGACTACCTTAGCATAATCATTAACAGGTACAGAATTCTCACCTTCCTCATGGCAGTGGATAATGCAGCACCCTGCAGTTCAGACCTGGTCACCCATCTACTAGGGGGCACTTCTTGCTTACCGATCCCTCCATCTTGTCCATCATGCTGTTGTACATCAAATGTCTCCACCATGTAAGTCTGATGAATGTGAGAGAAAATGTGGACAACCTGGGGGAAAAGGAACACAAAGGAACATCACATAACAATTGGATCAAAACACAGTATGCTATGCTTTTTGGAACATAGTACAATAGCTGGTGTCTTATTAAGTCACTGTTATGCTGAATGGTGGCTATACTGGCATGCGCAATATATAGAATCTGATACAGATATAGAATGATGTACATCTTTAAAAAACAACATTTGAAATAAAACAAATTTTCAAAGGAAAACTTAAGAAGAGAGTCAGAAAAAAGGGATGAATAGGCTGAGACAAGAAATTTGATGTCATAAAGGAATAAAATATAATATAATTATGTAGTTATCTATACCTCTCCAACATGAGTTCTCTTTTCAACATCTCCAAATGTCAAACCAAGGGTCTGATTTAAGTAGCTGTCAATCAATGATTTCCTGGTCTCTGATTGGCTGTCTCTGTCCAGTTGAACACTTGGAAACTCCCACAGGCCTGCTAGCAGCCCTAAAATAATAATGAATGGCATTATTTTTCATTTTCATCTTACAAACAAATATTTGGTATTTATCATAGTCCTGTCCATGGCTGTCTTTCCTGCAGTTATGAAAAATTACCCAATTTCAGACCAAAGGGAAATATATTGCTTTTTAAGCCTTGGTACTCAGCAACTCAAATTGATCCTGCTCACAGGAGATTGTGGGATAAGCCATAGGTCATTTAGGCAGACACTTGTTATTGACATATCAACCTCTAGTAATAATTCATATTTTCTGTAATGTAGGTTCACTTTTATCTGTGGAGTCATCTAGGAAAGGGTCTCATAATTTAATGCCAGGTAATAAATATACATGTACTATCTACACATAAATATCATGAACACTGTGTCACATTTGTGTGCAAAATATCCATCCTACCAATGGCAGTCATTTCAAAAATCTACATTCTTCCTCAAAATCATCACATTAAATATGTGCTTATGATAATCTATAACAAATGAAAAACATAAATATCTGACTGGATCAAAGCACCCAGAGGAACATTTTATCATACAAAATGGCCATTCATTCATCAATCCTTAATCAATACAGTACAAAGGTTAGTGATTGAATATTTGCAAAGCTTATTATTGAGTTTGAAGGGACTTATTGTATGCAGTAAGGGGGTAACAACAGTACTGTATTAATACAATGCAAGACAGAGCACTTGCTCACAATGTAATGAGTGCACAGGGAGAACTCATTGCAAAAACTGACTGCACATAGAACCGTTGCAAATATTTAACAATTTACAGTACCTGTTTCCGGCCTCTGAATAATAAGAAATTTTGTCTCTGGTCCTTCCGCACAGGAAACAATGGCAACAGCAGTCTGTTAAAGAAATGTATTTTTTCTTGGTTTGTACATGACATATACAACACAAACATACAATTTGTAATGAAAAGGCACAGATTCTAGGATACATCTGACTGCACATGTGCAAAAAGAGGCTTCACAGTATGTTTCATCATCAACAATATGGAAAAGATGACCAGACATAACATTAACACACTGCTACAGAAACACCCTCTACTGGTCCTATTGAAAATTACAACTTTGTATTCCGACAGACGTAAACAAAATCATTTCACCTTTTCTTCCCTTGGGGGCTTTTTCTTTGCTTTCCTTGGATAGTTCATGACTCCAAGACTGCAAAAGACAGAGTCATACAAAGTTTAGTGGTTATGGTATTAATATCAAGAGAACCCGGCAGAAGAATGTTCTAATAGTTATAATCAACACTATTTCACCTTAATCTGCGGAGTAACCTAAATTCGTTCTTGCAAAAAAATGGTTATTTAGAGATTCCAGGTCAGTGACGAGTTTCAAAAACGAGGGCTCGAGCTTAGCATACCTTTTGCCAGACATGATAGGTACAGAAACAGTGCTATTCCATACTTGTCCACACTCTTAAATACTGATTTATAGCCTGTTTATAACATCACATCACTACTACATGGAATCTTGATTACTGCTCATGTTAGCCTTTGTGTGCATCAATTATTGTTAAATATGTTATGTTGTATATATCAAGATGTTTTCATGACTAAAAATAACTTAATTCAGCCAGTTTTACAGCATTGTATAAAAGGCTGCAATGTTGTTTTAGTATGTCCATGTATGTATGTAACATGCACTGGCATAATACCGGTAGTAAGACTTATACCGGTAGATTAAAAATACTGGAACTTAAAGAGATCTACACATGCAACAATACTTATTTTTGAGCTGTGCACACTTCAGACATCTAGGTGTCCAATACATCATTTACAAAGCATCGATAACAATGCATTCGAAGACAACAAGGCCAAAAGTTTTCAGTATCTTTTTCGGGGTAGGCAGCTCGTCGTGGGACGAACACACTGTCACATTCATTGCCAAATTTATAGATCATAATTACACATGCTCACGGCACAAGACGAACATGATTCAACAACAATCTTGAATTTCTGTTGGTGACCTACAACTCATGTAAAAGTGTGAAGAACCGTTGCATAATAGCCTGGATCTACGACTGAATGGGCAAAATTGAACGTACGCAGCCATTTTCCCGCCATTTTTATATCTACGCCAGCAGTGAAGTGTTACGTCATAGCGGTTGTGACGGACAGAAGTTAAATGAAAATTCTTGACAGTATACATCCGTTTTCTCATGACATTTTGTATGCTCATGCAGGTTTATGTTTTATGCATTTACTGACAGAAAAGGAAGGAACATCAGAGGATGTATAAATGTAGATAGCGGCAGTTAATTGTGCCGTGTTTCTTCCTACCGGTATTTTTTATCCCCTCCCAACCACGCGCCCGTTCGCCGTGTAATTCCGCGGCGTGTTACAATTACAATATTACGCTTTTAGCAGGACAAGAGTGGCAGAAAAGTTACACAGAAGAAGTGGCAAGGGTAACCTATAACAGCAACATGTAACTGGAGAAAATGATGCGTTGACAATTTGTCAAATCAGTATGGCTAGAGAAATCGTCGTAAACGTACCGGTATTATGATAACAGATGTTATGTGTATGTTTGAATAAACCATTGTCATCAAATGTCAACATTTTCAAAATATTGCAACGTGAAACTACATGTACCTTCTATCGACTTAACGATCCCCTAAATATTTTATATTACAACGGATATAGGTTACCCTACGGATAGAGTTGAACTAGCGTTACCAATCACTAACCAAAGGCTGAGTAATGTTACAATGCAATGTATTTTCAATTTCAAAAAATCAATATGCGTTATTGGTTATATCAAATTCAACTGTCTTGCACTGATTTGTTACATCTTTTTTATTGTAGAATAAAAACATGCTTTTTTAAGGTAAACAGACAGCTTCACGATACAAAGATGTCTCAATATATCATACATTGTTGTGCGTGAAATTACCTGCTGTCCCATGGCTCTTCTTTAGGCAAGCAAAAACTGCAACCTTCAATCACTGCAATAACAATGGGGGCAATCACAAACGAATAAGTTTTACATAAAAGTACATGGGGACTCTTTGATCATAAATTGACAAGAAATGAGTTAATGTTTCATAACTAGGCACTATTGAGAACATACATGTATTTGGAGATACTTAAAAAAAACATGACAATTGTCCTAAAAAGGTTTCCTTTAGAGTCAATTCCAAGTCACCGAGATGGTTTTGAAATAACATTTGTAAGAAGTTTGAACTATTTTGAGTAAAAGAACATTTCAGTCACTAAAGTTCGAAATTGTTCAAACACTTCAAAATGAAAGTTTAAACATGTTTGAACCTTTTTATATTTGTTGAAACATTTGGGAAAGTAATGATATCATTATCTCTTTATTTAGAACAGTTTTCAAACATCTATGTGTTTTTGTTATTGTTCCAACATGTTCCAACATTTTGTGTCACTTTTTCCCTCCATAAAAACTTTTATTGACCCCATAAATAAAGCTGCTAAGCTTGGTCATTTGTTTGGCTCTTGTATTTTTAGACTTTCTTTAGTATACACTGGTGAGTCTTTTGTGAGAAGGTGGTAGACAGACATAATTTCCTGCACTTGGCAGGGATGTGTGAATTGCCCTCTTCCCAGCCCACTGACCCAGTTTCATCATATTGTTTCCATGTTCGAACATGTGATCACAAATGATGCATCTATGTTGGAACAGTTTTAGAAACTAACAGAAATAATGTATTTGATGTTAGAAATGTTTCTAACATGTTTGAATACTATAGAAACATTTAGAACGTCACATAGATGTTGTAAATAGTTCTAAACAGTTTCTTATCACAGTTAGATTGTTACAAAGATTTCCAAATTGTTAGAACAAAAGGCAAGAAACACCCTCTCGGTAATATGGAATCGACTCTATACGTGATAATTTGTTTTTGGAAATCTACGGATATTGTCTTACCATCCTCAATGTCCTGCACACTGCCTGAAGCTTCCACTCTCTTTGTCAACATGTTCTCTAGCTTGTTGGCTGACTTCTTCTTCTCTTTTTCCACCTATCAAGATTTTAATACATCTATCAATCTATGGATTATGACTATTACTTGTTCCGTTCAAGCAATCAGTGACTTTTGATTTTTTGTATGAAATCTCAGGATTGTGGCGCGCAGGATGGCGGCGCGCAGGATGGCGGCGCGCAGGATGGCGGTGCGTAGGATTGCAGCGCAGGGTTCCTAGCCTACACACAGTACCTGCTGATAGGCCCTACAGAGCCCTCTGATAGGACAGTCCCCACAGCTGGGGTTCTTGGGTGTACACACAGTCGCTCCTAACTCCATCATGGCCTGGTTAAAGTCTCCAGGTTTCTTAGGGTCAACCAGTCGGTCTGCAAGGGACCTGGGGATGTTCAACACAAGACAACCATCACACAATAAAAGTGTTTTATAGTCTTGGGTTGACAGTGTCTTTCTAGATGTAGTGAGTTGAAGATGAAGGATTTCATACAATCAATTTATGCACACATGTACGTGTATCAACATTTTATAATTCATACTTACGAAAAACAGATGTGCAATTTCTTTACATTGAATGTCCCAGTTTTTAATAAAATACAATCATATAGGGGTATGCTAAATAGGGTGGGATCCCTTAATTTTCTTCTTCTCTTTCTAATTTTCACTTACCACATGACCTCCATGACCTGTGGACTGGTGCTCTCTGCTCCGATGACCCGTAACCTTGACAACACACGAATAACATTCCCATCTACGACACCCGTAGCCTGAAAAATATCACAGAAATGCAATGTATTTCAAAACCAATGTTTAAAAAAGTAATCTAGAAATATAACCTACAGTGGAATAATGAGTGAGTCAGAATGATAGAGAGAGGGTGTATGAGAGAAGTGAGTGAGTGAGTGAGTGAGTGAGTGAGTGAGTGAGTGAGTGAGTGAGTGAGTGAGTGAGTGAGTGAGTGAGTGAGTGAGTGAGTTGAGTGCAAATACCTAATTTTTATGTGCCTGCTGAAACATTTGCCCACATTGACAAGCCTAGTATTACATCAAAATGTGCAATATACATAGATTACAATCTATACTCTGTTTTCAATTCCAACCAACATTAGCTACTATTACTGTTGTTGCAAGACCTACATTTTAACTTATTATAACTACTGACCTGACTGTAGGCAATAGAAGCGATGGCCCCGGCTGTATACCTGCCCACACCTGGGAGTTCTTTCAACAGAGAAGCAGCTGAACTGGGCATCTGTCCATCAAGCTCCTTCACAACCTAAGGATGCAAGTGTTGTGTAAAACATTCGTGAAACTCTTTACATTGAATGTGCAAAGCCCAATGCTAAATATGCCATAATTGACCAAAAACTGCAATCTATGACTTTTCACTAGGTTAGATTTCCTCAAAATCTGAAATATAAATAATCTATAACCTAATCTTGTCTGCATTAATTTTGTAATTCTAAAAAAATTCTTTCCCTCAAATAGCTAAAAATTTCACAAACCTTTGCACGACCTTCAGAATTGCCAAGATTCATGACCAGCAACAATTTAAACTCTCATTTTGTATAAAGCAAAAATAACCCACCTTCTGTGCACCTTCATGTAACCTCCGACCCCTGGAGTAGTAGCCCAGACCTGACCACATCTCGTTCACTTCCTGAGAAATGACAAAAACAAATGTCATTGACATTGTATGAAAAGTACCAGAGTTATTTACCCCGAATTAAGGTGTTAACAAATTCGTTTTTCCCTAGAACTATCAAAGGGAGGAACTCATTGCCTCCAAGTATTGTAGGAGCATCCTCATTAGATAGCTTTTAATAAGATTAGTAGTTATAGATTTGTAAACATCTATAGGTGTGACAGGTCGTTCAGTCTAATATATACAAATGTACATGTATAACTAGTCATGCCATGTCGTGCGTGTGTGTAACAGCAAAGGGCAGTTACACAGAAATGCCTGATTTTCGAGTATTAACTGTACATGTTTGTATGGTCATTACGCTTCTCAAGTACTAGCATTCTCTATCATTCTTCAATTGCACCTTTCACAAATCTACAGGAAGCTATGGACAGGTTAAGCTAACCTCCAGAGTAGCTGTTGCCAGTTTCTGCACAATTGGCCATTTCTCCAGCCAGCGGTTGTAATAGTCGATGACTGTAGCCACCTGCGTCTGTTGGAGCATCATTTCTGACACCCATACTACGAAAGGAAGTATCAATATCCATCAATGAAGGTTAGACATCCAGGTAATACAATATGCCAAAGTACAGTTACTCAAGCAACTGAATCATATCTTCAAAATCATATCCTGTTGCTTGAGTGACTGTTCTTTAGTGTAACTATCAATATCATTACCAGGGTTCTTTTAAAGGGGGATTCCACTCATGAAACGGGTATTTTTCCCATATATATTACACTCTTCAGAATACAAATGCACCCGACTTTTGACTAAATCACCACGACTGACTTTTCGACCAAACACTGTTCTAAACCTATGAACCCCCATACGGGACCGCTTCCAATTCTCGGCTTTGACCTGACGTCACGGGTTTTCCAAATATGGGCATCCGTACAGATCAAAACACGAAGCAGACGACAAAGTGTCATGGCGGACTCAGGCGGCCGTGGCTCAGACTAGTTCGACCCAGACTACATTATGCCATACGCATATGAGCCTGAACGTGATTCTGGAGAGTCGGAGAGTAGCGATGAGAACAATCAGCCTGCAGAAGCCTTTGCTGGGACTGCCACGCAACCAGAGGCGGCATGAGACGGCCGGGATTACGAGACGGAGGGTTGCATGCATGCTAGCGCCAAGAAGCATATGGTGCAGATGCGATGACTACAACTGCAGCCTACAGTGTGTGAGTGTATGTGTTGCCACGACCTTCGTGAGCTGACAGATCCCGTGGACCACAGCAACCCCGATCGCAGCGGTATGGGCGTCGGGAGCGGCCGTAGCCAGCTGAAATGCGTCAAGCTACACAAGGAATTCTATCCCGTCTCATGAGGTCTGCACTGAAAACTGCACTTATATTACTAGTATCTACAGTGACAAAATGACTTGGACTGGAAGATGCCAGGGAGCCATTGAGAAATAGGTAAATGTAGATTTTGTGTTTCTGTTCCATTTATTTTGCACGATCTGTGTGTGGGGTCGCACGATGGT
This sequence comes from Branchiostoma floridae x Branchiostoma belcheri, assembly GCA_019207045.1. Taxonomy (NCBI): domain Eukaryota; kingdom Metazoa; phylum Chordata; class Leptocardii; order Amphioxiformes; family Branchiostomatidae; genus Branchiostoma; species Branchiostoma floridae x Branchiostoma belcheri. The sequence goes on along the minus strand of CM033037.1, from coordinate 10,335,992 downwards.
GAGCTTACGGAAACATAGCCGCATGTGGTCGAATTTGTGACCTGTATATAAATCTATTACTGTATTAGCAGGACTCGAAATACTGTTTTTTGTATACCTGCACTGGTGCAGGTAACATTGGAAATTACCTGCACCAGACAAATTTTACCTGCACCATTCTGAACTTAGTAAGTATGAATCATACTAAAATTTTTCAGGAACCTTTTTTCACTACAGTATATTACCTGATATGTTGTGCACCTAAAAGTTTTTAAACCTCGTTTCCGGTACTTTTTGTGTGAAGAAATGGACAGTTTTGTGATAACTTGTGCCACCAATTTAGTGTGAAAAGTTGGAAATGTTTGGAGGGGGGGCTGTTAGGGCAGTACCAAGATCTGAAAATAACCAGATTGAAACAAAATGGCAAGCAGTGTACTTGTTGCAATCTTTTAATACAAAAAAAATATAACATTACAATTTACATGCATTTTGTTTCTCCCAGAATCTTACAACTGTCAGCGTACAGACAGTTTTCGTGCTGGGTCCACAAGAATCATCTTGGGAGATCAGTGTGGCGCGTGTTTCCAGCCTGTGCAGTCACTAAAATAAGACAGACTTATCCCTCTAAAGATGAGACTAATTACATAGGACATTTTCCTGTTAAGATATTTCGCCACCACATGTTCAATTGCTAAATTGATCTGACGTTAAACCAGAGAGTGATCCATCTGTATTCTACTAACTTTTTACTGTTAGGGTTATCCATTCTTGTTAAGCTTGGGGTTAGAATTAGAATTAGGGTGAGGCTTTACTGCTAAAATAAAACAATCTTGATAACAGTGTTACACAGTTTCCACATTATTTGCACTATAACAGGTGCATTCAACCAAATGCGGACATCTATCTACCTCACCTGTATAAATTTATCTACCTATTCATGGTTTATACAACAGGCCAAATAGAAACCTTGAACATATTAAGTATCCTTATTTTCATATTCCTTTGAACTAGATATACAGCAAGAAAGACATGTATATTATATCAATATACAATTACATTTCTGTGTAATTTTCAAAAATAGGCAGGGAAAACTTTGGTGGACACACATATATTGTTGTAAAACAGCATTTGTTTCTGACATATGTAGGCAGGATATTTATGAATAAAATGATCCACTGGATATACAATGGGAACTTGTCCTTATTAACATAATAATATAGCCTGTCATATAAAATCAGTATATCAGGATCTACCTGGATTTAACCTGAAGTATATGGGCTACTGCCAACATGTTCAAGTTGCATGTTCATGAATTAATATTTATATTTTCACATTTCTTGTGTCTAAGAGAAATAGGAGCAGCAGTTTTGAAACGTTCAAAACAGAAACTACATGTAGTTTTGTCATATAAAGCATGTATGCTAAAAAAACATAACAAAAATGAGAAAACATGACCATGAAAACAGTAGAGTTCCAAACGAGACTCGTTTACTAGCCTGTAAACCTTGAACGGTACTGTGCAATTGCAGTTTTATTGTCTGGCCTGGAAAGTCAGGCTTTTGGAGCACCTAGCCACCACAAAACTCCCGACGCCTGTGTATGACAGCCTTCAACACCTTTCTTTTTGAAAGTGTAGTCCTGTTTCTTCTCATAGATGTTTTTGACCACATAGTCTCCTAGTCTCTTACTGTAGTCCAACCGCTGCCTTAGGTCAACTGCAAAGAATATATTCTGAAGTCAACAATGTTCTTGTGATTAAGATATTCATTGATGACAAAATAATACTAGGCCACATTTGCATCTATGATAAAATGACAATCATGAATAACAAGAGAGGCTGAAATTTACAAACTCCATCTCTCTTTCCATGCAAAAACTGACTCTTCCATGTCAACCTTTTGCTGAAATCGACCATACATGAACTATTAGTATGATCTTAGTATTACAACATCACCCAACTCCAAGATGGCTTTTCTGAATATAACATCCATCAAGCATGCAAGCAAGCAAGAATGGCTTCTGGGCTGCCTACAAAAGAATATATCACTTATAACAGTGCTTAGCACATTTCTGCACCCAATATATATTACTGTACTGACTATAATTCTTAAATCGGATATTTGAAAGGTTTTAAATATAGATTTACACTAGCTACTATACAGTATAGTAGCCACATATTCTTTTACATGCCAAAACAGAGAACATTTCTCATATTAATTTCAGAGTCACTCCCAGGAAAGAAGCAATTATAAGCTTGTCATGATAATGATTAGATTTTGCATGCACTACAAAATCGGTTAGTGCAATAAATATTTTGGTTTGACTTTAAGGTATACCAGTGCCTAGTCCATTAGCCCAAATCATACACTTCTGTCAATCTTTTTTACCAGAACAAGTAATCTTACCAAACATATCATGTCCCTTGACAAATCCAGTGTTGTCATTTTAAGAAATAAATATACATACATGTAAGTAGGCACATGAGGACACTTTTCTACTAGTAATGAAATTAAAAATTAATCACCTTTTGACTTGGGCTTTTCCTCGACCACGTCCTTCTCTTTTCTATCAAACAAAAACAGAAGTGCCAGTTCATGCATAATTTTAAAGACATGGAACTCTATGACATTATTGCATGCTATGGAATTCTGCAAATCCTGCACTTCCGGTGGTGTCTGCTATCTTAGCCAACCTTGGGAACAATTTCTTGTAAATTGTACAACTACAGGCAGTCGAGTGACTACCAGACATTTTGGAATGTACACAAAAAGTTTGAAGACCGTAGTTTTGGGGAATACAGAGATGTTAGCACTTGAATACAATGTAAAAGTTTGGTAATCGTATGTCAACAAAAATGGCGTGGCCGTGAACACTTCTGAATGCAAGGCCGATTTTGGGGCCCGATTTCTCGTAAACGGTATAACTACGAGCTTAACAAAAGTAGTCGAGTCACTATCAAACATTTAGGAATGCACATAAAAAGTTTGAAGACCTTAGCTTTTCAGGATGCAGAGATATTATCACTGTAGTAAACTAGGTCATCACATGTCAACAAAAAATGGCGTCGCTAGCCGAAAACACTCTGAATGCAAGGTCAATTTCAGGCCCAATTTCTCGTAAACGGTATAACTACAAATTTAACGAAAGCAGTCGAGTTACTATCAAACAGTTAAGGAATGTACACAAAACGTTTGAAGACCTTAGCTTTCCGGGATGCAGAGATTTTAGCACTGTAGTGAGAGCTGAAAGTAGTCGCTTGTCGCCATACACGTGCATGTGACGTATGTCAAAACAAAAAAATGGATAGCCTCAATACCAGACTGACTACGCTGGTTTCATAAGGAGAATAATTTGCCAAAGGCAAGGGTTTGCTACCAGAGAGGTTGGTCGGCCGTGGAGGGGAAATGTGAATCTAATCGTGGACTGACTCCCTTGGCCAATTCCCGATTTTTTTCCCGAATTGTACGATCCCCGCACCCCCGTAGCAAGGCCTGGTGGAGGCTAAAAATGACGCCGCTAACAGTAAACACGCTACTTTCATGGTCAGTTTCGGGCCCAATATCTCGGTACGCTGAGTGAGTGAGAGCAAACCGAAAACGGTAAAATTACTATCGGACATTTAGGAAGGTACACAAAAAGTCTGATGCTCAGCGAACCTCGGAATACAGAAATTTGGCAACTTTTTACGGACCATTCTGCTATCTAAAAATGACTATCTACATATTGGCAGATCGCTACAGAATGGCCCGCAAATAATGATTGGAACGCGTTTGCCTACCAGTTCTGATAGGGGTTGTGCACACATATTTAGTCTAGCCCTAAAAGCAATTCTGAGCATCTAACATCGAAATTTATGCCAGTACCAACCTTTTCAACTGGAAGAGTCCTTGGCGGCTTTGTCGATCCAGCCTGTCCGTAACACACCATGCGCATTGAATTCTGGGATTGTTGGTAAGGGACTAGCGGGGAATTCAAGAAGTCGATCGCTATAATGCACGCCCTGCGTTCAGGCTTCAACTCATGGTACATTTGACAAAACAAACTTGATTCAAGCATAACAATTTATTCTCTGATGAATTATGATACCCGCTTCTGGAGTGGAATGCCCCTTTAAGTCTAGGGGTAACATTAATGTATTTTGCAGATAAACATATATGTATATAACTATAACTTAAAAGCATAAGCAGTGTTATGATTTGTGCACATACACAGATGATCACAAATCATACATTCAAACATACAAATATGCTATATACATATTGTATAGTCAGCATCATGCACAACATCCTTTTTCCCTGCAATACTGGGCGTTGGGGACGGTGAATTTACCTGCATATGCCCTCTGGTTCACATCTGTATTCTTCAGCTGCAAAAAGTAAATAAACAAACAAACAATGTCAAAGGGATTTTTTTAACTACTACTCAAAGAATAGTTTATAAAAACTGTAAATCTAATCATACAACCATTATTCGCATGGTAATATCAAGTTTCAATGACTAAGACGCTCAGGGTATGCCAGTATATGGCCATCATAACAGGTATACTTAATAGAGGAACATGTACTCTCATGTCCCAAATAAACATACCCCCCGGAATAAACATACCCCCCGGACAAATCTTCAATATCTAATAAACGTACCCCTCGGAATAAACATACCCCCCGGAAAATTACCAAATTGACAAGAAGTTAACTGTGACCAAGCTACTTCTGTCCAAAGAAAAGAAGATGATAAGCAGGTAGGTTCTTTTTATTTATTCATGCCTAAGAACCACATCAGTTAGTTGTATAAATAATGAGCTGAAGAACTATAGATATCTTGTTCGAATTATGATATTTTCTCCATTTTGTAATAAAAGGTACAGAGAAACCTGTCGGTCCCTTGGATTTTTCCCATTGACCTAAGCATTAAGAAATAGTCTACAGCAGTCACCTGTCGAATGCGGTCGCGGCCAGACGATTTTTGGTCCGGCCGCTAAGCCAACACTGCCGATAGCAGGTCACGGGCGCGTGGCCGGCCGCATTACGCCGCGCTAAATTATCCACGAGGGGATCACGTTTTTTTTAATTTCTGCACTACATCAGCAAAATGTATGCTCAACTTGGACTCTTTATGAAGGAAACATTGAATAAAGGAAACATTATCGAATTCACATGGCGTTTTTCCTCATCTCAGACTCTTTGCACTTCTACCCTTCTCTACATAGTCATTTCTGTGCAGACTGGAAGACTATATGGGCAGATTTTAGAAATAGACCGTCCGTTCACATATCGGATGTTTTAGGTTCTTGAAATGCATGTACGCTGTCCCAATTTTCGTAATCCGCGGGCCAACAATGGAAATCTCCGTCTTTGCATATTTCTGCAAGATCAAATGAAATCGCGTCGCAGCAGCTGATAAACAAGGTCACTAGGGGTCACGACTCCACTTTTACCAAGGTAAAATGTAGCAACAAGAATTATGATGTGTAGTATAAAATACAGTGATACGGTATAAAAACGATTAAGATCTATTAAATAAAATATATCTTATGTGAAAACTAGACTAAGGTTGATTTTTGTCAAAGAAATAGGCCTACGTAGAGAAAGTTTAATTTCGACGTGACCATCTCGGCATAATGGCACATGCATCTACAAAGGAAAGTTTTTGTGGCGGTTTGATGCTTAGAAATGATTCTGAACTTGCTGTTTTTACCGACGAATTCCTGTCGTTTTGAAGAATTTGCGGCGTAAAAACTCATATCACAAGGGAAACGAAGTTTTTGTTGTTATTTTTACGTCCAGCATTTATTATGTGAAGGAATCACTCTTCCGCCTCGCTGCCGAAAGCGCATGGAACCACAAGACCGGAAATTCCTCGTGCAAGGTGCTGTTTTACGATGTAAACAGAGACAGTAAACTACTACTAAATTAAAACTAAAAGTTATTTATGTAAAAATTGTATTTCAAAACGTCAGTGTGGTGTCTTATTTTCCTCCAAGAACAACATTTGCTTCGTGGCATCATAGGAAGATCGACTGAAATTACCGAAAGAGTACTGTGTACGCGTAATAATACGCTACTCATGGAAATCCGTGCCGTTTCGCCCGAAAAAATAGTGAATTTTGAGCAAAAATACTGCAGAAATATAGGCAGAAACCCCAAAAAACCTTCAATTCTTTGAGGGTCCTGGCTTAGCGAAGCCCCAATTTTCTGAAAAAAATAAACGTACCGTCCAAAATAAGAACGTACCGGGTGGATTGTGAGGCTGAAAAAAAAAAAGTCCCAGTACGTTTATTTGGGACATGAGAGTATCAGCCTGTCTGTCATAAAGTCACAAAGGGAAATACCCTGTATATCATATCATATATGGCTATGGTTAAGTTAAAGTTAAAGTTAAAGTTGCCAGTGCATCTATGCAGATGCTTAGGGTGGTGCCCATCTCCACTTCGAAGCCCTTGGGCCACACATTTGTGCAAGTCACTACAGCAGGGGGCTGGTCTGCTGGTAGTGATGTGTGTTTATCTTCCATTAATGCTGAGTGCTAAGCAGAGAAAGCAGCATGTGCCATTTTTAAAGTCTTTGGTATGACTCGGCCGGGGATTGAACTCACGACCAACCAGATGCAAGGCGAACACTCTACCCACTCGGCCATTGCACCGGTTATGGCTATGGTAGTCTACAAAAACTTGTCAGATCCCCACCAACCTGCTGTCGCCATGGGAGATCCCGTTTGTTTATATCATACCAACTGAGGAGCCTGGACCTCAGGGTAGGGATGTCATCATCATCACTCAACTGATGGAGACCACATGTCACTGCTGGCAACAATGTACACATGGACAATAAACATTTCTTTATTATAGTTTTATACAAAAGTCCACACTTACATTTTAATTATACTAAAAGTACAACAAGAGCAACTAGAAGCAAATCAAATAAATCTCTCTTTTGCTTTTTATTCTCTGTATTCCGACCCAAGGGCGAACTCGGGGTAGCCATCAACACAAGTACCAACCAATTTTTGCATGCACAGACTCATATAAATACTCCTACTTCCCAAGAACAATTCCAGAGTGGAATTCCCTGTCTGGCGCGGTAGTATTAAAGTGCTCCCACCGTTGAGAGCACCCCCCCTACTTTGCCCCTCGCGGGGTTATCTGGGGGTATTCATGATGATGATGATGTATCTAAATAATAAACTTTATACTGCATAATGAGGGGAAGTGTTTGTGATGGTTTGTGTTTGTTGTCTAAATTAAACCAGAGCAAACTTCTCTGTCCTCTTTCCTGTCCCGCATACACCTTTGTTTCAATCGCGAAGTTAAAACCACCAGGAACACTCAAATTATTTCCCATTTTGCAGTATCAAAGTTACGTAACTAAGACTGGAAAATATTATGCTCCTGTTCATACCTTTCTTTTCTGCAGGTTTCTTGGCAGCCTGTGTGCCTTTCCGGCGAGGTTTCACCATCTCCAGACTCCTGAGCTTCCCAACAAACAACAAGACAACTCGAGGGGCCAAAATCTTGACCAAGATTGTTGAAAATAAGCTGAAGTTGGACCAAGGAGGTTGGTTGGACACAGGCTAGGCGAGCTATAGGTGTCAGGATGATCAAAATTTGGCGCGAATCTACAGTTCAAGGGTCAGGTTAGAAAAATACATTCTACAGAATGGGGGAGATCATGACAATTTGTTTCTACCGAGTACTTCACTATTTACGACATCTTGTCCATAATTTTACTTTAGTTAATTGTAGAACGTAGTTTTATTATTTCTTTAGATGCCAACTTGAATTTTTTTTAGTTTTTTTTTGACGATTTCCACGATCACATACCCCCTAAAACCATTGGTCTAATCCTGTGTTGAAGATTTAAAAAGTCTTGTCGTCAGCCGAACGTCAGGACCAGCCATGGCGTGGTTTTCCCGGGTTCCTGTGGTAGATGTGACCAAAGACAACTTCAAGGAGCTGTGGCCGACCATCTTAGTGGCACTGAAGACGGCGACATTTGTTGCCTTAGATTTGGTACGTCCGTATAAACTATAAACGTGTAACGTTACATGTGAGTGGGAGGGGGGCATAAAATATATGTGTTGGATCTTTGTGTTTTCCATGTGATGCTTTATACATGTATCATACTACTAGGAAGATCAAAATGACAATCATTCAATGGCAATCAATTGATGATCTTGGCATAGACAAAAACACAATATCTGTCTGAATCATTATTTAGTAAATCCAAGGAGGCTAAAAAAAGATCTTGATATTAAAATCCAAGAGATATGATGGCCTGAAAATGAAACCTGCACCTGCACATATTGCATCAGTATCACAACCTTTGTATCACAATATTAAGTTATGTTATGAAATGATGACCATAGAAATTACTATTATAACCATTCATGTTTTGTTGTTACATTACTACAGGAGCTAAGTGGTCTCGGAAACCGCAGGAACCTAAACACGCCGTGAGTAAACTAAATGTTTGACAATGTCACTATGCAAAATATATGAGTAATGTATTATTTTAGTGATACAGTTGAGGTCAACTTTGCGTCATTTCAATTTTATCAAGCTCTGCATCTTGAAATGCAAATTCAGCTGAATTATTGAAACTATTATCAGTCACTATCGAACATTGATGATGGACGAGAAATTGAGGATATCTTATTATGCCCTTAGGTCGGTGGATGACCGGTACAAATCTCTGGTCGGGGTGGCCAGGTCGCGTGCTGTGCTCTCCATGGGACTGTCCTGCTTCAAACTTAACAACATAGCCGAGGTCAGTGGGCTGTGATTGGTGGGAATTTTTAATTCAATTTTCAGTTAAAACATTTACATATATGTACTAGTATGATACCCAGTTCTGTTTATAGAAATTTCTGTAAGAAATAGCAAAATGTTGTATCACAGGAGATATTTTGTACCATGTTTAGAACTTGTAGTAAGCCCAAAACTCAAAAGTGCAAGTTATTATTACAAGAAAGCAAGTGCAAATCAGGAACATTCATGAATGCAGTATTCACTGAATTCATTCTTTTCCAGGATGGACCACTTGTCCTCCCATTCACCACCCAAACCTTTAACTTGACACTGCTGTGTTCAGAAGAGTATGTGGTGGAGCCCATCTCTCTCAAGTTTCTGGTGGATCATGGCTTTGACTTCAACATGCAGTATTCACAGGGCGCCCCATATCACAGAGGAGCAGATAAGGTACTGCAGGAAAAGAACATAGTGACTACATATGTATGATCAAGGAGGTGAAAGAGAGACCTCCTTGGTATGCTGAAACTTGAAACTTGTGAGAATGAGTAAGGGTGCAAGGTGCATAATCAGGAAGAGTTGTTCCTTTGAAATAGTTCCAGAATCAGTATGTCAGGGATTTCACTATTTACATGTAGAAACTTACATGTTGCTTCATAATTGCATTGGTTTATTAACAAACCCGTTGCTTGTTCATCAGAATGGAGAAGCCCCCCAGAGTGTGCGCCAGTTGTTCAGTGAACTGGTATGCAGTAGAGTTCCCCTTATATTGCACAATGGACTAGTGGACCTTGTCTTCCTATACCAGGTGATAAGGCATTGCATACCCTACTTTGTGTGATCTATCAAATTCCTGGCTTTATGTGGTTTTATTGTGGTTTGTTTGTGTACAGCACAACAAGAAAAGCTGTGTTGTTGTCTTCCAGTCCTTCTACACAGAACTTCCCCCCACGTTGGGTAGTTTCCTGGCAGACTTGTCCGAGATGTTTCCTGCAGGCATTTTTGACACCAAGTGTATCACAGACTTCCACATCCGCATGCCAGCCTCCTACCTGGAGTATGTCTTCAGAAGAAGGTACATGTTTGTACTTCTTTCTTTTATTGTGATCAGTGGTGTGAATTCGCTGATGGTTGGGCAAGCAGACATGACATAATCTTTTTAGAAAGGTCACTGGTTCAATCCCCACCACCAGGTCTTCCTACAGGGGTACGGGATTGTAGTATTTGGGAAATGATTGGGGAATTGGCCAGGGGAGTCAGTTTACATCAAGGTTTAACTTAATGTTTTCCCTATTTTAACTCCTTGGTAGCAAAAGTCCCCCAGCAAATTATTTTCCCTACAATAGCCAGCTTAGTCTAGGTATTATGGCCACCCATTTTTCATCCAGAAACATTTCATCTAACCATTGACTATGCTTCATGAAGTTGGAGAAGCATTGTTTAAGTTTGTCAGGTCTAAATGTTTTATCTATTTTGCAGCCAAAGAGAGAATGCAGTGCACCAGACAAAGCAGCAGCCCCATGTGACCCTAACCTTCCCCCCCTACCCACCCCACATGGTGTGTGTGGAGTACAGAGACTGCTGCTTGCCTGACAACCTTCTCAACACCACACAGAGCACCACTGTAATACCCTACTGTGAACAGTATGCTGTAAGTTGCACTTCATTTGAAACTAGGAAATGTTTCTAGTTCATGATAATATTGTTGTACTGGGGTATTCTTTGCCAAGGTTTGCCTGGGTGCCATCCTATTTTGTAGAAGCTTACCAGGGCTACCATATATACTCCCTGAAAAATACTTGGTTTGTAGGCAGAATGGGAGCAGTGGAAAACCAACTGGAATGACACCCAGGCTATGAAAGTGTGCAAGTGAGGGCATGTCCTGATTTAAAAAAAACCTCTAACTTGTAATCACTAGAGAATCTTTATTGCTCTGCACTTGAACTTTTGGAGAAATGTCAACTATAGGGCTGGGTATCGGTACAGCGTACCGGTACAAAACCGTTTTTTTCTTATTGGACCGGTCCAGAAAAAACAGACCTGAAAAAATTAGGTGGACTTGAAAAAAATAGGTGGACCTGAAAAAATTAGGTGAACCGGATGTTGGACCGATTAGAAAATTTACAGTATTTTATCATGCATTCACACGTTTTGGCTCTTGTAGGTGGAAGAAAATAACAAGAGTGAAGTAGAGTAGAGTTTATAGTAAGTTTTACAGCCAATCATACAGGTGCAGTTAGCGTTGTAGGATTTTAAAATGCTAGTGTAAGTCTAATACTCTGCCAAACAGATTTCTTTGTAATGAAATGGACCATTGGTATGAGTCATGCTGAATCTGGTCCAGGTTCAGGTCCGGACGTTATCCTTTGGACCTAAATTTTCTGTACCGGTACCCACCCCTAGTCAACTACATAGTACATATTTTCTACTACTCCCTATAAAGTACCTCTTCAGTACCCTGTTTTGATTTTGAGTGAATGTAGCTTTCAATGGCTCAAAACATCTCTTGGCATATTCTTACTTTCAGGCCCATGGTACATGTCCCAAAGGTGTGCTCTGCTCCCAGTCACATGACCCTGACATCATCATTGACCAAGAGGACTGGGTCAAGGCCAGAAAGAAACGGAGGCGAGACAGGAAAAGGAAGAAAGGCAACAAGCTGGAGGAAGAACAGGACAAAGAAGGGAATCCTGTTTCCATGGAAACAGATGATGGGAGAGATGTTTCAAGTGTGGAAGGTACTGTCCCTGCGAGCTCTGACAGTCAGACACATACCGACCAATCAGATGGTGGAACTGATAATGTGGTGGCAAAGACACGTGTGGGTTGCCACAGGGCTGGCTTTGATGCCTTCATGACAGGTTTTGCCATGGCAACCATGGTATGCAAATTAGGGAAGCTCTGTAGAGAGGCTGACTTATTTACAACAAGGTTCCAGCTGGAAGAGTTTGCTAACAAGGTGTATCTCAGTGGAAAGGACTTTCCGTTGCAGATAGCTAGGAGTGCTTTTGCCAAACCTTCGAACCACCACAAGGCTAAGTTTCAAAGACTACAGCATGGAGGGACCTCTTATGAATAATTTCAAGGTGTTAGTTGCGAGATCGCTGCATGTGAGGCTTACTGTCAACAACATAAAACTATAGTCAGTTTTACTTTGGACTACCAATGTAAGCTCAGTCAAGATAGGTCGGTAATATTTTTATTTTAGACTGCTGTCCAATGCAAAGAGAAAGAATTTTATTTGTTCATATTAAGAAATAGAATAAAAAATATTAGAACAAATTTAGCTAAGGGCATTACTAATTAAGTAAGGTAGTAAAGTACAAAAGGAAGTGAAGTAAATAGCAATTATGTTAATACTAAATTCTATACCAGGTTTTAAGAGTATTTGAACTGTTTCTTTGTAATAATCATAGATAATTTCATTCCAATCATTTAATCAGTGATTTTATTCCAATAAAAACGTTGCAAGTTTCAAAGACCTATCATAATTTCACCACTAAGGCCACACTGACTTAATTTTATGGATGACATCCGCGCACGCATTAGTTTTCGCTTGTTCTAAAAAAAAAAAAATTCACCTCCTCCAAGGCTCCACGCAAGCCCGGAAATTGCCGACCCAAAGGGCCAGCATATGTCTGTTTGTCGTAAAACTCCCCAAAACGTGCTAATTTTGTAGTAAACGGTACTTCTGCACATGCGTCTTGCTTTGCCGCGAATTCGAAATCTAGCAATATGACCATGATATGACTGCTATCTAAGCAGAGGTTAGGCTCCGGCTATTTTTCAAACCTTTTTTGTTTTGTTTTTATCAGACTTTCTATTTTATAATGTTTTCTTGATGTCTCACAGCCGAATAGAGAACAGTAAAAAAATAGAGGACCCGAAAAAAAACGCCTAAAAATGTCAAAACAGCCAGAGCCTATAATACCTATACTTGTATAGTAAGATATGACGAAAACACCATCAAAATGCGTCAGCATCAAAGGAGGGCTTTATTATTGAGGGCTTCAATATATTATACATTGGTCACTTCAGCTGAGTCTGCTAAGATGAACGATACAACCTACATGTGCCTCCTGCAAATAAAGACTTGTTTCTTTTGATAAACCATGTTCTGTTCATAATGCCAGTTTCATAGTCCTGTGGTTTAGCATCATTTTTTCTTTGCAGGATTATTATTTTTTTCGCCCTCTCGCATTAGTTTTGGGGTCTCCAGAGGATGTCATCCATAAAATTAAGTCGTTGTGGCCTAATTGCAGTTGACTTGAGTTGTATATGCAATAGACTCTCCCTATCATCCCTAATTAAAGGGGCATTCCACTCCAGAAGGGAGTGTTATTTTCCAATAGATAATGTATCAATGAATACATGATCAGCCGACCTTTTGTGGAATTCCACTTGTGGCAAATTACGCAACGTGTGTTTGTAAAACAATATGACACTCACTAAACCCATGCAGACCCTACCCATGTATTCCCTATACGGACGCTTCCTTTATCGTGAATATTTTTGGCATAAATGAGGGGCGCTAAGCACACCAAGAAGGTCAATTGTTCACAAAAAATCAAAGAAGACATATCTAGACGTGTTTTTCTTAGCGCCCCTGAAATTAGCTTTAGTATCCTAACTTTAGTCAAGCACATTGTATTCAGCCATAGGCTGAGATTGATTTAATTTAATTAGAGGGTACTTGGGGAGTTTTGTAGAAGACTGAATGCTTTTGCGCGTGGGGCTAATGGGTTTTCTTTCGTATCATGGTACATAGCTTACATTTGTCACTTCTACAATTAATATCTATCGGAAAATAACAGTCCCGTCTGGAGTGGAATGCCCCTTTAACAGTCATATTATGACACTGAATAAAGACACTTCATCAAAATCTGCTTCATCCGTAATTAGTTTTTATTTGCAAACCGTAAACTTTGTAGAGGACATACATCATCTGCTTGATTTTGTTTTAGTCATAATTCTGAAAGCACAAAGTTTTTTTTTTCACTGCCTTGTTACATTATATTTTGCAAGTAATAGGGGTACAGAAAAAGAAATGCCATATGAAACAGGTCACCCTTATTGTTGTCATCCTGAATGACAGGACAACATTCGAGAAGACAACATTAACACAACTTAGACAATATCCTTACTGACACCAAGCCATCAACCCTACTGTCTAATGTAAAAGTAATGTTCCTCAGAGGCCACAACACATCATTTTCTACAATGTTTCAAGTCTGGTTAACATATACATAGGATTGACAATGCACTGAAATTTTTCCCTTCTGATAATAAAAAACCTTCAAACCTTTTTGTGATGTGCAGGTAAATGACAAGTGCGAAGTTTAAATATATCACGACTTGTGTAAGAAACAAAACAAAACATCAATTTATCAGCATTGCACAAAGCACAGGAGGAGGAAACTGATCATTAGGAGGGGTGTCCAAGGTTGAGATGCAGGGGTGGTTGGTTGGGTGGGCGTGGCGCAGTGCAGTCTTGGTCCTGTTCTAGACTCCCTCTCCCTTGGAGGGTTCGTCAAAGTTGGCCACCAGTTCTGTTGGCAAGAAAACATGATAACTTACAGAAGATGACATACACATATTTGGTTTTAAGATATTCAAAGACCTTTGGAGTATTTTTGTTCATAAAACCATGTGCCTCAGCATCTGCATTATTACAGCATAGCAATTCAGACATATGCTTGTCGAGAAATGATCATCACTGGCACACAATGTGACATCAGACACTTGTGCACTTGTCTTGGTAAACCCTTGGGGGTAGGGGCAGAATAAGCGCATGTCTACATTAAAGGGGGAAATTTCTTTGCCTCTCTACAGCATAATAATGTATGACAAGCAAGTTGCCCCTGAAATATGCACTGTGGCCAAGCGTTTTATAAGGGAGAATGATTTTGGGTATGAAAAGTGTAAGAGACTTACCAGGCACGTCATCGTCCTCACCAGCAGTGGCAGTTGGTGCTGAGAAGGGAGAAAAGAAGTCTGGTTAGGGGCAGCGCTACAGGCATGCCCACAGTTCCCACATGAGTATAGCACTCCAAACACATGCAGTGGTTCCTTTAACCAATGTTACAACACTTCATACAAGACTGGACAAGTACAAAACATGTAATGTTAATGTAGTCAGTACAGCAGAGGTCTCCAAAAAGTTTCTTCAACCTTTTCATGCTACAAGTACAGTGCTAGTTATGAGTGTAATGATGCTAGCAACTGATGATAACACCCAACCCAATATTAGAAGGTATAGTTGCCAAACCACATGCCCACAATGTTCCAGTTGAAGGCACAACATATATTAGTACAATGCATCAAGCTTTGAATAAGTAACAAGATTTGATTGTTACAATGCAGATGGCACTGTGATCACTGATGACCAAAATGGTATTCAAGTTTTGCACATCAGAAGGTGTAACCTGATTCATAGCTGATTTTATCATAAACACATTTCCATTAAAAGTCTGACAGCATATCAACTGTATCAAAGCCAATGTAGACAATGAAGAGAAAACTATAGGTGACTTTCCCCAAAATAATTTCCCAGAAATACGTTAAGGGTCAAGTCTACAAAGGAAAACTGTGGATCCACCAAACCCACATCTAGCCTAATCTTTGGAGCGCCCGTTACCTTGTGATGGCAGAGACTCTGCCAATTTCTTCAGGTTGGACAGACTGTCAGCTCCCTGTGAAAGAAAGTAATACCAAATTAAACAAATGTGATAATTTTGTCCAAACTTCAACAAAATGTAAAACGAATACAGACAGTATGTTAGTATTGCCTTTTGAGAATATTCTTTATAACAAGAAGCTAAATTAAAGTATGTTGTTCCCTTACTATATTTGTACCTATATCCTGTATGTTTTAAGTTGATACAAGATCTACTCATCTTCTTTGAGACACCAGCGATTTTGTTTATTTGTTTACTGGCCTCCTTGAACATCAATTCTGCAGAATTAATGGGCTAGCAAGCTGTTTGAATATTCAGCGAGTAAGTAAATACTGGTAACTTACCAGCTGGTTCAAAATGCCTGGCAACATTTCTGTCAACTCTGTTATGAAGAAAAAAAAGACAATTGAATATTTCAATTATTCACAACATCATAAGATCCCATTTTTGGGCATGAGGAGACTCCTGAAAGAAAACAACGTGGACATGAATGATCATATCATATCACAACAAAACAATGATGAAGAGCAACTACTCTGTTGCACCTTAGTCTCTTGCTGTGACTCTGTGAGCAAAGACCGCACATTGTTTTAGGCAGTTAGCTAATACCCTTGATTTCTTGTGGTTCATACACGTACACACACACACAGTAGCCACTAGCTTATATACGGATATAGACAGACAGAATTTTAGGAGGATTCCTCACGTTTGTTTTCAGCGTGGCCGGTGATGGCGAAGGTATTGGCAGCGAGTGAGGCCTGGACCTTAGGGTTGTTGAAGTGGACAACAGTACCATCATCCCTTATCATGTTCACCTGAGGGAGAAAGTGCAAACAGTCATGATGCAGACTTGTAACAATCATAAGACCTTAAATCAGAACTTAAGTAAGGATGTTGAAGGCAAGAACAACAGGTAGGAACATTAAATGCCATGAAATGTTATCAAAGGCCTGCCCTGAAAACCAGACATACCTCCTCTATTCCTGGGATGTTGTTGACTGTCAGTTTCTTCAGACTGGACTGCAGTTTCTTGTCATCAGTGGTGGCCGTCCTGTGGACAACCTTTCTTTTCCTACGAGCGCTGCCCTAAAGTAGCATCAACACGGACAACGTCACAATGGAGTAATGGATATACAAGTGTGCTGTCTTCACATCTCAGGCCCTCATGTATGCTCGTTTACATAATTTATTAATTAGACACTTTAGGCAAACAGGACAGACCTCCATGGGTAATAATCACTAAGTTGTTGACATTCAATTTAAATTGAATTGATACTTAATTCTCAGTTCAGGTGCTATGATAAAAAGCTTCTGTCTTTTCAGATTTCACTACTAACATTCAATACTTTCAAGTACTAACACTGAGTACTAAACTTCTAAAGTCTAATTCACTACAAACATTTTATTTTAGTTAGATCTTGCATCTGTCCAACATTGTACAGTTCAATAGTACAAGTATCATTCAATCATTACAACATCATTTTTATGTGAACATTCTTCGAGTGCTGCTATTCTGCTATTCTTTGAATGCTGCACATGTACTTTTCTATCATGAGTCATTCATGACTAGTAGATCATATGTGGTCATTCTTCCTTACACAAGACTTACATGTAGAGCTGACTAAAATAACTTACCTTTCCTCCTATACGGACTTGCTCTGACATCTTCTGCATTCTATTTAACTTTTCTTGATTCATCTTTCTGGCTTTTTATTGTATTTTTCTTGTTATAAACTGTGGTGAAGAAGAAACAAGACAGTCAATCTATTTCACCGTCAGCAAATGGAAAAGCAACATTAAGAAATTGATAATATATATTATATCTGTCACTTAAGAAGCAATTTTGCTAATTGATTTGAAAAGTAACATAAATTTCTAGTTTTCAAGTCGAAACTCACACACTTCAAAATTGCATCATCATCACCATACATGTACAGGTGTGTAATTTTCCATAATCCTGAGACACAGGACGAAGAGTGAGATACTTACTATGGAAACTGCTCATGTACGTTATATTTTCCTATTATATTAGTAAAGAATTCGCAGCTGAATCCACACATGATGGGAGGGGGGCAGTTGGCATACATGTATCATGCCATGTGATCTGTTTCCTTTGTGTCAAAAATAGCGACCGCATGGCTCACTTTTGTTCAAGTTGCTAAGGCCGACCAAAATCAACACACATTCCTTCTATTGGAAAAACCTCAACCGCCTAGCAAAAGGAGCATTCTAAGTAACGTCGGAAATCATCAAAGATGTTAACCAACCCCCATTTGGGGGACATCGCGCGAGTCTTGACGAGCACGCCTGTGCTGTAAAAAATCATTTGGCCCGGCCCAGCAACCAAAAATTATGCGTCCATTCAGTCAACGAAATCTTTGTCTATATCAGAAATTCATCCACAATTCTCATCACAAACTTTTAAAAATTGATCAATGGAATAAGATTATGGTTCTAGTGTCAATCTAACGGAGTAAATCTGGGAGGAAACGAGAAACTCACCAAAAGGCGCAGCTACCTTTCCATGCACGAGGCAATAAAGATGGCGGGACAGGAATTTCGTGCGGAGTGACGTCAGAGGTCAAATCAAGTCGGCCACATCTTAGTCAAATATCCCTTGAATGTCAATAAAGTTTGGTATTAACACTTTGATGATATTTTCTACTTCTAAGGCTTATCAATAACGGAAATAATGTAGTATTTATGAAAAAGAACAAAACGTTCTGATAAGTGTGACCTTAAGGGTTAGGGGTCATCTACTGAAACCATAGATATGGGGAGTAAATTTCTATTCTCTAGACTATGTCTATGTTTATAAGAAGAAAAATAACATTTAAAGAGTACTTTTTCATTCAATACATTATATTACTGTGTAAATAATTGTTTTGATATCATTATTGATTCTGAAATGGAAAAAGTAACTAACTTTTTGCAACCTCATTTCGATATACACCCCTATAGAATCGTTAAAGTCGAGTCTTCTGATGATGTCATCAGCGCGGAATAAAAGGCGCGAAAGCCGCGAGGTGTTGTGCAGTGGAAGTCTCAGTCACTGGAAACTTCAGATCAAAATTCTGTAATTCACACCTTCCAGCATATTTTACAAAATGGCAACGGACGTAGCAGCACCGAGTACTTCGTCAGGAAGCCCAAGGTACCGACAACTTTACTCAGAACGTCATTTTATCGCTTATTTCTTGATGTTAAAGCGGGCAAAACGTCGTCTGTTTTTGTCCAGAAGGAACGCAGTGCTTTCAAATAATATTTCGGAGCGCGCCAATATGAGGAATATTCGTAAAACACGTATATCTGTGTCTACATTTATCTCCTCAAATGTTAGCCTATAGTGCCGGGCTGTAACTCTGGTCTGTTATTGCTCGCTGTTTTGTGGAGTTTGTGTTGAAATTGGGATATTGCACAGGTAAGGTGATTTTAGCGCCATGCGGTGCAGGGGGTCATGAATGTGAATAATATTAGCTTCATGCATATGAAGTTCTCGCGCCTCCCACCTGGAAAATCCTCGTTTCACAGGTGGGATTGTAAAGTAACGTTTTTTCCAATGTAAAGTGAAATTATCTTACTGTATGAAAATATTTCTTGAAATACTGTAATTGTTTTTGGTTCATAATTCTCATTGTTAATATGGAATGATTTATGAATTATTTAAATAAATCATTGTATAAATATACGGTGTTTTTCTACATGAAATGTGACACAAGACCACATTCCTCTATTTAAGGTGGTTTAAGTACAAGACAGTAGTAATAAAGATTTTCTTGTGTATTTGGATAATTGTTGAATAGATTATACTTGAACTTATTACTTGATTAAATCAATTTTGAAATTCCTTAAAATTTAAGTTTCAAGAACACAAATAATTTGTTCCTACATTTACAGGAATATCAGATGGTTTGTTATATACTCGTAGAAAATACTTTGATTCAAATTCTGTTTTATTCTTGTTTACTGTCTGGTTGAAAATGAACATCAGATTCAAAACAACCATGATACAAGTTCTCAAATATTTTACTTATTTGTACTACTAACTTGTACCATTGCCACCTTACTATGTTTGCATGGCTCGGGTCATCTTTGGTGAAGGACAAATCTTTTGCCCATCTTAGGACTAGCTTTAGCAATTTGTTTAGACTCAAATGTCTTGATTTTATCTTAACAAAACATTATTCTCTTAAGAATTAAAGCTTGTATTGGGACATATGTATGGTAAGAGAAACTATTTGCAATCTTAGTCAGATTCTCCATCAAAACAGTTTACTTGACCCATTTGTAAGGACATGATGAGCAGTAAAGCCTCACTCTAGAGTCAATGCCAGGCAATGGCCTTGGGACTGCACCATTTTGGAGGCCTTGGGGGGGATAGATTTTCTTTTTGTGTTTTGGTTGTTGCACCATTTACATTAATTTTGGCAACATACATCAGGCCAATCGTGCTCTACTGAAAAGACATCATTTGGGTAAGTGGTTCACAGACCCAAAGAAATTTGTTAATGCAGTACTGAGTTGTATGGAAATAACAAATTCCGTATTTTCTATTTCAAGCTTAGAATACAGGAAGCCAAAACCATGATTTTGTAAAAGAATGTAATCATGATGTCATTCACTGACTTGCATCTCTTTTTTTTTCATTTTAGCAAAGACCTTGATAGTGAAGCAAAAGATCTGATTGGCCAGGGCCGACGCCACCTGGTGTTGGGAGAGATTCCAAATGCTGTGAACTGTTTCCAGGAGTGCTGTGGCATCTTGTAAGCTTTTTGCATGTTATAAATGTGTAATGCTGAGTCTAGAGAAAAAATGAAGGGGTATCAGTTTTTTTTAATGAGTTCATAGGATAACTTGTTGACATTACAACATATCTCTGAAATCAAGTTTGACAAATATTATGATATTTATTGGCCCAACAAAAGACAGCCACATTTGTATGGTCTTCGACATTTATACATACATGTGAACTCATCGATGTGAGTGATGATATAATCACCCACACTTGCTATTGTTGGGAGTTGAGGGGTCAGGTGTTTCTGCCTCTGTAATATGATGTTTATCTCGTGTAGGGCTGCCAAATATGGAGAGACAGCAGACGAGGTCGGTGAGGCCTACTATATGTATGGAAGGTCCCTGATAGAATTGGCTAGGTGGGTACAGTTTTAGTCTGAATATAATAAAAATTTCTATTGTTTTTTTCCTTTAAGTCTGCTTTGAAATTCTAGAGAGAAATCAATTCTTCCAATCAATGTATTTTGGAGTTAACTGGGAGGCAATTGTAAGCTGAAGTACTGATGTAATACTTGATATTATCGGAATCTGGATGAAATCTTGACATCTAATGAAATATTTTTCTTTCCTCTGTTGTCTTTCTTCATGACGGATCCAATATTTGTTTTTCCCAGGCTGGAGACCGGTGTCCTTGGTAACGCCCTACAAGGAGGTGAGATTTCTTAATCTGTCTTCACCTTTGGATAATCTTATCATGTACATCCTTGGTGGAACCCCGATCTTGAATGATTTCACTCAAAGTGAAGTTTCCCTTTTGTACAGATGTGTATTGTTAGTCTTTACAACAAGTTATTAATGTCATATTGAAATGGATAGCTGAAAATGATGGTTTGCTATCATTTAGGCAAATTGCCGGGCATGTTTTGTCTAAAATCTGTAAAGGACAAGATGCCTGAATGAGTAACATAATAATCATGTACCATGGTGATAACGTCTTTGTTCCCACAGTTCCCGACGAGTCAGATTCTGAAGCTGAGGAGGGAGAAGATAGCACAGTTGGCAACCCTGATGACATCAAAGGTAAAATTCCTCTTCTTACTCTTTTAGTTTTACAGTTTAACTACAACTGATGTAGAGAAGTATGGTGAGAGATTGCATGTTAAAGTGGTAGATGACATCATTGCTCAGTTGATACATCCAAAGGGGAAGGCTAGCCTTAAATACAAGGGTATGAAGGGTAGCTTAGAAATTGTTGCAGTGCCAGGAATGTATGATTGCAAGTCAGTTGTATATAAAGTTTCATATTTGAAGTGGTGTGATTTGCATGGTTCTATAGGAGAGGAGAGGGAGAAAGTGTCAAAAGAAGTGGGAGAAGCCTTTGAGGCAGTTATAGAGGCCGCTGAGGCCGCCAAGGAAAAGAAAGGGGAGAAAGGTTTGTCCTTGAGTGTTGCTAACGCTGCACCGTCTGTCAAATGCACACCAGATAACGACCATCAGCTTAATAATAGAATTGCAATATCTCTGAATAAAACAGGCAATTCTGTATCAATAATGTGTCTGGTTTCATGGACTCATCATTTTCATTGGTCGGCTGCAAGCTTCCTCCAGTTCCGTCTATCGGCAGCGAGATGGCAAAACTGTACTAAGTATCTTTAAAGTGACATCACCAAATATTCCTACCTTTGATATTCCAGTGCTGTAAGGTTGTTTAAACAAACCCAAGCTTCTTTCCTAGTTGCAAGTGTGCTGGGGACTCTAACGTTAATGCAGCTTTGTTACAAAGCTATCTGCCAACATACTGATGGCACTCAGAGCACCTAAACTGATGTGTGCGTATAAGTCCTATCTTGTGCAGCACAGTTAACTCATTAGGATCTTTGGTTTTAAAGATACACCAGAGCAAGAGGCAGATGCAGAACAGAAGGAAGCCAAGGATGAGGATAAGGAAAGTGACGACACCAAGGCGAAGGATGGTGGGAAAGAAGACGCTGACACAGACAAAAAGGATGATGGGAAGAAAGATGAAGACGCAGACAAGAAGGCTGATGAGAAAGAAGAAAAGAAAGATGATGCAGATGCTGAGAAGGAAGACGTAGAGGACACTGGGAAATCAGAGGAAGAGGTGAGAATGGAAGTTTTTTTTAATCAACAGGAAGAGAGAGGTTGCAGTATATTTCCTGTTTTATTACAGAAGAGCCACAGCCCTGTGGATAGTTAATTGCTGTAGACTTCTTTACATGTGATAATAGAGCCCTGACCTATTTACACAGGTTAGCCAGGACGAAGAGATGGAAACAGGAGAGGACCAGTCAGAAGGAGCTGAGGAGAAAGACTCTGAGAAGGAGTCCGAGAAAGAATCAGAGGTCTTTATTTTCTGTTAAGTTCGAGTGAAAACTTGTGTCCAGTCGAATTGTACGGACATAAAACAAAACCTGTCAAAACAAAATCTTCTTCTTCTTAACTCATGTAATAAGCAATGATAAGTCCATCGTACTGACGTTTATTGATATGTGCTTTTTCCCCATCCAGGCTTCTGAAGATGTTGGTAACCTTCAGCTGGCCTGGGAAGTTCTGGAACTGGCCAGGAACATCTACAGCAAGTCAGTTCTGTTTCCAGCTGCATTTCTTGGAATTACTTAAGATCCATTTTTCATTTATTTTAAGCAAACCTGAAAGAAAAGAACTCCGTTAAAACTGGTGAAGTCAATAATTTTTCAGTCTTTTCTCAGTTTCTTGTTTTGCCAACAGTAGTTCTTGCTCTTAGGCCATACCAATTTAATTAGTTGGTTCTCGGATTTTTTCAGAAAAAAGTTGGAGCGACAGGGCGAAAAAAAAAAAAAAATTGCAACAAGTCTGGGTTCAGGTCCAGAGTTTCAGGTTCGTAATTCCGGACCTGAACCAATGGTATATGATGATAATAATAATAATGATAATAATAATAATAATCTAGTGTATACATATATGTGTGGTAGAATACTTATCCAGTTGCAATGACATACAAAATTTGTTGGCATACACTTAATATGGAATTTCAGCAATACAAATGCAAAATTATGTGCAATCAGTATTACTTAAGTATTCACAGTAATAACGCTGTAGTAATGCTTAGTAATAAAGACAAAAACAGAGTATTTCAACACACATAACTTTTAAAAACCTTTAAGAAGGTTGAAAAAACTTTTCAGCATAGCATAATGTCTAATGTAGCAAAAACAACAATAAATTGACTTAATTTCACCCCAAAAAATAGGTAGTGCCTGAATCATCATAATTTTTGTATTCTCTTTGTGAAAGCTGCAGTTTGAATAAAAAACGCTTGAGGGCGTTTTTTAATAGTATGCTTATTCCATACCTGAACCGAAGTTTGCTTCAAGTCCAGCAACTTGTGTTACCGGAACTAATACAAGGTTGTGGCAATTTCCATTTTTTTTTTTTTTTTTTGAAATTGGGAAAAATAGAAGCGGCGATTCCGAGAACCAACAAATAAAATTGGTATGGCCTTAAATCTTCATGTAGATATTTTATTATATTAAGACATTGTTCTGTAGTAGACATTTTTTAAACAGCTATATTCTGCGCTATTTTTCTATAGGAAGGAAACCAAGGAGGATAGGTTAAAGCTGGCTCAGATCTACTTACACCTGGGTGAGATTGGCCTGGAGACAGGTAGGTGTTGATAATCATGGACTAGTGAATTACAAATCTCACACTTTTTCTGCCACCTAACTAAGTCATGGGATTCAAATGGAAAAAAAGCCCCTTCTAATGATGTGGTGCTAAGCATTTCGAAACTTATGTACTTTGGATTAAGCTAACCAGTTCTCCAGGAATAGCACGAGTGCAACACTTGTACAATACTTTGTTGGATGTGTTTTTGTTTCTTGTTTATTCCAGAGAAGTACGACCAGGCTGCCGAGGATTTCATGTCTTGTCTGAAGATTCAGCAGGAACTGCTTGATGCTGAAGACCGGCTGCTTGCTGAGTCGTATCCTTGCATTGTTTACTCAGGCAAACGTAGAAAAAATAAAAGCTTCTCTTTATGCTCCCTTGGAAATTAGTTGGATTAGTGAAGGGTTTTTCATGAAGATTGGTATCTAGATAATGAAGAAAACATCTTAAATCCGCTAGTTAGGTATCATAAGAAGGGAAGGAGTGTGAAGTGTAATTGTTCTTTTCTGATGTGTTTGAACCTTGACCTATGATGCAGTCATTACCAACTAGGCCTGGCCTATAGTTTGAGCAAGGACTATGACAAGTCCATTGAGGTAAGCAAGTCTTGTGGCATAAGTTTACTTGCTGTATCTCTAGAATGTTTCAAGGTATACAGAGAGGGGCTGCTAGTCCTTTGCCCAACCAAGAGAAATGTAGCCATGAGTTTCGAATAGATCATTTAGCTAGCACATAACAGGCTCTACATATGTAATACAGATGGATTTCTCCTAATCTGATACTGATTTCTCCTAATCTGATTCTGATTTCTCCTAATCTGATTCTGATTTCTCCTAATCTGATACTGATTTCTCCTAATCTGATTCTGATTTCTCCTAATCTGATACTGATTTCTCCTAATCTGATTCTGATTTCTTCTAATCTGATACTGATTTCTCCTAATCTGATACTGATTTCTCCTAATCTGATACTGATTTCTCCTAATCTGATTCTGATTTCTCCTAATCTGATACTGATTTCTCCTAATCTGATTCTGATTTCTCCTAATCTGATTCTGATTTCTCCTAATCTGATTCTGATTTCTCCTAATCTGGTACTGATATTGATAGAAGATTGTGTATTGGCACAGGTTAAATGTGAAATGTTTTTCTTTTCTTCAGTACTACCGCAACTCCCACAACGTTATCAAATCAAGAATAGGTAAGTTGTAATAAAGTATTGCCACAGCAAACATGGCGTTACATTTTCTGGCATTAGTAGGACTTGAAGGCAAAGACCAATGGTATGAAATTACATTTTTATCTGAGTAGATCTAAGTGTGGTTTTTGAACCAAGACTTTCATAAAATAGATGCATGTTGGTTGGAGGTACATTTTGTATCTGCAACATAATTTTCCTTAATTTGCTTTCAGGCTTGTTGCAAGGCAAGATTGAAGAGCTGGAAACTGGTAAAGGGAAAGGTACTTTTGCTTCTGTTTTTTAATTGATCTGTATTTTTATTCTTCAACTTTAATCTACATTTTTAATAAGTAGGTAGAATGTCAGCTATGACATTTTTGGATTTTAAAATTTACAGCTAAAATCCTAGGTTATGCTTGTACGTGAGATGACAGTTCGGGTCTTGTTAATTGCGAAGAATTTGTATTGAACCTCTGTTTCTGCAGAGTCAGTGTCCTCAGATGACCCCATCGTGGTTCACAGGAAGGAGGTGGAGGAACTGAATGCCCTGTTGCCCGAGATCAGCTCTAAGGTGGGGAGGGCTTTTCTGTTTCACTTGTCAAAACACACTTTCTATGGGCTGTTCAGAAACCGAAAAATATTCAGATTTTTGGTACAAGTGTTAGTTGTGTTACTTCCACGTGTCTTCCTATTTTTACCTTGTTACCACATTTTACATCTTAGAAAGTATCCTTAACAGTAATGGCATCCTTAGGAGTTTAAGGAGTAAAATGTCTTGTAGGCAGCATGAAGATTCCTACAGCATTGGAGACCTTGGTTTTATATCCAGACGTTTATATTTATTTCCTACAACAGATAGAAGATGCTGAGGATATGAAGAAAGGAGCTGAGGCAGAAGCCCGTCTCATCATGGCTTCAGAACTAGTACGTACTAAGATATAGAGATTTGATCCACATTCCATTCCAGACTGGAAGATTGCTCTAAACTACTTGTTAAGGTGTAAGGTAAATAGCTTTCATGTTTCTTGTCTATTTCTCAGCTGTAATAGCTGTGTCTTTATATACTACTATAATAGCTGTGTCTTTATATACTACAGGGCATTGGAGCAGGAGCAGGAGCATCATCTTCAGCTGCACCAGCTTCTACGGTAAGAAATCATGGTAAAAGCATTGTTGATTATGGTGTTAGTTTTTGTTTGTAACTGAGAAGTGTGTCCACGTAAAAGATATGTTGACTTTTATGTTGATTTGGTGTTTGTGCAGATTGCAGTGAAGAAGGCAGGGGAAGGGTCATCATCATCATCTGCCGATGCCAAACCTGCAGCCGACATCAGCCATCTTGTCAGGAAGAAGGTTTGTGGCACTTTATCTTCTATTTGTGATGATTTATCAACCATAGATGTAAAGAGACATCTGAATGGACATGCTAGTAATGTACATAATCTGAGAAAATTTAGGACACTTTTGGTACACTTTGAATATTTTGTAGAAAATGTTTATTACATGTGGTGTTTTTAGACTGGGTCATTAGAATAGCATTGTTACAAAGTTAGGCCACGTTGAGTTGATTATATGGATGACATCCGCACTCACACCAATTTTCGGCCATTTCCCCCCCCCCCCCCCCCCCCCCAAAAAGTTTTTGACCACACAATAAATTGTGCAAAGCAGCTGTAAAATGAGCACAAATATTCCGTAGATTGAAAAAAAAATGTATAAGAAAACAGATAACTAATGCCATAGAATGCCAAAATGAATCTAAAGTCAAAGAATAAGATGTGAAAGGACAGAAAGAAAAAAAATCTATTGTTGGTTGGGGGAGGTACCAGTACAGAAAATTCAGGTCCAGAGGATCATTTCCAGGTCCGGACATGAACCTGGACCTGATTGTCTGTGGAAACTTGAGAACTGGCAATACTCAAAACAATGGTAATTGGTCAATTTTGTTATAAAAGGAATCTGTTTTTAATCTGGATTATTGGACTCCCACTGCATTTTAAAATCCCATCTCCATGTAATAAAGGCTAACTGTCTCTGTACCTTTGACTGTAGAAACTTGGTGCAATTGACTATAAACTCTACTTGACTTCGCTCTTGTTGTCTTCTTGGCCCCGGTTAGACCCCAAATGGCTGCCGACATAGTGTGTCCATTTTGTAATTGGCGAAACCTGTTCCTCTGTTGTTTTTTTCAGGTCTGTTTTTTTCGGATTGGTCCAAGAAGAAAAAAATGTTTTGCACCCGTATGATGTACTGGTCCCTACACCTAACTGTTGGTATACCATACTATGTGTGTTTAGTCCTATGTTCAACCTTCCTGGCCACTTTAATTTCATACTGAAGGCAACTTTTTTTTTTGGCCAAACTTTTTTTTTATTCGCTCGCTCGCATCAGTTTTGGAGTTCCCGGAGGATGTCATCCATATAATCAAATCAACATGGCCTTCCTTGTGTATAACAGAGGAAGCCATCTGACGAAGATAAAGCAGACAGCAGCAGCGATGCTAAGAAGCCTCGTCAGGAGAATGGTGCTGGTGACAAGGCAGCCGTGAACGGGACAGCCGTCAATGGAACAGCAGTGAACGGTACGGCTGTGAACGGTGCCGCAGGTAGCAGCACAGAGACATCACCAGAGAAGGACAAAGAACAGGCGGTGAGTTCAAGACTTGCTTCTAGTAGTTTCCACTGGATTCATACTTGTCTAGCAGAAAATGACAAGTTTTGCCATCTATCAAGACAGAGTAGTCTCTGAGGTTCTATTAAATGGTGTCTAGAGCCTTCATACATATAGACATATAGAAGTTTTCATAAAATTTCAGTTGCTTTGTTGATTTCTCATTTCCTACTACATGTGATATGACAGATGTTAAATTTTCATCATAAAAATATATTTGCAGAAGATCACCCCTAAGACTGTCGAAGACCTTAAGAAGGACCAAGAATCTAAGAAAGAGCAGGATACTGACACTGCTGCCATGGAGACGACCTCATCATAAGTCACCATGGTGATGACCTCTCTCAAGTTTCTATGGACATGACCACTTGCTAAGAAAAAGGAGTGAACAAAAAACATGAATACCTTGTCATGAAATGGCCATAGGTTGTCAATAGCACAAATATACATGAGGTGCTATTAGTTTCCTACCAGGAATCGAACAACTGGAATATGCAGCCATGTGAACTACTTTTCAAAGCATTTCTGTACTTATATTATAACATAGGTAAATCTTGTAGTGATACTCCAAAGGTTTTTTTGCAATGGTCTGTTGATATGATTGTGAACTTGGCATATATGCAAACCTTGTAAAATGTGTCAGTCCATGTGCGTTCCAAAGATGAAGTGATAAAAAAAGACAGGTTTTATTTCCAACGCCTGTTATAATATGAACTTACATCTTCAACTCATGCCATGTACTTTTTCTGTGACTTTGTGCAAGAATATTACTGACTGTTTTGGCCACCTACTTGCATGTACAGATTAAAGGTGTACAAAATTCTATCTCTGTATTGAACACCTAATCTTGCAAGTTTCCCACTTCTGGTGCTGGTCGGACTTCCACCGTCACTTATACTATATCAAAGTCTATATTTCTATATGAATATTAGTAACTAGTTGTGTGTTTGTATCTTGCTTATCTCATCATGAATTGCTCCTCTGCATCTGTTGTACTACAAGTAGGATTAAGAGTCTCTTATGCCAAAAATGTAATAACTGGATGCTAGTTGATACTGTCCTCAATGTAAAGTGCTGTTACATTTTCCCCATCTAATGTGTTGTTCAAAGATTGTGCACTTGTATTAGAGAAAATTGAACTCAGTAACCCAGTCTCCAAGCAGATGATTTGGTTGGGTTTAATTGTTGGTCTTTTGTGGCCTTTTCTTTCGAAGGCAGCCCAATAAAAACATGCACCTCTAGAAAAGCAGTTGAAATACAGAAAAGGTCACACAAAAATACTAAATAACCCTGACTGAGTCATCTACTTGGACATTTGGACGGAGATGTCTGTGTTGTATGTTATCACATCTACATGTACATACATGTGTAAGGCATATTTGGACTAGGTCAGTGCATAGTATATCTTCCATAGCAGTTTTCATTTAACAATACATGTAGATCTACAATAATGCAAAAGCTTACCTCTATGAACTGTTAAGAAATGTCAAAATACAAGTTTTCTACTTTTCCAAAAAAATAAATGAACTTCTAGTTTGAAAGGGACCAACATTCACAAATCCAGATCTAGGTATGTCATTTTCTACATTTTATATGTGTTAGAAATGTTGAGGTATTTCATCCGAGAAATTTATACACTGGTGTACACGTATTCAAGATATGCAGAGTATGAAGTTGCTTCAAATGAAATGGTTGAGACTTGAGATTCTTTTATACCAAATGATTTGGATAACTCAGACATTAAAACATACATGTATAAGCAGACACATGTACTTTGTTCTTTTTCCAATTAAAAAGTTTAGATGGAAAAGACGGAGAGGAACTGAACGCAACAATTTGGTTTACCATACATGTAAGTCTATCAACTGATCAGTGGACTGGTGTATGAATAGTTAGGCCTAACCTGGCTATCCATTCAAGTAAAAAGACAAGGATGCCGTCAAATACCAATCTAGGTGACCATGGATGGTACAGTGTATCTGTATCTATATAGCCGGTATAGCCGCCCTTCGGCGTAACACACCAGCTTCGCAGGCACGCGGCGCGGCAGCAGCTGGTTATATTACATCGAAGGACCCGTCACACCTAACTTTTGCACATGTATCTGCAAGCGTTCTTTAAAACTATCCAGAGATGATGCCCCTACTGTGCTTGGTGATAGAAAATTCCACTCTACGATAGTTCTGGGAAAATACGAATTTTTGAACACATCAATCCTAGGTTGGTAGTTCATGTACTTGAAGTCATGGCTGTTTCTTGTTCTTTTTTGAGCTGGTATTAGATACGTATCAGTCGGTACGTCCACCAGTTAATTATCGGTCATTTTGTACATCATGCAAAGTCTTGACATTTTCCTTCTGTCTTCAAGTGAAGTCCACTGCAGATCTGTTTTCATTTTGGTAACACTAGCATCCCTGTTGTAGTTGTATGTACAGAATCTTGCAGCTTGGTTCTGTACCCTTTCAAGTTTATATTTGTCTTTCTCTGTATACTGATCCCATACTGTTGCAGCATATTCAAGGTTAGGTCTTACCAGTGATGTGGACGCAAGTGATTTTACCCTGGCTGGGCATGCCCACAAGTTGCGTTTGATCACTCCCAATGTCTGCTTAGTCTTGGTTGTTATTTTGTTAATATGGACACCCCATTTCAGTCCAGTTGTTAACGTAACACCTAGGTATGGGTGGCCTTTTGTGGTTGCTAATGTCTGACCACAAAACCGGTAATGGGACACATTTGGTGTGCGTTTGTTCGTTATGTGCATGATATAGCACCTATCAGGATAAAACTGCATAAGCCATTTCCTTTGCCATTCTTCCAGGGTGTTCAGATCTTGCTGAAGAAGTTGTGAATCATTCTTTGCAGATACCTCTATATATAGCAGACAATAATCAGCGAATAACCTCACACTTGAACCGAGCTGGTCTGGCAAGTCGTTTATGTACAAGAGGGAGAACAATGGTCCCAGGACAGTCCTTTGCGGAACTCCCGACGCTACTTTAACTGGAGCTGAGGCCTTCTCTTCTACCACTACAGTTTGCTCTCTGTTCGTCAAGAAAGTCTTTAACCAGTTTAATGTAGTGCCTTGAATTCCATAGTACTCCACTTTTGATATAAGTCTGCTATGTGGGACTTTGTCGAAGGCCTTAGTGAAATCCAGTATTGCTAGATCCACCTGTCTTTTGTTGTTCAGTGCCCCAGCTATGTCGTGAACTGTGTTTCAGTGGAGGGAACCTTGGCAGAAACGTTGGTCTTTCGTTCTGCTCAGGTGAATCTTTCTGTACATCTACAACCAGCCGAGCCAAATCCTCATGTTTATTCCAACTGGACTAGAATGACTGTCATGAGATTGAAACACTATTTGGAATCCTCGACGAACGTTGATGACGTTTTCACATATGTATAGCTTCAATTCCAGCAAAAGTCTGTAACAGGTTAAGAATATTTGTTTTCAAATCAATAAAGATGGTGACTTCTTTTGTATTAACGATGATTGTAGATTATTATATAACCAGGACTTGCCATAAGGGTTAAGAATCTCAGGTTAGTGGCAACTTGAACAGCCGAAGTTCTCTTTCTTCGTCTGTTAAAATTGATACCATCACTCTAAGCTACAACTAGAATCAATGAGTGCGCCTTAGATGCATGTATGCTTTGCTGATTGTTCTTGAGACTGTATGTCCTAGAAGAGAGCCGATGTCAAGAGACTCATGGCAGCTACAAGCACACGGAAAGCAGTTAGCGATGGGCCTCTTCCACTAGGTCCAGGGACAACTGAAATAAAAGAAATAAATGCTTCGTATGACAACTTTAATACAAGGGCTAATATGGATAATTACTGGTCAAGTAAATACTGATCCCAATAGTGCATTGTCTGCTGTTACGAATGCTTACGTCAAAAGTAACAGAATAGGAAAAAACACATCTTACAAATTTTGGAGAGATTTTCTATAAGGAATATGATATACAACCATGCTTGTGTCTGTGAAATACATTTTCCTTCAAAAGTACCATCACGAGCAAACTGCTGCGTAAGATGTTCCTTACTGTGTAGCTTATTGCGCCATTTGGTTAAGTTTGGTACCTTTGGTACTTCTTTTAGTGCATTCCTGAACCGAATATGACAGAAAGACTTTTTGGAACGATAATGCCGAATATTAATATGTAGCTGTCAAAATCATTGGTAATAGCAACATATTAGTTCACACTTGAAAGGCAATTATTTGCTTATGAACAAATTCAGAATATTTCATTCCACCCTCAAAGAAAAGGAAAACAAAATGTGGTGAACATGTCATAAAGTATCAGGAACTTGGCCATATTGCGTTCACCATTCTAAGATTTACACGTGTGCAAAATAAGCACTGATCTGTAACTGCTTTCATTTACTATCAAATAAATGCAAAATCCACTTTTGCCCGATAAAGACACGGGCATGTAGTATATCAAATACTTGAACTGCTTTGGTTGTCTCCTGTTCGTTAATTTTACTAAAAGTTATCATAACACATGTGTAGGAGAGTCAAATGTACACCAAGCAACGCCCGAGAGTTCAAGACCTCGAAATGAACATTTCTCTCCTTAGTGTACTTCAATGCAGCACCTGAAATAGTGCACGAAACTACGTTTTAGGGGCTCACCTTTCCTTTGAAAGTAGTAGCGGCTTGGCCAATGATCCCATTCAGGATTGTCCGGGTGTGTGTCCTTGTTTTCGCGGTGTAGCCAGCATTTCCGGGGTTGATCCCCGGAATTACTAACAGTATAAGGTCGCCAGTTGAAGGACTTACATATCGGGTTGACACCGTCATAGTCCCCATAACCTTCCAGACACCTGCGGGCACACTCATCGGGCTTGATGTCGTTGTAGCCTGCGATAAGAGTATCTGCATCGCCGAAATACTTACCCCTGAATTGGGTGAAGAATGTAAGAGGTGCTTTTGCAGAAGCTTCACCGTTTTTATCGCCGAAAAAATGTCTCGTCTCCTTGAAGTATTTGACAGCTAGCTCTTCAGCTGCAGATAAATAAACAGTGGGGACAAGTTTGATACATTAATCAACATATCAGATATTCAACTGGACATTTCCAGATCAATTGCTGTTGATCTTGTAATTTCATGATCAGTAATGGTTCGGCGGGCCTTTCTACCACAAAATTAGCACACCGCGCCTCGTACTCAGGTGCCGTGATGTGGCATGGTTAACATGTCATGAAGTATAGGGAACTTGGCCATGTTGCGTATACCATTCTCAGATTTACACATGTGCAACATAAGCATATACAGCCTTATGTCCCACACGGGATGAAGAGGATTAAGTAAGTAAGTAACATAAGCATATATAGCCTGGTATCCAGCCGTGTTGTGCTTTGGTCGCTCCCCCAAGGCACGCTCCTGCCAACACGTCTCGTGTTCGTTACCATTTGAACGATCGGCATTTGAAAATTCGCAGAGATTTTATGCGAGATTTCTGATTGGCTGAATTATGGATGGTCCAAGCGCTCGTTCGAACAGACGTTCCATTATCATCAACATGGCCGCCGCGTCAGACGTTCATCATGCCTGAACTACCCAGCGAATTTCCCTGAATTTCTTCACTAAAACGAGCAAAGACCTTAGAGACTTTTCTCAACGGAAAGGATGTTTCAATAGCACTCTTGCCAACCGAGTAGGGCAAGAGTTTGATTTATCAAATCGTTCCAATAGGCTCGAAGAGGATGGGTAGTCTGTTTGTTAATTTTACTGAAAGTAATCATAATACATGTGCAGAAGAGTCATATGTACACCAGAGTTCAATACTTCGGAAATGAACATCTCTCAACCTAACATTGGTTAGTATACACGTTAAGCTGTGTTATGAATCTGATCTACAGATACAACATGTCAAGCAATGATGATGGCTGTTTCTTCGTATCCGAAGATCAATTGTAGGCAGACAAGGTTGATTAGACGACCAGATTGCCTGGCATGCACGTGACATTTTAAGGTGAAGGAGGGGTGTGCACTCCCTTCTCCACCCTCTCATCTAATGGCGCACTACAGGGACAGAACTGTTTGCCACGTAAGAGGCCCCTGCAGATGCAGGTTTATTATTTGGAGCTTCCGTCTCCTAGGGGGACTTCCGACCAAGGATGCAAGGGGTTCCTCCTACCCCTGACTCGTGTGTCATGGCGGGTGCGTCATGCCCAAACATGCCCCTAAGGTCTACGACTGCCACAAAGGCCTGTCACTTAATCTCCAAGCAGATCCTACGGTAGCATAAGACAGTATCAAAGCTGCCAGAGGAGTGAAGCCGGCTTAGGAGTGTGTTTTGCCCCGGTAGCAAAACACACTTCTAAGCCAGCTTCACTCCTCTGGCAGCTTTTGATACTGTCTTATGCTACCATAGGATCTGCTTGGAGATTACTGTCACTGCCACTAGCCTCAGCTAGGTACTCATATACACTTGAGTTAAGTGAGGAAAGTCGTGTAAAGTGCCTTTCCCAAGGGCACAAGATCAGTGACGCGACAGCTGGATTAGAACTCAGGACATCTTGGGCCTGAGCCCAATGTTCTGCCGATCGCGCCACGCGACCCCAGAACGAAGCACTACGATCAGGCAAACATACCTGGACATGGTTGAGTGTTACATGGGGATTTTTCCTGGGCGATGCCGTCACAAGGCGACCCGTGTTCTGCCTCCAGTTGGGTTTCCTCCACACATTCGGGGTCTTTGCAGTATCTACAGTGTCTGGACCTTGTCCTGTATCCATGCCCGCAGATCACGGTACATGGAGTCGTCTCCCCCCAGCTGGTCCATCGACCTATGGGGCACATGACTGTAATAAGCCCTTTCGCACATTCGAGTAAGCATGTGCGGCAACAGGAATTGTAGGAAATATGTCAAAGGTGAAGGTCCCTGAGACTTAAACAAACCATTGTTTGCATTTCCGTAAGAATGTCCGGAACGTAACATTGGCACCTGCAAAATGGCGGAATGTTTACAAGTCAGAGTCTTTTACCTACAATTCCTGTCGCCGCATATGCGTATTCGAATGAAGAAGGTTATATTACGGCAGCGTTTGTGTGTCTGTATATGTGTGTATGTTTGTGGATGGACAGCATAACTCAAGAAGGCCTGGATGGAATCTATAGTTATATTGATATTTGGTATGTGGATAGGTCTTTTGGATTTTGGGGCCCCTTAGCGGATTGTAGAGTTGTTCAGGTAAATTTACAACTGAGGCCAGAGAAATTGGCTGTTTAGAACATATCGCCAACAATGGCTTCAGTCCTTCACTAAACAACATTGCAGACCTTAAATCATGCTAGAATCACGTGACTGCAAAATACCATGTACTGTAAAAAATATCAACGAGAACTTAATGCAACATTTCCGACCTGAATATTTACAGACGGTCGGCTGGCAAACCTCCTCCTCCTCCTTTTTCCCCGAACAGTCGTAATCAGTCAGGCCCGCGGGATCTTCGCAGTGCCGTCTCCTTTTCCGGATACCCTGGGCCCCGCACGTCACAGAACATGGTCCCCAGGATTCCCAAGGTCCCAAGTATGGTCTTCCTGATGAGCCAATGTGAAACCTGAATCATACAATCTATCGCAAATAGAACGCGCTCTTAAGAATTCCGGGACAGTTTGTGATCATTCGATACCCCGGCCCCTGTTGAAGTCAAAGAAATGTAGAAGCGCGAAATAGAAATGTTGTTATATAGGCACGTTCACTGTTTAGTACGCATGTGAAGCGACAGGAATTATGGGCACTGTCAAAGGTGAGGGCTCCATGAGACATTAAGCATTTAAAAAATCACGTATGGAGATTGTTATGCAAATCGAGACAATGGTCTAGAACTATTGACAAGTTAAGTGAGGGGCCTTTGCCTTTGACAATTTACCCACAATTCTTATCGCTGCACATGCGTACTCAGAACAGTGAATATGCTTATTGTCGTGTCTGAAGGAAGGATTCTAACAAACTTTTATACTTTGTAGTTTTGTCTAATGTGCAAATGTCAAACATAA
Organism: Branchiostoma floridae x Branchiostoma belcheri; assembly: GCA_019207045.1. Taxonomy (NCBI): domain Eukaryota; kingdom Metazoa; phylum Chordata; class Leptocardii; order Amphioxiformes; family Branchiostomatidae; genus Branchiostoma; species Branchiostoma floridae x Branchiostoma belcheri. The sequence continues at coordinate 10,300,329 of CM033037.1, read as the reverse complement.
AGAACTAATCGTCAACATTAGGTTGTTAGTCTTTTGTTGATGAACGCAATCGAAAGACGTTATGCTACGGTCCCATTTGGAAAAATGGAGCCCCTGATTTGATTTTATGGATGTCATCCTCGCGCACATTACTTTTCGCCTGATCTCAAAAAGAAAAGAAAATCACCTCCGAGGAGGCTCGACACAAGCATGTCCGGATATATATATACCTTCTAATAGTGTACTTCTTTGCTCATTTTTTTCCTCAATATATCAAACATCGATTACTGCTATGATGAATAAGAAAACCTACATGTGCCTCCTACAAATAACGACTTGTTGTTTCCTTTGATACACTATGTCGAGGTGGGTTCACACCTGCGTATATTCAAGTCCGTATGAGGTCCGTATGGAAGTTTAAGCCTCTACCAGGCTCCACAGGTCACTAGAAAACTGTAGAAATTGGACAAATATAGCCAGGAAACATGCCAGTAGAGTTAGCTGGTCGCAAACCATACTCCTCGGCCAGCTAAGTTCCCTGGCATATTCGCGGTCTATATTTGTCCATGCAATTTCTAGTATTTTTCCAGTCACATGTGGAGTCAGGTAGAGGCTTAGAATTCCACACGGACCAAACACGGACTTGAATATATACGCACATGTGAACCCGGCTTTACCAGCTTTGTAGTCGTCTGGCCAATTAGCAGCATTGTATTGTTTTTTTTAAATCTTAGATTCTTCTTTCTTTTCGCCCTCCCGCATTAATTTTGGGGTCTCCAGATTATGCCATCTATAAAATTATGTCAGTGTGGCCTAACTGCAACGTATGGAGCAGTCGGGAATTTTTCTCATGCAAGGATGTTTGAAATGGGACGCACGATATTGGCACCTATCTCCAAAATACACGTCATTGCACACGCAATAAACGTCTTCGCCGTTCTGGGAGTGTTTGCAGGCTCCGCCGTTCATACAAGCCACCCTCCCACAGGGGTCGTCTTTATGCCTACAGTCTGGGTACTGTGGTCCGCCGGTTTCAGGTTCATCTGAATTTGAAAAAAAAAACGCAAGAATTCCTGACGTCACGTGCCTGTAAGATCACGTGAACAAAGTAAAAGTATTGGTCATTCAAACCTGATGAGGGCTGTAGTACTGCATGCGCAGTGAGATGCAGTATATAGGTCAAAAGTGTCAATGGTCATATAAACATTTTTTACATAAAACGCCACATAGAAAAGATCTAATGATTTAAGATAAGAACATCAAACAAGGGAAAGCAGACTGTAGTCATGTCCTACGATATTTGACCGGACAGTTACTTGTACCTAGACCGCCAGAACACTCGAATGAAGCTTTTATTGTAACTGAACAGAAAGTAAAGAAACAAGATCTAGAAAGTAAAGAAACAAAGATAAACCGTACCCGACCACCCATCATCACAGTCGCAGGAGTAGATGTGAGTGCGCATGGATGGCACGCATCTGCCTCTAGGTTGGCATGCGTCGTGGCCGCCATCTTCAACACATGGGTTTCGTTCATGCCGATGACCTGAAGTGACAAGATCAGTCCACCTGTTGGTCATCAACTCCCAGGGGACTGTTTCTTATCAAAGGTCTTTTATATTGATGGTATTACTTCACATCCCTACCCCCCCGATATGATTGACATCTGTGAATTATGAACTTGAAATTTCTAGAAACTTCCATACGGACCTCAAATGGACTTGAATATATACGCACGTGTGAACCCACATTAAGCCTCTTGCGCTGGGCAGGATATTTCGCCACGAGGGCTTGTTCCCTGTGGCGCTGCGTTCTATACTATACCCGAAAACAAAATCTAAACCCACCTGTGCCCCGATTTTCACTTCTTATCTCTGGCCACTTCTTGTACTTCAAGTAGTCGTATTTACTACTCAGCTGTGGAAGTGATTTGAATGTCCTGCCTTCCAAGTAAGGTGTCTTTTCTTTTATGCCGGGCACGTGCCACGTTTCTGGAACTCTGGGTTCGGGCGGGGCTCGTCCGCTTCTCTTAACTGGACGGTGCTTTCCATCGACGCCTTTAACTTCAGTACGCAGTGCTTCTAAAAGATTGTCATACTCCCATTCAGGGCTGGGTTGAAGGAAAGACTTGGCTGCTCTTTCGTCGATGGTGATGTCATCTAGCAGCCGATTCACCACAAAATCGTACTTGTCGTTGTCAGGAGAAGGGGACTCGAAGTCGACGGAAGTGGCGTTTGTACCGTTGTGTCCTGTCCCCAAGTCGATGCTTGCGTTGCGACACCGAAGCCCCAGGTTTAAACTTAAGCATAAAAGTAATAACGCGATGACTGGCGAAACATACATCATTTACTGTATGTTTACACGACACTGGTAGCTATATGGTACTGAATAACGTCTTCATTCGATTTTCTCCAGAGATTCGAAGTTCTAATTCCATTCCCGTTTTCGAATGTTCGAGATGGAACAGTCCAACCGCAGGTCACTCTAGAACGCGTTATTCTCTTAGATACGGCTTAGATACTGATTTGACCCCGCTGCATGGGCATAAACAACTGCCTATTTTGCAGCAAAAACACCTCAGACCTACATAATGTCTATATTTTTTCTTATCTACAGGTATTGCCCAGTACAATCATGTAGATATTTCGTGCATTACAAAATGACAGTGAACGTTGTGGCCTTCGAAACATTGGCATTTATGGTCCGTTTATTTGTGGTTGTCTTTTTTACCATTCACCTTGAACTCATTAGCTAACCCCTACCGTGTGATAGCCAATTTTCTCACCATTACATTGATACCAAATTTTCTCGGATAATTTGAGGAGCAACGGGTTTACTTACTTACTTGGGCCTACTGCCCATCCTTGGACATAGGCCACGATTCCATCTCCGGCGGTCCTGGGCCATTTCCTCCAGCTGTCCCCATGTGTAGCCAGACTCCCTCACATCCGCCTCCAGGCTTCACCAAAACAAATCTCAGACATGATGTATTAATATCAGTATGCTTGCACATGAATTCCACTTATTCTGACTTCTGGATAATGTCAGTTTTATTTTGGTGGGTTTCAAGGAGTCTATTTGAGACGGCAGGACCTTTATAGCGGTAAGTTTTATCAACTTTTCCAAACGTTGAAACATTAGGCTTGAACTGTTAACAAATGTCAAAATACAAGTTTTCTACTTTTCAAAAAAAAATACATGAACTTCTAGTTTGAAAGGGACCAACATTCACAAATCCAGATCTAGGTATGTCATTTTTCTACATTTTATATGTGTTAGAAATGTTGAGGTATTTCATCCGAGAAATTTATACACTGGTGTACACGTATTCAAGATATGCAGAGTATGAAGTTGCTTCAAATGAAATGGTTGAGACTTGAGATTCTTTTATACCAAATGATTTGGATAACTCATACATTAAAACATACATGTATAAGCAGACACATGTACTTTTGTTCTTTTTCCAATTAAAAAGTTTAGATGGAAAAGACGGAGAGGAACTGAACTCAACAATTTGGTTTACCATACATGGAAGTCTATCAACTGATCAGTGGACTGGTGTATGAATAGTTAGGCCTAACCTGGCTATCCATTCAAGTAAAAAGACAAGGATGCCGTCAAATACCAATCTAGGTGACCATGGATGGTACAGTGTATCTGTATCTATATAGCCGGTATAACCGCCCTTCGGCGTAACACACCAGCTTCGCAGGCACGCGGTGCGGCAGCAGCTGGTTATATTACATCGAAGGACCCGTCACACCTAACTTTTGCACATCTATCTGCAAGCGTTCTTTAAAACTATCCAGAGATGATGTCCCTACTGTGCTTGGTGATAGCAAATTCCACTCTACGATAGTTCTGGGAAAGTACGAATTTTTGAACACATCAATCCTAGGTTGGTAGTTCATGTACATGTTGGTAGTCATGGCTGTTTCTTGTTCTTTTAATTTTTTTGAGCTGGTACGTTCACCGTGCCAGTTTATCGGTCATTTTCTACATCATGCAAAGTCTTGACATTTTCCTTCTGTCTTCAAGTGATGTCCGCTGCAGATCTGTTTTCATTTTGGTAACTGTTGTGGTTTTTTGTACAGAATCTTGCAGCTTGGTTCTGTACCCTTTCAAGTTTATCTTTGTCTTTCTTTACTATACGGATCCCATACTGAACATTGCAGCATATTCAAGGTTAGGTCTTACCAGTGATGTGTACGCAAGTGATTTTACCCTGGCTGGGCATGCCCACAAGTTGCGTTTGATCACTCCCAATGTCTGCTTAGCCTTGGTTGTTTTGTTAACATGGACATCCCATTTCAGCCCAGTTGTTAACGTAATACCTAGGCATGGGTGGCTTTTTGTGGTTGCTAATGTCTGACCACAAAACCGGTAATGGGACACATTTGGTGTGCGTTTGTTTGTTATGTGCATGATATAGCACCTATCAGGATTGAACTCCATAAGCCATTTCCTTTGCCATTCTTCCAGGGTGTTCAGATCTTTCTGAAGAAGTTGTGACTCATTCTTTGCAGATACCTCTATATATAGTAGACAATAATCAGCGAATAATCTCACACTTGAACTGAGCTGGTCTGGCAAGTCGTTTATGTACAAGAGGAAGAACAATGGTCCCAGGACAGTCCTTTGCGGAACTCCCGACGCTACTTTAACTGGAGCTGAGGCCTTCTCTTCTACCACTACAGTTTGCTCTCTGTTCGTCAAGAAAGTCTTTAACCAGTTAAATGTACGTAGTACATTGAATTCAATAGTACTCCAGTTTTGATATAAGTCTGCTATGTGGGACTTTGTCGAAGGCCTTAGTGAAATCCAGTATTGCTAGATCCATCTGTCTTTTGTTGTTCAGTGCCCCAGCTATGCCGTGAACTGTGTTTCAGTGGAGGGAACCTTGGCAGAAACGTTGGTCTTTCGTTCTGCTCAGGTGAATCTTTCTGTACATCTACAACCAGCCGAGCCAAATCCTCATGTTTATTCCAACTGGACTAGAATGACTGTCATGAGATTGAAACACTATTTGGAATCCTCGACGAACGTTGATGACGTTTTCACATATGTATAGCTTCAATTCCGGCAAAAGTCTGTAACAGGTTAAGACTATTTGTTTTCAAATCAATAAAGATGGTGACTTCTTTTGTATTAACGATGATTGTAGATTATTATATAACCAGGACTTGCCATAAGGGTTAAGAATCTCAGGTTAGTGACAACTTGAACAGCCGAAGGTCTCTTTCTTCGTACGTTAAAAGTGATGCCATCACTCTAAGCTACAACTAGAATCAATGAGTGCGCCTTAGATGCATGTATGCTTTGCTGATTGTTCTTGAGACTGTATGTCCTAGAAGAGAGCCGATGTCAAGAGACTCATGGCAGCTACAAGCACACGGAAAGCAGTTAGCGATGGGCCTCTTCCACTAGGTCCAGGGGCAACTGAAATAAAAGAAATGAATGCTTCGTATGACAACTTTAATACCAGGGCTAATATGGATAATTACTGGTCAAGTAAATACTGATCCAAATAGTGCGTTGTCTGCTGTTACGAATGCTTACGTCAAAAGTAACAGAATTCGAATATGAAAAAACACATCTTACCAATTTTGGAGAGATTTTCTTCTTCTTCTTCTTCTTTTTCTATAAGAAACATGATATACAACCATGCTTGTAGCTGTGAAATACATTTTCTTTCAAAAATACCATGACGAGCAAACTGCTGCGTAAGATGTTCCTTACTGTGTAGTTAATTGCGCCATTTGGTTAAGTTTGGTACCTTTGGTACTTCATTTAGTGCATTCCTAAACCGAATATGACAGAAAGACTTTTTGGAACGATAATGCCGAATATTAATATGTAGCTGTCAAAATCATTGATAATAGCAACATATTAGTTCACACTTGAAAGACAATTATTTGCTTATGAACAAATTCAGAATATTTCATTCCACCCTCAAAGAAAAGGAAAACAAAATGTGGTGAACATGTCATAAAGTATCAGGAACTTGGCCATATTGCGTTCACCATTCTAAGATTTACACGTGTGCAAAATAAGCACTGATCTGTAACTGCTTTCATTTATAATTACTATCAAATAAATGCAAAATCCACTTTTGCTCGAAGAAGACACGGGCATGTAGTATATCAAATACTTGAACCGCTTTGGTTGTCTCCTGTTCGTTAATTTTACTAAAAGTTATCATAACACATGTGTAGGAGAGTCAAATGTACACCAAGCAACGCCCGAGAGTTGAAGACCTCGAAATGAACATTTCTCTCCTTAGTGTACTTCAATGCAGCACCTGAAATAGTGCACGAAACTACGTTTTAGGGGCTCACCTTTCCTTTGAAAGTAGATGCGGCTTGGCCAATGATTCCATTCAGGATTGGCCGGGTGTGTGTCCTTGTTTTCGCGGTGTAGCCAGCATTTCCGGGGATTACCCCCACTGCCCAAGGCTTTGAATTGGGAAGGATCGACTCCCGGGATGATCATGGCCGTCTGTGCAATCAGCACGCTCATAGGATAATTTTCCCAGTTGAAGGACTTACATATCGGGTTGACACCGTCATAGTCCCCATAACCCTCCAGACACCTGCGGGCACACTCATCGGCGTCGATGTCTTCGTAGTCTGTGATAAGAGTATCTCTATCGCCGAAATACTTACCCCTGAATTCGGTGAAGAATGTAAGAGGTGCTTTTGCAGAAACTTCACCGTTTTTATCGCCGAAAAAATGTCTCGTCTCCTTGAAGTATTTGACAGCTAGCTCTTCAGCTGCAGATAAATAAACAGTGGAGACAAGTTTAATACATTAAGCAACATATCAGATATTCAACTGGACATTTCCAGATCAATTGCTGTTGATCTTGTAATTTCATGATCAGAACGGTTTCGCGGTGACCTTTCTACCACAAAATTAGCACACCGCGCCTCGTACTCAGGTGCCGTGATATCAGTGATATCGCCGCTCTCCATCACAAGGGCCGCGGAAGACTTGCAGTCGGCGACAGCTTGGTTTGGGGTACAAGTTTACTATTAGCTGCCATGGTTCTATCGTGTGGGTTCAAACACAACATTGAGGTACTAGTACTCAACTGTCAGCCTAACTATGACAATGGGTCAGTTGGACACATGTCTCATAAGAATTATCAGAAATATAAACAGTCATATGTTACATATATGCATGCATCTGTACTGTTTTTATTTGATGCATCATAATTGCACAAATAAGGTGAATTCAAATAATCTTTATTTGGTACTAGATAAGCAAAACTGAGTCATATGCAGATCTGGCTGCTCCTTAAAGAGACTTGTGCTGACTCCAAGAAAACTAAAACAAAATGTGGCTAACATGTCATGAAGTATAGAGAACTTGGCCACATTGCGTATACCATTCTTAGATTTACACATGTGCAACATAAGCATATATAGCCTGGAATCTTTGGTCGCTCCCCCAAGGTACGCTCCTGTCAACACGTCTGGTGTTCGTTACCATTTGAACGATCGGCATTTGCATATTCGCAGAGATTTTATGCGAGATTTCTGATTGGCTGAATAATTATGGATGGTTCAAGCGCTCGTTCGAACAGGCGTTCCATTATCATCAACATGGCCGCAGCGTCAGATGTTCATAATGCCTGAACTACCCAGCGAATTTCCCGGAATTTTCTCACTAAAACGAGCAAACAAAGACCTTAGAGACTTTTCTCAACGGAAAGGATGTTTGAATAGCACTCTTGACAACCGAGTAGGGCAAGAGTTTGATTTATCAAATCGTTCCAATAGGCTCGAAGAAGATGGGTAGTTGATGATAATGGAAAGCCTGTTGGAACGAGCGCTTAAACCAGCCAATCAGAAATCTCGCATAAAATTTCTACGAATATGCAAATGCCGATCGTTCAACTACTATTAGTAACGAACACCAGACGTGTTGGCAGGAAGCAGAGCGACCAAAGCACAACACGACTGGATTCCAGGCTAACATAATCATTGATCTGCAACTGCTTTCAATTACAATCAAATAAATGCACAAATCCACTTGTGCCCAAATAAGACATGGGCATATCCAATATAAATATTTGAACTGCTTTTAAGTCGTTGTTTGTCTGTTTGTTAATTTTACTAAAAGTAATCATAATACATGTGCAGAAGAGTCATATGTACACCAGAGTTCAATACCTCGGAAATGAACATCTCTCAACCTAACATTGGTTAGTATACACGTTAAGCTGTATTATGAATCTGATCTACAGATACAACATGTCAAGCAATGATGATGGCTGTTTCTTCGTATCCGAAGATCAATTGTAGGCAGACAAGGTTGATTAGACGACCAGTTTGCCTGGCCTGCACGTGACTTTTTAAGGTGAAGGAGGGGTGTGCACTCCATTCTCCACCCTCTCATCTACTGGCGCACTACAGGGACAGAACTGTTTGCCACGTAAGAGCCACCAGCAGAGTTTATTATTTGGAGTTTCCGTCTCCTAGGGGGACTTCCGACCAAGGATGCAAGGGGTTCCTCCTACCCCTGACTCGTGTGTCATGGCGGGTGCGTCATGCCCAAACATGCCCCTAAGGTCTACGACTGCCACAAAGGCCTGTCACTGCCACTAGCCGCAGCTAGGTACTCATATACACTTGAGTTAAGTGAGGAAAGTCGTGTAAAGTGCCTTTCCCAAGGGCACAAGATCAGTGACGCGACAGCTGGATTAGAACTCAGGACATCTTGGGCCTGAGCCCAATGTTCTGCCGATCGCGCCACGCGACGCCAGAACGAAGCACTACGATCAGGCAAACATACCTGGACATGGTTGAGTGTTACATGGGGATTTTTCCTGGGCGATGCCGTCACAAGGCGACCCGTGTTCTGCCTCCAGTTGGGTTTCCTCCACACATTCGGGGTCTTTGCAGTATCTACAGTGTCTGGACCTTGTCCTGTATCCATGCCCGCAGATCACGGTACATGGAGTCGTCTCCCCCCAGCTGGTCCATCGACCTATGGGGCACATGACTGTAATAAGCCCTTTCGCACATTCGAGTAAGCATGTGCGGCAACAGGAATTGTAGGAAATATGTCAAATGTGAAGGTCCCTGAGACTTAAACAAACCATTGTTTGCATTTCCGTAAGAATGTCCGGAACGTAACATTGGCACCTGCAAAATGGCGGAATGTTTACAAGTCAGAGTCTTTACCTACAATTCCTGTCACCGCATATGCGTATTCGAATGTGCGAAATGGCTTATTACCTTCGTCAAGAAGGTTATATTACGGCAGCGTTTGTGTGTCTGTATATGTGTGTATGTTTGTGGATGGACAGCATAACTCAAGAAGGCCTGGATGGAATCTATAGCTATATTGATATTTGGTATGTGAATAGGTCTTAGATTTTGGGCCCCCTAGCGGATTGTAGAGTTGTTCAGGTAAATTTACAACTGAGGCCAGAGAAATTGGCTGTTTAGAACATATCGCCAACAATGGCTTCAGTCCTTCACTAAACAACATTGCAGACCTTAAATCATGCTAGAATCACGTGACTGCAAAATACCATGTACTGTAAGAAATATCAACGAGAACTTAATGCAACATTTCCGACCAGAATATTTGCAGACGGCCGGCTGGCAAACCTCCTCCTCCTCCCGAAAGTTTTTCCCCGAACAGTCGTAATCAGTCAGGCCCGCGGGATCTTCGCAGTGCCGTCTCCTTTTCCGGATGCCCTGGGCCCCGCACGTCACAGAACATGGTCCCCAGGATTCCCAAGGTCCCAAGTATGGTCTTCCTGATGAGCCAATATGCATATGAAACCTGAATCATACATTTTATCGCAAATAGAACGCGCTCTTAAGAATTCCGGGACAGTCGATACCCCGGCCCCTGTTGAAATCAAAGAAATGCAGAAGCGCGAAATAGAAATGTTGTTATATAGGCACGTTCACTGTTTAGTACGCATGTGCAGCGACAGGAATTATGGGCACCATAAGGGACCCATGAGACATTAAGCATTTTAAAAATCACGTATGGAGATTGTTATGCAAATCGAGACAATGGTCTAGAACTAATGACAAGTTAAGTGAGGGGCCTTCACCTTTGACAATTTACCCACAATTCTTATCGCTGCACATGCGTACTCAGAGCAGTGAATATGCTTATTGTCGTGTCTGAAGGAAGGATTCTAACAAACTTTTATACTTTGTAGTTTTGTCTAATGTGCAAATTTCAAACATTTAGAACTAATCGTCAACATTAGGTTGTTAGTCTTTTGTTGATGAACGCCATCGAAAGACGTTATGCTACGGTCCCATTTGGAAAAATGGGGCCCCTGATTTGATTTTATGGATGTCATCCTCGCGCGCATTACTTTTCGCCTGATCTCAAAAAAGAAGAGAAAATCACCTCCGAGGAGACTCGACACAAGCATGTCCGGATATATATACTCATATACCTTCTTATAGTGTACTTCTTTGCCTTTTTTTTTCTCTCAATATATTATCAAACATCGATTACTGCTATGATGAATAAGAAAACCTACATGTGCCTCCTACAAATAATGACTTATATTCAAGTCCGTATGAGGTCCTTATGGAAGGTTAAGCCTCTACCAGGCTCCACAGGTCACTAAAAAACTGTAGAAATTGGACAAATATAGACAGGAAACATGCCAGTGGAGTTAGCTGGTCGCAAAACATACTCCTCGGCCAGCTAAGTTCCCTGGCATATTCACGGTCTATATTTGTCCAATTTCTAGTATTTTTCCCGTCACGTGGAGTCTGGTAGAGGCTTAGAATTCCACACGGACCAAAGGCGGACTTGAATATATACGCACATGTGAACCCGGCTTTACCAGCTTTGTAGTCGTCTGGCCAATTAGCAGCATTGTATTGTTGTTGTTTTTATCTCAGATTCTTCTTTCTTTTCGCCCTCCCGCATTAATTTTGGGGTCTCCAGATTATGCCATCTATAAAATTATGTCAGTGTGGCCTAACTTCAACGTATAGAGCAGTCGGGAATTTTCTCATGCGAGGATGATTTGAAATGGGACGCACGATATTGGCACCTATCTCCAACATACGCGTCATTGCACACGCAATAAACGTCTTCGCCGTTCTGGGAGTGTTCGCAGGCTCCGCCGTTCATACAAGCCACCCTCCCACAGGGGTCGTCTTTATGCCTACAGTCTGGGTACTGTGGTCCGCCGGTTTCAGGTTCATCTGAATTTGGAAATAAAAACGCAAGAATTCCTGACGTCACGTGCCTGTAAGATCACGTGAACAAAGTGAAAGTATTGGTCATTCAAACCTGATGAGGGCTGTAGTACTGCATGCGCAGTGAGATGCATTATATAGGTCAAAAGTGTCAATATAATGGTCATATAGACATTTTTTTACATAAACGCCACATAGAAAAGATCTAATGATTTAAGATACGAACATCAAACAAGGGAAAGCAGACTGTAGTCATGTCCTACGATATTTGACCGGACAGTTACTTGTACCTAGACCGCCAGAACACTCGAATGAAGCTTTTATTGTAACTGAACGTAAGTAAAGAAACAAGATCTAGAAAGTAAAGAAACAAAGATAAACCGTACCCGACCACCCATCATCACAGTCGCAGGAGTAGATGTGAGAGCGCATGGATGGCACGCATCTGCCTCTAGGTTGGCATGCGTCGTGGCCGCCATCTTCAACACATGGGTTTCGTTCATCCGAACAGAACTCGCCGACAAAGCCATCCAGACATTCACATCTGTGATCCATACCGACTGGGGAAATAACATAACTCATGACATATGATTCCCGACATTACGGAAAATTTAACTATACGTTCCGACACCACTACCGACTACCAACCGCCTGTGGATCGTAGACTTTGGTAAAAGGGGGAATATGAACGACTGAATGAATACTCACGTTTTTGGAATGATTGGCCCTCAGAGTCAGTCCGCAAAGATCCGCATATGCCAGTGATTCGAACGCACTTCGCGTGCACCGAGTGCACCGCTCTCGAAAATTGGAATTGTTACCTTTTTTGTTCGAGGACATCTTTTACTTTCGCATGAAATGTGTTTTGTTTTTCGGATAGGTATGACAAATAAAATACAACTGTTGTATTCCACTTCACCCTCGGTCCCAGCCCCCCAGCGGCTTCGGGCAATCCTACCCGCGGTCGGGCTGGTACCTCGGTTGATACGGGATACACCGTGTTGTATTCTCTCTATAATATAACACTCACTGCCTTCGATGCAATTTCTGGTGTGGGCACTGTTGCATCGGTTGTGGTTAGTGTTACACACATTCCTGTCATCACATCTTTTCCTCCTATTATTCCATTGCCAGCCCAGTTCACACGAACAGCTGTAGTCAGGGTTTTGGTAAGGCCCTGTTTGCTGGGAGGAAGCAGAATGGAGGATATGAGTCAGCTGCAGCTTGGATGAACTTGAACATACTGAGTAACATGTGCTGCTGTGTTGATGTTGATTTTCAATAAAAGTCCCCCTCAACTCCACAACACCCCCACCCCTACTTAGCCCCTGGTGGGTTTCTCTGGGGGATACTTCATGTACATGTCTGCCGATCAAATTTTGATAGCGCCCGGGAGGTTTAGCCCGAGGGAGTTTAGGCCGGCTCTGGTACACCAATAGTGTCAAAACACTTTCGTATGGCGGTTCATACCAGTTAAAATCCAAATACAGTGTATTTGGCTGAAATATATTGTATTTCACTACCAAATGCAATAAAGACGTGGTTACATCCGCCGTATATGTAGGTCAACGTACGATTGGGTTTTTGATATGACCTTACCTGCGTCAATCGGGCTAAACCTCCGCTGACTGCCGCCGGGAAAAAAACGGCTGGCTTCCCGTGTCGTTTGGCATCCAGCCGGGTAATGAAAACCAGATAAAGAACTGCCGCAATTCCACAGTAAATAGCTACAACGAATCTAGTCTCTACCAGACTCCGGATCGCTGGAAAAATCGTAGAAATGGAACAAATAGAGGAGTAAGCCGGCCAGAGGAATATAGCCGACCAGGGAACAGCACGCGATCCACGGCTTACTCCTCTATTTGTTCCATTTCTACGATTTTTTTCCAGCGATCCGGAGTCTGGTAGAGACTAACGAATCGAGAGGTGGTAAATAAAATGTAGTCTTGTGATTAGGGCTGTTGGCTTAGACTCTAAAGGTTCGAATCTTTCCACTCATTTGAACCTAAATAGGTTTAGGGTTCGAACCCATGGCAAACTCCAATGTTGCACGTAAAGATGAGCTCAAAATTTAGTTAGCCATAGACTTTTCGGTTTTGCTCACATTGTACTTAGGTTAGAAAAGTTGTAATAATCTGCACAGCTCCAATTTTGGGAGCACATACAAAAATAAATATGCATCCAGTATCTCGATCTCTGCACGTTCACTTACTTGACATCGGCTTGCATGGTCTCTGAAGTTGCAAGGGTTGCTCAAGCATGGCTGTGGGCACATGTTATGCTGCACGCTATTGGATGTCCAGAATCTCCCCCTTCTGTTGCAATAGTACCTACGGTTCAACGAGAAGAAATAAGCTTGTTCACACTTTCGAGTACGCATGCGCGGTGACAGTCATTGTGGGTGATATGTCAAAGGTGAAGGTCTTGTAAACTGATCTCCTCTCGACCATTGTCTCGATTTGCATAGCAGGACCCTTCATCTTTGACATATTACCCATAATTCCTGTCGCCGCGCATGCGTACTCGGAAGTCACGGTGAACGACCGCATTATTGGTCACGCTGTCCAAGGAGGTCTTTTTCAAACTCCTTGGTCTGTCCCTACCGTACCTATGGGATGAAAACTGTCCCTGAGTACTGCGACGTTGTAAAGAAGATGACCTGTTGCGTACAGCTTGTGGTATATGTTGGCTTGGAAATGATTCATTTTTTACTGTGCCTTTTAATGATACATCAAGATGAGCGCCAACTGTAAACTCCAGGAGGGAGTGTTATTTTCCGATAGATAATAATTTTAGGAAGTAAAAATACATACTAGTTTATATTGTACAATTATGTACCCACCTGTCCAGTACGTGTTGAGAAAAGCATTCACTATTCTGATAAACTCCCAAGTACTTTCTCAATAATCTCGCCCTATGGATGAATACAAGTCAATGGGCCTGACAACGCCTGACAAAAGTTTACAGGTCATAGAGCTAATAAAAGGGGCGATGAGACTCAGCTTGTTACGTGTTCTTTGATATCTCATGAATGATTGGCCCTCTTGGTATGCATATCAGCCCTCATTTATGCCGAAAATATTCACGATGAAGTGTCTATACGTATGTATACGGACTGCATGGGTATGGTATGCATGCGTTTGATAAGTGTCATTAAGGACGTTATATTTCCTTGGTGTCATATTGTTTTATAGATGTCGACACGTCGCGTTATTCACCAGAAGTGAAACTGTGCAAAAATATGTATTCATTGATACATAATCTACTGGAAAATAACATTATGCCTTCCGGAGTTTAGTGATCCTTTTAAGACGATATGATTAGACAAAACGTAATGCCATGGCATGCATCATTAACATATGATGGACATTGCAAGTATTTATGTTTCCCTATGTTTCAAAAAGAGAGTATAAGATTTAAACTATTACATGTAGAGTATAAGCAGCAGTATAAAGTGATCAGCTTTAGGATGTAGTATTCTAGTCTTAGTAGTGTCGATGCTAGTTTTGCAACCACCAGACCACGTGTGGTCCTATGTGCATTGAGCCCTATGGGCAAGAATTAATTCTAAAGGTTTTTATTTCTATCGCTATCATTCAATTGACATATTCTTGGTCTGTTTGGATCACAAATGCATTCGAAACCCTACCTCGCCACCATTAATTTGATATGGAGATATTTTTCTCCCATACTGGTTGTATCAAATAGTCAGGATTCTTAAAGAGAGAGAGGGGGGGGGGGTGAATTGCCACGGCACCGGAGTAAAATATTCCAATGAATACGTACCAGCTGTAAATCAGGCAAGCATATTCGAACGAGACACCCTCATCGAAGTGATCTTTGTGGACAGCGTAGACGTTCTCCCAAGTGGCGCCCTCCGGTGTTTCTACATACGACTTCTCCAAGTTGGCGTGCCATCTCCCAGGCTTGGGCAGAAACCAACCGCCTGCGAGGAGACAAAAAGTGACTTCATACGTTCCACAAGTCTTTCTGCCACGATATATTGTGTCAATGTCATATTTTCGCAACTTCTTTTTGTGTGAATTTGAATGAATGCTTGCCTTACTGGAAAACATTGAGTAAAGCTGCATTCACACGAACGTGCAGTCACGCTAGCGTTTATGTGAAATCCGTATACGGTCCGTATTGTTATTTTTCATACGCATTCGTCCAATACGCACCTCATACGAATCTTACTTATAAAAGGTCAAATTCCACCTATAGCCAGTATCCCTAGCCCAGCTATACATGGCAGCCCTGCCACCTGTTGGTCAACTCCCAGGGGACTGTTTCTTATCAGAGGTCTTTTATATTGATGGTATTACTTCACATCCCTACCCCCCCCCCCCCGATATGATTGACATCTGTGAATTATGAACTTGAAATTTCTAGAAACTTCCATACGGACCTCAAATGGACTTGAATATATACGCACGTGTGAACCCACATTAAGCCACTTGTGCTGGGCAGGATATTTCGCCACGAGGGCTTGTTCCCTGTGGCGCTGCGTTCTATACTATACCCGAAAACAAAATCTAAACCAACCTGTGCCCCGATTTCCACTTCTTTTTATCTCTGGCCACTTCTTGTACTTGAAGTAGTCGTATTTACTACTCAGCTGTTGAAGTGATTTGAATGTCCTGCCTTCCAAGTAAGGTGTCTTTTCTTTTATGCCGGGCACGTGCCACGTTTCTGGAACTCTGGGTTCGGGCGGGGGTCGTCTGCTTCTCTTAAGTCGACGGTGCTTTTCATCGACGCCTCTAACTTCAGTACATAGTGCTTCTAAAAGATTGTCATACTCCCATTCAGGGCTGGGTTGAAGGAAAGACTTGGCTGTTTTTTCGTCGATGGTGATGTCATCTAGCAGCCGATTCACCACAAAATCGTACTTGTCGTTGTCAGGAGAAGGGGACTCGAAGTTGACGGAAGTGGCGTTTGTATCGTTGCATCCTGTCCCCAAGTCGATGCTTGCGTTGCGACACTGAAGCCCCAGGTTTAAACTTAAGCATAAAAGTAATAACGCGATGACTGGCGAAACATACATCATTTACTGTATGTTTACACAACACTGGTAGCTATATGGTACTGAATAACGTCTTCATTCGATTTTCTCCAGAGATTCGAAGTTCTAATTCCATTCCCGTTTTCGAATGTTCGAGATGGAACAGTCGAACCGCAGGTCACCCTAGAACGCATTGTTCTCTTAGATACGGCTTTTGTCGCGAATCGATTTGACCCCGCTGCATGGCTATTAACAACTGCCTGTTGAACAGCAAAACGACCTCAGACCTACTTAATGTCTATACTTTTTCACATCTATAGGTTTCGCCCAGTACAATCATGTAGATATTTCGTGCATTGCAAAATGGCAGTGAACGCTGTGGCTTACGAAACATTGGCATTTTTTGGTCCGTTCATTTGTACTTTTTTACCATTCACCTTGATCCCATTAGCTAAGCTCACTGTGCGATAGCCAATTTCCTCACTTTTAAATTGATACCAAAGTTTCTCGGTTAATTTGAGGAGCAACGGGTTTGCCCCGAAATTATGTGACAACATGTCGAATTTCCCGGCATCTTTTTTCGAGCGTGAAACCGAACACACTGATCTTTCACTATGCTTTACAAATCTCAGACATGAAAATTATATCAGTATCCTTGAACATGAATCCCACTTATTCTGGCTTCTGGTTAATGTCAGTTTCATTTCGGTAGGTTTTAAGAAGTTTATTTGCGACGCCAAGTCCTGAGCCGTAAGTTTTATCAACTTTTCCAAACGCTGCAATATTAGGCTTGAACTCGCCTGACCCCCACGACACGGAAAATGGAACGTACCGGCTGGATTCTATCGTTCGAACCCAGGGTCGACCTGGAGTTCGAAACAGATTGACTCAAAATCTGATGTTTTTTAAAAAGTCTGACTTTGCACTAAAACCCTGTGTCTATGTGTACTTGTCTATCATCATGTCACTTATTATATTGCATCTGACAGTCGGACCCATTCAACTTCTCGTACCAAGAAATGAGGCCTGTGACACCATGCGAAATGTATGAAAATACGGTCAAAACGCAGGGTAGTGTGCGTGGCCTGCTACAACCAGACCGAAACTTCACCACCGTGATTTGCGCATGTTAGAAGATAATTTCGGGGCAAACCCGTTGCTCATCAAATTAAACAAGAAAGTTTGGTATCGATGTTCAGGTGAGGAACTGGGCTATCACGTGGTGGGGTTAGCTAATGGGATCATGGTGAACTGCAAAAAAGAAAAACACAAATAAACTGGCAAAAATTGTCAATGTTTCGAAAGCTACAGTGTTCACTGTCATTTTGCAATGCATGAAATATCAATATGGTTGTACTGGGCAAAGTCTGCAGATATGAAAAAGAACAAACATTATATAGGTCTGAGGTCTTTTTGTTGCACACCCGTGCAGCGGCGTCAAGCCAGGACAAACTGTGTTCCGGCGTATGACCTGTCGTAGAGAATGCTGCGCAGAACGGATGCGCATAGAGCTCTGCGGTTCGACTGGTAAACAACTGCCTATTTTGCAGCAAAAACACCTCAGACCTAGCCTGGGTACCATCCGGATATATATAGTAGTTCGCAGCGAACTACTTTCCGGATGGTACCCAGGCTACCTCAGACCTACATAATGTCTATACTTTTTCTCATCTACAGGTATTGCCCAGTACAATCATGTATGTATATCCTTTACATTGATACCAAATTTTCTCGGTTATTTTGAGGAGCAACGGGTTTACTTACTTACTTGGGCCTACTGCCCATCCTTGGGCATAGGCTAGCCTCCATAGCAGGCTTTCGGTGGCTCATAATACACTTTTGCTGGCCATTTCTATTTGTACTCGGTCGCTGATTGCTGGCTTATTCTGATGGCCATCAGAATAAGCCAGCAATCAGCGACCGAGTACAAATAGAAATGGCCAGCAAAAGTGTATTATGAGCCACCGAAAGCCTGCTATGGAGGCTAGGCATAGGCCACGATTCCATCTCCGGCGGTCCTGGGCCATTTCCTCCAGCTGCCCCATATGCATGTGTAGCCAGACTCCCTCACATCCGCCTCCAGGCTTCACCACGCTTTACCAATCTCAGACATGATGTATTAATATCAGTATGCTTGCACATGAATTCCACTTATTCTGACTTCTGCATAATGTCAGTTTTATTTTGGTGGGTTTCAAGGAGTCTATTTGAGACGGCAAGACCTTTATAGCGGTAAGTTTTATCAACTTTTCCAAACGCTGAAACATTAGGCTTGAACTGTTAACAAATGTCAAAATACAAGTTTTCTACTTTTCCAAAATAATAAATGAACTTCTTGAATCTTCTTCGGCGTAACACACCAGCTTCGCAGGCACGCGGCTCGGCAGCAGCTGGTTATATTACATCGAAGGACCCGTCACACCTAACTTTTGCACATCTATCTGCAAGTGTTCTTTAAAACTATCCAGAGATGATGCCCCTACTGTGCTTGGTGATAGCAAATTCCACTCTACGATAGTTCTGGAAAAATACGAATTTTTTAACACATCAATCCTAGGTTGGTAGTTCATGTACTTGAAGTCATGGCTGTTTCTTGTTCTTTTTTGAGCTGGTATTAGATACGTATCAGTCGGTACGTCCACCAGTTTATTAACAGGGATGCTAGTGTTACCAAAATGAAACCAGATCTGCAGTGGACTTCACTTGAAGACAGAAGGAAAATGTCAAGACTTTGCATGATGTACAAAATGACCGATAAACTTTATCGGTCATTTTGTACATCATGCACAAAATGACCGATAAACTTTATCGGTCATTTTGTACATCATGCAAAGTCTTGACATTTTCCTTCTGTCTTCAAGTGAAGTCCACTGCAGATCTGGTTTCATTTTGGTAACACTAGCATCCCTGTTGTAGTTGTTTGTACAGAATCTTGCAGCTTGGTTCTGTACCCTTTCAAGTTTATCTTTGTCTTTCTCTGTATACGGATTCCATACTGTTGCAGCATATTCAAGGTTAGGTCTTACCAGTGATGTGGACACAAGTGATTTTACCCTGGCTGGGCATGCCCACAAGTTGCGTTTGATCACTCCCAATGTCTGCTTAGCCTTGGTTGTTATTTTGTTAACATGGACATCCCATTTCAGCCCAGTTGTTAACGTAATACCTAGGCATGGGTGGCTTTTTGTGGTTGCTAATGTCTGACCACAAAACTGGTAATGGGACACATTTGGTGTGCGTTTGTTCGTTATGTGCATGATATAGCACCTATCAGGATTAAACTGCATAAGCCATTTCCCTATTCTTCCAGGGTGTTCAGATCTTTCTGAAGAAGTTGTGAATCATTCTTTGCAGATACCTCTATATATAGCAGACAATAATCAGCGAATAACCTCACACTTGAACCGAGCTGGTCTGGCAAGTCGTTTATGTACAAGAGGAAGAACAATGGTCCCAGGACAGTCCTTTGCGGAACTTCCGACGCTACTTTAACTGGAGCTGAGGCCTTCTCTTCTACCACTATAGTTTGCTCTCTGTTCGTCAAGAAAGTCTTTAACCAGTTTAATGTAGTGCCTTGAATTCAATAGTACTCCAGTTTTCATATAAGTCTACTATGTGGGACTTTGTCGAAGGCCTTAGTGAAATCCAGTATTGCTAGATCCACCTGTCTTTTGTTGTTCAGTGCCCCAGCTATGTCGTGAACTGTGTTTCAGTGGAGGGAACCTTGGCAGAAACGTTGGTCTTTCGTTCTGCTCAGGTGAATCTTTCTGTACATCTACAACCAGCCGAGCCAAATCCTCATGTTTATTCCAACTGGACTAGAATGACTGTCATGAGATTGAAACACTATTTGGAATCCTCGACGAACGTTGATGACGTTTTCACATATGTATAGCTTCAATTCCGGCAAAAGTCTGTAACAGGTTAAGAATATTGTTTTCAAATCAATAAAGATGGTGACTTCTTTTGTATTAACGATGATTGTAGATTATTATATAACCAGGACTTGCCATAAGGGTTAAGAATCTCAGGTTAGTGACAACTTGAACAGCCGAAGGTCTCTTTCTTCGTACGTTAAAACTGATGCCATCACTCTAAGCTACAACTAGAATCAATGAGTGCGCCTTAGATGCATGTATGCTTTGCTGATTGTTCTTGAGACTGTATGTCCTAGAAGAGAGCCGATGTCAAGAGACTCATGGCAGCTACAAGCACACGGAAAGCAGTTAGCGATGGGGCTCTTCCACTAGGTCCAGGGGCAACTGAAATAAAAGAAATGAATGCTTCGTATGACAACTTTAATACCAGGGCTAATATGGATAATTACTGGTCAAGTAAATACTGATCCAAATAGTGCGTTGTCTGCTGTTACGAATGCTTACGTCAAAAGTAACAGAATTCGAATATGAAAAAACACATCTTACCAATTTTGGAGAGATTTTCTTCTTCTTCTTCTTCTTTTTCTATAAGAAACATGATATACAACCATGCTTGTAGCTGTGAAATACATTTTCTTTCAAAAATACCATGACGAGCAAACTGCTGCGTAAGATGTTCCTTACTGTGTAGTTAATTGCGCCATTTGGTTAAGTTTGGTACCTTTGGTACTTCATTTAGTGCATTCCTAAACCGAATATGACAGAAAGACTTTTTGGAACGATAATGCCGAATATTAATATGTAGCTGTCAAAATCATTGATAATAGCAACATATTAGTTCACACTTGAAAGGCAATTATTTGCTTATGAACAAATTCAGAATATTTCATTCCACCCTCAAAGAAAAGGAAAACAAAATGTGGTGAACATGTCATAAAGTATCAGGAACTTGGCCATATTGCGTTCACCATTCTAAGATTTACACGTGTGCAAAATAAGCACTGATCTGTAACTGCTTTCATTTACTATCAAATAAATGCAAAATCCACTTTTGCTCGAAGAAGACACGGGCATGTAGTATATCAAATACTTGAACCGCTTTGGTTGTCTCCTGTTCGTTAATTTTACTAAAAGTTATCATAACACATGTGTAGGAGAGTCAAATGTACACCAAGCAACGCCCGAGAGTTCAAGACCTCGAAATGAACATTTCTCTCCTTAGTGTACTTCAATGCAGCACCTGAAATAGTGCACGAAACTACGTTTTAGGGGCTCACCTTTCCTTTGAAAGTAGATGCGGTTTGACCAATGATCCCATTCAGGATTGTCCGGGTGTGTGTCCTTGTTTTCGCGGTGTAGCCAGCATTTCCGAGGAGTACTCCCGTGATTACTCATAGTAAATACGGGACTCCCGAGAGGTCGCCAGTTGAAGGACTTACATATCGGGTTGACACCGTCATAGTCCCCATAACCCTCCAGACACCTGCGGGCACACTCATCGGGCTTGATGTCGTTGTAGGCTGTGATAAGAGTATCTGCATCGCCGAAATACTTACCCCTGAATTCGGTGAAGAATGTAAGAGGTGCTTTTGCAGAAACTTCACCGTTTTTATCGCCGAAAAAATGTCTCGTCTCCTTGAAGTATTTGACAGCTAGCTCTTCAGCTGCAGATAAATAAACAGTGGAGACAAGTTTAATACATTAATCAACATATCAGATATTCAACTGGACATTTCCAGATCAATTCTTATTATTGCTGTTGATCTTGTAATTTCATGATCAGTAATGGTTTCGCGGTGACCTTTCTACCACAAAATTAGCACACCGCGCCTCGTACTCAGGTGCCGTGATATCAGTGATATCGCCGCTCTCCATCACAAGGGCCGCGGAAGACTTGCAGTCGGCGACAGCTTGGTTTGGGGTACAAGTTTACTATTAGCTGCCATGGTTCTATCGTGTGGGTTCAAATACAACATTGAGGTACCCAACTGTGAGCCTAACTATGACAATGGGTCAGTTGGACACATGTCTCATAAGAATTATCAGAAATATAAACAGTCATATGTTACACATATGCATGCATCTGTACTGTTTTTATTTGATGCATCATAATTGCACAAAAAAGGTGAATTCAAATAATCTTTATTTGGTACTAGATAAGTAAAACTGAGTCATATGCAGATCTGGCTGCTCCTTAAAGAGACTTGCGCTGACTCCAAGAAAACTAAAACAAAATGTGGCTAACATGTCATGAAGTATAGGGAACTTGGCCACATTGCGTATACCATTCTCATTTACACATGTGCAACATAGGTACGCTCCTGTCAACACGTCTGGTGTTCGTTACCATTTGAACGATCGGCATTTGCATATTCGCAGAGATTTTATGCGAGATTTCTGATTGGCTGAATTATGGATGGTTCAAGCGCTCGTTCGAACAGGCGTTCCATTATCATCAACATGGCTGCCGCGTCAGACGTTCATAATGCCTGAACTACCCAGCGAATTTCCCGGAATTTTCTCACTAAAACGAGCAAACAAAGACCTTAGAGACTTTTCTCAACGGAAAGGATGTTTGAATAGCACTCTTGCCAACCGAGTAGGGCAAGAGTTTGATTTACCAAATCGTTCCAATAGTCTCGAAGAAGATGGGTCGTTGATGATAATGGACGCCTGTTCGAACGAGCGCTTAAACCAGCCAATCAGAAATCTCGCATAAAATCTCTGCGAATATGCAAATGCCAATCGTTCAAATGGTAACGACCACCAGACGTGCTGGCAGGAAGCAGAGCGACCAAAGCACAACACGACTGGATTCCAGGCTAACATAATCATTGATCTGCAACTGCTTTCATTTCGTTCGTTCGTTCGTCCCATAGCTTTTATTTACAATCAAATAAATGCACAAATTCACTTGTGCCCAAATAAGACATGGGCATATCCAATATAAATATTTGAACTGCTTTTAAGTCGTTGTTTGTCTGTTTGTTAATTTTACTAAAAGTAACCATAATGCATGTGCAGAAGAGTCATATGTACACCAGAGTTCAATACCTCGGAAATGAACATCTCTCAACCTAACATAGGTTAGTATACACGGTTAAGCTGTTTTATGAATCTGCCTAAGTCAATGATTTTAGTATTTACCTGAAAAAAGTATGCAATTCAGCATATGGCCGTGATGCACTCTTTAAATAAATGAATAAAATCTAATCATGATGATCAAATAAACCACTGTTTAATAAATCATTGTTTTGTCCTTTGTTTATTTTATTTTCAAATGTCCTAGTGGTAATGTTAATATTAGCTTTGCTAGAGTGCATTTACCACTGTGTCTTGTCTTATATGTATACCAATAAAAAAAACACTCATTCGAATTCGTTCATTCTTTTGTCTATTTATTAATTTATGTATTCATTCATTTATCCGTTAATCCATTCATTCATTCATTCATTCAATTATTCATTGTAACTACCTTTTGCCTCGGCCTCCTCTTGGTCCTCATGTTCCCTCAGCTGTCTGAAAAGGTTTTCCTTGTACCCTTCAGCCCTGACCTGACCCAGACAGTTCTCCTGGGAGCAGAGTGACCGTTGGTAGGTATGGCCGTCACATTCTTCTCCCGCGACGTTTTCGCGCGTCCGATAGCACATCTTAAAATGCGCGTGGCACTCGCCCCAGGTAGTCCACTCAGTACATCTGACAGGGGTCACATCTAAATATCGACATACACATTATTTAATTTCCTTTTGTTTTCAGTATTGTTTTCATCTTGCTTCATTTTAGTTTGGTTAGATTTAGGTTTTTGTATATGTGCAGTGGTGGCGCTAATGTAAGTTGATATCGCCACGGGACGGTAGTTTCATTATTTTCAGAGAACCGACCTATGCTTCATTAAGGATAGTCATCAGAGTTAGGCCTCCCCAATGGAACCAAGAACGAAAATCAAAAACAAGTCTATATCATGAAATATGCATAACGTACGCTCAGAACTTATCTTTTTTAATGTCTCGCCTGTTTGTTGTCAGCAGAAGTGACCCTGACATATCATGAGCCACTTAGTGTAACTCCGATGTTTGGTGTCATATTGAACGTCACATTGATATTTACTTCCTGGGACCCGAACGGGCTGTTTGCGGAAACGAAAAACTTAACTTTTTTTATTTATCCCCATATATTTTTATATAAAGTATCAGACAAAAAAAAACATAGTGCTTAGAAAGCTTAAGTAAATAGATATGCACAAGGCATGCTGTTGAATCATTTTTGGTCCCGTTTCTGTTTTTGTTATCTTTTACATCGTACCTTTCGTTCCCCAAAACAGCCCGGCCGGGCCCCTTCGTGGAATGTGACGTGACCCTAACTATATAACTATAAGCGCCATGTAATCAGGCTATGTACAACTCACCTGGGCATACCTGGACTCTGCATTCCTCAGACGCGTCCTGTGTTTCCTCCCCCTTCTCCCTGGTCCTCCTCCGGAGTCCCTCGCCGCACGTCGTGCTGCATGCAGACCAGGCACCCCAGGCTGACCACTGCGGCGCGGATTCTGGAGGTGGAGGCAGCAGGGCGAGTTGTGGTAGTGGAGTCGTAGCCGTAGTACACAAATTGAAGTTAAAAGAAAAGATCTATTCAAAGAGGTCACCAAATTCCATCCTGATCTTTCCACGCTTACAGACAGAAAGAAGACTGCCCTCCTTTTAACATCACGCAACCCACGCATTACAGAAAAGGTGGGATCATTCGTCTTTTACTGTCTCAGAAAAAGAAGTCAAACCCCTGCAATACGATACAGCTAGCGTTAGAATTTAGACTAGTTGCTTACTATGCTGTTGACCATTGCAATTGTCTGCATGTCATTTTTTGTCACTTGCAATTAGCCCACGGACAAGAATTCGCAATAAACTTATTGATATTATTGATATTGAAGTTACAGATAAGCCATTTAGAACCATGCTTATTGAATACTCCTCGAAAGAAAAAAAGCGTTTTATTTGAAGTAAACCGGATGTTATATGGCCTAGATATACGCAATACAATGTTACATTCACCAAGGACATATCCTTGCATTCACATTTCTTTATCGCTTTCGTGGGATTATATCTTAAGAATGAAACACCCCACAATGAGCATATCAAGTTCGCAATACTTGAAAAACGAAAACGGTGGGGATTTTAACTCGCGGAGTGGCTCCATCCTATAGACCACATACAGACACAACATGTGAAGCACTACGATCAGGCAAACATACCTGGACATGGTTGAGTGTTACATGGGGATTTTTCCTGGGCGATGCCGTCACAAGGCGACCCGTGTTCTGCCTCCAGTTGAGTTTCCTCCACACATTCGGGGTCTTTGCAGTATCTACAGTGTCTGGACCTTGTCCTGTATCCATGCCCGCAGATCACGGTACATGGAGTCGTCTCCCCCCAGCTGGTCCATCGACCTATGGGGCACATGACTGTAATAAGCCCTTTCGCACATTCGAGTAAGCATGTGCGGCAACAGGAATTGTAGGAAATATGTCAAAGGTGAAGGTCCCTGAGACTTAAACAAACCATTGTTTGCATTTCCGTAAGAATGTCCGGAACGTAATGGCACCTGCAAAATGGCGGAGTCAGAGTCTTTTACCTACAATTCCTGTCACCGCATATGCGTATTCGAATGAAGAAGGTTATATTACGGCAGCGTTTGTGTGTCTGTATATGTGTGTATGTTTGTGGATGGACAGCATAACTCAAGAAGGCTTGGATGGAATCTATAGTTATGTTGATATTTGGTATGTGGATAGGTCTTTTGGATTTTGGGCCCCCTAGCGGATTGTAGAGTTGTTCAGGTAAATTTACAACTGAGGCCAGAGAAATTGACTGTTTAGAACATATCGCCAACAATGGCTTCAGTCCTTCACTAAACAACATTGCAGACCTTAAATCATGCTAGAATCACGTGACTGCAAAATACCATGTACTGTAAAAAATATCAACGAGAACTTAATGCAACATTTCCGACCTGAATATTTACAGACGGTCGGCTGGCAAACCTCCTCCTCCTCCCGAAAGTTTTTCCCCGAACAGTCG
This sequence comes from Branchiostoma floridae x Branchiostoma belcheri, assembly GCA_019207045.1. Taxonomy (NCBI): domain Eukaryota; kingdom Metazoa; phylum Chordata; class Leptocardii; order Amphioxiformes; family Branchiostomatidae; genus Branchiostoma; species Branchiostoma floridae x Branchiostoma belcheri. The sequence continues at coordinate 10,274,199 of CM033037.1, read as the reverse complement.
TAATCAGTCAGGCCTGCGGGATCTTCGCAGTGCCGTCTCCTTTTCCGGATGCCCTGGGCCCCGCACGTCACAGAACAAGGTCCCCAGGATTCCCAAGGTCCCAAGTATGGTCTTCCTGATGAGCCAATATGAAACCTGAATCATACATTCTATCGCAAATAGAACGCGCTCTTAAGAATTCCGGGACAGTTTGTGATCATTCGATACCCCGGCCCCTGTTGAAATCAAAGAAATGTAGAAGCGCGAAATAGAAATGTTGTTATATAGGCACGTTCACTGTTTAGTACGCATGTGCAGCGACAGGAATTATGAGGACTGTCAAAGGTGAGGGCCCCATGAGACATTAAGCATTTTAAAAATCACGTATGGAGATTGTTATGCAAATCGAGACAATGGTCTAGAACTATTGACAAGTTAAGTGAGGGGCCTTTGCCTTTGACAATTTACCCACAATTGTTATCGCTGCACATGCGTACTCAGAACAGTGAATATGCTTATTGTCGTGTCTCAAGGAAGGATTCTAACAAACTTTTATACTTTGTAGTTTTGTCTAATGTGCAAATTTCAAACATAAAGAACTAATCGTCAACAATCGTCAACATAACGTCTTTCGATGGCGCTCATCAACAAAAGACTAACAAGTCTTTTGTTGATGAACGCCATCGAAAGACGTTATGCTACGGTCCCATTTGGAAAAATGGGGCCCCGGGCCCTGATTTGATTTTATGAATGTCATCCGCACGCACATTACTTTTCGCCTGATCTCAAAAAGAAGATAGAGAAAATCACCCCCGAGGAGGCTCGACACAAGCATGTCCGGATAAATACACCTTCTAATAATGTACTTTTTTGCTCGTTTTTTTTTCTCTCAATATATTAAAAATCGATTACTGCTATGATGAATAAGAAAACCTACATGTGCCTCCTACAAATAACGACTTGTTGTTTCCTTTGATACACTATGTCGAGGTGGGTTCACACCTGCGTATATTCAAGTCCGTATGAGGTCCGTATGGAAGTTTAAGCCTCTACCAGGCTCCACAGGTCACTAGAAAACTGTAGAAATTGGACAAATATAGCCAGGAAACATGCAGGTGGAGTTAACTGGTCGCAAACCATACTCCTCGGCCAGCTAAGTTCCCTGGCATATTCGCGGTCTATATTTGTCCAATTTCTAGTATTTTTCCCGTCACGTGGAGTCTGGTAGAGGCTTAGAATTCCACACGGACCAAAGGCGGACTTGAATTGTTGTTGTTGAATATATACGCACATGTGAACCCGGCTTTACCAGCTTTGTAGTCGTCTGGCCAATTAGCAGCATTGTATTGTTGTTGTTTTTTTATCTCAGATTCTTCTTTCTTTTCGCCCTCCCGCATTAATTTTGGGGTCTCCAGATTATGCCATCTATAAAATTATGTCAGTGTGGCCTAACTTCAACGTATTGAGCAGTCGGGAATTTTTCTCATGCAAGGATATTTGAAATGGGACGCACGATATTGGCACCTATCTCCAACATACGCGTCATTGCACACGCAATAAACGTCTTCGCCGTTCTGGGAGTGTTCGCAGGCTCCGCCGTTCATACAAGCCACCCTCCCACAGGGGTCGTCTTTATGCCTACAGTCTGGGTACTGTGGTCCGCCGGTTTCAGGTTCATCTGAATTTGGAAAAAGAACGCAAGAATTCCTGACGTCACGTGTCTGTAAGATCACGTGAACAAAGTAAAAGTATTGGTCATTCAAACCTGATGAGGGCTGTAGTACTGCATGCGCAGTGAGATGCATTATATAGGTCAAAAGTCTCAATGGTCATATAGACATTTTTTTACATAAAACGCCACATAGAAAAGATCTAATGATTTAAGATACGAACATCAAACAAGGGAAAGCAGACTGTAGTCATGTCCTACGATATTTGACCTGACAGTTACTTGTACCTAGACCGCCAGAACACTCGAATGAAGCTTTTATTGTAACTGAACAGAAAGTAAAGAAACAAGATCTAGAAAGTAAAGAAACAAAGATAAACCGTACCCGACCACCCGTCATCACAGTCGCAGGAGTAGATGTGAGTGCGCATGGATGGCACGCATCTGCCTCTAGGTTGGCATGCGTCGTGGCCGCCATCTTCAACACATGGGTTTCGTTCATGCCGATGACCTGAAGTGACAAGATCAGTCCACTACAGAAGTCTACTCCTCCCTCGACTGAAGATGGTATGCAGGTATGCAGACAGGTATGAAATCCGTATACGGTCCGTATTGACATTTTTCATACGCATTCGTCCAATACGCACCTCATACGTATCTTACTTATAAAAGGTCAAATTCCACCTATAGATCGTTTTCACAGAACATTCGAAAACCGTTCGATCACTCGTGGGCGCCATGTTGGATGATAACCTGTATGACTAGAACACAGAACGGCACCAGCAAAGTTACTTGCGGGTTCAAGTGTGCTGTTTTGTCTCCATTCTGTGAATCATTAAGTGATGTAGCCAAGGTTGCAACAATCAGGACAAAGTTGCAATGATACGTCTTGATCTATATACTTTTAAAAATGGCACTTTTTTCAACGATATAATGCTGGTGCCGATCACGAGGATTTACTTTTGCGGTAGCGGGAAATGGAGTGTTCGCGGTGGTTTAGAGTTCGCGGTGAAGCGGCCTCGCAAAAAAACGCGATCTTTCACTGTACCTGGCCCGCTACCCTGGGTGATATCCTTTCACTGACAGGCGGCGTGCAGAGGACTAGCTACCAATCCCCACCGCATGCGCGCACGAGATGGCCCTCACTGTCCACTTGCCTAGTAACAAGGGGCAAGATTTAGCGCTTCCCCGACCCTAACTCCGTGAGGCAAGCGGATAGTGGGGGCAGCGGGATAGTGGTATTAAATAAGTTCGTGAGCGCGTCTTTTTTCCGTATTTTGGCTTTGTCAACATGTGTATTAGAAAGGTCTGTTTAAAAAATTACAATTCAGTTGATCAAGTAACGTTAAACATACGAATCAGGGCTGCTAGCGCTGACGTTATTGCGACAGACTGTAACGTTGCACTGAAAATTCAAATTCTGAGAATGGTTAGCACAATGTCATGTTTAGTCAGATGCCAAATTGCGTTTACACGGTTTAGTGCCCGTCGCGGCATGGAGGTGACAGAACTCGACCAGACTTGTAGAAACTTCCCTCGCTACAAGCGCAAAGCTCGCTTGAAGACACGCCACACTTCGATTCAATACTAAAATCGTGCGAGATACGGAAGGGGCTGTCAAAGTTTTGTGTAAGGGTGCCGTCACACGTGCGTATATCTGTTGTACATGTAGACCTTACGAAAGTCTCTGCGCTTTTGTCGTGTCTCAATAAAGAATCTTAAGAATCTTTATCAAAGTTCGTATGAGGTCCCCATGGAATGTTTGTCTCTATCAGGCTTCACATATCTCACTGGTAAAAAGCAGAAATTAAACAAATGTAGACACTCAGATAACATGCTAGCTAGAGAAGTTAGTTGGCAGAGGGAGTATGGCCTGCGACCTAACTAACTCCTCTGGCATGTTATCTGTATATATATGTCCAATTTTATTTTCCCAGCCACCTGTGGAGCACGGTGGGGGCTAAGAGTTTCATACGAACCTCATACCGTGACATACGGACTTGAATGTATACGCATGTGTGACCGCATCCTTCAGGTGCAATCACACGAGCGTATATATCAAGTCAATATGAGGTCCGTATTGACATTTTTCTTCATATATGATCATACCAGTCGTATGCACAATAAACACCTCACCTCATACTTTTAGGTAAGCGTACTGGGCCGTGCTGAGCGTAAAACTGACACAACGATTGATATGCACGTGAGGGGTGTATTGTGCCGTTAACACGTGTAAGTCCGCATTGACATGTTTTGTCTTGCCTTAGGTAAAGTTTGCGACTGAAGAAATTTTTGTTTTGTTCTACCAGCTACAAAATCGTGGGTAAAAAAAAGTTTGAATTTCGTTCCTCGTGAACAAGCCAAACAATTTTTAATCCTCGCTTGATTATCGACAGAACATTGGGGGCAGTACTGGTGAAAATATCATTCACAGCTCAGGACGCGATGTGCCGTGTTTTATGAAGAAGAAATAGAACAAGCTTGCTGACATTTTCGTGTAACATGGTATACGTCCCAAAAAATAAAAAAAAAGCATGCACAAACTCCGCGGCAGGGCTACTGTTGGTGGGCTGGTAGGAGAGTGGTTTAATAAAGTTATTGAAAAGTGGACGGACTGTAGGTAATGTTGTTGAATAGAAACGGCGAGTAGGCCGTATCCTGTGTTTATGGCACTCGCAGTTAGCACGGCAAACATCCAGTCCGTTTCTAAATAAAAACGGCTTCTTTCCACGAACGAGTCCACCACGCGCAACACACAGCCGTGTGGAGATCGAGCCGCTTATCATCCAACATGGCCGCTCGAACGTTCGAACGCGACTGTGACGTCATTGTGAAAACGATCTATAACCAGTATCCCTAGCCCAGCTATACATGGCAGCCCTGCCACCTGTTGGTCAACTCCCAGGGGACTGTTTCTTATCAGAGGTCTTTTATATTGATGGTATTACTTCACATCCCTACCCCCCCGATATGATTGACATCTGTGAATTATGAACTTGAAATTTCTAGAAACTTCCATACGGACCTCAAATGGACTTGAATATATACGCACGTGTGAACCCACATTAAGCCACTTGTGCTGGGCAGGATATTTCGCCACGAAGGCTTGTTCCCTGTGGCGCTGCGTTCTATACTATACCCGAAAACAAAATCTAAACCCACCTGTGCCCCGATTTCCACTTGTTATCTCTGGCCACTTCTTGTACTTTAAGTAGTCGTATTTACTACTCAGCTGTTGAAGTGATTTGAATGGCCTGCCTTCCAAGTAAGGTGTCTTTTCTTTTATGCCGGGCACGTGCCACGTTTCTGGAACTCTGGGTTCGGGCGGGGCTCGTCCGCTTCTCTTAACTGGACGGTGCTTTCCATCGACGCCTTTAACTTCAGTACGTAGTGCTTCTAAAAGATTGTCATACTCCCATTCAGGGCTGGGTTGAAGGAAAGACTTGGCTGTTTTTTCGTCGATGGTGATGTCATCTACCAGCCGATTCACCACAAAATCGTACTTGTCATTGTCAGATGAAGGGGACTCGAAGTCGACGGAAGTGGCGTTTGTATCGTTGTGTCCTGTCCCCAAGTCGATGCTTGCGTTGCGACACCGAAGCCCCAGATTTAAACTTAAGCATAAAAGTAATAACGCAATGACTGGCGAAACATACATCATTTACTGTATGTTTACACGACACTGGTAGCTATATGGTACTGAATAACGTCTTCATTCGATTTTCTCCAGAGATTCGAAGTTCTAATTCCATTCCCGTTTTCGAATGTTCGAGATGGAACAGTCCAACCGCAGGTCACTCTAGAACAGTCCAACCGCAGAGGTAGCTATCCGTTAGTAGCGCATCCGCTCAGTAGCGCATCCGTTCTGCGCAGCCCTCTCTGGTCTCATTACACAATTAGATCGCCCCATTGAATTCAATGCTTTAACCAAGGACGTTACATCTTTAACACACAACTTCTATGTCCGCAAATCGAATTAAAACACAGTCTATTTGGAGATGTTTTGCTTTCTATTGTAAGCACACACGTTTGTTAGACAGTAAAACAATTTTTACCCAAATCTAGCCGACGCAACGATTTCTATCACATTTCAAAATGCACCTAGTCGCTATCCGCTAGAGATCGTTTTCAATACCCGGAGCCTGACCGGAGCACTCAGTACAAATAAACGTAAACGTCCGAGGATCGATCGGGTCACGGAACTTTCGTGCATGATCAGATCATGCCAGTAATACACAAGCTTTCATCGAAATTCCTTTTCATACCAGTTATGGTTTATTAATGGGAATTTATGGTCCACTTAAAACAACGCTTTGCGGGCCAGATAATTTTTTAGCCCGGATTCCTCTACACTCGGAGTAATACAGGAATGAGACCCTCTAACGTTACGACAGGTCATACGGGGAGGGCCTGCTAAATCGAATTGCCCATTCCCTACATGGTTAAGCCATGCCAAACGATCACTTCAAAATACATTTACCTACATTTCAAACCTCAAGTCTTTACCCCCACTGCAAAGCTGGATTTGTAAGGTATGTTTTGGTTCAAAAAGCCCGAGTTCAACTCCAGCATTTTAACGAGCTACGGCCAGATGATTGTCGTGATGTCAGGATTTCAACCCCTCTCCTAATGGATCAGTCCATGTCCCAGTCATGAATATGAAGGTCACTCACAGGTCAAAGCATGCCAAAGGTCACAAGTTTTGGCAAGATTTTAAAAATATACATGCTTTAGTCACTCTTGCAGAAACATAGACCTTTGTGATCGAAATTTCCCCAGGGAAAAAAATTATCTAAAAGAATCTCCGGAAAACAACTCCCTCCCCTTACAGGTAGCTCAGCAAGGTGATTGAGAGATATCTACCCCCCTGGCTGAAACACTGAGGGTGTGTGATGATATTCCCAAAATATGAAGTTCATTGATTGCTCCCTTGGGAATTGAGAGCCAGAACCATACCCTGCCAATGGGCCCTATGCTGTAATTTGTATGTCACTGTGGTAGTCACTGCTAAGATCACATGACTTTTCTCAAATTTCAACGTTGTTTGTCTGATTACAACTGTCAATTAGCACTCACCATATCCTGTTCTACTACTTTGATGTGAAATTTCAACATTCCAATAGAAATTTTTCTTGTTTTTAGAACTTTTATATCAGGTACCTTACCAGCAGAACCACAACATGTACATACAAAAAGACCAAAATAAACACCTGGGAAGTTCATGCATGCACCAAATCCTTTTTATTTGACTTAGAGTACTAGCCAGTACTACATTGAGGGCAAATCAGGCAATACAACCTCTTGTTTTGGCTTCTGCAAACTCTAAAATGACCATATCTTATTAAATTGTGCTGGGGGGGAGTCCCAGGCAGCCACTTTTTGATTGATAGGTCTTCATTGATAAAGAATAGTATGGTATAAACCTAAATGAATCACTTAGTCCATCATTTTCAATAACTCCATACCACATTTGCACTCATCTAAGCTCTCCCAGCCACTTCTGACAGCTTTGATCAAGGACGTTATATAACGTCCTTGCTTTGATCATCCATTTTCACACTGCTCTATATGTACATAATGGATATTGCAATGGTATCACACTTTTGACAAAAAAACAGGCACAACAATGCTCCCACATTCCCCAAATGGGGTCAAAATATACTTCTTGATAATGTTGAGACATGATTTACCACATCTAACAATAAAGAAGTTGAGGATGGGTTAATATATACATCTTTAATACTTCATTCAGTTCAGGGGAGGGGCTGCTAAATCGAATTGCCCATTCCCTACATGGTTAAGCCATGTCAAACAATCACTTCAAAATACATTTACCTACATTTCAAACCTCAAGTCTTTACCCCCACTGCAAAGCTGGATTTGTAAGGTATGTTTTGGTTCAAAAAGCCCGAGTTCAACTCCAGCATTTTAACGAGCTACGGCCAGATGATTGTCGTGATGTCAGGATTTCACCCCCTCTCCTAATGGATCAGTCCATGTCCCAGTCATGAATATGAAGGTCACTCACAGGTCAAAGCATGCCAAAGGTCACAAGTTTTGGCAAGATTTTAAAAATATACATGCTTTAGTCACTCTTGCAGAAACATAGACCTTTGCACGGCGGTCGGTTGCTAGGGTATTCTTTCCCGTTGCTATGCGAGTTCGAAAGAGTATCGGGTTACAAGAGGCCTACTATTTGCTAACCGTAAAATATTTCAAAATAAACAAGATGTTATGACAGGGAAAATGTATTCAAAATAAGATTAAATTCGCAATTTTAGATAGTTTGAATCTTCCCGTTTGAATTGAGATAGTTGTTTCGTTTCGATTTTGCTTCCAAAGACGATTTTTTTTCTGTTTCTAGGAAGGCCTTCAATTTGACCATACTCTTGATAAGATGGGCCGCAAGTGCCATGGCAAATTCTCGATTTTTATATTTTTCGTCATCTGAGAGGCAAATAAAACTTTCTGTTTTTGGGATTTTTTAATTTTTAATTTTAAGCAAAGTTACAGTCAAAAATATGCGTAAAAATGGCATTTTTCGCACTTAATTACCAATAATTCAAAATCTAAGGCATTTTTTAAAAATCCCAAAAACAGAAATCTCGGGAAAACCGTTGCGGTCATTTTGAGCCGTCAATGAGTTATGTTGGACTATTCTTGGTGGAGATCTTAAACGATGTTTGCACGCATGTCATGCCGCACGGAGAGCGGGAGGGTGTTATTGATACCGGTGTAAACAACACTTATGATATTCAAGGTCACCAACAAAAACGCCAGTAGCTTCGTTACATATTACAGGTTCCAAACAAAGTGAAAGGATAGATGTAATGTCCAGAAAATTGTTTATATTGGTTAAAAACTATATTTTTCGCCTGATTCAAGTTAGTTGGGAGGAAAATGCCAGAAAGCACGGTTTTACCTACAATGACTGCAGATGACCTAAATAGAACACGGGTTCCGTTCGAATTACGTCAAATGGAACATCATCGAAGAAGGTTCGAATTCGGCTAGACATGGGAGATTTTGAGCCCGTATTTGACCACCGTGTTGTGATCGAAATTTCCCCAGGGAAAAAAATTATCTAAAAGAAACAGGCTATTAAAGGGTAGGCACCGGGCACTTTCTGCGCAGCTCCGGAAAACAACTCCCTCCCCATACGCCGGAACACAGTTTGTCCTGGCTTGACACCGCTGCATGGGTGTAAGCAAGTGCCTGTTGTGCAACAAAAAGACCTCAGACCTACATAATTTTTTTTAAACATCTACATGTACAGGCTTTGCTCAGTACAACCATATAGATATTTCATGCATTGCAAAATGACAGCGAACACTGTTAGCTTTCGAAACATTGGCAATTTTTGCCAGTTTATTTGTGGTTGTATTTTTTGCAGTTCACCATGATCCCACTAACTAACCCCACCACGTGATAGTGCAGTTCCTCACCTGAACTGTTTAATTTGAGGAGCAACGAGTTTGCCCGGAAATTATCTTCTAACACGGTGGTGAAGTTTCGGTCTGGTTGTAGCAGGCCACGCACACTAACCCTGCGTTTTGACACGGACATCACCACGCTGGCTGGAATGAGAGAAGACCTTTCAGAAGGAATCAACAAACAGATGTACATGGCCTTCTCCCAGTACATTGAGAGTACACACTGTTTCGACGTACTCTCCTAGAAACTCCTCCAACAACTCTCAAGCACAAGGAACCAAGAGTTAAATACCAAGAGAGACTATTGACTCAAAAGCGAACCATGTGTTACTCAGCACCTAGAGGCCACATCTAGCGAAATAATAGACGTTAGACGAGGACAACAACAACAACAGTATTTTCATACATTTTTGTATGGTGTCACAGGCCTCATTTACTATTCGTACGAAAAGCGGAGTGGGTCCGACTGTCAGATGCAATATAATAAGTGACATGATGATAGACAAGTACACATAGACACAGGGTTTTAGTGCAAAGTCAGACTTTTTTAAAAAACATCAGATTTTGAGTCAATCTGTTTCGAACTCCTGGTCCGAACCTGGGTTCAAACGATAGAATCCAGCCGGTACGGATCGTGGATCGTGTGCTGTTCCCTGGCCAGCTATATACCTCTGGCCAGCTTACTCCTCTATTTGTTCCATTTCTACGATTTTTCCAGTGATCCGGAGTCTGGTAGAGACTAACTGGTACCTACCCCTATCAACATTAGATTTTTTTTCTTTCTGTCCTTTTACATCTTATTCTTTTACTTTAGATTTATTTTGGCATTCTACGGTGTTAGTTATCTGTTTTCTGATACTTTTGTTCAATCTACGGCATACATGTGCTCATTTTACAGATGCTTTGCACAATTTACTGTGTGGTCGAAAACTTTTTTTGGAAATGGTAAAAAATTGATGCAAGCGCCGATGTCATCCATGTAATCAAATCAACATGGCCTTATCATCGAACAAAGATCTTGAAGAACAACGTAAGACTTTCCCTCTCAGGTGTAACACTTGCCAGTAATTGCTGAAACATCTGCAACACTTGAAACTATCTGTCAGTAGTTGACAGGGTCTTAAGCTTATGTCTGAACTTGATATCTAGATTTTGCTATGTTTCCTCAGTAGCTACTCTGCATCACAAGTCCTCTGATTCAAATTTCAGGTCATCCATGTGCTCACATATTCTGGTAACTGACTGCTGCAGCCTGGGAGGGAATTAAAACAATGTTCATAACTACTTGTAAGTGGAAAAACTGTTCCAGTACATCAAATTAATCATACTTGTCACACAATACAAGTACAAAGTTTAAGTTAGATTTTAACTGTTGACACAGGTAGTAATTTCTATCATCGTTATAGCCTAACATACTTCCCATTCAATTTTGGGAGAACAGAATGTACAGGGTAGTTCCATATGAGACTGACCTTTTCTTGACCTGAGTGACCTCCTCTTTGTAGTGGTCTACATCTCCATTGTCTATTTCTACCTGCCTGGCCACCTGGAACTCTGCTGTCTAGAGGAGGGAAGAATAGGACAGGCAACTGAAGAATACTCATTAGAACAATCTATGCTGTGATGACCTTACAGCAGCAGTGAACAATAAGATGTACTGAAGAATAATCATTCTGATTGTGTGGATGTTCCCAATTGTAGCATTTCAATCAACAGTTAAAGATTGACAGATGGGCCACTAAACCCCAGTATTCAACCAAACAAGTTTTTCACTATTTGTTGATGAGTAAACAGGACAACTCAAAAAGCACAGCTCAGAAGAGAAGCTGACTAATACCAGTTGCAGTTTTTTCTTCTCCTCATCCTGAATTTTCTCCAGTAGTTTGACCACTTCCACCTGGTTATAATCATCTCTGAGTCGATCCCTGATTGCGATGACATCGCTGGAGATTCTCTGGAACTCCTAACAGATAGAGCAAGAAGAGTGAGACACTTGGAAGAAGCAGAAACTTTTTTCATGCATTTGATCATACTTTACTGTCCATATCATAACTGAATACACATGAGGGGACAAGCATGAATCACACAGAAAGATTTGTGTATTAAGTAGCATTTACCGCATTAAAAGAATTATGTTAAACTGATTAATCTAACAAGAATACACACCAAACTGTACTTTTTCAAAAATGCATAATCATGGCATCACATATTGACTTTAAATTGAAGATTTCTCCCAATTCAAACAACTAAGAAGTACATTGTAAGTCCCAAAGACATGTTGAATGTTACAAATTGACACTGACTTGCATGCATCCACTAAGAGAGTACTGACCTGTGTGACATCATGCACAAGTTGACGGTATGGCGCAAAGTCATAATTTGGCGATGTGTTCAGGTATGTCTCAAAACCCCTGTATTAGAAGAAAAAGGTCTTTATTGGAATTTTGTTCTATATATAGCAATACATATATTAGTAAGTCAAGTCATGATTTTAGCACTTATATCTTAGGTGCATTGACCCAAAGTAAAAGATAACATGTAAAACAGTTAATGTAAAAAGTTAATATCACCAATGATCTACTCACTCCTCAAACCTGCGGTACACTTTGATCCTCTCCTCCTGTAGGCCATAGAACTCACGGATCAACTGATGACACTCTGAGCCCTGGAAGAATATGGCATTGTATTATATACTTTGGTTTTAACCTCTTGCATAATACTAGTATTTGAAGTATCTAAAAAGTGTGCTTAAAATATCAATTTGATATTTTAACCACACTTTTTAGATACTTTGAATACTAGTATTATGCAAAAGGTTATCAAATGTTCAAAGAAGGAAGTCCATTGATCATACCAAAACTTGGGGACGTTTTCCTATTATCATCTAGGTATTGCCTCCAAACTTTCACAGAAATCAGTCCCCGAGCAATTCTAATAATTTCTATACTACATTAATTGTGTTGATGTTTAACTAGAGCCCATAACAATGTTCAGCGTTACACAGCACTTTTGCATTTAGTTGATTTGCAGCACATGTGACGTTGCTGAATGACCAATTCTGTATCTTACAAAGTTTGCATACAACAAGAAATGTCCCCTACCATTTTTGTCGCCTAGAGTGACTCTGTGTGCTCAAAAACCACGATTACATTCACAGGATAGAAAATTCAGCTGCACACATGCTCTCAAACCCGGAAGTGAGTTCTTGGGATAGTCTATTCAGTTATCAGGGTTGTCTTAGAAGTACATTAAAAATCAAACTGCCTTTGACAAGATAGACTTTATTACATTACTATCATATGAAACTTACGTTCATAGTCTTTATAACAAAAATTGAAAAAGTAAATGGGAATATAATTTTGAGTTTCTACAAAATATGAATTTCCCCCTGTGCAATTGGTATCGTCAGCGCTAATGCCCGGCGGGAAGTAAACAACATGGCGCATGTTTACAGTTGGACATCGAAGTTTGTCCGCGTTTTTAACACCGGTTCACAGCAGTAATGTCCGGATTTAGCTACCCATACAGGACACAAAGGTCCAGGTAAGCAGGTGGAAGCTTTTAGGTGTTCTTGATCTCTTTAGATCTACCTATATTATGAGAAATTGAGGTCAGATGTGATTGTTTGCTAAGACGCGTGCGCGCGTTGCTTGGTTTAATAGTAATTATATTTTCCAGGCCATGCGGACAAGCTTTGATTTTCTCACTTTTTTTTTTGCAAAATTTCACTCATCAGATGATACCAGCTTGTTCTTCCCATGTATGTTTGGCAAGTTTCCTGTGCATCCTAGCGTAGTTCTTGTTGTATAGGGTGTTTCAAAGTTAATCCTTTAGTTGTTAGTTTGCAGACAGTGCCCTGACTCCGCAGGGGGTCAGGTGAGCACAGGTTGTTTAACAGATTGACCGATAGCCAGGTGTGTGTTTGGCACGTGGCGTTGTTGTGGCAATTTCGGTTCTGTTTGTTGACAAAACCACAAGGAATGTGCACTACCCTAAGGAAGCTTTGACATTATACAATGTAATTTGTTAAACGGCCTACTGCTGACTTTTGGCTATTCATCTTCATTTCCTTAATTTGCCCTTTTTTCCACGGTATTTCAATTAAAGCTCCTAACTACACAACAACAACTACACATTGTATTAAGGTTTGAGCCACAACAAAGATAACGTAGAAATGGAGAACACACAAAGTTGACAGTTATATGACTCAGTCATGTTTGAATGTAAATGAAACTTCTTGAGGCAATAATTGCATGTAAACATTGTAAACTTTATTGGGTATCTTGTTGGAGACATTCTTGTATAAAAAGCTTTTATCTGTTCTGGCATTTGGGTTATGTAACCTGATGAGTGATAAATATATATTTTTGTAAAGGTGCCAGTTTTAACGATTGGAGTAGCACTTGTTTGATCAGGGGTTGTTCCAGTGTTGGTTCTGTTTGTATAGGGTCGGCTGAAGTGTTTGAAGGTGGGCACGCTAACATTTCCACGGTTTCACGCCTCTGGCTATCATTAGTTTCCAATTCATTACTGATGTTATACTGCATTTACAGCATCTACGTTCACAGCAGTTATTACTCCCTATATTATTATGAAATTTCCAAGTTAAATGGTGACTGAGTGACTCACAATCTTGCGATGTTTGCAAATAAAACAATGATAGTAACACAATGACAGAGCATATGTCTGGACTGGGGTGTGGGAGGTCACACGAAAAACAAGAGCACCCCAAAAATGTTAGAATTTACAGTATATTCATACCTTGTAAGGCATGCTTTTGTACACTAGGCTCATGTGGTTGCTAATAGAAATGGTGAATTCATCCCTCCAGATTTTAACTTTCAGAGTTGATACGTCATAGTAAAGTTACCACAGAAATGTATCAAATGTTCACGTAAATTCACTTACTATAAAGCACTATGTTGTATCATGGTTGCAATCCAGAGTCATAACAAAGCAAATTTACCTGTTCCTGCCAGAAGTTCCATGTTTAATCAAAAGCTTACTGTACTGTTTGTCAGCAAAGTTGTCTCCTCACTTCTAATGTCTGATGTCTGTTTCCAATGTTACATTGTATGTGGTGTATGATATAGTCATTATGTAGACTGGTCAAATTTATTATTGTTTGAAATGCCTTGTGTGCATAGATCACTTTGACAAGTAAGCAACTTCTGTTCCATGTTGCAAAATATTTTAGTTGAATGTACAAATGCCCACAGTAGGTGTTTAATCATCATTATTGAAACCTACTAGTAGGTACTGTTGTGGAATTAATTACAAAATTACAGGTAGTTGATTGACAGTATCTTGGTCACATGATCTTCCCATAATTTGTCTATAATAACAGCTATCACATACCTCCTGCTCAATGTAACTTACAATACCTTAAGTGTGTATTGACTTGTCATCAGCCTCAATCTGCACAGTTGCATGTAGTATCATTTAGTTTTAGGGAGTACTACCTAACAAGGTATATCAACTGTTATATTAACATTATGAGCTTATGATGTCAGATTCTTTAAAAACATTTTTTAATATGATATCTATTTAGGTCATCTGGAAGGGGCTATCTCTTTAATTGGACACATGAATCAGTAATGTCTGTAGACAACAAGGACTGTTGGCATCGCTTCGTTTAGTTTAGGTAGAGGTAACATCTCTTTTAAAAGTCATTTTAAATGGGTTGGCGGAAACGGCTGCCCGGTCGGTCGGCGGAAACGGCTGCCCGGTCCGGTCTGGAGGTTGGTTTTGGGGGTGTCGAGTTTACCAAATTTAAACAAGATGGCTTGCTATCGCAGCTGTGATCTAGGTGCATTTCTCGTGTAGGATGACCCTACAACTTACAGTAGCACTAATATCGTAAACATTACAGTAATTTCGGAAATTCGAAAACGCAAACACGGCGTAATTTCGAACTTGTACACATTTTCACACGATCTGAGACTGAATGGGATTATGCTGATGCTTTGACCACGAACACATTTGTTAAATCCTTGGTTAAATCTTTATTATTTTTATCATCTTATCATTTCCGACATGTGAGAATAGTATCGTGATCAATCAAAGAATTGCAGTGGGGGAAATCTTCAGACACTGGTGAAATCGCCAATTTGATCTTTCAAGAATTCAATGTTCGGTGACAAGTTTGCTTACGGGGAGGAAAGACTACGGCAGAGCTGTTTTCGTGTGAAGTATGTGAAAACATCGTACATAATTAATGTATAATTGACTACAGTAGTTTAAACCAGAACCTGACACAAAAAAATTGAATCCATGCGTTTGTAAATGTACATTTTAGTATTAATTTAACTAAATTTGAATTATTTTACAGTTCTTAGAGATAGTTTCTCCTCGGACACGTCAGACAGCTCGGCACGGTAGTGCTGTCAAAATTGATTGATTTTGTCGCCGGCGCCCGGCACATATGATAATAGATCAAAGGACCGCCACTCTGTACAACCCTAAGCGCTTGACGTAGCGAACTTCTGACGTTCTGTACTGGGGGACGTTCTAATAGCAGCAGCTGGGGACAATCTTACCAAGAAATGTCAAATTAATTTTTTTTTTCAAAAGATAATTAATTTGGCCAGCTTCCTTTGAACATGTAGCAACATCTAACAACCATTATGGAATATTTAAGTAGGTATTTTGTTTACTTCACTTACACTGCTGTATGCAATACTCGAAACCCCCAAAACCAACCTCCGGACCGGACCGGGCAGCGGTTTCCGCCGACCGACCGGGCAGCCGTTTCCGCCAACCCATTTTAAATGTATCAGTAGGTCCTTGCCAAGTATTTAGTAATGTGTACTTGTGTGAAGCAATGTTGTTTATAAATATAACTGGGGTGATTTACAACTGTGTATAGCTTTAAGTTAAGATAACACTTTTGCCTACCATTACACAGTCCCTGAATGAAGTAAAATGGCGCTGGGTGACCACAAGGCTGAGTCCGAGACACAGGAGAACGGCCACGCAAATGGCGAGCTGTCTCCTACCAACTTCTCCGTTCCTCCGCGTGAGCGGCCCATGATCCACCGTGCCACCGACGCCCCCTTGTGCGAAAGGTGCCGTGACTTAGAGCTGACGTTTTTCGACCCAGACTGCCCGGGATGTCAGCTGCTTCTGCAGGACATGAACCTGTCAGTCAGTCAGGTCTTCGCCATTATCAGACAGTGGGTGCCGCAGGTACAGCGGAGGATCGACGTTCTCGGAGAGGAGGTTCGTCATTTTGGATTAAGTATAAAGAAAACAATGACTGACACGTAACATCCAATTTGCATGTAATTTGCCAGGAAGAACATAAAAGCAATGATGGGAAAGTCTGTATATTGCACAGTTTCAAGAAGTGAATATGGTCCAGTGCAAGTTTTCCTCCCAGCCCTCTTAGTTTTTATCCATGCCACTCTTGCTCTAGACAATTCTCTCTGTTTTTGGTAACTTGTTTTGCCCCTTACAATAGTAGCATTCCAAAGAATTGTAACACTAACATCAGTAGTCGTGTTATTATTTACCCTTAATGGTAGCGGTTAATCTTTTTGCAGGTCCTGAGAAGGGGAGCTCATGTGAACGATCGTGATGGCTTGACTGACATGACGTTACTCCAGTATGCCTGCAAGGCAGGTGCAACTGGGATTGGCAGTGTTGAAGCAGGTGACTTTTAAGAGCCAACTCTATTATGCATATTTTTTTCTACTTCTCTGTTTCCAGTGCTCAAAATACCCCCTTGCACACTTGCAAAGGCAACTGCATTTTGCTTGGTGCAACTTAATCTTAAACCTAGGTAGCGCAGTGTGCAACCGGAAATTCTGCAGTTGGAACACCGCTTTCCCCCCACCTACGTCCACCTTTGTGCATAAGCTTTTGCATTTATTTCTTGATAAGATAAGATAAAACAGAAGTAGTTACATGTAACTGGAAGAAAAGATAATGGATAGTAGCTGATTTGAAGAAAGTAATAATTTGGAAGTGAGGCAACCTGAAATGTTGATTGCGCAACCTGGCTTTTGACTCAGGTTGCCGCCTAGGCAACCTCAAGCTGAAAAAGGTATTTCAAGCACTAGTTCCTAAACATTTGAAATGACAAAAAAAATGCACATAGTTTTCTGCTTCAAAATGCATGATAGAGCTCATAAGGTATTAAGTAAAGCAAAAGAATTTCAAAAATTTCACAACTTCTGTCTGCATTTCCAGCGTCAAGACTGGCAGAGCTGCTGATCTCCAAGGGCGCAGAGGTCAGAATCCGCTCCAGATGGACCAACATGGCCGCCCTCCACTATGCAGCGTACTTCGACGTGGCTGTGCTGATCAGCATGCTGTTAAAAGCATCTGGCGGGAGAGGTAAGACTGAGAGGTTCTAAAGCCGGGCTGAAAATCTTTATTGAAAATGTCCTTGGCTTTTGTCATTGCTTATGTCTCATACATTATGTGAGAAGCAAACCCTCTGACAGGTGTCTGCTCGATGCCAAACCCATAGATGAGAAGTTGCTAATGAATTATGGATATAAATTTGAAAATTTTGAATTGAATATTAGAGGTAATCTGCTATCAAACTACTTGTACCCCTAGGTCACCATTAGAGTTAGTTAGGTCCTCTTATACAAGTTTGACTATACTCACACCCCTAGGTATACCCAGGGTTAGATAGTGAGGTTGAAAATAATTTAGCATTTTTGCTTGTGTTTTGTGAATGGAAGATCTTGTTGAACCACCTTTTTGGTGCAAGATTTGCAAGAGTAATTACTGTTACTGCACTACCATATATTTACAATGTGTGAAAATTAGTCCCATGATCAGTATTATTGTAGTCACAATCATTAGTAATTACACAAAACCTAGGAAGTAAGCAGTGTTTCTGGGAATACAGAACGACTCAGGTAATTTATGCTTTAGATAACCCAGCTATTGGGTTGGAGAACAAACCTTGAAACATTGGACCATGATTATTTCTGACTTTTTATGGCCCCTTTGATTGCCACCTGTGGTAACACCTGTGTCAGGTGTGTTAGTATGGGGATAGTCTGGAGTAACATCCCTGTCCACCTGATTCCACGCTTTTACTTTGAAAACTCCGGTAACATTTAACGCTGGTTCACCTTTATCCGAGGGTAACCTATATTCATTGTTTGTATAGAAAACGTATTTAGGGATATAAAGTCGATGGCAGTTTCAAATGGGAACATTTTGAAAATATTCCAAATTTGAAACCACTGTCAGCAGACTTAATACTCCTAAATGTGCTGTTTTTAAAGACAACGAATAAAGGTCACCCCACAGATAAAGGTGAACTAGCGTTACCTCCTAAGTCTGTCCTACAAGTTACATTATAAATTTGTGTATGTTTAACTTTAACTGCATTTCTAAAGCACCTTTATTTATTAGCCTTCAGCATGCTAAGATAGCTATTTAGAACCAAATTTGTATTGCTTATGGGGTTAGGCAGCAGTGTGAAGGTCAAGTGTATATACATTGTTGTACAAGTTATATCCAATTTAGTATACATACAAACTGTTAACTATTTTCTGACAACTTGTTCATGATGAAAGTCTTTGTTGTTACGTATATTTCTGGACCAGCCATGGTAACGTCAGAATTTTATCTCTTTTTGGAACAACATTTGACTTCTTAACTGGTTCTTCTGTGGGAAAATTTATAATGCTGCTGGGAGAATTGGCTGAGTTTGTGTGTGTGAATGAAGCAGGTGCCAACAACTGCTTTGCTTAAGGCTTTATTTACTCACCAGTTATTCATACCACAGGTGTTATCTGTACATGACTACAAAGCAAACTACTTCTTTACAACACGCTGACCCCCACTGTGCACTTCTCTGCTGAGAAGTTGATTTTTCTCTGTTGCTAGGCTTTGTCACATTGCACGTCGCAATCATGTCTCTAGTTTGAAAATCCAGTCCGTTACAAACTTTTGTGCAGTATGTTTGCACCAAGCAAACAGCTGTGACCTACATGTGCATGGAACGTTAGAACAGTCTGTTTGAAAAGTTACTACCAGATTAGAGTGTTAAACGTTTGCAAACATATAACATAATCGTCACTCAAATACATGTACATGTACACAAGGAAAGAAGATACTGTAGTATGGTGGAATTACTACAATATACAAAGAATGGGAAAATTGTAGCTCAGGGTATCTTAGTATAGTTGAGAAAAATAAGTTATACAGTTATAAGTTATACTGTATGATATAACAACCCTTTGTTTGAAGTAAAAAGGTATCCTCCATGGATTTGGATATTTTGTGACTAGAAGAGTTCTGATCTTTTTTCAGCTGACTTCTCTCTCTGTTTCCTCCAGATGTAGATAACTTATGCCGAGAGTATGACAACGGCACGCCGCTGCACATCGCTACCACAAACCTCTGCTTCGAGGCTGCTCGCTGCCTCCTCCAACATGGCGCCGACCCAACGATAAAGGACGGAGCCGGGCGCACGCCTTTAGAATGCATTCCAGACACATCAGGCCTGGACGCCACGTCAGAAACTGCCATCATTGCCACAAAAATGCGAATCTTGCTGAAGGATGCAGAGCCACTGACATCGCAGAAAAACGCACCTCAGTACGACATGCCGAGCTACGAGACGGTATCAGGGAAGGTGCTACTGTCATCCAGGGGGCTGAAACTGGGGGAACGGGTCATCATCGGGGGAGTAAAGGCAAGTTACTAAAAAGCATGGTTTTGATGTTGTCATAGAGAAAGTTATGCTCAGTATGATGTTCTCTTGAAAAAAATATGGTTTGGCTTTTGATACACGCTGAAGGTAAAAGATGAAATATTTTGAGTCCAAGGACTTGTTTGAATGTTTTGAAAAGAAAATGCTTCTATTCATAATATTCTATAAACACCAACTTCAAATGAGCAAATGTATTCCACAAGATAAGGCAAAAGGATTTTTACACATGTAAACCTGCAGACTGAAGCACCAAGGAAAGTACCTACAGAATGGATATTATTTGCTTTATAACAGAATAAAGAATTTCATACATTTTTTTTTTCAGATGGGCACGCTCCGGTTCTGTGGCACGACAGAGTTTGCGTCAGGCGTGTGGGCGGGGATTGAACTGGACGAACCTGAGGGTAAAAATGATGGCAGCATCGGTGGGATCTACTACTTCAAATGTGCTCCTAAACACGGTAAGACTTGTTCTATTGTACAGTAGCACTATTTACTTTTATACATCAGAGATATATGCAGTTAGACTTAAACATTGTGCTTTTGAGGAAGCTTTTTTTTTAGAGGTCACAGTGGTTTTTGTAAGGCAACATTCTGAATGGGTTTTATGTTTTACATGTAAACCAGTAATTTGTGTGCTGATTCTTTTTCACAGTTTGAATTTGATAGAGCACAGTTGTGTTTCATATTTCCCCACAGGTATCTTTGCACCCCTCTCCAAGATCACCAAGTCTAACTCCCCTGCCACCACCCCCCGGGGCAGTCGCCCCTCCACCCCCCAGCGCCGCAGGCTCTCAGCACCAAAGATGGACTTCTCACACGTCACCGCTAGGGTGGAAACAGGTGGGGCATGAAGCATCAAACAACAAATTCAGTCTTAACTTTTGAATAGGCTGTTGATAATAATAAGTTTATTGCAAATTCTTGCCCAAGGGCTAGTCCTCATTCAATATGCTCAAAGACAATGAAACAGACTCCATATTCAGGAAGTGGTAATGGTAATGATCATTCAAGTTGTTAAAAATTTGTCCATGGATTCATTTATGAATCATAGTTAACGGGTGCTGGTATTAAACACAAGACACAAGTTCATGTTTGTCTCATAAGAATCAGCTTTGTTTCATTAATTGCTGTATGTAACATCACCATGACACCAGAATAATCTTCTTGGCAAGTTCTCTTGCCTTATCTTTTTTTGCTGAATAATACGAAGTTTTCTATTGTCTCTAGGACTTCGGAAAAGGTCATCCAGTATGACCTCTGAGCCTGGAGAGCTAGAGGTCGGAGACAGGGTCATCGTGGCAGGTCAGAGGACAGGGGTCATCAGGTTCAGTGGGAAGACTGACTTTGCTCCAGGTAAGGATGGAGACATGTTGGTATAGTGATTTGTCCTTCATTGGTGGGTCCCTTATATTATTGGAGATACCATAACTTGACAAGACTGGAGAAACGCTACAACTAAAGACATTGCAGCATTTGATACTTTCATGACGTAGCCGTGTGTATAAGATGTCTGACACACTAAGCATTTTTTTAGGCATCATTTGCAGCAACATCGTAGTACTGGAAACAACTTTGGCCCTGTGGGTAACATGGCTTGCTTTGGCCTTGAAACTAACAAAAAGCTGTATCTTTTCTTGTGCACATACTGGTAATGCAAGTTTTACACTTCAATCATTTAAGCAAACCTCTTGCAGAAGTTAATAAACTAGATTATGTCATACCTGTGACGCGAAAACGTTCGATACGGGTGTTCCGGACCGGCTGATAAATTTCTGTACAGCCCGGGCTTATCACACGGGCTCCATTCGAATAAATCGAACTGTTTCGAGTGGGCCGAGTACGGCGCCATCGAAAGTTCGAATACCTGATTCGGACGTTGGAACATTACTGTTGCAACGCTTTTTTTTCGAGTCTCTCCCTCGGTCCCAGCCCTCCCGCGGGTCGGATCACCCTCCGGCCTTCGGCCATCGTGCGATCCGACCCGCGGTCAGGCTGGGACCGAGGGTGATGCAGAATACACGGTGTCACCGTGTTGTATTCTATATGTAGAAGTAAAACTTTCAGACATCTGACATATTGTGTACCCTTGTTTTCCTCAGGCTGGTGGTACGGTGTGGAGTTAGACAAACCCCGGGGGAAGAACGACGGCTCCGTGTCAGGGGTTCGTTACTTCAGCTGTGAGCCCATGAAGGGTGTGTTTGCACCCCCCTCCAGGGTCACAAGGTAAGTCAGAAACAAGAGTGGAAGTCCAGGTACAAAGATTTTCTCTAGTGGTTGTCAGGACCTAAATGAAATGGTTGCAGAATCCACAAATTTTCTTTGATTTAGTCTTTTAAGTTACAATGTACTTTTTGTCCAAATTTTGATTTGTGCTTTTTGGTTATGTGCTCTTTGATGACTTTTGATCCTGCAGTTTACTTATTCCACCTATATGCATATGCCAAGCATAGAAAATACTCTTTATCATATTTCGAGACATAACATTTAAACAATGATCATTGTTTTGTTTGTTTACTAAGTTTGTTTCATATGCTTCAGTTTTGTTTGGTCCCTTTTATTTCCAGAGCTACCCCCTCTCGTATGGGCTCCATGGAATCTTTGTCAAGTGTGGGAAGTGACAGTAAGTAGTCAAGTGAAGGTCAAAATATGAATGGGTCAAGGTCATGTATTTTTTTTTAGATTTTTGTCTCTGTTCTCTCTCTAAGTAGTCAAGTGAAGGTCAAAATACGAATGGGTCAAGGTCATGTAGTTTTTTTAGATTTTTGTCTCTGTTCTCTCTTGTTCGGTATTGGTGTTGTTTTCAACTAGTAATATCTGTACTGTTTGATTGACAGTTTCGTCCGTCCACCGCACAGCCAGCAGCGCATCCTACAGCGGCCGCAGTCCGCGAAGAGACCGGGTCCTCCTACAGCGCAGGTTAGCGGTTATTGTTATTACAGACATACATGTGTTTACTGTTATAATTTTCCAAGCCCGACTACCATCCTTAGTAGTCACCACTGGCTCAGAGCCAGCATGCACAGTAATTATGGAGGAATATTCAGTCTATAGTCTCTCCCTGTCTGATAGGGATTTCACTTGTTTCAAATGTCAGTGAAGCTAACGTTGTCTTCCAGTATTTAAAATGAATATTCCATATAACCAGTAAACCACCAAGTCTAAAACAGCAGTTTTGTACAGCTGTTACAATGAAATGAGATTTGGGGATTTTAAGAATTTCAAAACCATCCTGAGAAATTGCCTGCTAACGTCCTACCATACATCTGATACATCCAGGCTAATATTTTCAGTTAGTGATGGCTGGAACCTAAATGTCTTGGGTCTGTGTAGTCCACAAGTGAACAAACAAACTGTACTCACAAACATGTTGAAAGCTTTTGAACTTTGATGTTGTAATTCCCCAGTGCCAAGGCCACCCCCTTCAAGAGATCCCTGAGCGGCTCGGGTCCTGTGGACTTCGCCCTGACGGAGGGGATGACGGTGCTGGTCTCGAATATTAATGAGCTGGGAACCATCCGCTATATCGGACCAGCAGACTTCGCTGAAGGAGTGTGGCTGGGTGTGGAGCTTAGAGCTCCAAAAGGTAACCAGTTGAACTTCAACGTGCTTTACTAGTTGAGAAGATGCTAGTCCATTTGCAAGAAGCCACCAAACAATCAGTAAAACCACATGACAAAAGTTAGATTGGAAGTTGCCTGACAAAGTGTATACGTAATCCTGTTTTTAAACATATAGAAAGTGGAAATTGTCGCAGGTTTAATTTGATGCACTTACAACACGGTCAATATTTTTAACAAACCTTCCTCAAGAGTAGTAAAAGTTAAACTACGTGATAATTATCAGCTTTGTAGTATAGTCTGTTGTTTTATCAAGTGCAGATTATACATGTATCATTGTTACCTGTATGCCTTTACAACATTGATTGACCCCCCTGAATGAATTGCAGGCAAGAATGACGGCTCAGTGAAGGGAACCCGATACTTCAGCTGCAGACCGAGCCACGGGCTGCTGGTCCGACCGAGTCGTGTGACGTGTCGCGGAATCAACGGCACCAAGCTGCTGGGTGGAAGAGACCAAAAGGGCTTTGGTCCGGGGGTCCGAGCTGACCGCAGCAGTGTGGACATGTCCTCCTCCTTCATACAATAGACTAGTCCTCGTGTATCCCATAAGCCACCTTGTTCAGGGGGGTTGAAGAAAACGAAATGTGTAAACTGTGGGGTGATTATTAGTTAATCTTGCTGTTCTTTGGAGTAGTTTAAAGTTCTCCTTTCAAATCGTACTGTAAAATGCCAAATACTTCTGACAATCCTTAGAAGAATCTGGTCTCACAACCAACATAGAAAATCACACGGTAGTCACTGAACCCGTTGGAAGAACAGCTAAGGCTGACAGGGCCTTCCTGTTAAACTTAAACTTATTTCATTTATCCGTTCATAGCTGTTGTTGTTCGTGTAAGTTTTTAGTTAGAAATGACTGCAATCTTCTCCAGCCTACCTCAAGTCTTATGTTTGTTCAGAGAAATTTTGATTGTTGGTTTTCAGTAGGAAACAGTGGCTTATGGGATACATTGTGGCTGGCCCATTGTGTCCTATGGCTGAACCTGTAATCTTATATGTGTGTTCAGCACATGAGTGATGTGATGTTTGATAAAGATAAAACAACTTGAGTTTATCTTCATATGTAATGACAGAAGCCCAAAGAAAGAAAGTCTGGATGACGGTACTAGAGTTTGGTTTTAGGGTGTGTATGAAATATGTGATTCGAGTCTGAATCTGTTGCTGGTTAACAATTCTTCATATAGTACAATCACAGTAACTTACAGTGTTTGTTTATGTTGTGAGATTTTTTAATGTTCCATATAACAGACACTGAAGTGTTTAAGAATATTTTGGATCTGTGTCCTTCCCTTTATAGTAGTCTTCTCAGTGATTCATTGAAATTATTGTATTCTCATGAACATATCAGTGAAGGAAATTACAAATATGGTTTTAGTACTACTTTTTATAGTCTATCATCCTGAAGAGTGAAGAATGCTCTTGTATTAAAATTATCAAATTGATAACATTTGCCCAGAATTGATACGTGCAAAACAGTCCTCATGCCAGCCAACAAGTTCAGTTCAATATACAGTCAGTCACATCAAGGAGATTAAAAAAACATGGTCATGGTCATCTAAGGATGTTGATTTGAAAGTACTTAATGCCCTTGAGGATCAGTATTTGTGAACATATTGAACTATCAATTATATTTTTCCTATCACATGAGAGAAGAGTGTCTGTACTTAAACATGAATGTCCCCTATGCACAATTTGTATAAGGCAGGTATACCTTAATCCTGAAAAATGTAGCTATATTTTGATGGAAAAATTCAGAATATTTTTCAACAAAGTGTAAAGTAAGGCCAACTTCTCACAATTTGGATGAACAGTTTGTATCAGAAGTGGTATTTGTCATTTTGTGTATGGAAAATTAGAGTATTTTTGTAGTTCAGGGTGTTCGTAATTGTTCCTGTATGCTGGTATATAATAGTATGTACTGGTAGATGTGTTCATAAATGGGTATGCAGTGTGGATGAATACCCCTTTCCCCCATGTGGACTCTAATAAGTGTAGTTAACCATATGCATAGAAAGATGGCTCTAATACATCCAACTCCTATCTGACAAGTGCAGCTCTGTTCCTCTGATGTATATATTATTACGCAATCTTTGCTCATATCTGTATATTTAGTAAGTTTGGGATCACAGAAATTCAAAGTATTTATTCTTTGATAGTTTGATAGAACTAGTTAGGTAACTAGACCTCTGTTCAGATTAAATGTGGTGAAAACTGTCCAACATAGATGTATTGTGTTATAGGGTATTTTGTCTTGAAGTTTAAAATGTTTAAGCTAGTACTTAACTTTGTGTTTACTTTGTTCACAAAGTGTTTAGCATAAGCAATGAAGTTACAGCCCTCAGGTGTAGGTCTCTTCAGGTAGATACTGGTGAAAAGATGATGTGGTGGCAAGTGTTCATATTAAGAAAATCCTGTTAGTTAGAAATAGGTCATATTTAAGATTCTATTATAGTTTCCCATCACCGCGATTAGCTGAGACATAGCTCAACTATACATGCTGAGTTTCATCGTACACTATGTCCTGTTTTGTTATGAACTTAGATGTACTATGATTAATCGATTAGATCTTCTCTCAATAACCAGACCATGTTCTTGCCATGTCCACAGAGCATTTTTTGTCAAGAATTGACAGTTAAGATGAACTGTGTGAAGATCATAAGCTGCCTTTTC
The DNA here is from genome assembly GCA_019207045.1 of Branchiostoma floridae x Branchiostoma belcheri. NCBI lineage: Eukaryota > Metazoa > Chordata > Leptocardii > Amphioxiformes > Branchiostomatidae > Branchiostoma > Branchiostoma floridae x Branchiostoma belcheri. The sequence goes on along the minus strand of CM033037.1, from coordinate 10,248,141 downwards.
TGTGTTATTCTGGAAAGTTCATACAAAAGTGGGTCAAATGTATTTCAGAAAGGAGATTTTGTCCACTACATGCATGTATGTATGTATGTAACGTTAACACATCTCACTGTACAAGCAGTGCCTGCTTCCTGAAATGCCTTTTCTTTAAAAAAAAGATAGATGACATTCATGTTGTGGATTTATCTCTGTTGTCCATTGCTGTTTTATCACTCTGTGACACTGTCAACCATCAAGAGATTTGAAATACATATGATTTTATATTCACAATGATTGTCATGTTTTTTGTGCGTCAAAATATGATTTATCAGTTTAGGTACCCCAAGGGCAGGATAGGGAATTGTGTATCACATTTCTACAAAATAAGATCTTGGTAGTTGTCATGGACATAGACAGATTGTCCCTATCAGATACAGACGATTTCCACAGATGAATTGGGAGGAGGGGGTGTTCCTAGATTTAAAAACACGTATAGTGTATAGTGTACGGAATTTGGGTCGACTTAGCTTTCAGAAAGAAGGTACGGAGTTGCCTTGTCCGTGTATAACGTTACATCTGTAAGTCAAAATTAATTCAACCTATAATTACAAAGCCGATGAACAGTCGAGTAAAAGGCCGAAGTTGTTCCATAAAACGAATAAGGTTTCTTTGAACGTTTATTCGTGAGATTGAGAAGCTCAGATCGGCCGGTGTCTCCAAGCAGATGTTGGGTGAACTGAAAGATCGTAATGTTTTCTGAGTAACGGATGGGCTTCTCTGACAGCCCTTGTCCCATACAAGCAGATAAACAGTTTAGTAAAGGCTCAATTTTAAAGAAAAACGTCCACATACATCCTTGACCCACTCATTACGTGAAATATATGACATGTACATGAATATAGGTGGCGCTTCAATGGGAGGACATGGCGTTACATGGGCTCCTCGGGCAGGCCCTAAAATTTAGTCTTTCTATGCTAAGTGGTGTCTTAAAGGTCATTATAGATGTATGTAAAAATGTCTTGACTACGTTGGGCGAGTTTTCACGGTCTTAAGCCTAACCTCTCGTGTGCATTGACATTTTGCAAGTCGGAACTACATACCCTAATAGAGCCCAATCTGCAGTACCACTCTCGACCGTCTCTTGAAAAGTGGCTAAAACGACCGCCAAATTGCCAAATTCCCTGCTTTTCGGGAATGGGGAAATCGTGAGAGGCTCTTAAAGGGGTTTGAACTTTTTCGGCATACTTGACTTTATGTTCGAAAATACGACCATTTGAAATTAAGAATACAATATTCAAGAGATTTCACAAATAAAACTATGGGATAAGAGGTCATAAATGACGTGTTTCCTTCACCGTTAGACGTAGTCGGGCGCACATGTCTACACTGACGTTCTGAAGAATACACATCCAAATTGCACTTTGTACTTTATGAGAGAAGTAGACGGTGAATAAATGCAACGGGAGACTAATCCTGACTGTTTATTGATCAGTAAATTCAATTTTTCTTTCAAACTACTGAAGGCATTTAGATTACTTGTGGAGAATTTGGCGTACTGCTAATAGACACAAGCTCTCATCAAAATAGCGTCAGATGTATTTCATGTCAGACACATTTATGCATAATATGGCATATTGGTGTAGTTATGTGTAATTTGTTGGATGTTCCTATTAGCAAGTATATTTCTTTTGTTGTGGTATGAAATAAACCACAAGTAAAACTCTCGGAGTCCTACTTAATGGCAAAGTCATAACCAATGTTTACAACATTTCCTACAAAAATGTCTTACATTTATTCAAACTTAACCTGACAAGCAATTGCAAGGGTTTTAGAACGTTTGGAGAAAGATTCTGTTAAGATGATATATAAATGAGTTACTTACATATCATTATTATCCGTCCGAACAGGAAATCACTTCCACCGTTTACAGTTACGGTTTTCTTGTCTATGTTGTTGAAATTGTCGAGAATAGTAACGTTATACTTGTATATTTTACTAGCTTAGAACACAAAGTTCGGAATGTAGTCAAATGTACGTTGCAATTATGAATGTAGTCGTCTTATCCAACTAGCACTACGTTACAGTAATATTTTACTAGCAATACTGTTTACTAGGGAAACACAACTTGTAGATTTTATTCATGACTTTGTTATGATGAAGGACACAAAGAGTTTTCCTTGTGGTTTTCCTTGGGGTTTATCACACTTTGTTATATCAGCAGCTAATTGATTACACAAAACTCCTCCAATATATTATAATATGCATAAATGTGTCTGACCTATATATATGACGTTATTAGATAAAAGCTGGCATCTATAAGTAGAAAGTAGAAGGAGAAAATTATCGTGGATGAATTATGATAATGACCCGTTGTATTTGCTTTGTTGTATTTGCTACCGGTTTCTGTCACAAAATATGGCACTATCTTATCCATCATTTGATGCTTCAAAACCAGTTTGTAGCAGTTAGCTGCAGGCAAAACTTGTGAATATGAAAATATGAAAAGAATCTACATGTAGGTATATCTCCTACCATGTCAAATTTTTAAGTTAGAGATACCTTCATTCTGTGCTCCTGCTTTGGCAAAAATTCTACAAAATATTTTCAAACCATTTGATCCACCTTGGCAAATTCAGTAGCAAAGAAAATAAAGCCCATTACTTGATACATGACATCCTCTGGACAATATAATAAGAACTGACGATAACGCATAATGGTTTCATAAGTCAGAATCGACCATTGGATGGATGTGGTAGCCATTCAGAACGTGACAGATTACACTCGACCACTGGCAAATCTATTGGTAAATTGTAAAGTAAACATGTCATTTATGACCTAATATCCCACTGTTCCACTTGTAAATGTTCTTAAATATTGTCCTTTTTAATTTTGAATGGTCACAATTTCAAATAAAGCTAAAAGATTACAAACCCTTTGTGAGCCTTTCACTATTTCCCCATTCCCGAAAAGACGGAAATTTTGCAATTTGGAGGTCGTTGAAACCACTTTTCAGGGGACGGCCGGGAACGGTACTGCAGGTTGGGCTCTATTGGGGTATGTAGCCCCAACTTGTAGAATTTTAAAATATGAGGGGATTAGGTGTTAAGTCGGTAAAAACCCTTTCTACTATGGTTAGACATATCTACGTACATCTGCAATGATCTTTGAGACACTAACGTTAGTTGACATTAAAGAATGGATTTTTAGGTATCGCGTGAAGAGCCTAGTAACACCATGTCCGTCCATTGAAGCGCCTCCTACAATCATGTCTACATCGTGTTTTGAGCATGAATTAAGATAATTAAGGATATATTTGGACATCGTCGTTTGTTTTCAACATCTTTGCCTTTTACTCAGCTGTCCATCAGCTTATATAGGGTAAGGGATTGTCAGAAAGCCCGGACGTCACTCAGAAAACGTTACGATCTTTCGCCCCAACATCTACTTGGAGGTCAGGGAGCTGTGCTATTTGAGACCAGATTTGAGACATTTCGCGGAAACTGTAAAATAGTAATGTATTATGAATAACAGTTAACGTTATTACAAATGTAAGCCCCCTTGTTGACTCCTATCCTAGTCCGTGCTTTCATAATGATAACCGAAAAACTCCCAGCATTTAACTCTCTGCGGTACAAGGACGCCACTCTTGCTCAGCGGAATAAAGTAGAAGTGCAGCTAAGCCTGTCAAAGTTGCAGAATATAGTATTGCGCTTGACTGACATCGACGAAGCTACTCCGACACTCTAATCTGACTGATTATACCACCACACACTACACTTCAAGCCTCTCTGGCTTTAGAGTTTACAAATGGTATACAAATAGCGGGAATTATACAGAAAGAAGGTAAATACATTTAACATTTCGGTCGCACTATTTCTTTACCGCGTATAAAAGCTGCGTTGTGCGGTCCGGAGATAATATTGACTCTGATTGGTCGTATGAATGTACATTCAGATAATACTATTGATATATCACTGCACATCAAACTTTGCTGATTGGTCAACTAGAATTAACTGACCAATCGATATGCAGGTATTATTACACTGTAGTAAATTCACAATACGATCTAAAAGCCAACTTATTATACCGGCACATAGTAAAGTTCAAGCCTCACTGGCATTCAAGTTAAAATATTTACAAATAGTGTACAAATGGCAATCAATATACAGCAAGAAGGTGAATGATTTGAAGATTTCGGTCGCACTATTTTTTACCGCGTATAAAAGCTGTGTTGTGCGGTCTGAATGTGATCTTGACACTGATTGGTCGTGTGAATGTACGTTCAGAAAATACTATTAACATAACTGCACATCAAAGTTTGTTGCATGCTGATTGGTCGCCTAGAATTAATTGACCAATCGATATGCAGGTACTATTACACTGTAGTAAATTCACAATACGATCTAAAAGCCGACCTATTATACCGCCACACAGTAAAGTTCAAGCCTCACTGGCTTTCACGTTAAAATGTTCACAAATGGTGTACAAATGTCGGTAAATATACAACAAGAAGGTGAATAATTTGAAGATTTCGGTCGCACTATTTTTTTTACCGTGGATAAAAATGTGTTGTGCGGTCTGAATGAGACATTGACGCTGGTTGGTTGTATCAAATTACATTCGGATAATACTATTGATATTACTGCACATCGAAAATACTATATGCTGATTGGTTAACTAAAATGAATTGACCAATCAATGGCCAAATAGTATTACAAGCTACTCAATTTGCAGCATTTATTTCATCCACTGCTAGGGGTCGCTCTTAAATAATCAATGCAAAATCCCATTCGCAACATTAGACTACTGTCGTTCTTTCTTAATTCGCTTAGTGGCGCCCTTGACACGCAGAGAGAAGTCGCCAGTTGCCCGGATTGTTACCAATGACTATTTTGTTGTTGAGCGAAAAGAATTAGGTATTAACGTTACCACATTAACGGTAATTTTGATGGAAAAGGCAAATTACAGTCTTCTTATATACCGGGATTATATCAACCTTGAAAAAGATGTCCATTTTCTTACTGGTGTCATATTTAACTACTTAAAATCGCCCTGATATCCCATTAGTGTTGATCCCACACTTATTTAAAGATATAACGTAACGTTACATGTGTAATTTGTTACAGGTAGACAACTACTAGTAACAAATATTACCTGTGCAGCAGTATAATCTTACACAAAGTTAAGAAACAGACTGAACAATCTGTATTTCTTTTTAATTACAGTACTTCAATGAATGTACAGGAGATACATATTCATATATATATTTACATTGGTCTGTACAATAGAAACTTAACAGTAAATACAACAAACTCTTTTTTGACATCAACTTGAACTTAAATCAACTGCATCATCTTGGATTACCAAACTTAAGGCAAACTTAAGCAGGTTATAGAAAAAAGTCATGTTTCCATATCTTTATTTAACGCATCATAAACTGCATATTACACTCGCTACTCTAAAGTCCCGGTAGAAATCAGATGGTACCCAGGCTACTGCATATCAGACACAGCTACCAAAGAGGTTTCCGCAAAGTGCCAACTAAAGGTAATAACAAGTATCGCATGTTCACTACAATTGCAATCCTGTTAAAAAAAACAGTACAGTAACACAATTATGTAATAGATAAATCATTTGCAATTTGAGTGTTCTAGAAGCCACAACTATTTTTCTGGTTTACTGATCACCTGGTGTCTCTCATTTTAAACAAGAAAACTGCTTCTCTTACTATAGGCAGGGAAAATGTTATCCATCCGAATGCCTCAAGCATTCTTACAAAAGCTGAGATTCTTCCAAGGGTGTTGACTTAATTTTTATTGCAAAGAGATCTACCAACACTTTGGGTGTCAAATCATTTTTTACAATTAAACCCAATTGTATGGCACCAAAAGCAAACTTTTCCATTTTTTTAATCAAAATCTACAACCAACTCTAATCCTCTATCTTGTAACAACGTTTGATTGTTCCCAACATTGTCTTTCCTATATATACAATAGTTTGCCTTTAAACATTCATTTCATACTTGCACTTTCAAAAGAAAGTTCCACTTGCTCCTCTTGTACCAGCATTTTATCTACATGTTTAGATTTACATCAACTCAATTGAAAGGATTACAAAAGTTCACATGTTGAGCAACAAAGGTTTGTCTCTACCTCTGGACTGATTGAGAAAAACTCTTGAATCAAGAAAAATGTATCATAATATTACAGTGTGAACGTTGCAAATTGCTTTTATAATATTACAGTGTTCCGATGCCTCTGAGCAACATTTGCAAAACCGACAAAAATCGTGTTACTTAATGCCATTCTCATTAAAAAGAAAAATGGAAAATAAGTTGGGAGCATTAATACAGTGTCCTTTTGTAAAATGAGGACCTGTAACTGTGCTACATGTACACATACTGTACAAAAGGTACATGTATGCCTTTGTGCTGTTTATTATAATCTTCGCCATACAAATACTTGTAGCTTTCTTATCTGTATCTTCATCAATAGCAGGAGTTCATTATGAACATGATTTTCATTTTATCTTGTTCCCTTTGTTTTTTTGTTTTTGTTTTTCTAGTCCAACTGGCAAGAATCCTGCTCCCAGACTTTTTCAAAGCATCATTTCAGATCAGTTCAGTTCAGTTCAGAATATTAGACAATCTATAGATAGACAATCTAAGACAATCAATATAAAGAAATACATGAACATTTCAAGTATACAAGTTCTAGATAATCCCTCACTCCTGTTAGTACAATTTGATTGCTACAAATGTAGTACCTGCAGGACATTGTACAAAACATTCACTATGCAACAAGAGAAAGTTGCTATACATGGTAGTGACATCACTACACTTTCTCTCTTATTCCGTCTATTATAAGTTTGCTCCTGGTTTGTCCAAATATTGGATATACATATATTGGCCTAGCAAAAGGAAATCTTCACGTGACGTTGGTCACCATGGTAGCTCTGTTGACGTACTCGTCGAAGATTGTGCACAGCGCCTTGTAAATTGTAGCGAAGGAGGGCCGGTTGGACGGAACCTTGGACCAACATCTCCTCATTAGCTGGTAGACCTCGTGCGGGCAGGTGTCAGGCTGCGATAGGACGTTCCCATCACGGACGTATCTGTGGTGACGGGAGGTCATAAAATAAGTCAGGAGGGTCAAGTGTGTAATAGGTTCAACAGGGAACAGCCATGTACTGCAGTGTAATAAGTTCAACATGGTACAACCAACTATTCAACGTAGCGTAATAAGGTCAACATGTATTGTAGGGCAATACACGAAGTTCAAGGGAGTACAACTATGCATGGTAGTGTAATAAGTTCAACAAGTTATAACCATGTAGTGTACTGTAATAAGTTCAAAAGGGTACAACCATGCATCACAGCATGAAAAATTCAACAATGGGTACACTAGTGTATTGTAAGCAGCAAGACCCCTGAAGTCAAAATTGACTGTAATACGCATTATAAATACACAAAAAAATTATTAAGAAATGTAAACAGATAGTGGACCACACCTGATGACCTCCTCATGTGTCATGCCATAGTAGGGCTGCAGAGCGAAGGAGTAGATCTCCCACAGCACCACCCCGTACGCCCACACGTCTGACTCTGTGGTGTACTTGTTGTACAGTATAGACTCTGGCGGCATCCATCTGATCGGCACCGCATCATTTTCATCTGCTTTGTAGTAATCCGAGGAATACATCTGTCGTGCCAGTCCGAAATCTGCGATTTTTACCGTTAATCCTTCGCCGACCAAGCAGTTCCGCGTGGCGAGATCCCGATGTACGAAGTTCTTCCTCTCCAGGTATTTCATCCCGGAGGCGATCTGTTTGGCAACGTGAAGCTGATCGATGTTGTCCAGTTTCGGCAGGGTGGCCGTAGTCCTGCCCTCCCGCCGGATCAAGTACTGGCTGGAGCTGGACAGGCGCAGAAACTCGTTCAGGTCTCCGTGACCCATGTACTCGAACAACAGGCACAATGGCCTGCCGACCGCGCACACGCCCAGCAGTTTCACAATGTTGGGGTGATCGAACTCCGACATGAGCAGAGCCTCGTGCTCGAAGTCCCGCTGCATGTCTAAGCTGGCCTCGTCCTTCAGCATTTTCACCGCGACCATGATGTGGTCCTCCCCGGGCACGATTCCCGGAGCTTTGGCCTGCGAGAAATGATAGTTCTTGTTCAGACACTTGGCCTGCGAGAGATTACAGCCAGGGTTAAAAGGGTTAAACTAAAAGAATCATCATGCACAACATTCAAGAAGATCACTTGAGGTTACTGTTAGAATTGGAAAAACTGACAATTTCTTCTGTATTCTGTCATCTGGCAATACATAAGTTGAAAGTTTTTCCATTCTTTTCATTTCATCTACACCTACATCTACTAAACTAAAACTCAAAGCCAAGGACAGATATACCACAAATAAAATAGACAGTTAACGTTAATGGTAATGATACAGACCTGGAACACCCTGCCGAACGCGCCCTCCCCCAGGTCACGTATGAAGACGATGTCATTCCTGGGATACTCCAGTTTCTCCAGTTTGGGGTTCATGAGGGTGGGGGCCGAGCGGTGGTACATGGGGTTTGCAGGCAGCTTGTCCAGCATCAACTCATCAGGGAGGGGAGGGGGGGACGGTCCACTGAAGGGGGAGAAGGTTCAAACAGCGATTAGTCATCATACACAGGAGTGAAGAAAGGACTGACTCTAATCAGGCTTCTCTGACTTGTGGAAAAATATTTTAATAGTTTTTCAGATCAAAAACTCAAGGCAACTTGCAAAATAGTAGGACTTTTGCCTGGTAATGTGTCCTTTGTCCCGTCCTGTTCTTTCACATTTTGCTGTTTTGGGTCCCTCCAATTGATTTCATCACGGCAGAGACATCCTTTTTTTTTACAAAATAAAACTGGGTATATGGTAAGAATAGCTGTGCTTTCATTTTATGCTGTTTGAATCATCCAAAAGAAAAGGTGAAAGTAGAATAATTATTCATGTATACATGAAATACAGCATCATGAACAAAAGTACTCTCAATGACATTCCATATCAAGTATATAAAAGAAAAATGGCTTAGCAGATAAACAAACCAAGATGCTCAGCTGGTAACATATAACCTGGAGTGTTAGAAAGACGCCCAAAGTTTGTATACACAAAGTGGTCAGCCTCCAAATAAAAACTCAAAGCCAAGGCCAGATATATAGACAATCTGTCAAGAAAAGAAATTCAGACTGAACATGCAGAAAACCACTCAGAAAATCAAACTGAAAACCTAGTACAATCAAACCCACACCAGTAACAAACTTCAAACAAAGATTTTGGTTAGTGGAATGAAGAACAAAAGAGCAACTACATGGAAGTTGGTGGCAGTTAAACAAAGACATGCATGAAACAAAGTGGTTATCAAGTGAAGCACAGCACAGCAGACATCCTCCCACAAGAGGAAAACAGAAGAGCTAGAACAGACCGTATAGAATTGAAGGTGTTACATGGAGGAAGGCCAACACCCCTATAGTATAAGGAGCAACAAAAAGCCATGAAGATGTGAACACAGCGCCTTATTTGATAATGAAATGAAACAACACTGTGCAAACTCTGTGTTTAATGTCTCTCATTTCATTATTATAGCTGCTCATAATCAACCCATCTAAAGACATCACTTAGAGACAGTTACAGTTTACTTGCCATACAGCAACTTTTTGTGACTTACGAAATAAAAATGTGATGGCTGGAAAACAGAACCTTTTACCGAATTCTGAAGTGCAAAGTGGGATATTCAGATTTTACAGAATGATGTAGAAGTGAGGAACAAAAAAGCAGGAGAAGTGGAAAGAGGACGGTACTGTACCCTCCGTTACTGGTGGCAAACTTGGGAACAGGGGATTCCGAAGCTGCCTTTTCCGCCTTCCTGTCATGGTGGAAGTGAGAGACAGTTACAGGCAGGATGGACAGAAGGAGTGAAGAAGGATAGGAAGAAAGATAGAAATGAGAACAAAAACCTCTGTTGTTCAGTCACTCTCCCTAGTACATAGTTCTTTGTTAACAATGGCCACAATAACAGTTAGAAAAAAAACAAGGGTAAACTGTACGCATCACTCAGCCCAGACTAAGAAGAGAAATTATCTGTGGTTTGGAAACCAACAATGTCATATCTACCACAACAGAGGTTTTCCAAGCAAAGATTGTTAATGAAATTTTGTGTTTGAAGAGAGAAGCACAAGAGAAAATGAGATCTTCAAACAATTAGCAATAACAAGAAATGTATTGTTTATGTTGATATTAAGAATGTTGTATTAGACGCAGGGCTCAATTTAGCTTTATGATTTGATGGTTCAGAGCTACTGGTAATGTTCATAGCCCTTGGCTCTAGCAGAGACTGCACAGATTTTGAAAAAAGGCTGACAAATGCCTCTTCTCCGTGATCAGACCTAAACTGAGCCCTGCCAAACACAGAAGACAGTAGTTGGAATAGAAGAGTGGTGATTACTCAGATGGGAGTTTGGAAGGTGTGTCTTCTTCCTCCCTGGTGGAACGCACACAGAGAGAACAACATGGAACAATTGGTTAACTTCTGCAGTATCAACAGCAGGGTTCATACAACATGGAGTCAGATTCTATTCTCACATCAGTGGACTGACTTTCAAGTGTTATACTTCCAAAACTGCCTTGTAATTTTGAAAAAAAAGTACTGTAACACTAGTCATCTGTTTTTGGTATATAGCACGTTAAGGCCACACCAATTTAATCTCTTGGTTCACGGACTCCTATTTTTTGGAAAAAAAAATAAAAATAAAAATTACCACTCAGCAAATTTTCACCATTAATGAAACCATTCACCAACTTTCTGGTGTAGCAAATTGGCCTTTACTGTAAATGCATTTAAGTTCGCGGGGATTTAATTTCGCGGTAGCGGGAAAATGGACTTTTCGCGGTGGTTTTAATTTCGCGGTAGCACCACGCACTGTAGTCTCTTACTGTTATGGAAAAATGTTCGCGATGGTTTTAAATTCGCGATGAAGCGGCCACCGCGAAAACCGCGAACATTAATCCACCGCGAACATTTCTGCATTTACAGTATATCATAAGCTCTTTGAAGTGTGCGTACAGGTGCTGTTACTGTACAATAATAGTGTTTTTGTACTTTTTTCAAGCTGAAAACTTTTTTTCCTTATGTTTTGTATTAGCCGTTACCTTTACCCCAACCATTTTACAATTTTTATTTTTATTTCGCCCTCTCGCTCCATATTTTTCATGAAAAAATCCGTGAACCAAGAAATTAAATTGGTGTGGCCTAAAATTGTTTTATAAAATTGCATAAGAAAGCAGTTTAATTTTTTCCATAAAAGTGACACAACCTTTTTGCTCTCCAATCTTGATTCCATGTGTATGAAGCCTGATTGATGTATGCACCTATCAAAGTAAACCCCACATAGAGACGGGTGGTGTCATGAACAAATCTACCATGCAGAGTTGATGCATGATTCTATATGATTTTCTCCTATAACAAAGCTGCATGTACATTATAATACATTGTGAAGATTATTTCAGATGTCCTTCAAGTCTTCTGAGCTACGAGACATGTCTTAAAGAAACGTGCAAGGAATGAACACGTGGCAGAGGAGACAAAAGTGACAAGAACAATGGAAGAAATGAGTGACTGAAGGATGGGTCACCAAGCTACAAAAATAAGAGGATTAAAATTAGCTTAGATGGCTACATTAAAAATTCTACATAGTCCATCTTCAAGTCATTAAAAATAAGGACATTTTTGGAACAGATGTAAAGCTGCCAATATGCATGAAACAAAAGATGATTCTGAATTATTACAAGTTTTGGCGGCAGTCGGATTTTAAACAGGGGTATATGATGTTAAGATCTAAATGTGAGGGGACTAAGGAAAGGTATATGTTATGCAGTGGAATTACATGTAACACAGGTTAACACCATGTGAATGGTAATGACCTCACTAGCAGCTGTGGAGTAGACATCATTAAAGACAGTAGCAGTGTTAATTGCATCGTATCCTACTGTGAAATGAAGTTTGTAATGACAATGAAATGATAATCTTAGTATCAGTTCATCAGTCCTGGTGATCCTAGAGTGCTGTGGGCTGGAGATTATCTGGAAACTATCTGCCTCTGGGAGACCTTCATATTTAGTCCAACAGAAAATATGATAATACAATTTTTCCTCAGAATAAACGATTGTGCCTAAACTGTTGTAGATTCGGGAACACAAGCATTTTCTTTTAAGAAAAAGCAAAATCAAATGATTTCTTAGGGATAAGATTTTGGGAAATGTAATGTTATGTTATGTTACATGATCATCTTCCAAAAATTGGTACAACCCAAGAAAATTTATTTTTTCAAAATACTAATTATTACTTTCAAGCAATTCCACATGTTTCTACAAAGCACACAGTCAATCAGAAATAGAAGCCTTGGCATTTCTGGTTGAAAATAGTACCAAAAAATAAAGCTTTACAGATCAAGTAGAACTGGAGCCAAGACAGAACAGGTTCAGCCATGTAGCCACAGAGACAGTTGAGTCATTGTAAGTTCTGAACTAAAGACGTCCATAGTGCTGAAATGCCTTCCACTGTCATGTACAAAAACGTAAATGTGAATGCGCCATTTTCTGAGCTTTTTCACAACATTCCTTGCTTGCAGCTCTATACTTTTTTGGTCATTTGGTCAGTCCCTTAAATTTTGGTCTGCATTTCAACAGTGGCAGTTTAGAATTGGAAGTGCCTTCCACAGTCATGTACAAAAAATGTGAATGTGAATGTGCCATTTTCACAATGTTCTTTGCTTGCATTTCTAAACATTTTGCTCATGCATATAATGTTTAATTCTCAAAAAAACTGTATTTTGATGGTGGCAGTTCAGCATTGGATGGCTCTAGTTGCTGGTATGTCTGTGCCCAGCACATGGATACAGCAGGACAGACGGCCTGCCCGTGCCAGCGGAGTGACTGTACCTGTAGTGGGGATAGAAGGGCAGGGAGCGCGGACGCAGAGAGCTACAATACACAGAGGAAAGCGGGGAGGGACAGGAGCGGAAGCTGGAAGCACGAGGAGGAGGAAGGTCGTAGCTGACAGCTTGCGCAGCAGCAGAGGCGCTGCAAGTACAGAAACACAGTTAGACTCTTCCTGTTTTCTCTCTTACTACCATGTTACTCTCTATCACTTTTGTGAATACGTTCATCAGGCTGGTTGATTATCAGATATTGGAGTTTTTCTTGTATCCAACTAACGTTAGGTCACCTTTATCTCCTTAACCCGCTGTATAAAAAAAATGTGTAATATCTAGGGATTTCAGGTTAATGCACGTGGATTTCAAATTGAAATATTTTCAAAATATTGCAGTGTGAAACTACTGTCTTTCAACTTGACGATCACAAAATACCCTATTTTTAAATACAACGGATATATAGGTAGCCCCACGGATAAAGGTGACCTAACGTTACATGTAAGTTGTTCTCCCTACCTCCCAATTGTTTTGTTAACTATTCTGCTACCTTCCTAACTACATGATTGTATAGAGCACAGAGGAAGGTAGAAGAAGGATAGCTTAAGCCTTGAGATGTAAGAAGAACAGCTTGTTTGGGTACAAGGAAACTTCGATATCTCAACCACTTTTCCTCACATGCCTTTCATATGGCACATGCTGTTTTACTGTTTCTTGCTCTACTAGACACTTTCACAGAATTGATTTCTTCATGCTTCTGCCAAAATCATTTTGCTTCAAATTACAAGGCTGTTCAGTGACAATCTTAAGCCTTGACACTTTTACAGATATTGTCACATAGCAGAAGTGTATACATTGTCTTCTACAAACCAGCTATTCAGGAGAAAACAGTTCTGGGATATGCTGAATTGTGACTCCAAAGTCATTGTGCTAACTATACTATTTGTCCAAGCATTTACAAACATTTTGTCACTTTTGTCTCGTCTGCAAAACACAACAGCCACCTATATGTACAGGTAAACAGTGATGACAAGTGCAGGTATTTTTGTAACCCTACTACATATGATCTAACAAGACTGCACATTGACTACTACATGTGTACATTGTGACCATGTACAAAAGATGAACATTTTAGTCAAAATAAACGTCACCTCGGTGCAATTCTAATCAACTATTACTACCAGCAAGAAACAATCATTAAATTTTGGTGATGTCTCATTCACTTGTTATAGTCATTTATTATATCATATATTCATTCATTCCACTAAGCAAGCATTTACATTTGAAATACAACTTCTAGAATCTAAACCTATATTCAACATCATTGGTGAATCACTGCAACCAATCAAAATTGAGAACACAGTTCACTGCTTGGCATGCACTACTATGCTGATCACAGGGGTAACTCAAATGTTTTGCTGGTCCAGGAACAAAAAGAATTCTGTTTAAATTTCAAAGCATTCCTTACTCCGTAACTGTTAGTACATGTACTAGGTGCTATGTTAGATTTCTGTTCATGTAGAGAGAATGACTTACTTCCTGCTGTACTGCTTGAGGAGTTTGTTACACATCATGAGGATACAGACCACCAGCACCAGCACCACACAGCCAGACACCGCCGAGATCACGATAATCAGCGTGGTGGACGACAGCACGATGTTCTTCTCCGCTACCTGCAGCTCCTCTGTTGCCACAGAGTCCAGCGGGATGGTGAAGTTGTCTGGGGGGAAATTGATGGCTTTAAAGTTAGCTATTTTGGGGTGTAGACTTTTCAGGATCACTATGGGAGTAGAGCAACATAATCAAGAAAAGAGATGTTTACATCAACATACTATAGAAAGTTAAGTTAGAGCATATTACAGTGTACGGCACTGTGAATGCACACAACCAGTTTAAGGTAGCTACAGGTTAAGAAAAAAGTATTGGTAGCTGTCAGACAGAGAGAGAGAGAGAGTGAGTGAATGGATTCTGTGCAGGGTTGTCATGCAGCCTACCGCCGAACACATTCAATTTTAGAAAAGCAAAACTTGGGGGTCTTTACAAATCATTTTTACGGGTCCTATCACCTGCTTGACAGATCTCATAGTCTTGATAAGTAGTTTTGAAAGAAATCATGGACAATTTAGACCAAGGCATTAACCTTTTCTCTCTCTTTTATGGGTTGGAATTCACTTATTCAATATCCTTAAAATAAAGAAAAACCCCAAATGGACCATAATTTCATCTTCTAAATAACATGCTGCTTTCAACCATCTACATGTATTGATACAGGACCTACACCTAGTAACAACCCTGCCTTAGCTCACACAGCATGCCCATTTGTTTGTTTGTTTGTTTGTTATACCTGACTTGGGGTCAACAGTACCCTCGGGTACCACTAGGGGTCTCTGCGTGCTCCCTGCGACAGCCTCTGCAGGTGATTGGGCGTTGTTTGCCTGAGGAGGGGCTGTGGTGGCGCGATGGAAGGGGACAGAAGAGTTGGAGATATCTGTTGCAGAAGGAGGCACAGGAGAAGGGGGGCCTGGGAGGGATGGAGTGAGAGAGAGGGAGGAGGGAGGAATAGAAGGAGAGGAGAGGTGGAGAGAAAACACAAGTACACCCGGTTTGGTTCATTGTCTTCGTCATTGAGGTCCAAAATTGACAGGAAATGGCATGACTGGTTGGTTGATGGGAAAAATGATGGATTTCTAACACAAAATCCGCAGGCAACTGATTGGTTGTCAAAAAAAGGGAAAAGGGGCAAGGTCAACTGTATGAATCACAAAAAAGATACTAAAATCAATGGAATATACAAGTTGATCACCTACTACCTTTAGAAGTGCAAAAAGTTAACAACATGCTGAAAAACTGATATAAAAAAGCACATTACAAGCTTAATGCCAAAGTGAGATGAACAGAAACTACCAGTAATATTGACTACTACCTTGAACATGAAAAAACTTAACATGGTAGAAAAAACTTTACCTTGCCATGTAATGCCTTCCATATCTTTTAAGGCGCAGAAATATTAAATAATGGAAAAAAAAACTGCTTAATCACACTTAAATCTACTTTGCTTCTGTAAAGCTATTACTCAAACTTAAGCCAAAGTGGAAGAAATATGTTTATTCCATACATTTTTTCACAATTATAACGTCAGTCAAAAAATACAACTATCAAAATGTCCATTTTTTCAGCGTGAGTTATCTTCATATACAGGCTTCTATTGCACAAAAATCTATTAATCTGAAATCATATAGCAGCCAAAAAATTCACCATTAAATTGTGTTTAACAATGTTTGTCATAGATGTAAAATGTACATATGTTGAGACTCAAGTGCATACATCTTCAATTCTTCAATTAGCCATTTACTGTATATGCTGAAAATTTTCTATAGGTCACAGGTATGAGTGCTTCCCTTTTAAGTATATGTTACGGTATACTCAACTGTCAAAATAAATTTCCAATCATGAATTGAGTTTGGTCAATCCTGTAATGATGAATGAACTACATTCCCACACCGTGCTACATTGTGCATGTGACCAATACTAATGCATCAGTGAGAATGTTTGTAATAGCAGTTAAAAGCTGGTTTAGGGACCCTGCATAATCCTATGCTGCTGGATGGACAGTGATTCATGCAGGTTTCACCTGTCATCATGCCCACCAGCAGTTAGACAAAGCAGATGCTTAGGGATATATTACTACTTGCCCTCTGTCACCCAGACAGATGCATTCTTTTAGAAACAATAAACTATCACATGCAAAAATAGAGTCACACGACTGACATCAGCGAATTCTGTACAACATGAAGTATGCTCGTGTCTTGCATTTACACCCGTTTCCATGGAGAGGCACGCCCAGCCACATAGAACGTCATATCAGATCCCAAATAAACCTCCAAGGTCAATAATAAACATTCCGGATGAAAATTCTTCACATGGTTCTAAAGAAGTCCAACCAGAAACAAGGCCATGCATGCCTAAGATACAGTTACTGTAGTTTAGCTAGGGCAGGCATTCAGACAAAAACAGCACTATCGAATGTTACTCAAAAGGCAAAGGTTAACATAAACCGAATTAATACAACCAATTATGTATTATGTATCTTTGATAATCCTAAACTTGATCTGTCTGTTGATATTTCTGAAATGAAAACACTGAGTCACCATTCTTTGTTTTCATCAACCCTGTCAAATCTATTGCATAGATAACATTTCATTCTCAGCAGTAGTCCACTGTCAGTTTTTCTCCAAATCTCTACTTAATTCTGCTACTGTAGTTTTCTTTCTTTCAATCTTAGGGTTCCAAATTCAATACAGAGATCTTGAAATTTACATGTGCAACTTACTTAGCCACAACAAAATTTGATGCAATAGAAAGTTCTGAGATTTCAACTTTTACATTGGTAAAAACAAAATTGATAAAATGATAGCAGTAATCAATTTTTGATGATTGTACTTAGACATCAAATCAATTCAGGACTAAGCTGTATTATTTTGATAAAAAAATATAACTGCAAATCAACAGTTTTGGGGTATCAAATGTAATCCTAAAAACAGCCACACGTCACTCAACAAGTGTAAACAGCAAAAATACACACACACCAAACAAGACTTCAGGCTAAAATGCTAGCTTAGACTATCTTTTTAGTTCAAACACCTAACATATCAGTACACTTAGCATCCAGCAACAGACTAGTAAAACCATCATCAGGCCCTTCTCAGCTGAGAGAAGTGAGCTCCCTCCATTCCCGCCACGCCGTGCCTCATAAGTTACAGGTGCATCAGTCCCTTCCCCTCTCTCATTATGATCAGCCCCTCTGCTTTGCTCATCAGTCCCTCCCGCTTCCTTATTAGTCCCACCCCCTTGTTCATTAACCCTGCCCTCTTGCTCGTAAGGCTCCTCTAACTCTTCCTCCAGCTGTGCAATGGTCTCTTTGGCCGACTCGAGTTCCTTAGTCAGCATGTTGTACCGTGATGTCATCTCCTTCTCAAGGGCTTTTACAGTTTTGTCCAGCCTTCTCAGCTCGCGGTCTGTTTCTTCTTCTTCCTCCGCGAGCTTGTTCATGTTGCGTACGAGAGTCTGGAGGACGTCCCAGAGTGTCGTGATCTCGTCCTGCAAGGCCTGGTTGCTAGGCTGGGAGGGGACAGGACTGACGCTGACCTGATTGGTTGTGGCTGTTGTCTCGTCGTACCAATCGCCACTCGGCGTGGTACCCGCAACGGTGGTTGTCACGTCACGTTCTAGCTCTTCCTCAATAGCCCACTCAATTTCACTTTCAACCTCTTTTTCAAGTTCTTCCTCTTTCTGTTTTGCAACAACTTGCATGTCTAGGTCGATAAAGGTTTCTTCAGTCCCGTCCTCCATTTGGGCTATTTCAGGAGGGAACCGGGGCAAGGCGGTTACGCGCCAGTCCTTTCTCGTAGGCGGGGTACCGTGTACCTCGTCTTGTGTAGGCGGGGTTCCTCCGTACCACCACATGAACTCCTCCTTACCATCCGACCAATATGGAAAGTCATCCCTGCCGAGCGTCCAGGTTTCCTCGTTTTTGTCGGCGTCAATTTGTACGGTACTTGTGTCTTTGATGGAAAGAAGGAGGAATAGACAGAGAGGAGAAAGAAGAGGGGAAGACAGACACAGGAAGGGAGCCTGACACATCATTCTACTAAACCTTCAAAGCCTAAGAAGTGACAACGCAAAATGGCTGGATAGATTATCAACACACATGGATGCTGAACTGAAAAAATAATTGGCACAAAAAACAAACATGAGAAATAATGAGTTGGAGACACAGCATGTATGATGAAAACTGACAAGACCAAAAAAACAAAACTACTAAATGACAGGGGACAAAAACATCAGGATCACTCAGCACTTTTGTCATCGATTTTCTTTGTACTCTTGTTTGTCCATATCCTTGAATAATTGCTGGAAATTCAATATTAAATGGTATTTACAAACTCTTGACAGAAACTCAGTTTCAAAAACACACTCATAAATGGATGAAGTTTGTTCTTCCTTCCTTGTGGCAGACTTTTTTTTTCAAACTCAACTTCAAAGCCTCTGTAGATCCAACTCACAAACAAGACTTAAACTTCTTTCACCAAGGTAGCAGGGTTATGTCTGTAGGTTTAAGTCAAACTTTTTAAATTCCACTGCCATATTGTCTTTAGTCCATAGTTTAGTGTCTTTAAAAGGAACAATGTAAAATGGATCAGCATGCATCACATGGCTGAATGTACAGGGCATGTCACCATGGCAAACTGATCACAGCCACACCTACCGTAAAGAGATTTACACAAAACAGTAGAGATGACATTTCTTCCAAGGGTAGAAATGTCTGACTATTGCTTATGTATGATTTGTTAACCTCCCTCATGCACACCCACGTTCAAGTACAAGATACGTGTCAACAATGCAGTATATATATATAAGAGAATTCATCTCCACTGGTGGCAGTAACTAGGTTTCCCATTAGGTTAATCACTATAGCGAAATCAATTGTAAATGGGAGACCTTGTTACCTGTGATTTCTGCCACAAGGGGAGATAAATAAGACTCTAATAGTGTATTGTTGACATGTACCTTGTACTTGAATGTAGGTATGCATGAGGGACATTAACAAATCATACATAGCAATTGTCAGAAATTTCTAACCTCAGAACTTGGGAGGAATGTCATCTCTAATGTTCACTGTAACAGTTGTTCTCTGTACTTCATCAGTTTGACATAGTGACACCCATGTGATACTGATCCACTTGACAGTCCTTTGAAGACATTATGATACATTGGTTAGGCACTGTAAGCAGAGTAGTATGTTCTGTGACTTACCATCCTCACAGCGGGGGATGTTGCATTTCTCCCAGCGCGTGCGGAGGTTGGTGGTGTAGCACCAGGGCTGGGGCTCCTCACCCCCGGGGTTACGACAGCTGTTCTCAGCATTCTGTAGCTCAGGGAAGTATTCAGGTAGGCGGTCGTGCTGGTGTGGCTCCTGTGAGACAAGTGAACAATCAGACATTTTTTGATCAACAACAAATGATATCTAACAGTAATATGAACATACTTAACATTAATTTGACCAACCTCTAATTCTAAGTAAATTGGCAGGTAAATGTCAAAATTAGACTTCTATTCTATAACTCTCCACGAGACATTACATGAATAAAATATGATTTGGAAGTTTGTGGTGAATGAAGAGGACTTTTTATCTTTAGTGATGACAATTCTCTTCTGTTATCTTTAAGTTAATAACCTTTAAATCAGAACTGAACATTGCTACTGTAGCTCCCAGCTGTACTGACCTGAGCTGCCCAGGGCTGGCAGGGATATCCTGACTCCGTCACGTTCAGCGTACCCTGGTAATATCGGCCCTTCCCACGGTAACAGTCAACTGGATGGAGCAAAAGCAACATGTAAGATCAACAGTTGCACATGAGTTAATGGATGTTTTAATCTTAATGCAATACATGTACATTTGTAGATCTTCGATAAGCACCTAGCACTCTAATGTAGCAGTCATCAGCAACCAAGGTAGGAAGAGAAACTTCTTAATTGCTGCAATTTTTTTTCTTTTTTGCATTTTGGTTTTGTTGGAGTTCTTTTGCTTGAGATGTTCTATCATGATGTACAGTAGAAGCCAGTTGATTGCACAACGGATTACCGCACACTTCTGTTAATTGTGCGGAATCCCCAAATCCCAAACCGGGGCATTCCAGCTGGATAACTTCGCATTATTGTACCACCCAGATAATTGCACGCAATACGCTGGCAAATGGGGTGTGCAATTAAACAGCTTCTACTTTAATTAGGATTATGTGTGATAGCATGTCATTGGCAAAGGGCAGAGGCAGATTAACTGGACAATGATGTCAACTTGACAGAGTCTCTGGCAAAGATAAAGTATACATGGAGCAAAATCATAACTTTATTTCCTCCTTTACTTTCAGGACACTGGAGCACCTGTCATACATGAAATAGAACATTTGTCCAGTTCTCGACCAAAAATAGAATATACAAGCACAATGACCAACAACATTCTTTCTGCTTGTCGCCACTCCGACAGATGACTATGCCAAATACGTCGCTCTTCCTCCATGCTCCACGATTAAAGCCGGGTGACAGACTGTGGCGAGAGCCGCCTGTCACTTCCCAGACCTGGCAAAACACTTTCGGCTCCAATAATAGCTCCAGCAATGCTGAGCACCCCACTCTTACCACATGGTATTCCTCCCAGTTATTCATCTGCATTTTTCCCAAGGTTGATGATTCCGAGGTTAAGCGGCAGGCTACGCAGTGGCACGAGACACGAACGCTGCCGTTATTATGCACTCTACAGGATGGAACCCTGCTGTTATCTGCCCCAACCTTGTAAACGAACTACCACGCTAGATGTATCACAACAAGAGCTTCTCCCTATAAATTTTCACTGGCTCCTTGCAGACAACCACTGCAGGGGGCCTCAACTGTCATAACCGAGGCACATCCACCGCCTGCTGGCGGCATAGCTGGCATACACAAGCATGTTTTCCTTACTGAGGTATCAAAGTCGGCCATGTTTGCTCTGAAAACTGAAATAGAACCTTAGACCATCAACGCCCGGTAGGGGGTGGAGCATATATGCAGGCCACACTTGGAGCAAAAACAGCATGGGTGGGACAAGGACCAAACTTCAGATTCAAGGTGACACCAGTTGTCAACTGTCTCCCCTTATTGATAAGGTCTGTGCTGCTGCTTTTCTTTCTTTCTTTATGCCAAGTCGATGGAATGTGCCATGATGAGCGATGACAAGGGGACAGCTGAGATTGCAACAACAAATCAAAGACAAGGCTTTAAGGTCGCACGAGAGGTCAAATAAGGAGGGCATCCTCTCTGTGCCTCTTATACAAGACAAACTAACAATAGAAATGGGAAAGGGACTCTGTCTTATACACATGTAAGTCCAACATAATCTGTGACTGTTTGTTTGTGAGGAAGCAGGCAATTTCTTTCTTCTTCAATAACTTTGCATTACAGTCCAAATGTTTTGGTCTATGATTCAGCAAAGTACAGTACATTCTTTTTTACCTCTGTAATTAATCCATAATGGGATGATAGGAATAAGCTACAGGAGCAAATGTTTTATGATCACACTTACCTGTCACCATCTCTGACTTCATCTCTGTCAGGGGCAGTCGTCATGGTAACATGGAACACAGATCAGAACAGGCAGGGTTAGTGATATGGCATCAATTCATCACATCAGGTCATCATTTACATATTCATACAACAGTACAAGATTTTAGAACGTCCACTTTCCAAACGAACTAAGGCATGTGCAAGAAGCTATCATCAACTCAACGATTATTGTTCAACTTGCTAAGGTAGCCATTTGGCACTTAATAATCTGTGTTGGTTGCTGGGTTTGGCAGTGGATGAAAGTTAAGCATAGCATACTCACCAAACACAGAAGCATTAGAGCAGGTCCTCGTGCCATTGAAAACACTGGGAAGGTCCTCGCAGACCGGGAGGCGGAAGTGGCCGCGGGAACGTAGGTAGATCCCCGAACGCTTCTTTTCCATCAGTAGGGCCCACTCCTGGAAACATAAAATGTTCCGCACTGCTAGGCACTGCTCTCTGTGGGAAGAAAAACAATACATAGTATTATATAACAATGTGCTTCAATGTTTCAATGTGCTATAATGTGTCTCAAAGTGTATTGCATTGAGAACATTTGCCATATCCATCCATACAGAATGCAAATAAACAACGACAGCAAATCTTTATATACTACAAGTAAAGAGCATAAAGTGTTTGAAAAAAAAAGAAATTACTGTAATTCAGAACAAATTATTCCTAACTTCTATCATACAGTCATATCATATCGTACAATTGCAAATTCTAGCAAAAATAACATGATTATGTGACAAATAAAGCTAGTTACACAAATGTCACAGGATTTCCCACCATCAAACAGGTGTTGCAAATGGCCCATAACAGTATCAAGGTACCACAATGTCAACATGTTCCCACACACCTGCATAGCGGTGCTGGGCGAGGCTCGCCAGTGTCCGTGTCGCAGTAGGGGAAGGCGTAATGGCACAGCAGCGCCTCCGCGACAGGACGGCACATGCTGCTGACCGTGCTGAGCAGCTCGATCTCCAGCGCCTGCACGATGGCCTCGTTCTGCTGTTCAGGGTTCTCCAGCGAGCTGTTGTACCACACCATCCGGCTGCCCACGTGTTTCCGGCACATCTTGCCTGAGTAGGGCGCACAGTAGCCTGCAGGGCTCTGGTACTTGCTGGGATGGATGGTAAACAAAGGTAGTAAAGTTAACATTATTCATTACAAGTACAGGCTAGTACTTACATGTATGAATGTTTTAAACTTATCTTTAGAGGTCAAACATCTAGATCCTTGTTTTATTTGCTACTAAATGTATATATATAGCATTAGAAAATTAAGCTTAAACAGTTAACACTGGCAGAGTGTTCTCATAGAGCCGGAGAAAGTAGGAGTGGTACTGGATGCCATCGTAGCCCCCAAGCCTCAGGCATGAGGATGGGAATCGGTACCGTAGGGTATTTAAAGGTAAGTGCAACAGATGTCACAGGATTCCATACTACAGACAGATTTGTATTTATCTTTAAATGCCACAACTACTACTATGATGCAAAAATAAGCAATTATATGACTGCTTTGTTATTAGAATATACTGAGACTCATAATATGCCCTACTCAATTGCAACACTATATCAAAGACTAATATGTTTGCCCTTATTGTTACAGCAATTAGGATGTTAAGCTTTATTCTATACCTCTATTTTGTACTTAGTGTAATAGTTGTTGCCATAAATTGTACCATGTACAAATGTCATGATTGGCTTCATCTGTCATTTCCTTCTCCTACACAGCAGTCATGTTCATTTTTCAAAACTCTTGTACGCATAATGATAACATTATTAAGAAGACAAATTTCATCTAATTAGAGCATCTATTCTAAAGGGTATTTGACAAGGGAATTCTTCTTCACAAATTTGAGATACAATGATACTTATTGACTGTCGGACCGTTAATCAACACTTAATAAGCACTTACAGTGCTCAAAAGAGTTTTTCTTAGACCTTGGCGTCTTAAGAAAAGTGTCATATTACGTAGGTGTAACGACTAGACTTTTCTGAAGGCTTCAATCATATTCATAGGGTACAAATATAATAATAAATTCTGGATGTAAACAAAAATGGTAAAATACACAAGACTGATTGCTGATCAGAAACAAAAACTTTGAAAGTTTGAGGGGCTTTGTACTTTGTGTTTCTTGTGGAACTGTCTTGATATACAGAACATTGTTATTGATTTTTATTCTCTCCATTTCAAATTCTATTTGCATTGTCTTTTTCTAGCTTTGTCATTGCCACAGGCTACTTGGACAGCCCTGGCTGTGAGTTCTGAACAGTCAAACCAATAAGTAAATACTACAGTGGAAGCCGCTTAATTGCACGGCCTATTTGCCAGTGAATTCCGTGCAATTATCCGGCTGGTGCAATAATGCGAAGTTATCTAGCTGGACCACACCGGTTTGGGATTCTGGGATTCCGTGCAGTTAACAGAAGTGTGCGTTAATCCGATGTGCAATTAACTGGCTTCCACTGTATTAGATAAATCTTTGGGATGACAAATGTTTTAACAAATCATTCATCACCAAAAAAAGAACACTGGAAAGAAGTATAAACAGTGTTATGTGTGATCATTACTCCTGGAAGAGTAGATGTTGCAGACTGTGAAAAGCAACTAAAGGAGTAAATAAACAATAAACAGGTTTGAAGTGTACCTCTTGTCCGTGATGACGACTCGACCAGTTCTACGGAGGACGGTGACCCCACCGGAGTGCTGGTTTCGCGCCTCGCAGGTATAGTTGGAGGGTGAAGTGGCCTTCACAGTCAACATGGACTCTGTGTAGGTGGTGTTGGTCTCTGGGTAAATCAACTGGGAAAAATAGAGGCACATGTATCAGTTATGTATCAGCTAAGTATGTACAGTTATTTAATCAAATCTCTTATAGGGATTTCACATTTTCAAACTGTAGACTTTCTACTGTAGACTTTTTACACTTAAATGTATGAAAGAACTTATTGTGTCATGCATTGGTTCCAAATAGCTGCTAAGTAATTGTGTTTTTAAGCACAATAATTTTTTGACTTCCAAAAGAATGTTAAATTAAAGCATAAATTGTGGTGTCCTTTGACAAATAGGGAATATTTAGATCTACATTATTGTAATTGACTCTAAACTTGCTCCCATGCAAAAACTTGAGCCTAATACCTTTGACCACTTGCCGGTAACTACACAATGACTCTACATGTACACTACAAACACTTATACCATGAACAATTTCTTTACCCTTTCCTTTACATTGACTTTCCTTGCTCTTCCAATCTGCCACAATCCAAGGAACGCACATAAATGTATCACACAATACAAGTGCATTAGAAATTCTGAAGGCACTTAAGGGAGCAACAAACAACCAAAAACACCCATAAAAGCTGTGGTACTAAAAAACACTGTGCCTTGTAATCAAAAACTATATGTTCCACTTGAAACATTTGCACCTTGGTAATAAGCTTATGAAAACTACCTTAAAGCTATCAAATTTTTAAAAATCAAACATTATAAGGCAGGGTCGAAAAATATTGTATCATACGTTATGCAAGTGATCTTTAAAACTACTTTCACGTTGCACAGGTTTTTCCTAGTGTTCTTAACTTTTGTCCTAATACAGGAAACACTTCAAAGAAGAAGTCTGAATCTTAAGAGGTAATTTGGATGCCTCAGAATCCAAAGAGGGACTTACATTTGTATAGCACATGTTAAACAGCACCTTTTTGCATTGGGAGATAAAGTTAGTTCAGAACACAAAATGCACTATACTCACTCTCTTGATATTTTGTATGGTTGAGAACCGCGGAGACAGCTACAGACACAAACGGAACAACAACGTCAAACAAGCAAGGTTGTCCCATTAATAGGCAACCACAAAGGCAACTAGAAACAACCTGCTACAAAATCTCCTGAAAATTGCTTTCATCGAAACAGTTAAGTGACTGGGAACACAATACAGAATTGATGCAATACAACATCTGTCAACACATGTACAGGGCAAGACAAGATTGGCACATGTAATTATAAAGGTTTGCCATGGGTTAAAAACATACTCAACATCATTCTGACAAGGCTCTATATAAACAGTCTAA
This sequence comes from Branchiostoma floridae x Branchiostoma belcheri, assembly GCA_019207045.1. NCBI lineage: Eukaryota > Metazoa > Chordata > Leptocardii > Amphioxiformes > Branchiostomatidae > Branchiostoma > Branchiostoma floridae x Branchiostoma belcheri. The sequence continues at coordinate 10,221,997 of CM033037.1, read as the reverse complement.
ACATTTTTAATACACAATGTACAACATATATCTTGTATCCACAGCACCTGGACAATATACTCTACTCATGGCCTAATTAACCCATCTTTTATTATTCAAATGTTTATATAGGACATTTGCTTGAGTGGTTGCTAGGGAACACAACACACTTCAAGAGCCAAAACACAAGATGTTTACTATACTCACAGGTTTGCCGTTCTTGTACCAGGTGATGTTGGGCTGCGGAATGCCCCAAACGAAACACGACATCGTCACCTCTGTGCCGAAGGACACGTTCCTATTGGACGGACCCTGTAGGATCTCAGCTGGGACTGTACAACAGAGTTATGACAATTGTCAATACTAGTCTATCTAACAGCACATTTTGTGAAGATACAGGCATGGTCAGTACGTAAAATAAAAATTGTAGGTACATGTACAAGAACTTCAACATTACGTACCTTGAATAGTGAGGTATGCATAGTTTGAGTAGGTCTGCCCGTATTCATTGCTTGCTACACATCTGTACCGCCCTCCGTCGCTCAACTGCAGTTCCTTGATCCGCAAGTTTCCCGACTGAAGGATGCTCTTTCTTTGGTCGATCTCGATGGGGTATCCCTCGCGCTCCCAGATGACCACAGGACTGGGGTTGCCTGTTGCGCCACAGCGCAGCGATGTTCTAGTGTTAGCGAGGGCTGTCACGTTGATAGGGGGTCTTGTGATCTGAGGTCCTGGACAGAAAAGGAAACATCTCACGTCATACAAGCAAAGAAATCACTTTTTGTTTGTGCTGTTTTTTCAAGACAAATCTGTATCATGGTCATAAGTTTAGCTAGGGTAGTCTTATTAAGAAAATCATTATTGCAACTTACTCTGACAGTTACGAGGAAGAAGTTTTACAACTTTGCTGTTATGCAATCAACTACAGATGCTAGTTTACAACTGTCTGTAAAGTTTTATGTCTATCACCTAAATCATTGATTTTTTTCACCCAAAGCAAATACAACATGAAATCAAGGAAATGACGTATTGCCATAAACAAAACAAAACAAAACAAAACAAAACAAAAGAACACAAATATTTTTTATATGGGTAATTTGTGTCAGCAAAACATAATTCCTTTTCCCCTTTCTCTTGGCTAATACATTAATGTAATAGATAAAGTATCTTGTCATTTTGAAACATACATAATCATGACTCATATCCGTTTCTACATGTAGGTACAGTTTCGTAACAAGAAATATGACAAAAGACAATTTGGAGAAAGATTTATTGACACAATAACATACACATCAAGAAGACAGAGAACACTCAGTACAATACTGTGCATCAAACAGCAAACAGTTACAGGAAGAAAGCTTAGCATGTTTGAGACATACAAATACATCATATATATTGTATAAACATACATGGAAAGAGAAGAAAAATGATCATGAAAGAAGAGATCTGATGACACATCAATAAGAAGTTTACAACAAGAATCAAAACATGAACTTGTGGACAGTTTATTGCATCTATAAAACATGTGTGGAAAAAATCTATTTGCACTTACATTTCTAGTACAAAGGCTGATTAAGCTACAAGTAGTGGTACAAGACCTGTTCTAATGGTGAAAGCTTTTATATGTCATCTTGCGGAGAAGACTATGCTATAAGGGCAGTACACTAATACAAATGTACGTACATGCAAAAGGTAAAACATGCACTCTGTGTAGTACCAAATTTTCTCCTAGGAGGGGGATCTTTAATTTTAAAACATAAAAGCACAGTCAGTCATAAATCTCAAGTGTCCTTTCCCCCATAGATTAACTTCTTTTCCTTTAATTTTCTTGTACAAGATAATATCAAGACTCCCCCTCTTGATGATTAAATGGAAAGGCCTTGGGTAATCAAGACTTGCTTCTTTTGTGTAATCTGTCCAAGGTAATCCAAGGTCAGCTTGGCTTGCTGGCTTCTAAAAGACTCCCAAATAAGGCCTTGAGGATCACAGGACAAACAAGAAGAGATAGATAAAGGAGATGGCAGAAAAGAGACCAGGGCTGGAACAGACAGCATGAAGAGAGAAAGAGAGAGACAAATTAGACAAAAGTGTTTTTTTCTTATTCTGAATGAGTCATTGAAAAGCAATTGTAATCGATACAAATTTGGTAATGACTTTTAGAATTATGTACTATATAATCCAAAATGATGCAGAATGCATAAATTGATCTTTCATGAAATTGTTGAAAATGTCTGTCATGTAGAGTATAAAATTGAACCTACTCAACATACCGTAATTCAGTTATTTTGCAGTGGGTTTATTTGGCGGTAAGAGAGAAAAGATTTTTGCTGGGATTTAAAATCACAGTTAAACAATTTTGTAGCTCATCAGTATAACCCTCGCCTGACGGGACAAACCGGATAGTGACTGAGAGAGTGGTTTTGGAAATGCATATTTGTGGTATCATGCGAGACCACAAATATAAAATCACCCTGACAGTTTCAAAACTTGCAGTATACATTCTAATGTTAATGTAAACATGACCCCCCCAAAAAAATCCCTAGAGGTACTTTTCCTGTTATCATTATGTCTTGCTCCTTACCTGTTCTGACATCCAGTCTAGTACATGACGACCACTCGGGTTGTGTCCCGTTCCCTCCTAGACAGCAGTACACGCCTATGTCCATCGTGGATACGCTCAAAATGGTCAGGTTTTGCCCGTCAGGCGTCAGCCTGGTGTTATTGTTCTCCCTGACAACCATCCCGTTGTGTGTCCATCGAGTTATGGCTGAGGACGCTGTCACGACGTTACAGTCAAACATGGCGCCCAGTCCGGTGAAAATACGAATGGTGCGGACGGGAGTGCTAGTGGGGCGTCTAAGGACACTAGAGGATGTTGTTGTTGTTGTTGTTGTAGTAGTATTAGTCACTGCAAAAACAAAGCAAACTCAAACTGGTTAAAAAACGTCAACAGCTACTTTCAATGGTTAGTACTGTTACTATTGAAATCATAAAAATAAGATTATTGGTTAAGAGTCCCTAACACAACACGTCCTCTTGTTTGTTCTCTTACATAAAATTGAACAATACACATGTCATGTTGGCGCCAAACATTGGTAACATTTCAGATATGTTATAGCTTTATTGTATATCTCTTACATGTAGTCGAATGTGCTGGACAAAAAGTCCCTTAAATGCAAAAGTCATGCATGTGCACTAAATGGTGGTCTTTCATCAATAATCATGGTACAGTTGCTTTCTATATATACCTATGGCAAAACATGGTAGGGTCTGGTGACTATTGGATTACATTTGCTCATCATTGGTTACTGAGTACCTTAGCTGAAGCTGATCTATCCAACTGTCACACAGTCATACCAAAAATGAACAAAATCTCTGGTATTCAAAACCCACCAGGGAGAAAAATCTTGCAGCCTGCCACCAAGTCTGCATGAGTACGTGATGTGTGTATACCAATCCGACTGCTAAATACATGTTGAATTACTTGCATCATAGTTATTCACAACACAGTAGCATGAAAAATTTCTTGTCTGAATACCAAGTTTAGGCAGGCAAGTGATACCTTTAATGTTCTCCAAAGAGGTCAACTCTTAGGACCACTACCATTACCTGCAATCTTTTTAAAACACAGCCATAGACTGTCCTAATGCTAAGTTTAGTAGGGCAAGTAACTGGGATTGATTCCATACCTTACCAAGGGTAGAGGTGAATGGATGTCTAGGCTCACTCTAACCCTCATGTCATGGGCTCTGACCCCTGATGGAATACTTTTGTACCTGGGTTTCATTCTCTTCACCCTGAAACTAATCAAGCTTTCCAGCAATGTCTGCTCAGATTGGCAGAGCAGCTTTTACAGAAAGTACAAGCAGGCTTTTTCGATTGCAATTTGGTTTTTGTTAAACTTTGCAAGAGAAGTTGTACTTCTGTAAGTACAAGTCTTGACAAGAGATGTGAGTAGAAGAGAAGAGGCTCAATTGGGAAGAAAAGAGGGTAAGAGAAATATTCTACTTTAACCCTCTCAGCACGTCATAAAATTTTTTCCTGTATACCATATACGACATATAATTTCAGTCTATACAGGTGTCAATTAGTGCTTTTTGTTAATTATTATTACAGCTGCTATGTAAGGAGTAGACTAGGAAAACTATATATTTCTGGAAAGCTCACAGACTGGCCTTTCCAGTAAAAGCAAAATAAACATCATACCATCAATCTGATAGTAGTAATAGTAATAACAATAAACAAAAACACAATATGCAAAACAAAACAAAAACATGTCTCACAAAATAAAAAGTCCATTCAGGGGCAAAAACATACTTTACTTATCCTGAAACTACACAGAAATACATTATAATACTAGAAAGGCAACATTTTTGAAAAAAATGCAGGATGTGGGCGAAGGGAAAAGAAAGGAAAAATCGCAAGAAAAGAAACAACTAGAATGACAACATTTTCGCGAAAATGCAGCAAGTCTTTCCCGTGGCCTTTTTTGAAGTTTAAGTCAAACTATCTTACACACAATAATAATTGCCATTAGGTGCCCCGTATTCTCGGTTCACCCCTATTCTCGGCCTTTACCTGACGTCACGGGTTGTGCTGTGTAGCAATTATAAAGCTGAAATTCATGATCAGGTTCAGGTCCGGTACCGTACCGTAGCCTCCATTCCAAATTTGACTTAACGCCGCAGGCGACAGACATCGACGATACAGTATTTGGCTGCCGGTATGGTCCGAGGTGTTGACGAGCCCCCCTCCCCACATGGACCGTCCGACCGTTTAAACGCCGTCTTTTGAGGGCAGTTAAAAAATAAATAAAAAGGCGTGTAAACTGAACGATGCTCTGTTTGCAAGATAAAATTGTTGTAAATATCAAAAAAGAAAAAAAAAAGGACAACTAAAAGAAAGTTGTTCCCGCCCGGAATCGAACCAGGGTTGACCCAGCGAAAAAAGCGCAAATGTTGCTGGTGCTTTAGCCATTCGGCCAAGCTTGCCGTAACGTTATTGCCGGCATTTTAACAGGTACATGTATACAAATGCAATGCGTAGCTTGAACACGTCCGTTCACTGTTTAATTTGCAAGATTCCAAGGTCCCATTTTCTGAAGATAATGTTTTTCTGTGCAAATTTATCAATCTTGTTCATTCCGTGGCGGGCAACTTCTTCCTTGAGCGCCTGTTTGGTCGAATGCATGGCCGATTTACTGCCGCGTCTCAGCTGCTATTATAAAACTGGATGCCGAATGACATTTTGTGTTCTCTGCGTTGATAGGTCCAGCTCTGACGTACACCCGAGACAGTCTGAATTTAGGCCAATCAAAAAGCTGGGAACGCGGAGTATTTGCTAACAGCTTCCATTTTTCTGAGTTTTGATTGGCTATTATCAAAATGGATGCCGATTGTGTCCTGCGCGTTGATAGGTTCACCTCTGACGTACAACCGAGAAAGTGCGACTTTAGGCCAATCAAAAAGCTTGAAACATGGAGTACATGGAGGCTTCCATTTGTTTCTGATTTCCGGTGAAATACTTGTAAGAAAACTATATGTGTGGCTTCGCCCACATAACAAGAGCAATGCTGGTATTATGTGAAGGGCATCAAACATCTTCACACTGCTCATCATCTTCATCGATGTTGTCACTGCTGGATGCTGGGGAGAAAACCAAAATATAGTTTATAACTAGAGAGGCGACATTTTCGTGAAAATGCATAATGTTTCCCTTGGAGCAATTTTTAAACGTACGTCCAAAATAAGAACGTACCGCAGGGCTCTCCCCAGAATTTTTTTTGGGAGTGAACTGTGAAGTTTTCATCTTGTACGTAACGTTAGAGAAAATTCACTCTACAAATTTCCGGTGGCTTGCTCTGACGCACCGTGCTAAGATGCCATTATATCCAGGGAGCAGACATGAAAGCGTTCAGTTTTACCGGGCTTTTTCAAGGTAAGCAAAAGTATTTTCTGTCATAATAAAACATCGTGGCCCGCTGTTCTTCCCAAGAAATACGTATTTCTGTACAGAGATGGCGCGAGTCAGAAATACACACCTCTGATTGGTGAATGGCAGCACAACAACAACAACTGAATACATAAAGAGGGGGATTCCCCGGCGAACTCGCGCTCTGATTGGTTGGAGCGGTGCATCATGGGAGCTTTCCATCGGCTGCTGCTTGCTGCCGCCATTTTTTTGTTTCAAAGAGTTACATTTTAAAACGCAAAAGAACGCTATTTTCACGATTACATTGGACCATCGTAGTTAAAAAAAATGCATAATCCAAAGAACTTTCCATTGATGGTGTCTCTAGCGTAATTTTGGGTTTCGATGCAGCCGTAATTGTGCTGAGAGTTAGCGTGGGTTTCTAAATATTCCCGAAAATAAATGATGTCGCATTTTTCTGGTGACACAAAAACAAAACTCCCGCAAAGAAGAAGCCTGCAACATTTTCGGATCATAGCGATTATTTTCTGGGTAGAATGTTCGTGGATGCGCACGATGTGCCGGCGTGCAGCCGCATGATACCTCAGTTATAGAATATTTGTTGTCACAAGGGCCACGGAATGAGAAAAAATTATGCCATCCCCGGCACGCTGCTTGCGTAAATTTTGTCAACAAAGGGACTTAAAAGGCTTGTAAAGCACGGAAACTTAGTAAACATCTTGAACATGAACGGCCTATATTTCTGTGGATCTAACGTTAGTGGGCATTCGGTAATTTGCGACTTCGGGGATGGGAGCACAACGTGGATCAAGGGGAAAATATGAGATTCGTGCAGCGTGGATCAAGGGGAAAATATGAGATTCGTGCAGCGTAAATTTTGTCCCGCTAAGGCCATGGAGGTTTGCAGTGCGTGGTGGAGCTGTGGAGCCGACAAAACACACCTCGTACGCGCGAGCCGACAAAACACCGAGCCGAGTGCAGCTGGTGGAGCCGACAAAACACACCTCGTACGCGCGAGCCGACAAACCAAAACACCACCTCGTAGACGCGCGCGTGACTGCACATTTGACGTATCCATGACAAAGCTAGACTTCTGCCCAATCAAAAAGCTGCTCTGTGCGGACTGCCATTTTGTGACCTTTGCGTTGATAGGTTTAGCCCTGACGTCTGAGCAAGATAGTAAGAATGTCAGCCAATCAAAAAGATGGAAACGTGGACTGCATGATACAACTTCCATTTCTCCTGACTTTTTTGTTATATGCAAATACCTGTAAGGATACTATATGTTCTCCCTTCGGGAAACATAATAATCACATGTTTTGTTGTTGAACAATTGTATTGTTGTATTATCATGTGAAATTGTTGTTTTGTTGAGGAAAAATTGTAGTAATATTATTTAAAAAATAGTACAACTTCCAACCACTTTCATTTATATGTTCACATAAGTATAACTACAAGCTCTGACAATATCTAAAAAAAAAAAAATTTGAAAAAAAAAATTTGAAAAAAAAAAGGTTTGCTATCGCAAGCCTGTAAAACAGAACAGGTTTTGCTATCGCAAACCTGTAAAATGCAGCTAGATATTAGCAGTACGAAACCGCAAACCTGGCATGAAGAGACATCAGCAAATATTCAACCCAAAATCCCCGTTGTTTACCTTGTTGTTCGTCACTTTCCCCGCTGGTGGGAGCCTCCACTAAATCTTCATTATCGGCCGACGAGGCCCCTGAAGCACACTGATTATCTAGCGTCTGGATTACGTTCAAATAAGGTTTGAATGAAGTCAAAATGCTGTATGTTTTCTGATTGATTGGTTCTCTTACAATTACCAGCGTTCTAGTTGTGGGATTCGTCATGATGGTGGGCAGGGAGTTCAAAATCCAAAACGTGACGTACGAAGCCCCGTACGTGGCTTCTCGCGGTCTACGGGAAAGCCACGAAAATGGCTTTTCGCGTTGAGAGGGTTAAAAAAAGTCTTTCCAAAACTTTTAAAAATGGAAAAACTTAAAGACTGTGATGGTCCCTAATTAGATTAGCAAAATACATTCAAAATTGCCCAAGAAAACAACTCAGGGAATTGATAACCTTTGGTCTATGTGTACAGGCAGCCACTTAAAGACAGGCCTAGGATTCTTAATACTCTTGCATATGCAATGGAATCAAATATGGTGTGTTTGATTCGGCAAGCTGCTACAAACAGAAATTTGACAGATTTAAGATTTTTCCCGCACTTAACCTCCTCATCAGCCACTTCAATTACACGACATGGCATTGAACAGTCCCTCACCCCCTCCCTTTTAAGTAGTACAGCCCATCCTCTTATCAAGGTCAAACCCATCTCTTAATTGCCCCTCCCCAATCCGCCCCGTCCCCCTAAGTGGTACAAAATCCATTCTTGATCCAACAGAAATCCAACAACATGGACTTCTGTCTGATCCGTCCTCTTATTAACATTCCTGCCACATTCTCCTACAGTTACTCAAACTTGGGCGGTCTGTACATCTAGCAAGAAACACTGAACGACAATGATGAACTGGGATGAATGGGGTTTAAAGATGTAGTGAGGTTTGAGGAAATAGCTAACTTCAGATCACTGCATCATTCAGGTACATTAGGTTTCAAAGTCAAAGTTTTCCTTTGTTTTCTCCAGTTCGTATACTTTACAAGCCCTCCCTTCTGCAAAAATAACACATTAATTACACTAATAGTACTACCTCTGAATAAATGACAGAGCAGGCATTATTTTCATTAATTTCCAAAAACTACACAACAGACATCAGTTTCTTCCACAGGGCTCGTGACTGCGACTAGATTTGGTCGCAATGCGACCGTAATTTTAATAATGCGCCTATTCTTTAAATGATGGTCGCACGGCGCGCCAATAAAAAAATGAGCAACGCCCTTATTTTCCCCCGAAAACTTCGCTCAAAGTTCAAAATTCGCCGATTTCGGCCTTCACCGAGCCGCCATTTTGATTCTAACTCAAGTCTCGCGCAAGTCTCGCAGTAACTCACATCTCGCGAATCGCGAGAGTCGCACCCCATTGGCCATTTCGGCGTGACGTAGCTCGCCCGGCCGCCATTATTGGTGGAATATCTGATATCCCCGCTGTGATCGCGGGAAAAATCACGCAGGAACGCTTCAAAAGCGTGTAACTTTGACGAAAACTCATCGAATGCCTAAAGTCCTTGGTGATAAGTACATGTATAGGATTCTTTTGGAGGTTTTTTTTTGCTTGTTTGTCGGTGGAATGCGGGGAAAACAACAGCTAATGCGACGATGACAAACTGGGGAGGGGGGCTGTGTCGGCACTGGAGTCGTAGAAAATGTTGAACGGAGGTCGCGATTTTTTCACGGTTCCTTCAGATATTACTTTTGTTGCAGTCTTTATTTTCAAAAGACTGATAAATAGATGTTGTTTGTTGGGAAAAGTTCGATTGATTTGCCCTTCGAACACATCTTTTCTGCTACATTTTTTCAACTGAAAATATGAATTGTTTGTACACAGATTTTTCTATATAAGTTAACACTGATGTTACAGGCTACAAGTAAACCTCTAATTTTCCAGTGCATCTATTTTCAGCTATGTTCTTAACAAAGTAGAAGAGATACAAAAGAAATACAAGATGTACCTGACAGTCCTGGCTACACTTTCTCCTCTGTTGGTTTGCAGATTTTCTTGTAGACTTCTTTAGTTTGTTGTTGTTGTATATGTAACAGTCACGTTTCACCTTTAGCAGTAAGGTTAATTTACCCTTCCTGATTGTGTGTATTAACTTATGAAACATTATAAAAATCATATATTGTAAGGAATCAGTGTTGTATTACTTGAAAGTGATCTCATGTATTCTCTTGTTTCTTGTTTGGTTACTGGGTAACTATATATAATATATAACACCCCTAATTAATTCTTTAAGCCATACCCATCTCTAGTCAAAAACATTGATTACCGGTATTGGAGTAATATTTTGTATGGCTTCAGACGTTTGCTTGTGCTCCCAACCTTTCATAGTGGTGCTCCTAACTTTTTGCTGGCGCTCCTAAGTTTTAGGAGTTAGGAGCGCCATGCTCCTAGGTCAAAAAGTTAGTCTGGAGCCCTGTTCCAAAAACATGTTGAACTTCTTCTTTCATTTGTTTGATTCACTTAAGGTTCTGTCTTACAATAAAGTAAGTGATTTTCATCATGCTGGATTTTTATCACACATCTAATGCTCTAGTTTGGAACAATTGTAGTGTAAATACCTAAAATACCTCCATCCTCAATGTCAACTTTCCTTTTTTTTCTCCAGGGGTTTACTCTATACAGGCACATTAGTGTGATAAAGCTAATTAGCGATCAGTCTTGCTTTGTTTCTGAGAGTAAGGCCACAGCTGCAGTGTTGTTTTATATCATGGCAGCTGACTGAGGCACTTAGTATATTGGACGTTTGCCAGTTATTGCTCTGGTGACACATAGCAGTACAGTTAACTCATAGCTGTTTTGGGAAAGGTCTGTCATTACATACAGCCAATACAGAAAAAGCCATGTAATGTTGCCTTTGAGTCACCTTAGAGTCATCACTGCAACATACTTCCTTCTTCTAGAGGCAGTTATAAAGCAGTGAGAGATATTGACTTCTATATTGTTCAAAATTGCCTAATTTCACATTTAACGAAATACGTGCAAACTTACGTAGTAAAGGTCAGACATCATAAATAAATTCTTAAAAATCGCATTATTAATAACAAAAGGAGCTAACTGTCCATTCCTTTTTTCTTCTATTCCAGTTCTAAGACCAAACTTTCAGAAGTCTATGATGCAGTTGGATGGATGGATAGATGGATGGATGGAAGGATGGATGGATGGATGGATGGATGGATGGATGGATGGATGGATGGATGGATGGATGGATGGATGGATGGATGGATGGGGAGGGGATGGATGGATGGATGGATGGATGGATGGATGGATGGATGGATGGATGGATGGATGGATGGATGGATGGATGGATGGATGGATGGATGGATGGATGGATGGATGGATGGATGGATGGATGGATGGATGGATGGATGAAGGGATGGATGGATGGATGGACAGGCAGATGGATGGATAAACAGATGGATGGATGTGGTTGGGACAAATCTATCCATTGCAAAGCCAAGTGACAAAGTCCGAGACACAAGTAATCACATTTGTTGAGCCTTACAAAACTTAAAACTACTTACAAGTCCCTCCCACTGGAACTACTCTTCTGTAGTTATGATTATACCTGTAAGGTCACTGTTCTAACCCCTGTGAGGTCGTCTGTCTGAACTGGTAGTGACAACTTCCCTAATCCTCCCTCCCCTGTTTCCTGTCTCCCTCACTACTGCTGTCTGTCACATTTCCGACAACCTCCTGGCAACAATAGGTTAACTTTCCGATACTTGTCGGTCTCCCTTCAAACTTGACAGTTACATTACTTCAGTAATCATTGCATAGCCTAAACTTTGGGAGGCAATTGGAAAATTTGTCACTCAAAAAATACGAAAAGAAAGAACACAATTGTTTGTAATGTAGCATATTTCCCATCCTTCTATAGACCATTATCAAAGTCTATTGGTTAGTTTAGTGGTTAATGTCTTTCAACAGATGAATTTTCCATGAGTGGATTTTAATGATTTTTTTTTTCACATTGGGATAAATAAGCCTTGTCCTTCATGAAAAAATTCACATAGAAAGGCCTCTAGATCTTGCATTCAATTTAAATTGATGAGGATGAAATTAATGATCACAGGTGGCAGCACAGGCAATGCTGACTTCACTGAACCCTGACTTTGAACTGCACCTGTTCAACTCCACACTTTCAAGTCTACTGCCTCAGGCACTTGCGGTTTTTGTGGTTTTGTAACTTTCTTTAGCGGTTCGCTGATCAAAGGTTGAGATTTTCAGTGGTCAGCAAACAAGCCAAGCCTGTCTCCTTCCTTCTGTTCAACTGGAGTTAACCTTCAGGAAAAAGCACTTAATTATTCACAGGGTTAACCAGTTGAAATGGCCTCTTAAGTCTACAGTACTGTACTATAAGACTCCACTATTTTTCTTTAACCTACCAAATAAATCAAGCCAACCCTCTAACTTCCAAGGCAATTGTGATACAAATTTGAAATTTGATATCTGAACAATGAGAATGATAAGCATGTTAGGCTGTACAGTTTGGGACTTCACAGTAGTTTGTATATCACAGTATTCAAAGCCAAAGGACCTGCTCCGTAAAATCGTGTTACTCAATGATAATAGCACAACCGATCTGCACCAGTTTGAACAGCCGCTCTCTTAATTGACTGTTCCCTTTTATAGCTCTTTGTACCGTTAATCACAGAGCATTTTATGTTGCGCTCTCAAATGGGACAAAAATTCTGAGTATGTTTTGTGATGACACGTACAGTAGTGATCAGTCAGGACTTCCATACATGTACAGAGCAATATGGGGGAGGGGCAATGGTGTTGTTTCAAGCTATCCAATTTATCTTCTTGGTTTTCCAACATTTTTTTTTTTTTGCAAAAAAATCAGCATGAGGTCAACATGAGGCTGATCGATGGGAGCAAATCTTGGAACTCAGCTCGTCAAAAAGCATATCCAGACTCAAAAATTAAAAGGTTGAGAAAGACATACCAAAGATGAGACAAAAGTTAATGAGCCATGTCAGGACTCAGGATACTTCTTTTTCCATAGAGATGTCCGGTCCTTTGCTAGCATGGCTCAAGCAGTGCAACTTTGACAGTGGGAGGTAAATGATCTTGGCTTTCCCAGATGAAGTAGATCCTAAGCACAGGGATTTATTGAGCCAAACTGTGTGTAGTGTGCTGGACCATATGCCACAAATGGTCAACCCAATTATCTTACCTTGGTCTCCAACTTTCCCAAATAACTATAAAGTGAAGAGAACAAGATGTAAATTTAAAACCCTAGAAAAAAAAAATATCAGAGAGTGATACACCTTCTTGTAACCATCAGCAGAGATTGATAATACCAAAGGACAGCAAAAGAGGTAAATTTCTGAGGTGCCTATCTCAGTAACTGTGTGATGAAATCGGGAGATTCCAAAATATATGTGATTAAGGAAAAAAGTCTTGATGGGAACATAGACATAAAACATGGCTTAACCAAATTGTGGTTTTAGCATTTTCCCTTCCAATTTAACGGTGGATGAACAAGGAGCATTTGTCAGATTTTACCAGAATGAGCCTTCTCCATTCCCAGGTATGCATTAGTTGCAATGTTGATGTTCTTTCAGTCAAATAACATTCAGTAAAGTGTTACAGGTAAGGCATTGCCATTTTATAAAAGATTGTGGAATAAATCTACAATGTCCTTAAGTCTAAAATCTAAAAAGTTAAATCTACTCATTTAATTATACACACTTACTTAACACTCATATTACAGACAGACCGCAAAAACCTTCCTAAGTGACCTGCTCACAAAAACGTTTTCAGTAAACATATTCCGTACCACAATAGAAGTTAGAACCCATACCTCTGGTTATGAAATGAGTAATTGGGACCAGGCCTGAGGTCAAAAGCTACTGATATCCATCACAGAACTGAAGAGAAAAGCTATCAAAACATCAATGTTATTTTGCTGCAGGGAGCTCCACACAATGTAAGGACCTACTGCAACATTCCCTGCAGGTATCAGGATACCAACAAGTCTGCAGGGTAAAAATCTTCTTTAACCAGCAATTAATACAAAAACTTCTTAGGAGCCCCTCCCCTCTAAATGCAAGTTTCTTGAGAGAAAGAATTATAATTGATTTCAATGCTCTATAAAAAGGGGAAATGTTCACTGTGGTTTTGTATTCTAGTTGTTCATAATGATCTCCTCAGTGCAAACTTATATCCACCACAAATGTTCCCCCTTTTACAGTGAAACCTTTCATGCCTGTTTCAACCTCAAACTCAACATCAACACTCTATTTTCTCCCTAGCTCCGCAAAATTAGATCTGTGAACATTTTCCCTTTTACAGTACTGGTAGGCAATTGTCTAAATCTTTTAAGATCCTTCAAGCAGAAAAATAATTATTCTTGGGGAATCCTATGATCGAAAGAAGACATTGATTCCAGTAGGAAAACTGTTACAATGGCATCGGGATCACAATTGTGCAACAAGAGGAGCCAGAAAAATCCATGATTGTTTCGCACCCTGAGGAGTAATTGATCCTATGAATTACTTTGTGAAGATTGAATTTTAATTGCCACGGGTGCCTTAACAATAGGTGATATGCCCCGGGGAATCTGGCTCATTTTTCTTAACAAACACACCCACCACAAATGAGTGTGATTTATGTAGAGATGGGAACAATACAAAACCATTCTTTAACTTTGATCTGAACAAGTAGCAAAATATGTTATGGCACAGTGGATATGTCTGTGGTTTTTGTAGTTGCCACTTCACCGTGAATTTAAAACCACAGCGAACATTTTTCCATGGCAGTAAGAGACTACAGTGCATGGTGCTACCGCGAACTTAAAACCGCCACGAAAAGTCCTTTTTCCAGCTACCGCGAAATTAAATATCCGCCAACTTAAATGCATTCACAGTATATGACCAACAGACAAAAACAATAGTTGATAATTCTGAATAATCAAACATATGATCATGAACACGAGTTATTCTGTTATAGAAGGTCTATATGAGGTCACACATCTTTTTGGTTTTCACAGTTCAACATTTATTAGCCAACGTACATTATGACAATATCCCATCCTTGAATCTCTGTGTAATAAGGCACAAACTTTCATTTTTAACCTCAGAATCTTGATTCCATGTTGATTTTTCAGTTGTCTAGTTCAGCAAATTATCTTCCAGTGCTAAATTCTTCCAACATGACAGTTTGTTTGAGATACCACAACCTGGACTCTGTATACTGACATCCAGCCTCAGTTTTATGTGAGATTAATTCGTTGGAGAGCAAACGTTATCCAAACTGAACTGGAAAAGTCTCCAGAAGTTATCCAAACTGATCCGCTAAGGCCTGCCCTGGTCACAAGGTCACACCAGAGGTGCGACATTCAACCATGAAGGGGTAAATATAACAGGATTCTATGAGAAACTCTACACAAGCAATATATACTGTACTATCTATAATGGCAATGGGAATAACTTTATCATTTGTACTGCTCATGTGACAGTGTAATACTATGTCAATATTTCAATACCAAGTCACCGTTGTAAATATCAATATGTCTTGTGAATATATATTTTACAACTTATTGTCAATTTAAACATATACCATCCTGGCGAATCTGAAGTGGAAATGAAAAAATTTCCAAAAAAAGAGCTACATATTGCTCAAAATCACGACCGGAGCATGTCCAGACCACAAGATAACGAAACCAGATGTTTTGCTGCCCTACTGTAGAAAGCTGCTAGGGGACTCAAAATCTAATCAATTGTTTCCTGCCAACCATATTAACAAACCAAATAGCATAAAAAAATCCATGCATGCTTTATCGGCTTATGCTGTTCACAACCACACAGACAGACACACAAACACACACACTTGACAAAGGTAACAAATTACAGATTCCACTCCTATTCCACATTGGCTCTAGCAAACAGGCCAGTCCTTGAACATTGAACTATAATGAAGGGAGTTTGGCTCTGGCTGATATATCCAGGAGATTAGTTTGATTTAGGGAAGCCGGCCAACCATCCCTCACTGTCGGACATGGGCAATAGCCACGCTAAATAGCAATACACAGGGCCAATATGTCTTCAGACGAGGAGCCCGCCGCGCTCTTATAAAACCACCAGTTGCGGGTTGTACGCAGGCTGGACACATACATCAGAGCAAGTCCCAGAAAATGAAATTTCATTTTCCTGTCAGGGGTGTCAGAGGATTAATGGGGTTAGGAAGATTGCCAATTTTATGGTCCTACAGTTGTTGGTGTAGACATGTAGACTAGTGAGGCCCGCCTAGACCAAACGCTGATAGTGATGTCAAATTGGACTTGGCAAATCTGTCATACTGCTGATCAGGTTATGGGTCAGGAAAGGTGCAAGCAAACTTATGAATTCAACTGTTGGTGATGGAAATATGGAAAAAAACTGCTGCACGGAAAATTTATACTCGCAGTGTATCCTAAAAGGCACATAATATGGAAAGTTTTTCCAGGATTTCGATCCATGGCGGTGCAAGCTACCATTTCAGCCCTGCTTTACACACTACTGTGATGCCAGATTGGTCCAAGGAATGACCAAAAAAATATGTTAATTGGACTGAAAGTCAAAATTGAAACAGAAGTTCAAAGTGAGCAATATGGGTACAGGATTCCTCAAAAACTCTCAGTTTTCATCTTGCAAAGAAATGTCTGACAACCATGTGCTTTGACTTTTAATGGAGTTACTTGGTCCTGTAATTTTGCAGAATGCCATGAAAGTACAGGTCATAGGCTGCACATACACAAACATGGACGATGAACTCTCTTCAATTTGGCTGTAGACAGGAATGAGAGATAGCAATGCAATAATTCCTGGAAAGTTAAGAATACCTAAATATGGTCATACTGCTGCATTCCAGGATACTGCTGGAAAGACAGCAGAAACATGTGGAAATGAAGTAATTAAGTCAATTATTTCACTTAATCCCATAGATTTGTAAATTATAGATAGTCCGTTATCATTTACCAATTACAACTTTACAAGTAACAAGTACTGTATGCTAGCTTAGCCATATGAGTTGGTACTCAACACATCGTTAATAGGATGAGACAATAACTATGAAGTAAATAACTGTTGTAAACATGTCTTTCAATGTTTCTAGCTATGAGCTTCTGGTTTAAAGGCTTCAAACTTCTACTGTGCAAAAGTCAAATTTGATACATACATATGCTTTACATTTGTACAACTATCCTCTTTAGATAATTTGGTAGGCCTTAAAATGCAGCTATCTTCTTTATACTTGGAAACTGTTTTCTATCTTTTGGCACTGACTTATTTGGCAAACGATAACAGCTAGAACTTGACTGGGCCCGCAGCACACCAGGCTTATGTGGGAATCCCTGGATATCCCTGGGAAACCCCATCACTATTCCTTCCCAGAGGCGCCACTTCTACCTCCCATGTCACTGCCAGTAACGACTGATAAAGAACCTATTTTGGTACTTCAATGCAAGACACTTAGATATAACTTCATCACAGATATAAAGTTTATCATACCAAACATATGCTTGCTACTATATAATTCTTACAAACGATGAAGTCTATATGCAATAAAACAATGTTTACAGCTCTTGGTCAGATCATGTTATTGTATAGCTTTTGTGGCTTGATCTAGAGCAAAGAAAAATTCACTAAAAACAATCAAATGATGAGCGACTGTTTTGTTATCAAATCAAAATCTGAAGAACTGAACAACAATTTTCTACCAACAGTTGCCAACACATATGGATTGTTGTATTTATCCACAGAAGGATATCGATGCCAACAACAACAAAATCAACAATAGATCTATGCAGCTCTGAGATTGTCCTCTTACTGTATCCCCACTGCTGTATCGCTGCCAGGATGTGACCTTCTGTCTGGTGTTGATAACTGACCTTTGGACTTCCAGCTGTTCTGTTTTCTTTGTTTCAGTGTCAGTGTCAAGAATCATCCACACTTTTAACTGGCATCTGCATTCAGACATCCAAGAGAACTAGCCCAACAATTTTTGGCCAAGGATTATACACAACAGGGGTGGCTGCCAAGGACATAATGTTCACACAATGAAACATGTCATTTTACTATTTTGTACTATGCTAAAAGAATCCTTGGACCATAAAAATGTCAGTATGCCTAGAAACATTTCTACTACAAACTATATTTACCCTTCAAATACTAACTGTATTCATGAATGACTCCTTGTCTATGTTAGCTGACCCTTCTGAAAACTCCTTCTGAGTTAAATGCCAAACTTAGAATAATACCAAAAGCTTCCCCTTTGATTTATATCTTTTGGAATATCCCTGACATTAGTCTCTTTATATACAGAAACTTTAAATGACATAGGAAATGACCTCATTTGTCACATGACCTGCAGTCCCCTTCACCAGGTCACCGACCCCTTGGAGACAAGGCCTTCTGGGAAGGACAATTTCATGGGATTGATCCTTTGCACAAACTCCCATCAGCACTTGGTGCTGTGGGCACGCTGAACCTCTGTCAAGGCTATGATTCAAACTTCACAACACAATTAATCATCACCCTTAAGGTTCAGCTGCTACTGGGTGCACTTAATCACTTACTAATAACAATGTTCGCCTGACACGACTTTCTGAGCCATCCATCAAAACTTTGTGTTCATGGTGGTGAATGTTGAGTTTTCTGTGGCAAGCAAATTGACCAGTAGTACCTCGTATGATGCATCTGGTGTATGTGCTTCACATAAGGAGTTTTATAACACGTTACAATTCTATGTTTTCCTGTCCATTACTTTGAATGACTAATGACTAACAACTACTGTAAATTCAGAAACTTTTGCGGTGGTTTAATGTTCGTGGTTTTCGCGGTGACCGTTTCACCGCAAACTTAAAACCACCGCAAACATTTTTCCATAGCAGTAAGAGACTACAGAGCATGGTGCTACCATGAATTTAAAACCACCACGAAAAGTCCATTTTCCCCCGCTACTGCGAAATTAAATCCCCACGAACTTAAATACATTAAATTTTACAGTAAACTGTAATTTAACTTTGAAAGGAAGGGAATATTTCTGGCATGTGTATCTGGTAAACATGATGATTTTCCCTTCTAACATCTGCTTAGAGACGGGATTCAGACCAGACCAGGGCTGTCTCCAGGACCCATTCCTCCATTCCGGTATGTTGTTGGGACGAACAAAAATTTCACCTCATCCATCTCCAAAATAAGAATTTCGTGATATGAGATGCATGAAATTGTATCTTCGTGATGGATTAGATAACCAAAATAAACATGGGCTCCCAAACAATGAGTGGGACAAAAAAAAAACTTCAATCTGGAGACAGCCCTGCTACAGGCACTGTGACTTCTCTGTCATTTCTTGGGTCTGCCCTCTAGGCCAGCCTTTAGTAATCCTGTCAGTAGTGTACAGTTTAAACAGTGCTCAGCTGCAGTAACCCTGTACAATTAACCTCCATGCTGTAGCCATGTTCCAGCTGCTACTGTGTATTTTGCTGCACTTTTGCCATGTGTCAATCATCATACTGTATACTTGGTATGTCATTTTGACCTTTTCCCTGGATGTTGAAACTGGTAAAGTACAGAATACTCAGATATTAATGGAATAAATCAAGACATTTTGAATAAATCAGACAATAATTGGTACAACCAAACTTATTTTCAATATGATATCTTAGTACTGTTTGGCATTTTGCAATGTTTTATATTCACAATGTAGGTGGATGCCTAGTGCATCATCAGGGAGTGCAGTGTTACCAAAGCCATATGTTGCCATGTGAGGATTGGATGAGTACAGATAAACAGTCAGGTCCTGAGCTGAGATGCTCCATAGATAACCCAACAGCTGATCATGATCAGCACCTGTCAATTCTAGGAGATTCCTAGGTCTGTACCACTTGTCTGTAAAATAGGGGTCCATCCTGGTGTGCTTTGGCCAAATTCAACAACACATTCGGACATTACACAGTGGGGCTTAGCCTACATGCTATCCTGGTTAGTTTACCAGGACTCCCAAATCCACCCCTCACAAACTAGTCGGTAAGGTGGGAGTTTGTAAGGGAAAATATAAAAGCGCCCCAGTAAACTAACTACATTGGTACCAAAGCAATGGAGGACTGGCAATACCTCCCTGGATATCATGTACATGTACGTACAAATCTTTGCCAGTTAGAGCATAGCCTGGATACCAGACCCCAGCCCGATCTCAAAAACATCTATTGCAGAGATAGAGATTGGGCTGGGGTGTGGTATCCAGGCTAGTTAGCGCATGGAAACTTGCCAGCCATCAAGCACTGTGCATCATGGGACAGAAGACGACAAAATTCTGTCCACAGCTGCTGTGCAAGGGCTCAGCCATACACAGCCTTCTTCTTGTATTGGTATGGCCATGAATTCCTCCCATGGTCAAGTTTAAGTTAAGTGGCAAGAGATCGCAATTGTTTGGTCTGAGCTAAAAGGGTCAGCAGCCCTTGATAAATGCTGAAGTTGACCTTGATACACCTTGACTGAACAAGTGTGGCCAGACTGCTTAACTTTGTATTACATGCTTACATATGTCATCTCTCATGACAATCCTCAAGTTCCTAACATACATACACGTAGTACCCATTACAATGCATGTCTTGTACACTAATGCTGCTTATACTTGCATATACAATTGAAATGAAATAATCTAAACATCTTTGACATGAAATAACCTACACGTCCCTTAAATCTATAAAATGCTCAAGTTTATGTTACTCTGTACAACTCCCAGCAGAAGCAGATCTTTTAATACAGCAAAAATTCTGAAAAAAGGCTGAAGACAAATTGTCCAGGAATGTTTAAACATTACTGGCTGCTAATGATGTGATCCAACCAAGACAGCACTTTTCAGCACTTATCGATGGTAGTTCTCCTAGTTGAAAGAGACCAGTTCCTGATTTAGTTGCTGTATAAGAGGAAATTTGTTATCTTTATTGTTTGGTCCTCTTGGCCGACACCTGTAGTAAAATGACAGACGATACGGATGTGATTTAGAGTTTAATTTTGCTGCAGATCGGCCTCCCTCATGCAATCTGTAGCCTTGAGTTTCCAAAATAAATTGCTGTAATATCAAACTGCAGTTGGACATTATTAGGCCACAAAGATTGAATGTCACTTCTCTTAATCACTTTCTGATATGTAAAACATTGGAAGAATTTGGGACATTTGTCTAAGGCACATACGTATGTGAAAAAGTTCTCTTATCTTATCCAAAGAAATAATGCTACAATTTACAGTCATTATCATTATGTATCCTGAGGACGAATCATATTATTTTTGCTCTTGTGTTCTTCGTCTTCTCTTCTGTCATGAACCAATCAGAGCTTAGAACTGCTGATGACATTGATTGGCCGGTCCAGGAAATATGAGGAAAATATTAGCCGTTCCTGCAAATATGCAAAAATATTAGCTGTTCCAGCAAATATTACCAAAATATTTGCTGTTCCAGCAAATATGACCAAAATATTTGCCGTTCCAGCAAGTATGACCAAAATATTAGCTGTTCCAAAATATGAAAATTTAGACCTTTGCAATAGCAACACCTGTATTGGTGATTACAGGTTTACCATGTTGGTTTTGTAAAAGAAAAATCAATGGGAGAGAAAACATCCTGCATTTTCTCGAAAATGCTGTCTTGCTAGATCAGTATTCTTCCTGAAGTTCCTCCTAAAATATTTACAGAGGTCCATTTATTAAAGTTCAATATTATATGCTATATGTTACTCTATATCAAAAACCAGAAAATGATTAATGCGAACTTTTTTTTCAGGATATACAATTTCCTCCTTCCCATGCTGACTGTACTACAATATTGAGTGGTCCACAAGCGCTATATAATCATGCTACCAATTACGTTTCCTGGCAGCATCCTAGCCTGAGTCTTCAGGATGTAATAGAAGTTGGAATCTCTACCATCCAGACCATGCTGAAGCTCAGGCCCTTGGGGTCTGCAGCAATGTGATCTCACCCTGGGGAGGGGGGCAACATTTGTTCTTACTTACCTTCCTACAAAGTTCATGGGAAAAAGTCATATCTTCAATTATCTGGTAAATGGTAGGCTCCAGGCTCTGTGGAACATTCTGGGGTGGACTGTATTTGATTTCAATACAGCCAAGGAGGAAATAAGGAGACACAAGTTTTAGGAAACATCATTCATCAAACAAGACTTCCTGTCCCATAAAGAAGTAAAATAGTAAATTCTTATTCATTTAGAAAAAAGATGAAGAATATGTATGCACAAAGCGATGTAATTATATCATGAGGAAACATTGGATAAATGTTTTGTATAACGTATTCTATGTAACTCAAACTCTACCATCCAGGGCTGTAACTGGTCGGCCGGATGCTGGGCAGGCTAGCTGCTATAAGCGAGATTTAATCAGGCTAGATATAACAGGCTATTTGAAAGAAATGGCCTTTAGCAGAACCCCCATCACCATTCTGTAGGTGCACAATCCTATATCAACAAATTTCAGCCTGGGATTGCACGATACTGGATTCCAATGCTGCCATTTGGATGATTGAATGTTGACTAGTGGTGGTTCTGTGGCCCTGTTCCAAACCTTCGGAGGCTCACTGCCAGGTTTAAGTGGCCATAAGCCATATAGACACATACTTAGTTATCACCCCAGTAGGAGCTGTGCATCACTAACATACTGATTCACCCTTGGGATGGTTCAAAGGAATACAACCAGATATAAATATCCTTATCCTACATTGGTATCAAATGATAATACAAGTGATAGATTATCATTTTACATCTTGTCATTTTCTCCCTTTGATCTACCTTAACTGCTACTAATATGGCAGTATAACATTAGTTACATACAAGCATCATCAACAATATCACCAGTCAAAAAGAGCGGAGCAAAACAAACATGAGCAGTTGTAAGGATTCACCTTTCTTTTGGTGATAATTACTTGAGGTAATTTAGTGATTTTAACAAATGTGTACATTTTTTTCTACCTACGTAGGAGGAAGAGGGCCAGAGTGGGCCTTCAATAGTTTGATTATTTTTAGTCCAGGACTCCTGGAAGCTGAAGATAGGAATCAGGCTTCAAACTGATCTTCCCAGGTGAACTCTACCTATACAGTCACTCTGTAGTACAGTCTATACCTCAGAATGCAAGCAAAAGAAAGAAGCAACTTATACCAAATGGATTTAACTAATAGTAGCTATGTTCTCAATTGCATTAGGTATGACTTTCTGTTTACATGGGACTCCTAAGGATTGCAAGGTAGCATAAACAACTACCCAAGAACCTAATCAATTACTATTTACTTTACAAACATCTCCGTATTTGTTGAATTGCTGCAAAGTGGACAAGCCCTTAGCTTTTCACACCCTCTGTTGTTCTTTCTGTTACTTATCACATCTACACCTCCTCTCACCTTGCTGACAAGAAAAACACATAAATCAGGTCCTTTTGTCTGCAGTTAATTGGATGTCAAGCAGAGATCTCCTAATTAGATTAGAGAAAAACTCAGTAGAAAGACAAACACCAAAGACAAGGGACAAACTCCTGTGTCTGTAGTTCCCCATGGGAAGCCTAACATCATTATTGTAAACAGCTGCAACTGATAGACTATAAAGTCTTTTTCAAAAGCTGTCATGCTGTCTCTTTACCTTGATCACTGATGGTCATGTATACTGTAAATGCACTTGTGTTCGTGGGGATTTAAATTCCCAGTAGCGGGAAAAATGACTTTTCGTGGCAGTTTTAAGTTCTCCGTAGCACCATGCACTGTAATCTCTTACTGCCATAGAAAAATGTTCACGGTGGTTTTAAGTTCGTGGTGAAGTGGCCGCCACGAAAACCGCGAGCATTTAAACCACCGCAAAAGTTTCTGGATGTACAGTATCCCAGACTATTGATAAACCATTCTTGTTCCAGGTAGGACATCACCTCTTGTTTTATACCAGATTGGCAACCTGTTACTGGTAGTAGCTTTTTTTTTCCATTTTATTCCTTTGACCTATGAATTTTCGTAATACCAAAACTGCATGGACCAGGAATACATTTCAAAGGACATTCTTTAAACCAGAATAATTGAAAGGGTACAGCTGTGATATATAAAGAGATTGAAAGTTAAACCAGTGCATCTGTCATTGACCAAGTCTGCATAAATATTTTGGTTTAACCTGCTGGTCCCTATTTCAGTATTGTTGAGTCAAATGACACAGAACAGTTTGTGCTTTACTATAATTCATTTCATAAGTGTATGCCTACTACATTTTACTAGATGAAATATCACTGTTATAAATGGACACTGGGCAAGGGAACAAAATAAAGGACATGCAACCATTCATATATGTTCAGGAGACTATAATGAGTTCAAAGATATCAAATTATATCATGAGGTGTTTGATGTCTAACATTCTGTGGAATGAGTCAAGGAGATCAGCAGTTTTGGCTACGAGAAAACTATAAAAACTACATTTCTTTCCTGAATGTATCAAAGGTTTTCAGTGTTGTTTTTTTTCTCACAAACTTAACACAATCTGCTGTGTGTGCACAGAGTAATTGTTCCAAAGTCAGCAGAATGATGGTCTTCATTGTAGTAATTTGTACACTTGTATGCATACTAAAAACGTACGAAAGAAATAGTCAATAGATCACGACAAACTTGCACCAATGTTCTACAGAAGACCGAATTCACAGATCAATAACTCTTTTATCCAGAGCCCAGACAAGTCTATTTACTTAGCTCAGAGGGATGACCCAGTTACATGGTTTAGATGGATAAAGAAGAGGAGAAAGAGCTGCATGTAGGACAACAGCAAACATACCAGTAGATGAGATTTCTACATAAACTCAAACACCAGCAGGGAAACTGGGGTTATCTACATCATCAACTTGTAATCTAGCCTCTTCCCATCTCTATCCTGGGAAAGCCCTAACTAGAATAAATGATGATGATGATGTATGTGTACCTGTCATTTCCATCTGTTCGACTGCCTTGTTGTACTCAGCCATAAGTGTAATGTATGGGTTGTTGAGATGTCACATTCACACTAAAACAATAGAAAGTGGTAACAACAGAAAGTGGAGTATACATAGTAAAACATATGAAAATTAAGGGTACATAATTATATGTACATCACTAAGTATTACACTGACCTCAATACCGTAACCAATAAAATATAATCTACTTCAATTTGATGCCTTGCAATGATTAAAAAGGTTGCATGTTTGTCAAGGCAATAATTATGTTATACACAGGAAATTTCACAGAAAACACAACAATTTCAAGTATTTCCAGTAATATCACAATCAAAGCTGTTTTGTTTGTCTGCCTATTATTTCGGTAACACTCTTGTATTCTATATTTCTATCTTCCTGCTCACTTCTAAAATGCCATTCAACCCACATGATACATTAGCCTAAGCAAAGAACCAATTTGTGTGGTGATCCCTTATAATTAGATTAATCCCCAATCCATATCGTCCCAGCCTCTACATGCAGATCGACAATGCTCTGCTGTACTTTGAAAAAGCACGACAATTTACAACCTTCCCATACATAGTAATGAGCTATAGAAAGTGATATTCTGAAACACAGAAAAAGTCAGTATCACTTCCCACCATTATTATACAGCCCCCTGCTCCTGTATATACACAGAACCCTGCACCTGGCCGGAGAATCTCTCTCCCTAAAAATAAAGGCAAACATTTGGCAACACCATCACCATTAAACCAGACCAATTCCCTTCATCTCTGTTCACCACACAGAAATAATTAACCAGGGTGCTCCCTTCCCCTGACATGCCAACAAGAAAACCTACTCAGCCAAATTGCTTCCAGTTCTCCTGTGCAGCACCTTCATAATTTTTCTGCCGTTACTTGGGTGTAAAATACATCACTCGGAGCTATTTAACCCGTGGTTTAATTGCTTTTCATCCGGATATCCCCACCAAATTACCTTGTCTCACTGCATAACTATTACATGCCACATTTTGATGAATTTTAATCCTTCTACAGAAAAGTCCCTGCCTTTGGTCTTGGAACTTTGCCAAACAGGCCTTGGGAAGAGATGGCACATGGGGTCTTGTTAAGTCCTGCAGCATACCACTCACAAACAGTACTTCTAAACAACTTTTTTCCATGGTAAACTCCTGAATAATATACTAGGAGCCAAGTTTATGTGGATGGCAACAGGTATAATATAAATTAATTTTATTACGGCTGAAAATTACAATATTCCAAAATTTGTCTTACAAAAGAAAAAGTCTTTTTTTCATATTTCAGGATTTCGACTTTAGTCTTTTTGAGATCTCTCCATCAGCAGCTCATAGAATCTTTTATTTTCCTTCACTCCCCTCCCACTCCCACATTCCTATACATTTACATGAATAAGGCTGATGATATATAGATGAAGGGTTGGATGAGACAATTGGACCTGCTGTAAGAGAATCAACACCAGAAGGTAGCTGTCTGCCATCAGTAGTGGAGGTGGCCCACCCTTGCTCAGGAGTAACTTTGGGATTTTTCACTGCCCTCCCTCCCCCAGGTAGGGACACAACTTCAAAGGGCTGCGAGTCTGGGTGGGATTTCTGTAGGATTGCCAGAGTTCAGGAGTTGACTGGGGGAGATTTTCTGGACTTACTTGATGACTGGGGAATTGGCCAACATTCCAAGGATGAACTCAGTGTCTGGTCAGTGCTCCAAGACTGGCATAGGAAAGAATAAACGTTTTCCCCTGTGTCCTTTACAGTCAATTAACAAGGCACATGGCATCAATAGCTGCAGTATAATTGGTTATGATAGATGCAATAATAGACAGGAACTAGCTATCATAATCACATTAAGCCAAATAGGCAACTCTTCTGACTGGCTTATAGGTAAAACACAATTAAGAATACTGTAGACATAGTTGTCACATGAGCAACCTTTTATTGATAAAGGCAGGGGATAAAATTAGTAAAACTATTTGAAGGTCATTAACCTTAACTTGGACTTGATTAATTTTGGAGACAAAATTGCTTTAGACTTCGTACCTAAATATCTTCTTTGATCACCAGAACAAATTATTTGGTGATAGAAATTCTGTACGCTAATTCCTCTGAAAACTTCAAGATTATGTTGTAAACATTAATTATTACGATAACTAAGCATGATTTTCTTACGATCAGCTATTAACTCCTTTGTTCTTTGATGTTTTTCTCATCATATGGAACATATTTCCACTCCAGCCACAAAGTACAGACTTCCTCCTGAGAGCTGGCTTGTGATTGGTGGAACAGGAATGGGGTGACAGACTTTGTTGAACTGCAAGAAGGGCACCAGTGAATCACACATGATCTTCAACTTGATACTGCTCTCCATATCAAAACCTGCTGGAGATATCTCCCTGTATTTACAGTATGTTTATCCAAGGACACAGAAGCATCTCTGTGCTGGGTTTATGGGAGCCTGAATTGATTGGCAGCATTTATTTGTTCAAGGTAATGATACGGCTGAGCCTGTGGTCCTTATCTTTTCACAGGGTCTTTTCCAAAGCCATTAGCATACCCTTATGAGACTTGAGGATGCCAATAAAGTATATCCTATAATAGACTGAGTAGTAATACGGTAGTAAGATTACACCAGCCAACTGCAATTAGTGCTTATTGCAATTAGCAACTCACTTTTTTTTGCTAGATCTACCTTAAAAATTAAATACATCAAAATTTTCAAGTAACAAAATGGCAAAACAGTTTCTTAAAATGAAAGTAGCTTATCTCTCTCTTAGTCCGTTGCGATGCTTGGGTAACCAATATATTAATTGTCATGTTCCAGCTTTAATAAATGACTATGGGAGTTTCTCTTCCAACCCTCCTAATAAAAGTTCTATGTCCGTAGCTATTGGCTCGAGACAAGATGCTCAAACTGCATGCTGCGTTGGAGAGCAAAATCCAATAACACTACAACTTGTCTACAACAAGTACCACCTGAGAAAATAACAGAAGGAGTAGAACAAAGTTTTCTTTAAGACACCTTTGCCAGTAGGGCATCTCTCAAGTCACGCTGCTTTTGTAACTTTAAGATTACAGCTGAACTGAAACACATGTTCACACCAGGTCGCGTAAAAACGTCTGTATATTCTCACCTGCTACTACATTACAAGGTATGGCCTTCACTAAGGACGCAGTAACCTCCAGAGACAAACCATTCTGTAAGGTATGGCAGAAAAAAAACTTTGCAGTTCTGCAAGCCTAGAAGGATCAATTGAATCCGATAAAACTATGTGTGTCTGTGTGGATCTATGTGTGTTTGTGTGTGTCTGTGTCTGTTTGTGTGTGTCTGTGTGTGTTTGTGCAAGTGTGTGAGTGCATGCATGTTGAAGAGCAAGTAAGAAATTTAAGTTAATTTTCTAAACTCAAGAAAACCTTGCCTTAGGATAGAAACATCAGTGAGAGACCATCCATCACTTCTTGAAAGTACAAAATATACAGATTTTCAATATTGGAGGCTACAATTTGACCCTTGACATTTAAACTGAACTGTCCCTTCTGAGTGCAGTAGGAGTGATGCTTCCTACAGTAATTAGGAACAGATCCAATATAGACTCCAGATGTCAGCCAATAACCATGCAAGGTTTGGGCTGCTCTGATGAGGAAGTCTGCCTGTCCTTCTGACTCAACTGGACTTGGATCACTCCTTCCAGTTTCCTCCTCTGTAATTTGTTTGTTTTGTCTTCCTGGGCTGGAGGGCATTCATCTGAACTCATTACAACCCAATACTTTACTTGAAGCTCTTTTTCCTTTGTTCTTTTTTCCAAGGTTTTTATCGTTCTTACAATTACAGAAGATAAAAAAGATAAAAATGGGAGACATTGTGACAACTTATAAACATTGTGTGTTGATACGAAACAGAAACATTAGGACTGTGGACAAAAAAGTAAAAGGGTTGACTAAAGGCTAGCTGCACCTTATTAATTACCTGAAAGAAAGTTTGGAAAAGTCTGGAACTGGAAAGCCCAAGGGATCACAAGAAGCACTTCAGTCTGACAGGAAATAAGTTGTACAGAACTTGCCAGAAGCCCTTTTTGCCTGGGTAGCACTGATCCATGTAAATAAACAGGGGTTCACTGATGTGTAACCTTGTTCTGGGACTTGTTCATCTGGCTAATTTTCACACAGGATCAGATAAACATGTACAGTTGTTGTGTGTGTCCAAAACAACTTCACATTTGAAACATAACTACACAATTTAAATCATCCAGGGAATGTTGCCAGTCACAACAGACACTTTTTCAGTCATCCCAGTGTGGCCATAAAGTTTTTCAACAGCCTTGTCCCAAGTGGTACCGCCTACACCTAAAAATGATTTGTACCATATGCAAGCAACTAGAACTAAGCAGAAGTAAATTAATTTTTTTCTTGAACTACAAAATAAGTCAGAACAAGCATACCAAGGATGCTAGATGTACTATTCATTCATGTTCTCAGAAAATTTACCAAAATGAAGAAAGGACTGTATGCCATTAACAAGATCTAGATAAATGAATTAGAAAATTGAATTTTTATCACACACTCTCTCCAAGAGCTCTAAGTTTCACATTGCACATGAATATCAAGTTCAACAGAAAGCACCCTCAAAGTAAAACTTTCAATGGTATCACAAACTACTAAAATGGTCGTAAATTCTCAGTCCTTTTCACCACTCAAAGAGCAAGTCCAGCGCAATGATTGGATCTTCAACTAAAGCTCCAGAAAGAACCCATTTTCCCTGACAGCCTTTGGGAGAAATAGAGGCAAATCCCCCATTTGTCATCCAATCACTGTTCAGCAGTGCTGGACTATCTCAGCTGCTGAAGAAAGAAATCTGGCTAGTGGAACCATAACTTGGGATATGTCATAGATAGCGATGATAAATAATAAATAATGACTTTTTCCTCAAACATATACCTGTACTAGAGAATTACCATCTCACAAGAATCTGGGGATGACAGTCTGCAATAAAGATTGCTGAAGGCCTTTACCCGTTCTTTTCATACGTTGCCATTGCTATAATCAATCAGAATTTTTATCATAACATTCCGTATTTGAATTTTGTCAGGAAAATCCTATAATGTATACCCTTTTCTTTGGCAAAAAGTTCAAGGGCACATCAGCTGACCATTCCCACCATTTTCCATCCCACTATTGACAGCCCTATTCCTTCATAAGGAAAACCAATTAACCCCCACTTAGTCTGGTCAGTGAGCTGCTTGTCAACCTCAAACACCACCTGTCTCAACTTATGGAATCTTAGTAACTTATTCAGTTATTAAGATGGGTTAATGATCTGAAAACCAGTGACCAGTGTCAGGCTGTGTTAGGAAGGGACAGGAAGTGGTCATGAGTAAATGGGGAGCGTTCCAAGAAAGTAGAAGGAATGGAAAGTGAAGATGACAGGATGCGACTCAGAGAATGGGCAATCTAGTATTGTCAAGGGAGGCACGCCTCCAGGGCAGAAGGGATATAAGGGAAAAAGAGTAAAAGGAAATCACTTGTCCAGATTCCTAACACAGCGACAGTATCAGGGATCAGAGATTCCAGCAGCAGACCTGAGTTAGACAGCTTCCAACTGAGAATGGCTTCAGGAACAAGAAGTGGCAGAGCTCTGCAGCGTCTGGAAGCATACAATAAGTCACCAACAAGGACGACTGAGGACAAGAACAAAAACAAGGACAAGAACAAGGACAAGAGAAGGAACAGGAACAAGGACAACCAACAGGAGGACGAGACTGTAATGGGTGAACTACGGCGCCTGAGAGAAGAGGTGGCTAAATATAAGGCTGCAGAGGAACAAAGGCAACAGGTGGACAACCAACACCTTGGTGGCACCCAGCAACAGGTGGGCAGCCAACAACTCCAGGTGGAAGACCAGCGCCAGGGGGACATCGAGCTGCAACGCCAAAGAGAGAACCAGAGCCAGGGAGTGACCCAGGAACAACAACAAGGCACGGAGGACAACGACCCCCGACAACGCCAGCTACCAGCGGCAGTCCAGGGCCAACTGGGGGCAGCAGCACTTATGGCACAAGGTGTAGTCAAACATTTCTCTGGGGTAGGGGTAGCACAGAACATGGGCACAAGCAGCATTCTCCCTACAGTATCTGGGGATATGAAAAAGAAGATTTGGGCCCACCAGTACGTCCCACTAGAAACCCTGTTGAAGTCTGATGATCTGGAACCAGAAGGGGGCAGAATGTTGCTTGTGTTCGACCCTACCAACCCTAATAACCCGATGTCACTGAGTAAGAAAAAGCCCCCCAAAATTGCTAGCTGGCAGAAGTGGGTCGAAGCGTACCAGGTACTAATGTTGACCATGCTAGAGAATGAGCCAGGTAGAGCTAGAGAGTTAGTTGGCTACCAATGCCTGATCATGGAGGCAGCAGCGAAGTTCCCCCTTCAAACATGGCTAAAGTATGATGAAAAATTCCGAAAATCAGTTTCAGAGGACCCCACGAAAAGGTGGGATCAAATTGATGTCCAACTTTGGGTGGTATGCTTTACACTGGCACCCAGAGCCATGT
Organism: Branchiostoma floridae x Branchiostoma belcheri; assembly: GCA_019207045.1. NCBI lineage: Eukaryota > Metazoa > Chordata > Leptocardii > Amphioxiformes > Branchiostomatidae > Branchiostoma > Branchiostoma floridae x Branchiostoma belcheri. The sequence continues at coordinate 10,190,899 of CM033037.1, read as the reverse complement.
GCACTATTTGTCATTCACCCAGCCATTGGGCAAAAGAATGCCCTGCAAAGGCTGTGACCTCTAAACCAGGGTCCAGCTCAGTCAGGCCAAAACCAGGCCAGGCAAACCCCGGCTTCTGTTACGGATTCAATTCTCCATGGGGGTGCAATAGGGTTCCATGTGGATTTAAACATGTATGTAGTCGATGTGAGAATAACACCCATGGCAAGCACAACTGTCCGGGGGTCAACCCCAGGGTCACCAGCAAAACTGGCACTCAATACAACTAATTCCTGTTACACTTGCAGGTCTCTCCGTCAAAACCTGTTCAACGAAATCCGTGCTGTATAATTATGACCCTGGGCTAGTGACACCCATTAGAATCCATGTACTAGAAAAAGAGTTATTGATGCATCCCAATAGACAGTTAGTCTCTTATGTTACAAAAGGCTTTAAAGAAGGGTTCACAACAGGATACAAGGGGCCGAGAGCCCCCAGAACGTCAAACAACCTCGTGTCATGTAAGAAAAATCCGGAAAGCATAGAGGAAAACATTCGAAAAGAGCTGCAACAAGGAAGATTGGTAGGACCTTTTGCACAGCCACCATTTCCGAACTTTCAATACCACCCAATTGGAGTGGTCCCTAAAAAACATAGCAGTAATTGGAGGACTATTTACCATCTATCTCATCCAGAGGGGGACAGCATCAATGACTCAATTTCAAAAACTGATTTCTCAGTGAAATATGTTACTATAGATGATGCAATTGCCATGTTGAAACGTCTGGGCAAGGGAGCCTTCATGGCCAAGACGGACATAAAGTCAGCATACAGGGTGATCCCTCTACATAAAAGTGAACATGAGCTCTTTGGTATCTGTTGGAAAAATGAATATTTTTATGATAAATGCCTATGTTTTGGTCTGCGGTCCGCCCCATTCATATTTAGCACTTTTTCGGACTTGTTAGAATGGATCCTAAAGAACAACTATCACATAGGTGAGATTATCCACATATTGGACGACTTTCTGCTAGCAACAGTAGGGCCAAATGATCAACAATGTAGGCAAAATCTACAAACGCTCCTGCAAGTATTTCATAACTTGGGGGTCCCCATAGCAGAGGAAAAAACAGAGGGACCGGCACAAGTTATGGTATTCATGGGGATTGAATTAGACTCAGTGGCACAAGAAGCAAGACTGCCATCAGACAAACTCGAACGCCTGAAGAGTAGCTTTGCAGAATGGGGGTCCCGAACTAGATGTACCCTTAGGGAACTGCAGTCTTTGATAGGCGTGCTTAACTGGGTCTGTGCTATCATCCCGGCAGGACGAGCTTTCTTACAACGCATGATAGCATTAACAAGGGGGGTTAAACTCCCCAGACATCACATAAGGTTGACGGCAGGGTTCAAGAAAGATCTAACGGTATGGGAGACCTTTGTAAAGAATTGGAATGGTAAGTCTTTCTTCTTGAAGGAAGACTGGGAAAGTAGGGACAGGGTAGAGATATATACAGATGCATCAGGAACAGAAGGCTTTGGGGGCTTTTGGAAAGGACAGTGGTTTAATGGGCAATGGCCAGAACAATACAAACTGACAAGTGGCAAGGCAGGACTAAGCATTGAATGGCAGGAACTGTATCCCATTAGAGTAGCATGCGTCATATGGGGGACCCATTTCCAGAACAAGAGGGTAACAGTGTGGTGTGACAATGAGTCAGTGGTAGCCATAATCAATACAATGAAATCCAAAGTACCTGAGATCATGGATTTAATAAGACCAATTGTAGCTCAATCTTTGGAACAGAACTTTGTGTTAAAAGCCGTACATCTGTCAAGTGAAGAGAACAGCATAGCCGATGCTCTATCTCGATTTCAGATGGACAAATTCAGACAGCTGGCCCCCAAAGCTGCCCCAGTTTCTTGCTCCATCCCCGCATCACTGATGCTGACCTAAGAAGGCGAGCTCAGGAGTACTTTCTAGCAGCTCTAAAACCCAAGACAAGGAAAACGTACTCAACAGGAGTATCACAATTCCTTCAATTTTGCTTAAAACACCAACTCTGGGATGAACGGGGTAACATTTTACCTGCCTCTGAACATACAATAGTGTACTTCATCCTTTCCTTGACCCAGACAGTTTCATATGGTACCATCAATGTATATTTAAGCGCAATACGCAATATGCACTTGGAACAGGGCTGGGAGGACCCCACAAAAGAATCCTTCCTTATTAGTCGCATGTTACAAGGTATAAGGAATTCTAAAGGTCAGAAGCCAGTGAGAATACGCTTGCCAGTAACACTCACCATTTTACAAGGGCTTTGCAGTAAAATGGAACTCATCTTCCAACGGGAACCGTATGACAAATTAGTGATGCAAGCAGCCTTCTTGGTGGCATTCTTTGGTTTCTTGAGAGTGGGGGAATTCACTTGTGACTCATGGAAACAATTCAACCCAGTCCTCCATCTACAATGGCAGGATGTAGCTTTTGTACCAAATTTATACCAGCCGAACTATATCCAAATCCTTATTAAGGGGTCAAAGACTGACCCAGGGAGAAAAGGGGTACCTATTGTTTTGGGACAAACCTACACAGCTTGGTGCCCTGTAAAAGCCATGAGGGAGCTATATCTATCTAGGCGGTACAAAGATGGTCCACTGTTTAGATTCAAGAGTGGGGCCTTCCTGACAAGGGTAAAACTCACAAAGATCATGAGGGAGGCCCTGGCTATGTTGAGAATCAATGCAAGCCAATATGCCTCCCATTCCTTCAGGAAAGGAGCTGCAACAACAGCAGCAGAAAAAGGTCTTCCAGCATGGTTAATTCAAATTTTAGGAAGGTGGACATCTGAGTGTTACAAGTTGTATATCTCACTGGCAACAGGACAAGTAAAACAGGTGGCAGCTACCATGTCAGGGACAACTACAATGTAATTATGTGATGGGGGGAAGGTACCAAGGGACTTGCTACCTTGTGGGCAAAGTCTGTGCTGCAAGTGAGCACAAAACCCCCCATCTCACAATTTGAGCATGGTGAAAGAGAGATGGAAATGGGTAGCACTGAAGACCTGGTACCTTGCCCCCTATTTCTGCCACAAAGAAGTGTGTTTGTCATGTTTGTGTTATGCATCTATTAGTATATAGTTATGCATAGGTAGCAATATTAGGTATTAGAAGACTAAACTGGTTGAACGATAATTAATGGAATCTTAGTAACTTATTCAGTTATTAAGATGGGTTAATGATCTGAAAACCAGTGACCAGTGTCAGGCTGTGTTAGGAAGGGACAGGAAGTGGTCATGAGTAAATGGGGAGCGTTCCAAGAAAGTAGAAGGAATGGAAAGTGAAGATGACAGGATGCGACTCAGAGAATGGGCAATCTAGTATTGTCAAGGGAGGCACGCCTCCAGGGCAGAAGGGATATAAGGGAAAAAGAGTAAAAGGAAATCACTTGTCCAGATTCCTAACACAGCGACAGTATCAGGGATCAGAGATTCCCCAGTCCCGCCCACCCTTAATATATAGGTAAACTATCAAGTTGTGTAGGCACATATATCCTGTAGCAACAATGTTTTGTAGTGTAGGTAAGATTAGCTACGAGTCAGGGTGCGTTAAACACCCGCTGGACAGAGCCTTGGTTTAACCGACCAGCCCGATCTTGGCTATAACAATATTGGCAACCAGGGTAAAACGGTCGCCCGCTCGCAGCGTGACTCGTGTAGGAATTAAAGAAGGACCTTGCTATAGACTTGATGTATAAGCACCGAGAACAGGCATTGTAACACGGGTGTAAACCCGGAGACAAAGAGGATTATCTTTGGCATTTCATATTACTTTCGTTACAAGCAAGGTCCAAGAAGGAAGACGTTTATCATGAAATAAAACTGGGAATGGGTACTTGGGTCATTCAGTGCTACCTCAAGTTATGCTGAAAGGAACATGTCCTCTGAAGTAAGAGGGAGACAGAGCGCTCCAGAGAAGTTGGAGACAGAGGGAGACAGTGCTCCAAAAAAAAAGAAATAGAAGTTGTGGGAGACAGAGTGAAACTGTGCTCCAGTAAAAAAGATGAAGGAGACTGTGCTCCAGAAAAAAAAAAAAAGAACCTGTGAGAAAGCGAGAGTGCTACACAGAAGAGTCCCAGGATAGGGGCCGCATACCTAATATCGGGATGTTCTCTTGAATGAGAAGGGACTTCCCACGGTGCCATCTTAGCATGCTAAGAGGTTGCCCGCGGAGAGATTCTGGGACTGGGTGGAACCATAGCCCTGTGTGATGGGAGGTTGACCCAAAGACCGTGTGTAAGGACCTACGAGGAGGGTAGGTCAGAGTAGATTGAAAAGTGGAATTGGTTTGGAGTGTGATGTGTGTGGGGCAAAGTCTGTGCTGCAAGTGAGCACAAAACCCCCCATCTCACAATTTGAGCATGGTGAAAGAGAGATGGAAATGGGTAGCACTGAAGACCTGGTACCTTGCCCCCTATTTCTGCCACAAAGAAGTGTGTTTGTCATGTTTGTGTTATGCATCTATTAGTATATAGTTATGCATAGGTAGCAATATTAGGTATTAGAAGACTAAACTGGTTGAACGATAATTAACAGCTCCTAAAAAACTTAAACCACCAAAATATTTTACATGAATTCTGGTATTTTCAACACACATTTATGGAACACACTTATAGTATATGCCTTTTAAGACGTCTATCCAAATATATCAATAAAAGTCAGGTAAGAGCTATATATTCTTTACTATCAGTATATTTTATTACTACATCAAAACTATCCCCACCTGAAGAGAAAGATAAGGAAGATAAGTATATGTAGTACTGTAATTAAATGGCAGAGGCTATTCTACCCTATAACATAGTATAGGTACATGTACGATGTACTTGTCTATTGGGTTTACTTCTAAAGGTAATTATTTCCAACTATTAAATGACAAAGATAGATAACATTTGAGACTTCTCCATACAAAAGAAACTCAGGTAATAGAAGTGCCATTTATGTTTTCATAACAAATACGCAACTTTTGCTTTTCTTTCAAATTGCTATAATGGCTTTGGCACCAAGAAAACAAGTGAAAATAGAACAGCTTACACCTGCCAAACCAAAACCATGAAACTTTCCACATTTCTATAGACTACAGTTTTAAAAGCCTCTCTGCACCATCTGGAAGTTATAACAATATAAATAAAACATGCTACTATTTATGACTGTTGGACTGGAGTGTAGCAGACACATGTAGTAAATGAAGGTTGGAACATGGAAATAAATTGACAACTTCAAAATTGCTGCAACAGACCCTAGATGAACCCAAAAGGACCAATCCATGTGTATTCTGAAGGGAGGTGAAGTAAAGAATGGACAGAACTAATCACACACACACAAAAAAGAAAAAATTTAGTTGGAGGACGTTAGCTGTTTTTCCTTTAATTTAAATCTTACATACATATTAAGGGGTGACCCAGTGTGCTTGGCCGAAAAAAATGTGAGCCGTGTTTCAAAGAATCAGTTCTACAATATGTGTAACGTTAATAGAACAACTGACGTACACTATGCATGCATTGCATGTACAGTGTTATAAAAGTATACCTCTATGCTCTATGCTGTAAACAGGCATGTTGCCTGAGGCTAGGCAAGGATACTATGATCTGTTTTAAAATGGCAGGACAAAAGCAATTTGATACAGTAACACATCATTCATAGTACTGTATTAAGTTATTCTGTATTACATGGAAAATGTCTTCAACCTGATGAATAATGAAAATCCCTCTGAGGCAGAGCTCCCTCCTGACCCAAAAGTTCCTACCAACAAGATGACAATAGAACAGGAATACAAACTTCCCTACATCCGTTACACATAAAAGACAACTTGCAACATATTCTCAACTGTAAAAGAACCAACTGATGTAATATCAACACCCTTTATTTACTGAAATAATATCTTCTTTTCAACTATGAAGTAATTCGAACAGCATCACATGTCAGACTTTGTGTCCAAATTAACTCAAAAGGATACAGCCCAATTCGTCAGGAATGCACTGGGTGGAAATGTACATATTTTGATACCAATGATATCAGCGCGTAATGGAACAGGGATCGACTAGGCGCTGTTTGTGTAAGGGCTACTAATGGTTCACTAGATAACACCAGGCTGTGAGGAAGTCCATGTGTTGTATAGCCTTCCTTTGTGAGTCAACTTGAACTTTGTGGGCTGACTCAAAACAGTATCATGGTCTCCAGACACATGTGATGTTTTTCATGTCTAAAGGCAAGCTCCAGTATTTAAAACACTGTTTATCAGTATTCCAAAAAAGATTTAGTAATACAATACATGTATAACAATATGATAGTATTTCACCTTAAATATATGGTAAAGCTTTGGGTAAGGTTGTTGATGATGATCAATAGATGAATAAATGAAATATTTCAAATACACATATAGCTTTGAATGAGAGATTTTTTCTACAATTACAATTGTTCCTCTAAATGTTTCGATAATTTCAAAGCTTATCATTTCAAGCATAGCAGATTTGATTTCAAAAGATACTTGAAACTATATTAAAGTGGCCTGACTGACTGTGGCCCTCCTGTTAGTATGGCCACTCCTCTAAGATTATTACTATAGTGTACAAGACCTCCTCGGAGAAACAAAGTACACAAGTCCAATGTTATTGTTAGACTTCTAAGACTCCTATTTCAAAAGGTTACTTCAGTGTGGGTGACGAGGTACACTTGCCCTTGTTCAAGGCTGTTTAAACAACCTTAAGACATGGGTTTAATCTACAAAAATATAATGTAGTGAATTAACAAAAGGCTTGTATCTCAACTGAATATCAACAACCTTATCTTGCTCATGCATCATGCTTATTTTCAGAAAAAGCAACAGAAATGGTTGACAAACTCTGAAACCACAATTACAAAGTATCCCACACAGTAGTAATGACAAGTATTTGTTATACATCACGTTTCATGATGCCAGACGATATCGTAACCGTATTAGTTATTAGAGCACTCCATTCATTTGGGGACTCTCCCGGGAATGGTGTTTAGTATGGGGTCAGCTTGGCTCTCAGAAGTGTTCTCTTTTCTTGAATAGCCTTAAAAAGGGTTAGTTATTTTCAAGACTACCACAGATAGCATTAAATGGATCACAAATCTCTACGACTGAAGTCTAGTTGATGCCTTTATGTGCAGTGGTAGTGAATAAAATGTCGTAAAGTCGTCGCTGCGCCGGTCGCGATGAGCCGCGCGCTCCCATAGCGGTGCCCCACGTGGCGGTGCCCTGTTAACCCCGGCGGCACCCTGACCCGGGCCGCCACTGCACATGGTAAATGTGCGCCCCGGGAACAACAGCTGGCCGCTGAACCAGCTCCTACAGCACAACTCGGCGTGAATAATCCTCTCACTCATGCCGACAAGGTCCTTCAAGTTCAGACAGACAAGCGCCAGGGCTGTGTGCCACGATTACGGGAATCACACCGACATAACGGTCTACATAAAAGTTCGCACAAACACACGGAGTGGGGCGTGCTTGTTATAATTGCATGACCGTGGAAGAAAATATAAAATATGGATTTTACAATAAAGTTGACGACTCCACTAAGGCACTCAATATGGAGCATGGGCGTTTCAATACATCAAGCAGCTAATGTGGGGAACAAATGTGTAAAAGTGAACTACTCCCCTCCCCAAGCGACAGACGTTGTGTTGACGGTTACCACCACTATATTCCTGGAACTTACTGTAACTTGTTGTTGTTGTCAGCTCACCTTCCTCCTGGGACACAACAGCCTGTAACAGAACAGCGGACAGCAACCACACTCCTCCAAACCTCCCCATCACTGAAAATGAAGCCTCCAAACAGGGGGAAAACGCTTCAGGGACAGGACAAGTTAGAGTTTCCTCGGCCGGAATGACTCAGCGCGTACTTCCTGTAGCTCCTCGCTCCCTCTGAAGATGGGGCCCGCCGACCGGTTCACTCTTGTCCCTCCATATGTCCCGGCGCCGGGAAAATACCGCCGAAATCCTCCTTGACAACGCAGTGGAAAAGACTTTTCCTGAATGAAGTTCACCCGACTCGACTGTACTGTGCACTGCTGACCGGGTAACGTCACTGTCTGGTCGCTTGGATGGAGGCAAATATCTGCCGAATGTATGGGAGACTATTTTGGGCAATGACTTGTAACGTGAGCGCCTCGCGCGGTTGTAACCCAGATGGTCTGGAGATGATGTTTCAAACGGAGCGGCCACGCCCCTCCCCCGCTCTCTCTGCTGCCATTGGTCCAACAATTATCCACCAGGACAGAAAGTGGAAAAGAAAAATAAACAATAGAGACGACAGAAAATTGTTTGTTGCGTTATGCAGAGGCCTGGGGCGTTCAACCTCTATCTCAGTGCCGTCATTGCTAAATCAAAATAAATTTCATAATTGTCTTGAAGTTTTGTGAGTTTGTTGTTTCCGCAAATAAATGTTCGACCAGCAACATGGTTTACAAGAAACAGTTCTTCCACTAGAGAACTCTATCCTATTCTTTCTTTTTTCAATGAAGAAATGCACTGATGATATAACGAAATGTGCGATATCATTACCAAAAGTCGTATCATAAAACTGAGTGTCAAATATATGTGAATTGTGTTTGTTTGTTTTTCTTTTCTAAATGTCGTTTTTAATGGAGATAAGCGCGTTCAACATTTCACTTCGAAATTTCACCCTTGCCCTTCGTTGGCGGGCAGTCTAATTTCCACTCTGGTAATCAGAGGAAAAAAGCTCTTAATCAAAGAGGCTCGTCCTGCAATTATTTCCGGAACCAATGAGCCAATTAAAAAGGCTCATGCATGCGCGTGGCCACCGAGCCGTGATGTAGGACCAAAGTCAAGTCTGGTTTAGATAAAGATCTTTTGTCATTGCCAGACGTGCATCTGCTGTTCATCTGTGTAATCACGACGATGATATCATTGTATACCGGGGCTGCACTAGCCGTCATCCCGTGTGCCGTACAGATGGATATTAATGATGTGTCGGCATGGCTCACAACTTTTGGATGCATCATGTAGAGGATTCATTTATCGGTACCTTTACTACCGTTACCGGGCACGAGAGGAAAAAAACAAAAGCAATACGTCTAAATGCCTCGGTTGTTGTGATGAATCGGTGCTGGTAATTACGATATCTTTGGTATGTCGTTTTCAATTAGAACTTTCTTTTCATTATCTTTTATTGTGTTTTGATTGCTAATTTTTTCCTTGACATAGACGGTAATCAAGGACTCTACAGATGTCATATATCAACACATCCAGAGGACACCCAGGACACGCAATCAGTGATCCGTGGGCGCAGGATCTTAGGTCATTGGCGAAGACGTAACAAATGAAGTATTTTCTTACCCTTTGACCCGTCCCATCAATTTCTCATTGCCGCGGAGGAGGGTTGTCGCGGTAGTAGCGGAAGTCTGGCCATGTAAGGTACCGAACCCAACTCTCATCTTATTGCCAAGTTTGGCTGTTTGTCCCTAACCGAGTGGAACTTCCTCCACTTTTGTACACATTCCACTTTCCATCTACTAGATTCAGATTCAGCTTTATTGTTTACGACTGGCATGAGCTATATAAAACCATAAGACGTTAAACACATTGCGTTACAGTATAGCGCGGCATCAAAACCACATAAAAGCACGCTTTCCATTACTCCATTCCAAAACCTACGACTTAACAGTAAGATATATAGATACAATCCCATTGAAGAGACTGGCGAATACATTAAAAAGCATTAAGTTATACCATCTATCCAAAGAATAGCATTGTAACAGACCCAAGTAGTCACGCTCTATAAAATGGGCTATATAAAGCGCCATCTCCAAGTTAACACTATCGTAGGTAAAGGCATAAAACATGGTAGGAAACGGTCATTGCTAAAATGTTATGCATGGAAAGTTTTCGCTGCGGAAACGTCATCTCCAAGCAGATGTGGTGTTGGTGGTAACGTTTTCTGACCAGCCTGGTTTTCTAACAGCCCTTTAGAGTGACGGTAGCGATTCTCCACTCTATACTTCACATCTGCTTGAAGATTAGAGATAAGTGTTTTTAGATTGCCTGTCGTGAGTCAGTTTCCAGGCGGTGGTGAGACAATGAGAAGCCGTCCCTGAGGAAGGCTGTGCCGACATGCAGGAGAAGTGATGTAAATAAACAGACGGGCCCGGGAGAGGAAGCCTTGCCGTGCGCTCATCACGCGACTTCAGGAAAAATCGCGGGATTACAGACCACTACAGCTTCCTGGAATTATGGGATGAAGCCGACATTACTGAAACCGCTTATAATATAGACTCCCGTGAAGCAGTCTTTTTCCTAGCTTTGTTAGGGAATGCTAAGCTCTTATAATTATATATAATTGGGCACGGGGCCACAGGCAGTTAGGAGCAGGAAGTATATGGGATCTGAAAAAAATCATGGATTTTGGATGAAAAATCTCAAATGATCCCTCCTTCCGATCCCATTACTGCAAACTGTCACAAAATCAGCTGTAAAAACAATGGTGCGTGTATTCTAACTACATTTGGATTAGTATATAATCATCCATGTACAAATAACGTTACTTTCCTGGCTAACAAAGTTCCTTGACATCAAGAGATAACATTCAACATAGCCGGTACTCGAGTGTAAGGAGCCGAGATAGAAATATGGTGGTACATTCAAAATGATCTTCCGTCCCGATCCCAACATCTGCTTGGAGATGGCACTATCCCATTCAGCTGCATCACTAGATGGTCATTAACATCGAAATGAGATAACGACAGGTTACGGCTGCAATACTATGGTTGAATTCATAGACACTGGACAAATTTTTAAAGAGTCTTTATATTTTCTTTTTGTGTCACAAAGTCTACCTGGTTGCGGTAACTCTTTTGCCTCTGGTCACGTATATCTGTAACCTCGTCACCATAATAGCGGGATAACCCGGTTACAGGAAAAACAAACACAACTTGAAGCTTGCAGGAAATGTGGCCGATCATCCTGGTATCAGGCTGAGAATACGGAGTACTTAGTACATCCATTAAGGTACAACACAACCCGGAAGCCACCATCGGTGTCTGAATCCGTCAGCATCCGTCAGGAATGTCAGGAACCCACAGTCGGTATCACATTACAGACCGACATGGAAGACTCAAATCTTGCACGAACATAAACCTAAGTACCAAATTACGCAAGGTGGCAGTTACTCAAGTAACCGTTGGATAGATTTTGGAAATGGTCAGACGTCTCAGGTAGCATCTACATTATCTGTGCTTCACACCGTTTCATGCTCGATCTCGGAAGTTAAGCAACGCGCGGTCCGGACAGTACTTGGATGGGAGTCCCCCAACCAAGAACGTCCAGATTGCTGTAGCCTCACTAAGCTTTCCACGAAATCATCTTCCGGGAGGGACGTAAAACAGGGGTCCCGTGCTCGAGGAGGTGCCTCGACCACGCTAAACAGCCTCATTACCCACACTTTGGGTACCTACTGGCTGCAAAATGCACCCGATATCATTTATTATTTTTGTTGAAATCTATTGAAGCACAGATCATATTCAGTCACAGGCGAAGGGAATCACTGTGGGTGTTACCTGAAACGTTTGGCTGTTGCCCAAATCTTTCCATTTACTTGAGCAACTTTTACCTTGCGCATCATGATCAGTATTACATGGATGATTGATGTCTAACCGTCACTGACGTGAAGTACCAAATTGTTTGACGTACAGTCTGACGGAGTTCTCTCTGGTATCTATTAATAAGACAGTATAGATCAGTATACTTGCATTGGCGGTTCCTCAATGTAGCTTTGATAGGCATACTTCGTGACTGTAGTCTTTTGTACATATCATGTGATGGTTTCTGATCGTATATCAGGTTTCTGATTACTAGTGAGTTTCTAGGCTGGACGGCTGTCACAAACCTGTTAGCAATCATAAGACTGATAAACTTGAATCAGAAATAGCGCGTGGTAATTGCAGTATTTTCTGATACCCCAAATCGCATTGTTTCTAATCTTCAAGCAGATCCTACGGAAGCATAAGATAGTATATATCAAAAGCTGGCAAAGGAGTGAAACCGGCCTAGGAGTGTGTATGACTCCCTTACACACTCCTAGACCGGTTTCACTCCTTTGCCAGGCTTTTGATACTATCTTAGGCTACCGTAGGATTTACTTGGAGATAACAATGTTTCATCGGGAACTCAAAAGCTAACCACGGATCAAAATGCACATACAAATCCACCATAAGGACCTTCAGTTATAACTTATAGGCGAGAACTCACAAACAAAACAAAAACAGTACCCCGTCGAAGTTGAACTATTCCCGGAGGTAACAAGCAAAAGAGTCAATTCGCGTTTCACTACGAGCACGCTTTAGAGAGACTCAGATAGGTCAATATGAATTAATAAGGATACATGGCAAATCAGGGGATCGCCAGGTAGTTAGGCTGTAATTAACTTTTCATTGGGTTTCACCATGTCGTTAATCGGTAATTAACTCTGTATTGGTCACGGCAGCAAATTAGCGGAAAATCTATTGATTTATGCATAGGGCCGGAAACCGGGTCAATTCTTTGCGGTTGAACTGTCATTTCTTCGTCTGTAGCAATTCTGTAAAATTAACCCTTTCAATCCCACTTCTCTTCACGCCTTCTGTCATTCCAAAATGTAAAAGAAAAAATCTACAATATTCTATATAAATAAAATCCAGATGATATATAGGTACCATGCTTGTTTAATATGTTTGTTATTCGCACTTTAACACATAATAAGTACATAACAAAGAAATTTAAATGAATTATAACAATGCAATGAAGGCCTGACACTTGTGCTTATATATGGGCCCATTTTTCCAAATTATTCAATTCAATTAATGTATCAACAAAAATTATGAATATATATAAAAAAATACCAATGGACTAACTTAACAACTAATGAAACAATACAATCAAATAGAATAACAAATGAAACAGAAATGAAATAAAATAAAATTGATTGAATCCAAATTATCTATACCTATTATTATATTGGGAGACCAATAATGAAGGTATGAGGCACAAACGGATTTCAGCAGGACAACCTTTGCTTGTTTGAAAGATCTTACCAACATCGTTCTGTTACAGGAAGGCGAAGCTCACTCATCTGTAGCCTGAGCAAAGTGTTCCCCGCTGAAGGAACCCGGCGAGTTCCTTTTCCCGGCATAAACAAAGTCACTGCCGAGGTTAAGTGCTGCAGTCATTAGGGCGAACCAAATTAACAACTTGGTCAACGTCAGAGGCTTGGTTAATGTTTGTTCTCACCAAGGAGGTTGAAAAAGGAGGTTCTCACCAACTAGTAGTAGTCCAGACAGGACGCAAGAAATATATTTGTACGTAGCCAAATACAAAATGTGCCAGTAACGTCCTCTTGCGAATATGTGACTTTGTAGAACTTCAATATGTGACAGTTGTTGATCAAGTTATAATCGTCTTATTAGTCGATAAACTCGACTCGTTTTCATCAATCGATAAAGAACGAATAAGATTATGTAGCAATGGCTATATCACATTATACTAAGCTATTTCTAATATGTAAGATCCACTTACACTTCTTTCGCCGCGAAATTTGTACATGTAACGAAATATCTGCACAAAGTAATAAAGTTTGAGCAGAGTAACATAACATCCATCCTAGCTTGTGATTTATAGCATCAGCAGAATGTTGCATTTGGAGACTTCCCCGCAACGTATCCCTCCTAGTAGGAGCACAAATCTTCGTAATGTAAAGGAAATCAGGAACGTTTATGAGGAACATTTGATTTCTCTACTTTTTGTCGCCGCCGCCTTAGGAAAATGAAAGAAGAGCCAGGCCCGCCAAAGCCAAAGTCAACTTGGCCTTCTGTGAGGAGTTATCGCAAAGAGGGGAGGAGCAGTTGTCAGACAGGGCCATAGTGGGTGGCCATCAGGACAGAACGGGAAATCTACTTTACGTGTATCGTCCGAGAATCAATTTTTCTCGGTCAATCCATCTTAGTACGGTCCCGGTCCAGCGCAAATGAGAGAAACAGACAAATCGACAGGACTCGTGACGTCCTGTGGGTTAGGGAGTACCTAGCCGTCGTCAGTGGCCGTCGTAGCGTATTACGTCCTCCCTCTCTGCCCCTAACCAGGGCACCTAACAATGGTCTATTCTTTAGTTTAGGTACGAAATATTTATAATGTATCTAACAATGTCTCAAGAGCTTGTCATACCGGTCATCTCATACTCTTATAGTTAGAATGTTTGCTTTACACCTACACGTTGGATTAGGTTAGATAATTAGCGTTTAATCCTACATTTAATGCCGGAGTCACATCATTCAAAGCGATACAAATCATTTCATTTCAAAACATACAGTTTTATTGTTGATAAATGATGTTGACGTACTGATGATAATAATACTGATAGTGTATTTTCCTTCCCTTGCGTTTGTTTGGAATCTGATGAACTTCAGTATATTGTACAATCACGAGGTTCTTGGCTATCTTGTTACTGTAGGCGCTGTGAAGCCTGTTTGACCATGAAATTGGCCTTGTTTTTGTTGTAATCTGTCCGCATGTGGGAAATACATCAGCTGTTCCAAAATGTGTGGGAGAGGAGAAGTGTACGAGTGATCCAGTCCTACTGGTGACTTCGCCTGACCTTCTCAACTGTGTATTTAGCCTTAAACTTTCTGTGGTCCCTGAGGAAAGAGAGTGCCCAGCTCCATCACACGTTTTCTTGAACATGTATTCGAAGCGCACGAAAGGTGTCAACAGATTTATTTTTCTTCAGATATAACTACAAACTTCAAGTTATCACTTCCGATCGTCGAAGAGTAACTGAGGATGAATGACAATTCGTTGATACAATGTTATTACAAATCACATGTCACCTAATCAAAGTATACTGCACATCCTTTTAAGGATCTTTAGATAGATAACTTCCTAGACTATTTCCAGACGGACTATCAAATGGCCTCAAACAGGGCCGTACGTGGGGGAGAGACGGACCACTGTAGTCGTACAGCACCCCTCCCATGTAACCCCCACACCAATCGGTCTGCTCAGGACAAGCGGCGGGCCCTTTGTTCAGGCTATCAGCTGCTCATAACCCGGTCCCCTGCCATCAGTTGTGTGCGGCAATAGGGACGTTTTTGGTCAAGCTCACTGAAACTTGCAATCTTGACCACCTGACCTACGATGTCCGCAGTGAACAGAAGATAAATGTGTCTCCACTGCTCCGTTATCTGACATGACCAGAGATGTGGCGGCAGGATATCAGCTGGACACAGATACCTGTCCGCCTGGGGACCATTCACCTGTCTGACACATCACAAAGATGGCACCAATAAAAATAGCAGTTTGCCAAATATAGGGTGAACCTATGTTCGCGACGAATGATGTTCGCCATAGCAGGCAAAAGGAAATGTCAGCGAAAATAAACGGAAAGAAAATTGTCTAAGTCTCGTTAGCAGTGATTTACACCGGACCAGCGCGAGTAATCTATCAAAGCAGTTGGTCGACCAGAGGAGACGAATGAAAGGATAACTTTTTCAGCCCGCAAACGCGACAGCAAACTTACTACTTTTTCCCCATGAGAAGGGTCAACAAATAATAATTCTGGTGGGGGATCCTCCCCAAACTAGCCTGAGTACCATCCGTATTCTACCGGGGCTCCTTACACTCGCCCCGGTAGAAATAGGATGGTACCCAGGCTACCTCAAACCCCTTTCCCCCCAACATCTAGCTGTCACTGAGGACGTATACCGTGATTGATTGACAGTTGATAAGACGCGGAGACTAGGCGCGTGGTCGGGACAGTTTGACCTGCCTGTAGGAGATGTGTTATCTCCTGACATCAGCGGTCTGTCTGCAGTAACCGCCCCACCACGCCTGAACTTCGTGTGTGGTTGGATTTGAAGAGTTTCTATCTTGTAATAGTTCAATTCGCGGAGTTATTCTGCCCAGATTCGGGTAATAGTGAAGGGTGTACGACGTATATCGTATATACTATATGCATATGTAATTCACTTGTGTTCAATCCTGATGATCATGATGTATGCAGCATTGACAAGTAAAGTTTTCCCTATCAGTTTTTCTGTGTCGCACTTACCCATGCAACTACATACGTATTGTAAATGTGGAATACAAGTCCTTGCAAATTGATGTCAAACTTGCTGTTTCAGCTGCATGAAATAAAGACATGTACGTACAATTATGACATGAAAGTTTATGGAGATCTAAAAGCTACAATTAAGTTGTCATGTTACAGGTGGATGCTTTTACAATTCTCTGTAACCATTCTTAGAAATCAGCCGGACACATCGCTATAGACCGTTGAATGCAAAATGTACCAGGTCCCCGATCACATGTCCTGTTATCAGAAAGGTGGCGTCAACAGTCAGGGAGACTGGAGCATGGGTATCAGTCCTTTTCATCAAGCAATTAGGCCGCCCCCCACTCAACTGTACTGACTCACCACAAGCATTCAAATTGTTGTCAAGCGCTATACGTACGTGGTTATGTTTTGTATGCTAAGGCGAGAAAACAACTCAGTTTGCACGAAAGTTTTGCTGTAGATTGTGACATACCGTTGTGGCAGTAAAGCGAACATAACTAATTCAAGACATTCAAGTTTTTTTACCCTGGCTAAACTGGCATTTTCGGCTTCCTTCATTTTCTCAGTAATAGATCTAGAAAGAATGGAGTTATAGCTTGACACAAAAGAATTTTAGATATGATATTTTTACATATGGATGACGTCATAAAGTTTTATTGCCCCTTATATTATTTTTTATGAGAGAAATTACAGCACTTTGGTACATACCACTGCAGTGAAACTATGTTTTTCATGTGCATAATAATGACAGCTGTAAACGTGGATTCCCACATCTGGATATCTACTGTCTGGAGTTATTAGAAAACGATTTTTAATTAGACAAAAACAATTATTTTCTACAGAATTGGTAAATATCAAGCTTTCATCATTATATACATGGAAAACAGTTTCATTGAAGTTGTATTACCAAAGTGCCATATCGTTTAGAAAAAAAATTAAAAAGGGGTAATAAGACTTCATCCATATGGCCCCAAAAAACCATATCTAATTCTTTTTGTGCCCAGCTATCAAAAGTCGTTATGACTCCATTTTTTCTTGATTCATTAATGAGAAAACAATGGAAGGTCAGAATGCCAATTTAGCTCTCTTCATTACCCATGTCACCTTTAGCAATTGGCGCTAGCCCTCTATTAAACAAAATCTACAGGAGTCAAAGGGGCCATTCTTATAATCACTGTTCCTTCTTCTTATTGCTTGCTTTGATTACACCTTTACATAGATTCAATCTGCGAGAAATATGACAAACTTATTAAAAGATGTTGCTGTTCGTCTTGATGACGCTTCCTTCTATATTGTCCCTCTCCTTCTGAACTACACATCGGGGCAGATTACAAATAATATGGACGCCCACAAGTCATACATTACAGTTTTACGACCCATTTTACAGCAGGCAATGAAGTTCTAAAATAGAATACCACAGATGAAATAAACCCAATTACCTGAGGAGCAGCACTTGTCTTTATGATGAAGCCTATAAAGTCAGAAGTACAAGGCCATGATGCGTCACGTGGTCATGCAGCTGGTGTGTTGTTCTGTTGAGAAATATGTCCCATGTCCCATGCAAAGGGGTCATCTCATATCAGTTTTAATAGAGTCTTCAGCAAGGAACACACCTTTATTACAACCAGCTAAGTTTTTAGTACAGAACCTTCATAGGAACAAACAGTTTTAGAAAGCTTATCCCCTGTGTAATGACCATATGGACTCGAGCTATGAACTACATGTAAAAGGTTCTAGCCAAAAAATAAATGAACTTTGCGAAATCAATGAGAAATCAGTTACTAGCTTCATGTTTTGTGTGCCATTAATTGATACATCAAATGTGGATCTTTTGAATGGTGTATAGAGCACATCATGAATATGAAAAGTACCTTCGACAAATCCCCGGTGATGTTCATTCTTTATGTCTTTATTGCATTTTTGTGTCATGAATCACTTAGATGCCATTACCCTGCAGTACTAGCATGATATGATAGATGGGGCTACAATGCAGTCTACTGTCATACTTGCTTTTGGTGCAAAAAATGTAATGATAATGGATGCATGAAAGAAAATTGAAGAAACAAGATACATGTACAGAGTAATGATAATCTCCAAGCAGATTCCTACGGTGGCATAAAACAGTAACATAAGCTGGGGAAGGAGTTTAGCCGGCAGAGGAGTAAAATTGGCGGATTTTACTCCTCTGCCGGCTAAACTCCTTCCCCAGCTTATGTTACTGTTTTATGCCACCGGAGGAATCTGCTTGGAGATTAGAGCAATGACACCTACATGTATGGTTGCTGCTACTGAAGAAGCTGTAATGCTAGAAGTTACAGTTGAGGTAATACACCATGTATAGTGGCAAACAAGATTTCAAAATTATACTTTAATTGAAACTTCTGTTGCATCATTGCAAAATATATAACTGTGCAAGCTGTTATGTTAACTTTACAAACACGCCGATTTCTGGCTGATTTTAGGTGAATTTGTTTTGCTAGCAGAACATAGCTAGCTGTGCAATCATTGCACATTACAAGGAATGTCATAACAAACAGTCACAAATCATACTGTAGCAATGACATATCCCTGAACAGCAAACCAGAACGGGGATGTGCCATGTACGTCGCACAGAGCTACATAGCAGCTCAATGCTGTACTATAAGAACCCACTATTAAAACACCATACTGCAAGAGGTCCTTCTAGAACAAACTCTTCAGAACTGGACTGTGTTCATATAAAAGTAAATATAATTGCAAACAGCAAACAACACTTGTACCTTGTTATAAAAAACAGGTATATAAAGGTATATAGAAATTTTTTGAGGCCATAGGGACAGTGGGTTCTTACTCCACTGTGTAAACGTCTCGGGCATGTTATTGGAAGGCTGAGCCAATCCCTCTCCTTTGATACCTTTTGCCTCCCCAACCAATTCAGGTACCCATATTTACACCTGGCTGGAGTGAAGAAAGTTGTGGAAAGTGCCATTACGTCTAGCCAGGAATGCCAGCAATCAAACCCATGTCCTCTCACTCTTGTGTCTGCTAGCCTGGCCATACTCTACCATTCAACACTCTGAGTAAGACTCACCAGAACTTTAGTGAGATGTTTCTAGCATGAAGCACAACCACTACATTACAGAGCTGTAACATGTAGGCAAACACGATACAGAAGGCCATGAAGGGTTCGGTGTGCAGCGTGTCCACACACAGGTTCACAGCTCCGGTCAGCAGGTTGGCCAGCAGGAAGAAGAACAGCTGGTTCCTGTTGACAGCTGACAGCAGGCACCAATCAGGCAGCTGCTGTTCAGTGGGTACAGCATTCTTACTGTCACCTGAGGAAAAGTGAAGGTACAGGTAAAGCAGCTGACCTCAGACTGGGGATAAAGTATGACACCTGTTGGGGAAAGACTTCAGTGGATTATTCCATTGCTTTAAAGGGGTGTCTAGCAAATCTATGCTCAACACCAAGATAAACCAGGTGCTCTATTGTCACTTTTGGTCAATCTGGTTCAACCCTGGTGGCTCAGAACACTCCTTGGCCAGCTAAACTCCTTATGCCACTGGCAGATCTGCCTGGAGATTAAGGGTAGGTATCATGATATGAGAATCAAGCACTTTGTGGATTTTTAGAGGTTTTCTAAAATGTCTCATTTAACATTGAAGTGTACCATTTCAAATCATGGTTCAGTAGACTGTTTGATACACATCACTGCACACCTACCTGTGGTTGGCTCTACACCCCAAATCCGTGGACTGTACTCTCTCTTCAACAGTCTCAGCTCCGCTGCTATGACAACCACCAGATCCACCAACAGCATGCTGCCAAGGATCTGGATGTTGTAAACCATCTAATGCAGAACAAAGATAACACATATTACTTTGCATGACGTATGTAACAGATAACAAAAACTGAAAATGGACGGTTCCAAGGCTACCATTTAAAGAAGGTTTTCCCGTAATGGCATAGCGAGCTGATTTAAATCACCGTTAATTGTAGCAGGACGACTTTGCATCAAGCAAAATTGTAAATTTGTCCTGCAGCAGAATCGGTCACTTAATCGGTGATTATTTGCTATCAAGAATTTATCGGTAAGCACTAGTGTCATTTGGAAATCATTCCTATACATGTAGCAATGTCAAATTCCAGATTACCAAGAAGTCACAACAGAGCACCGACTTGTGTGTTTACGGCCTAGTTTTGCCAGATTAACACAATGGAAAAATTCTATGAAACTTTTCCCCAAACCTAATTATGAAATAACAAGTCAATCTAGCCTTAATTGTTGACAGTCTTTCTGAATCCCCCATGCAGACCCTTTTCTAAGGTTGGTACGTACCATCCAAAGCTGGTAGGGGAGGTTAGCTGTACGTCTGGATACAGGCTCCACATACTCCTCACACAGGACCAACAGGACCCAGAACACTCCACAGGACACCAGCAGCTGAACACAGCACACAAGCCACTGCTGTACTGTTGACCTGTTAACATGAATGAAGTCACTTTACTGTGCAGTTCTGTCTGACTTATCTAAATACAGGTCACATCAAAGACATATTTACAAACATGAAAATCTTGGTGACGAACATTGCAAAAACTCCCTCTCATTCATACCCAGGAGGTAGACATTCATACCACAGTAATTAAGGGCACACAGATCTGAATAACAGTTACTGTAGCATCTACACTTCACTCATGACAAGGGCTGTCTCCAGCATTCAATTTTTTTTCCATTCCACTTACTTTGGGAGCTTATGTTTGAATTTTCTTTGGTAAATTAGTCCATTACAGCTACCAAAAATAGATTGTCATCAATTTCATTTCATGGCAATCAGATGGGTTGAAACTTTTGTCTGTCCCAGCAAACAAATTTCCATCCCTGGATGGAGGGACGGCTCCCGAAGACAGCCGAGCTCATGACCTTCATCCTGACCTTTTTCTAAAGATGAACCTCCCCAGCTCCACCCCAGCGAAGTAGACAGCCAGAAACCCCCAGCAGGAGCAGATCCCTTCCCTGTTGGCATCCAGGAAACCCCTACGTGAGTCCCTTCCATCAGAACCATGCAGGACAAATTCTTGCAAGCCCTGGTTGGACAGGGCAAACTGGAACTGCACTGCAAGGACCAATGACAACAGGCCACTCATACCAGTTCCGGTAAACTGGAGCACTACAGTTGACAGGACCTGAAGGATGCACACATTAGATGCAATGTCAATCTAATGTACATGACCAATCAGAATAAGGAAAGAACATACATGTAGGGATGTGAATAATAGTAGTACGGTTCTAGCATTCACTGTGCTCTAGATCTACAGGGTACCTGTGAAGCAATACCTGTAACCATACTGATCATAAAGATAAAGGATGAATAAAAATCTTATGTTAGCCTTTCTAACCAAGGTTAAGAAATAAAAACAGTACTAAACACTTGGACTTGAAAGCTTGGTCAGTTGTGTGTGTCAAAAGTCTCAGGACATTTTAAAGGCTCTTAAATGGAAAGGAGAAGGAGGGGGAATTCTTACCCTGACCACTGCTAGAGTGAAGAAGAAATTCCAGTGTACGCCGTACTCCGTCACATGTTCCTGGTAGTCTAACGCTTTCACCACCACCATGCGGGACAAACCAATAATCCACAGGGGGGCAGTGGACCTGACAGACTGGGCGATGTTGGACAGTTTTCCTGAAAAACTCCTTGGTTCAGGAGTCGGATGACAACAGGTTATGATGTTAAACTTTCACATATTATTCCATATTCAAGACAGTTATCAGTGTTATACTATCTATACAGCATATACTACTAGATGGTTGTTTGCAAGAAGGTATGCATATACTAACATGTACCTGCTAACATACATATACAGACACATACACATACGTACAGAGGCACACACACACACAAACACAGATACATACACACACGCACACACACACACATGCACGCACACACCAACACTTCCGATAATGTAATTGTACCTTGCCATTCTGTATTTTCCTCTTGCCTCAGGAGAGACGATGGCATTGGACACGACAAACGAGCCGACTCCGGCATCCATCAGTCCCGTTCCATACATTTCTGCCTTGGCAAATCTCCGCGGGAAAATGTGGAAATCTACTGCCAAAATACAAATCGCAGTGGCAATATTTGCGTAGGCCCTGTAGTTTGTAACAAAGGGCACGGTTTCTGAAAGTTTTCTGTCAAGAATTGTTTGGAGGGAAACACTCTGGGTTTGAGTCGGTTTTGACGGCTTGCTGTGGGTTTCAGCCGGTTTTGACTGCTTGCTGCGGGTTTGAGCTGGTTTTAAGGGCTTGCTGTGGGTTTGAGCCAATTTTGATGGATTGGTGTGCCTGTCGTTGAACACAAGGAAGCTGAGAACCATGCTGACACCCCCTGATAGAATGGCAATGGTATGGTCTGCCAGGATGGTGACAGAAAGCATGGTGGGAAGGACCAGTAGGCAGAAATCCACCAGAAATTGAAACCTGTGGGGAAAATAATGAATAGAAAATATCAGGAATGAACAATGAGAGACCTTTTGGCATGAACATTATATACACTGAGACAGAACAGCCAACATCATACATATATTTATAGTAGATACTTATTTTATTCTCTATGAGTGTCTATAACATGAAAAGCCAAGTTACACTACTGACTACTGAGTGTATGCGAGTAGGAGCAGCCACAAGACACCCAGGCTATTATATGGCTACAGTTCCTCTTTCGAAGACAAGTACTGGTATTTTTTCCTGGGGACACTGGCTTTGCAGGCATGCGGCATGGCAGCAGCTAGTGATGTTACACTGAACAACCTGTCAAACCTGTCTTCAGACTGTGACCTGTTTTCAGGTCACATTACACAGTGGGTAAAAAACATAAAAATACAACACTCATCATCATCATCATTGGCCTCCGTCCGTCTAAAGAGACGATGGGTTTTGGTCATGGTCGACATCTTCTTTGGTGGCTGAACAAGCCGATTCTGGAGTGACAGTCTCTGCCGCATCCTGCACATATGAAGGTGTTTGTGATTGTAGAGGCTGTCTTCTGACGACGCTGGTCTCTGAGTTGGGATCTGGTAGCGTCAGCTTCCTTCACCCCTGCTTTTACAGTCTGTCTCCATGCTGATCGGTCAGTTGCTGTTTCTTCCCAAGAGTCTATGTCAATGTTGGCCGACTTAAGATCCCTCTTGCACACATCTCTGTATCTCAGGTGTGGGCGACCAGTTGGACGTGAACCGCACTCAAGCTGGCCATACAGAAGATCCTTGGGAATACGCCCTTTCCCCATACGGCGAACATGTCCCAGCCATCTCAGGCGTCGTTCACTGATCATTGCAAATAAAGTCCTGGAGTTGGACCTCTCAAGAACATCAGTGTTTGTGACCTTGTCCTGCCATTTGATTCCTAGAATCCGGCGAAGGCACCGCATGTGAAATGCATTGAGCTTTGCTTCTTGCTTGGTATATGTCGTCCATGTTTCACTGCCATAAAGGAGGGTACTTAGGACACATGCCTGGTACACCTTCAGCTTGGTGTTTGTTGTCAGGTTTTTGTTTTCCCAAACTCTTCTGTTGAGTTTGCTCATAACGGAAGCTGCTTTTCCAACCCTTGTGTTTATTTCAACATCCAGAGACAAGTTTTTGGTGACAGTGGATCCCAGGTACGTGAACTGATCAGTCACAGCAAGCAAGGAGCCGTTGATCGATATTGCCGGAGGGACTGACTCATCTTGGGCCATCACCTCAGTCTTCTTTATGCTAATTGTTAAGGCAAACTCTTTGCAGGCATTTGAGAACCTGTTCATCAGACGCTGGAGTCCATCTGGTGTATGACTCGCAAGAGCTGCGTCATCGGCAAATAGCATCTCCCTGAGGAGCACGCGAGTCACCTTTGTTTTGGCGCGTAAGCGGGCCAGGTTGTACAGTTTGCCATCGTGGCGGGTGTGGATGTAGACCCCGTCATCGGAGGACTGAAAGGCATACACCAGGAGTAGTGAGAAGAAGATCCCGAATAGTGTTGGGGCAAGTACACAGCCCTGTTTAACTCCACTGAGGATCGGGAAAGGCTTGGAGGTGCTACCCTCAAAACTGGCAGTGCTTTTCATGTTGCTGTGGAAGGACTTGATTATGCTGAGTAGTTTTGGTGGGCAACCTATCTTCTCAAGCAGCCTGAACAGTCCACTGCGACTTACAAGGTCGAAAGCCTTTGTGAGGTCGACAAAAGCAAGGAAGAGGGGTTTCCGCTGCTCCCGACACTTTTCCTGCAGCTGCCTCACCGAGAAAACCATGTCAATAGTGGAGCGCCCCGCTCTGAACCCGCATTGTGCCTCTGGGTACACGCGGTCGGCTAGTACCTGTAGTCTGACCAGAGCCACACGAGCGAATATCTTCCCCACTATACTAAGGAGCGAAATCCCACGATAGTTGTTGCAATCGGATCTATCCCCTTTGTTTTTGTACAAAGTCACAATATTGGCATCACGCATACTCTGCGGCACCTCACCCTCATTCCAGCATGAGCAGAGGAGTTCATAGAGGTGTGGGAGAAGTGCTGATTTTCCTTCCTTAACTACCTCTGGTGGAATTGCATCAATTCCTGGTGCTTTTCCGCAAGAGAGGGTGTCGATTGCCTTCTCTAACTCTGTCATAGTAGGCATTTGATCCAGTTCTTCAAGGACTGACATTGGTGGAATGCTGTTTATGGCCTCCTCAGATACTGTGTTCTCTGTGGAATAGAGCTCGGTATAGTGTTCAACCCACCGATCCATCTGTCCCTGACGGTCAGTAATGGTGTCACCAGTTTTTGATTTTAAGGGGGCTGTTTTCTTCATGGTCGGACCAGTAGCCTGCTTAATGCCTTCGTACATGGCCCTGACATTACCAGTCAATGATGCATGTTCTATAGAGGAGGAGAGCTGTAGCCAAAAGTCGTTTGCGCATTTTCTTGCTAGTTTTTGGCTACTAGCCTTTGCGTTCTTCAGCAAGAGTAAGTTCTGCGGGGTGGGGTTCCTCTTCCATTTAACCAATGCCTCCTTTTTGGCCTGGGTTGCTGGCTCCATAACCATAAGGTTGGCTTCATACCAGTCAACATTTCTCTTCTCCTTTCTCCCAAATGCAGTGATAGCAGACTTGTGTATAGCAGCACTGAGGTGTTGCCATTGTGTTGCAGCTGACACACCATCACTGGCCAGTCTCAGGCCATTGATAAGGGAGTGGAAATTGTCTTTACTCTCAGTATCTTTAGTACGGGCAGTGTTGATCCTTGGGAGGCTCCTAGGCCTCGCATGGTGCAGCAGTTTTCTTCCTTTCAATGCTATTTTGCTAATAAGAAGGGAATGATCTGTGTCACAGTCGGCGCTGTGGTAGCTCCGTGTATTGTGCACCTTTTGGAGGCTTTTCCTTCTGGCAATGACAAGGTCAAGCTGGTGCCATTGATGTGATCTGGGGTGCATCCAGGAGACTTTATGTTTTTCTTTGTTTTGGAAGTAGGTGTTAGTTATACATAAGTTCTTTGCACAGCATAGTTCCAAGAGTCTCTGACCGTTTTCATTTATTTTGCCGACTCCGAAGTGGCCAATGCATGCCGGCCAGACATCGTGTTCAGCACCAACTCTGGCATTGAAGTCGCCAAGCAGGTAGATATCCTCTGTTGGAGACATTTGACTAACAAGCTCATCGAGCTCATTGTAGAACTTGTCCTTTGTCTCAGTAGCAGAATTTAGCGTGGGTGCATACACAGACACAAAGTTTACTGGGCCGTTTGTGGAGTTTAGACGAAGGCTCAGTAGCCGTTCGGTACCACCAGAAGGTGCTTCTATCATAGCTAGGAGAGATGATCTTACTGCAAACCCAACACCATGTTCACGTCTTTCATCTTGGTGTTTCCCCTTCCAAAAGAAGGTGTATTGGCTTTCTTGAAGTGAGCCATCATTTGCAAGTCTAGTTTCTTGAAGCGCTGCAATGTCCACGTTTAGCCGAGCGAGTTCGGCATCTATAACTGCTGTTTTTCGGCTATCATCAATAAGTTGCAAGTCATCTGACAGTCCTGTTAACATTGTCCTTACGTTCCAGCTTCCTATTCGAAGTGCTGGAGACTTCCTTTGCTTCGTTTGGGTGGGTGTGCTAGATGTCGGCCTGCTTTTCAAGCGTGTCAGCGCCCTATGCCCCCTACACCCCAAAGGAGCAGCAGACCGTGACGGATCAGCACCTTATTGACTGGGGGCTGCCCAGCTTAAGGCGGGCGGTAGCTGAATCAGTGGAGCATGGCGACTCCTCCCACCGTCGGAGTCAACCCGTGGCGCCCTTTTTATACGCCAATTGAAATAGGACTTATTACCCGTAACTGCTGACTCCCGTGTTGTGTCTTTGCTTGTAACCACAAAGATGGAGTGACCTCTCCATGACGCAAAAACGCCCGGGCAGGGTTATGGAGATCCTGGGTTGCCCAAGCGTCAGGACCCCCCTCTCGGCCTCGCTGGTGTGGTCCAGAGGAAAGCAGTGCAGTACATCTGGCACCAACTTGGCTGCAGGAGCTGCCGGAGAAAGTTGACTAGTAGCCGAATCTAACCCGCCTAACGAGGCTCCACTCCGGGTTTTCTGTCAGGATTTGCTTCCTTAGCCTTCCACTATCCCTAGCACTCACAAGGCAGTGAGACTATTTACCCATAGTTGGGGCCCTTAACAGGTGCTGTCACTCCGGGCCAGAGTGAGCCTGGGAGTAGTGATAGCTAAGGGGTCACTCCACTCTCCCCACAACCATGACAGCCTAGCCATGGCCCTATCACCGGTTGCAGTTTAATGTCATACCCAGGACCCACTATTGCTTTTAATAACCATCAAACATTAACATTCACTCATTTGACATTGTTCCACTCCAGCAAAGATGACAACCTATCAAACTTACAACTGATAGTCTTACCCAATGTTAAACCTGTTGTACACTTGCCCAAACAGCCAGGGGATGACCACAGCTCTCAGGAGCACAGCCAGCGGTGCAGAGGCGTTAACGAGGGCGATCTCCGCGACTGTGGTGCCGTTCAGGTTACTGACGAAGGCTTCCTTCTCTGTCTTGTAAGACATGGTGTTTGATTGGTTCAGAAGCTCAGCTGCCATTTAAAACTGGTGGTAGAACAAATTAACTGTTACAATACCAGGAAGCCTTAATGCTCAACATAACACTAAAGAAATGGCAAATAAAATACCCAACATGTCATCATCACCCCCCTCCCCTCACGAACTTGGCCGGTGGTAACGTTACTTACGGTTTTCCTTGATAAAATCTTGTCAACACCCTGTTGAGCAATGTATCATCAGCCAATGGAAAAACACTGTGCTACCCAGTAAATAGGTACATTCGAGACGTAGCATCGCAAAACACGGTTATTTCACAGAACACCGGCACAGTTCTGATCCATTTCCGCCATCATGGAATGTTCGACTTGTCAAAGGGGAGGTTAAAAAGATAACGTTACATTTCTGTAATTGAAAAATATTTAAAGCCTTTTAAAATCCCAATTACATAAAAAAAGATTATTTAAATACTTTTTTTATGATTGAATACCTTACTAGTTAAAGTGAAACGTTATGTCATGTATAAGTTGTGACCAGACTATAAACTATCCATCCCTATGACTAGTGGTTCCTACCTGCACTGTACAAAGGTCAAGCGCGGGAGTTTTGAAATGATTGAAGCTGACATTGCCTCATGTCGTCTGCAATGCCCCGACAACGCCTTCTGTCACTCCAATACTGTTACCAGAGCATGCCGAGATGCACGACTTTCGTTAATTTCCAAGAAACACACTGACTAATCTTCTGTTCGGTCACTATGGTGATGCCTGATGACTCAAAAAGGCCAATCCCATACAGTCAAACCTGTATTAGCGGCCACCTTTGCAAAGCTCGCATGTGTTTAGTAGCATTTAGCTAATAACTGTAGTGGATCCAGTATGCGGAACGCTGTAACTACCTACGACGTTTTTATATTCCCGACAAAGGCAAGTTGATATTGAACTTTCTTATACTAAGGCTTATACAAGGCATCAAAGAAATCACAATGAAAGAGTGCCTTATATTTTGTGGGTGTATCCTTGGCCAACCACGACCTCGTCAGCTTTTATTGGATCTACTGTTAAGTCCTTCAAACATACATGTACAAAATAGTAAAAGATTTGTTTTTCAATACGTTCACACTAAGATATGTGATCTGAAATATCTACTGCAACACAGATATCATATTGTGACTTTTAGCCCTTAGATGAAAATGTAAGAACCCAAGGTGAGTCGATACTGTGTATCATGAAAATACTGGTTTAACCTTTGATATAGAGTGCAATATTGTGGATAATTGGTAGGTAGTGCTATTATTGCATTAAGCAGCTGTCTGACATGTTGAGTATTGCAAACACAACAATAAACTATCTAATAATCAATAAGCAGTATAAGTCTCCATACTTCTTTTGCTTATCTTAAACTAGTTTCTTTTGCTGTTTTTTTTCTTTTCATTTTGCTGATAATAACGTTAGATAACATGTAGCGTAATGCCAACTATACTTATCAAAGTTACATATGTTCTATTTAATTGCAAATACGTGCCCGAAGACTAACTGCAAGCACAAACAACACATTGTACATTGCATCTGATAATTGATGCGTCTTCTTATTTGGTCCCAAGATTAGAAAACCAGGATACACAGAGATTTTCATCTGTTCCAATTCCTGGGTGGTATAGCAAAATGCTTACCAATATACCATCCATAGAACGTTGATGTTCCAAATGCCATAATGGTGAAGATAACCATTACCATGATAAATATTAACACATGATATCATGATAAATAGACAAGACACTTTGCATTTTCTCCCTAAACATCTCTCCTGGAGGCACTTGTGACCGTTATAAAACTGGAATCAAGGCTAGTTTCCATCCTCTCAAGTCTCTGGGTTTGAAATAAAATGCACAAGCTTTGCTACACCTCCGCGTCTTTCTTTTTGCAACGGAACACCTTCACTCTATTTTCCTCGTCCCATAGAACTTGTTCCACGTCAAACTTTTTGCTGAGGATGTTCTCGTAAAACTCTCCGTCCGTGTCAAACCGGAACTTGTTGGCGAGTATGAGGGTGGTCTGCGGGCCGCACACGTGCATGAGGGTCCGCATCAGCTCGGGGAACGTGCGCTTGATGTAGACGATGTCCGCCCCGAGGACGTAGTCGTACTGCGGGATGAAGCCGTCCAGGTCGTCGCTGCCCCACTCCAGGCGGCGGATGACCGGGCGGTGCTTGACCCTGTCCTCCGTGTTCCGCGGGATGTTCCCCTTGGTGCAGCACAGCACGTCCGCGAGGTCAGTCGCCGTCACCTTAGCGCCTGGAAACGGGGAAACACAAGCAACAAATCTTGTGAATTGAGAACATTACAACATGGAAGGGAATGGTACTCTCCAAGCAGAGGTTAGACTCCGGCTGTTTTTTAACGCTACTTTTAGTCGTTTTTATCGGGCTTTCAATTTTTTATTTTATCTTGCTGTCTCAAAACCTACACAACGAAAAAAAATGACAAAATAGAAAGCCCGATAAAAACGACTAAAAAATGATAAAATACAGCCGGAGCCTAACCTCTGCTTGGATAGTAAGGGAATGGCTCTCACTTAGGCTTACATGTAGGTCACTTTTCCAAACCGGGGCGCGACTGGGCAGCTTTCGGGAACGAAAAGTATGCCATAAAAGACACTAAGCTACACAAGATATAAAGACAATAGTCGAGGGCATTATTTGTGTATATTTCTCGTTTAAATTTCCACAAACAGCCCAGCCGGTCCCCGGTTTGGGAATGTGACGTTAGCTTGAGGAGGATACCAGCATTACCTAGGTGAGTGCCAAGTATAAAAATGGTTAACATCATGCTAAATGTATACCTGTAATGAAAATGCACTGTCTGAAATTATGTTGATTTTTTTTTCAGCTGAAGAAAGTCGCTGAAGGAAAATGTCAAGCACCAACGGAGCATCTACGAAACGAAGCAGAGATAAAGCTAGTAAGGTTGTTGACCCATCAGGCTTGCCACGATGCTGACCAGTCCCGTTCCCGAGCCCAGCTCGAGCACCACCTTATCCTCCAGGTCCAGCCCGGACTGCTCCAGATACCTGCTCATCGTCTCACCCTGCAGAGGCAAAACAATGTGTTCACCCTACTAGCCCCACTCACAGTTGACATCTAGCGAGGATAAGGAAAACTGCATGCAAAAAACGACGAGCATGCCAGGCATACCGCAGATGACCTATACGTCGTGTGCGATACAAAATTTAACGTTGCAAGGCAGATGTTGTTGTTTCGCGAGATTTGATTCGGCCGTAAAATATCATATCCTCCCTCAAACAGTACGGGAGTGTGGGTGGTGTAAAGAGAGTTACTAAGTGTTCTTACATACGTTAAAGACTTTCCCCTTTGGGAGATATCGAAAGTGAACACGATTTCCCTTATTCTAAGATGTTGCTGTTTCGCGAGATTTGATTCATTCGTAAAATATTACATCCTCCCTCAATCATATGTGATACAGTCAGTGGCCAGAAAAAAAAGGAACTGTCAACTAATAGGTGTAGTACATGATCCATTGAATATGAAGAGCCTGATGAATCGTGAACAAATCTCACCGACTCCCAGACAGTTGCGCCCTCCCCACAAGCCGCCAGCTCCTCCCAGATTTCCACCTGGTTACCACAGAACGTGTACGTCTCCTTGGGAACTTTATACAGGCGTTTTCTGTCCGACATTTTGTCCTTGGAGATGACCCCTATGATAACAAATAAAGACATTGGGATTGAAGTTCATTGTTGGTATTATGTTGAGGAGAACTAGGGAAAAGGTCTTTGCAAAGAAGTCCAATACAAGTACGCATGTGAATGTCATAATCTATCGCAGGATCTATCATAGACGTATGTAGTGAAGGATGAATATAAGATACTGTCACATTTTTGACAAAGCTAGGAGTCAAAGAACTTCAGAGTAGGGAAGGTAGGGGGCATAGGTCATATCGTTAGTGTAGGATAGACGGTATGATAACAATGCAAATAAATACCATAACCTCTATACTACATGCATAAGTACAAGCATATATGTTTCAATTGCAATGCTAACAAACATATGTCCGTCATCCATTAAAGTTTACCGTCCCTAGCTGCATTAACTGCTCGTATTTCACTACCCCCCTCCCCAACCCAAGTTTTCCTCATCACAATGCGTTCATTTTACCACCACATGGTCACATTAAAAAGGCATCAGTATCAAATTAACTGAGGAAGATGTGTCTATGTGTCCACTTAGATCATCCTTACCTCAACAACACGTTATATCTGTACAGTTGATATCAGCTGAGACTAGCTGTCTCTCTCTTCGCTCTGCTCAGAGATGCTAAAAATAAAACTGGAATTCCTCTCCACAAATAAGGTGCAACGGGTTGGCAGGGCTCCGCTAGGCAGCTGTCGCCTTCTATTCTCAGGAACTTGAAGCCTGGCGTTCTGTGTACATTAGCATGGTGCGCTCTATCCGTGCTTCTTACTGTCTTAGGGCTTGGTCACAGTCATCGTACGGTCGACTCGTACGATCGCCAACTACGTGCATTCTTGCGATATTAAATCGTGCATGTACATCACAGCTAACGGTTCCTTGCCGGCTGTGGTTTCTCCCTTTGCCTGCTTGAAAATCCTACGTATACGACATCGAAATCGCACGAGGGTCTACGACGAATGTGACCGAGTCGTAAGATATATGTGTGCACTGCTATAAAGGCAAAATAGAAGACCAGCTAAAATCATCGCGGCTAACACGTACGAATATGAATATGTCTAAAGTTGTAATGTCAAAATTGAAAAGTCCGGTGACTCAATAAGATAACACTCTCTAAACTGTGATTACTACATCGATACCAAAGAAAATATCTGCACTATGTTTCTTCGGTCGTTTGGGTCGTGCATCTGCTTGCCATTTAAAAGTTGCTTGATAGACTTGTAGGGAGAGTGAGATAGAGACCTCAACGTCCCCGACAATTCCCCAATCACTGATACAATGCATTAAAACGTTGTTGTGTGTCGGTTCGAATAAAGTTCCTAAAAGGGGAACATGCGGCTCTATCGTCTTTTCTGAAGATATGGCGTGTGAGCGGTGGGCTTGAGGTTGTCCTTCTCCACATACTCTACAATGCACTAAAACGATTACATGTTACTTATGGGTTACTTATTAGCTCTATTACAAATTCAGCCTGGTGGGGGGTCTCTTCCTTCGTAGCTATGTTCCCCTGTTCCTAAAATGGAGTCTAAACGCAAAATATGTAGTGCTGTTGTATACGTAATTGCCAACAAGTGAGATGATATGTAGAGAGTTGACGATCTCTATGTACCCTTTACCTTTATGAAGGTAACGGTGACTGACATTGTTGTGCTGTAAAGGAGGAAGGTTGCTAGCAGTAACGTGTTCTCATATAAACAGGCGATCCTATTTACACAATCGTAGACGTAGTAGGCCGTCGACGTGTGATTCTGATGTCGTACGATTTTCAACCACGCTGTATAACAGAACCAACCGCTGACAAGGATCTGAGACTGCCGTTTTCTGCAAGATTTGCAGCCGGGTTTGTACGACACTTTTACGACAATCGCAAGATCACCTTCAATCTGCGGTCGTACTATTAATGTGGCCGGACTCTTAGTCACGTATGGTACACTTCCCTATCGACTCGACGCTAGCAGGCAAAGGTCATACATTTGGACGTTCCTGCTCTCTAGTCAGACTTTTTCTGCATAGGAAATTTCCAGAGACTATTTTTGTCTGACAAAAGTCTACACCTGAAGTCGTTTGGCGGTGTTATTGTTGCCTTGGTTCGGGAGGAATAAAAACCGCACGTCTTCTGTTTCTGAGCCGAGCAGAAATAATGCGGAAACAAACAGGTATGTGAAGGGATCAACACGGAAACAAATAGGATCACGTTATGTCTTTTGATTCTTACTAAATCGTCCAAATTTTGTTTAGCGTAGCAATACACTAATCTAGTTTCCAACATAGTACAGACTAACTACGCAGGCTAAAAAGTAGTCAAATTTAGCCAACTATGAGTCTAGCCACCATATGGTATCACTAGTTCAGTTTCCAGACCGGGAAAATGTTGATCTATTCGCAATTCGCAGGCTCACTCTCCTGTCCGAATTCTACTATTCACCTCAGGAAGGTCTGGTAGAGACTAACAGTAATCATCGGCTTACAAAAGTCGAGAACAGCTTGGTCAGTGAGTAAAAGTTAGTAAGACTCGTGTAGCCAAGCATTACGGCTTCCATGGTTATTGCTGTTCACCTGTAGCATGCCAATGTGTACATAACACTTCACCCGTTCACCGGTACCACTTTTCAACAATCACTACCACCGACCATACTAGGGTATACGAACTCCATGACCGCGATACCCCGCGAGGCTTTGCAGTATTCTGTAGATGTAAATATATGTATATGGAAGTTTATTTGCAAGTTCGTGCCCGAGGGCTAATTGCAAGTACATGTACATGGTATACACATAGTGACAATGGACAGTCATAAATAATATTCTAATCTACTACTAGTGTTGGCTATTTCTAAACAGGTTGGGTTTGACTTCTTTTTTGGAAGCAGAGGGAGACGAAAAGCCCCACATTTTCTAGAATTTGTGGGTTCTGCGATTTCAAGAGAAAAGTAGCTTTCTGTTCGTCTGTCAATGTGGGGAAGTTGGGATAATACTTTGTGACTTCTCTAAACAGAGTGATTCTTTCGGTTTCGTTGAATGAACATTTGGAAATGAAGTGTGTCTCGTCTCCCACTGCTTTAGATGTACAATATTTACAAATTCTTTCACACACTGGTAATCTCTTATATCTCCCTCTTTCCACTTCAAGAGGATGAGCGCTAATTCTGACTTTGCTTATTGCGGAGCGCAGCTCGAAATCAACTAGTTCTAAGTACTTCTCTCTAGCGTATACAGATTTACAAGTTTTGTAGAATCTAAGCTTACCGGTATCTATACTTATATTATGTAGAGACGTCTGGATATACATATTGGTAATTCTGTTCCTTATCATATTACATACATATACAGGGTCACAAAGTGAGTTGTCAGAGTACCAGAGATAAGAATATCCACTATAATCAAGTATATCTTTAACACGCTGTAAAAGTGATCTTCTCCGGCCGTTTACAACGGAGTTATGCTGTTCCAAGAGTGCATTTACTTGTAATGGATGCGTAGTAAAATCCATTTGTGTTAAACACAACCAATATTTTACAAGTCGAACGGAAATATCTATGTATATCTTTAACACGCTGTAAAAGTGATCTTCTCCGGCCGTTTACAACGGAGTTATGCTGTTCCAAGAGTGCATTTACTTGTAATGGATGCGTAGTAAAATCCATTTGTGTTAAACACAACCAATATTTTACAAGTCGAACGGAAATATCTATGTCTAGTGGAAATCTGCCTAGTTCGGACCTACATGCTAAATTACTACTATTTCTAGAGACTCCAAGAATGTTCTTGCAGAATTGGTTGTGTGTCATTTCTATCGGAGATGTATCATTTAATTTCTCGGTACCCCAAATTTCACAACCATATAACAGAATGGGTTTAACACAGGAATCGAATATTCTTAGAAGGCTATTAGTATATCGGGTGAGACTGATGAACGAGTTAGACATTTGTAGCTGTGCATGGCTTTGCGCGCTTTGTTTGACAATTGTTTTTTGGCTAATGAAAAGGTACCTGATGATGTTATGGTAATACCTAGGTAGCAATATGACGATACGATGTCTACTCTCTCTTGTCCGAATAAAAAGTTTTGCTTTGAAAATAATCAGCCAGATTTGTTGAATATGATAATTTTTGTTTTCTTTAGATTCACTTCGAGCTTCCATTTAGTGCAGAATATGTTTAGTTTATCTAGAGCGCTTTGCAGTCCTTTTTCAGTCTCAGAGAATAAAACAACATCGTCTGCATATAGTAAACATGACACTAATAAATTATTGAGTGCGGGTGGAGAACATTCGGTATTATCTAACTCGTGAACAAGGTCGTTTATAAAAAGATTAAAAAGGGTAGGGCTTAGGTTGCACCCCTGTCTGACACCCTTATTGGTAACAAACGGAGGTGTTAGGCCGGATGACGTTTTGACGCATGTGCTGGGTTATTCATACATGCATTTGATAAGATTGTAAAAGTTCCCTCCTATTCCCGAGTTGAGTAGTTTGAAGCGGAGCCCTTCTCGCCAAACCGAGTCGAACGCCTTTCTAAAATCTATAAAACACGAATATAGTCGTTTCTTTTCGGATGTATATTTGCTAATAAGGGTATCCATGACAAATAGGTTGTCTCTTGTTCCAAAATGTTTCCTAAAACCGGCTTGGCTGGGTGAGATTAGTTTGTACTCGTCTAAGAACACTGTAAGGCGTGTGTTTAAAATAGAAGTGAATAGTTTTGCTAGACAACTCGTCACTGAGATCCCCCTGTAATTATTAGGGTCGTCTTTTGTACAACCTTTGTGTAATGCTACAATGTGGCTGGTGCACCATTCGTGGGGAAAGTACCCTGCAGACAGGAACAGGTTAAAAAGTTTGACTAGTGGTTCTAATATAATGTTTGATGAGCACTTCAACATTTCATTTCGAATGAGATCACTTCCCGAAGCTTTGCCGTTTTTAAGATTAGAGAGTGCCTGTTTAACTTCAGTTTTGCTTATTGGGAAGTCCAGGGGATTATTTTCAAGATTTTTCTCTAGCTTGTATAATTCATTTTCTATGTGTGTTTCAAAGCTGCTGCGTGGTTTCGAGGTGGGGTTTGGGTCTATTCCGTAAAGCTTTTTGAAGTGCGAGTGTAGGTTTTCAGCTGGAATCGTTTCGTGGTCGTCAATTTTGTCATTAGATTTGTACTCTTTAAGAAGTGACCAAAAGCCCGAAGGGTTGTTATCGGATAATGAATTTAGTTGCTTAAAGATATTTTCTTTGTGCTCTTTCTTGACTTTCCGTATAAGTCTGGTGTATTGTTTTTTCTTAACGAAATAGGATCCTCGAATATGAGGGTCGCGTGGATTTTTGGAAAGAATCTTAGCAAGGTTTTGTAGTTCACGTCTAGCAGAAGGGCATGTTTGATTAAACCATTTCTTCTTGTTTGATTGTTTCGAATTGGGTTGTCTTTGTTGAAAATGCGGAATTGCACCATCCTTTTGAAAGGGAATAACTCGGGAGGGATTTGACGGTTCAACGTGATTTTTGATATGGAGATACTAGTAACTTCGGAGGTCTATAGGTCCATAAATGAGGGCTATCAATGCAAACCAGAGGCTAATTTGCATAATTGATTAGCACAGTTTGTTAAGTCACAGTATTTCATTACTGCTACTAGTAGGGCACTTAACATGACATATGTAATTAGAAAAGAGAAATATTGGTAGACATCAATTATGCAAATTGTTGTCTAATTTACATAATCAATGAGAAATCGTTATTATAGTGTTAAATGACGAAAATTCCCTTCTTGCGACCTTTTATAGCAACATGTACGTTAAGTTGAACATGCGGAAGTAAGTCGTGCAAATTAGGGTCTCTTTTACATAATTTATGAGAAGATGCTACAATAGCTTTCTTTGCTAAGATTTTCATACTTTGAACACATTGTTATTCAGGTAGAGGAGATCAACTGATATCTTTTATGCAAATGAGGACCTCATTTGTAAACTCAATGTCACTTGTCACAAGAGATCACCTTTCTTGTTAACAGCAATGCCCGACAAACATCCATCGCGTAAAACAATCTTCATACATACAGCCAGGCGAAAGGATACAACAACAATCCTTAATTATAAACAATAATAACTTCGCCATGGCAATAGTTTTTATTGCCACATTTATTTTCTGTGCTATTTAGATATCGAAAGCATGGAAACTTATCTTGTAGTAGAGAACACCAGTTAAATCTTCAATAAGACAAGACCATCATAGCATCAACGATTTATAAGGTCACAACAACGGGGCCACCATCCCGACAAGTTGTTAATTTTTTTTGCGAAGATATGTGTTCGTCGAACTCTACCTTGGTTTTGATATCAAGACAAAGGAATCCGAAATATACTTTGTGGGGCTATAGAAAGCATAACAAAACAACAACAGAGGGATTCGGAAGGCCGATGTGAAAAACAGAGAAAAAAGACTGCAGAGCAGTTGTTTGTCCCATCTCTGCTGAGTTCGACGAAAACACAAACACTGCTACAGCTTACTTATCTTGTTACTAGGGGCAAGGTATGCATGAATCAACAACATGTTGGATTTCCACAAAGGGCTTTCAATCCTTTTGTGTATCAAGTGTTTGCGATGCTACATGTATATCTGTTGGCTCGCAGCGTCTTGTGACATAAAATATGCGATGTTTATATACCAAACATCATGACAATGTGCTTAACGTTACAGGTGCTTCTTTACGGCAAGCAAAAAAAGTTCATTCTAATTACATCCACGAAAGAGATTATGTTTGTGTGTTTGTTAGTCATGAATGCCATGCGTCAATTGAGTATTCTTTATGTTGGCATAGGTTTGAACCAAAACAGAAAGAAGTAGGTTTGGGACTCTTGAACCTTCACGTGTGTAACCAATTATGGATAAAAAGGCACTGGAAAAAGTTCACATATGGAATACGTATGTTAGTATGTTGACGATCTATCAATTCTAGTGTTTCTAACTACGTTGAGTAAACAAAAAAAATCAAATATGCGGTACAACTTATGACGACAACAACTGTTAAAGTTTAATCTAACGCTACAAATGAAAGCGCTTATAACTGAACAACTATTCTATGGCCCAAGCGTTTTTAGTCGATTTAAATTCAACTCAACGGATTCGACTCTGGGGCTTTCTTTTTACACACAGGGACACGAAGTGACTTGGAATGCCCAGCTGTATAACGACTCTACTATGCTACGTGTATATATATAAAACAATCATTTTTGGTTTGCAACACATGTACACTTTGACAAAAATACACTGTAACCAACACATGCATACATGTACATTCATGTGTATTCTGTATGCGGTATCTTTTGAAGTATGCTACCTACCCACATTGTTTTTTATTCAATCTCACGTGTTCGTTTGAAGTAGATAGTGTATAGACATGGCACAGGCAAAAATACATGTACAAGTTGTCCGTGATATCAACATGTACATGAGTACAAAGTACATGTAATCCGAAATCTGTCTTACCTATGTTATAATGTCCTCCAATTTCTCTTTCTTTGACTTTGTAGGATAATGACTGAACCACTAGTCGGCAGCATCCGCCGCTACACAAAGTACACGGCGCTCTGTATACTTCTCTTCAGCAACGTGGGGATGTACTATTTTCTGGTAGGTTATTCGGACTCGTTTCTCCGAACAATCCATCCGTTTGATTCCGTGGCATTCTGATAAATGTATTTGCATCCATCGACAAGTCGATGATTTGCTGACAATTCATGAATTTTACCTGGTCTTTTACAGCCAGTCATAACCGGTGCAATGGCCGAGAGTGTAGAATGTTCGCCTTGCATTTGGTAGGTCGTGAGTTCGATCCCCGCCCGGGTCATACCACAAAGACTTTAAAAATGGTACATGCTGCTTTCTCTGCTTAGCACTCAGCATTTGAGAAAGAGTATGGAAGTTGAACACACACCACTACCAGTGGACTTGCCCCCTGCTGTAGTGATTGCACAAAGTTGTGTGGCCCAGGGCTACTGAAACGGAGATGTGCAGTCTCAAAGTAAAAATAAAGTAATGGTGTACACAACACTAGTTTCTTTAACTGTAAGGTACCACTTTTACTATTATGTTGATGCGTTTAACTTCTTATTGGAAGGCAGTGGATAATGAGCAATGAGAGGTATCTGACTGAATAGAATACAGCCGATCACCAAATGTATCATTCTCTAATTTTTGTTGTCCCATCACAGAAAGGTTACTGGAACATCGAGTACATCTACGCCAATCAGCTGGGATATTTAGTGACGTCACCGAAATCAACATTCCGAGTTGGGGATGAATTAAGTTTAGTCATCTCTGCTCAACACAAGCATAACATGACCGCAAACGTCGGTGACTTTTTACGGGCCTCCATTTCAACATCAAATTCACGTTCAAGTGCTGTCGGCATCATCAAAGACAACGCCGATGGCACGTACACTGTGACGTTTCGACTGTTATGGACAGGAAATGTTAAGATTAATATCCAACTTATCAGTTCCCGACAAACTGTAGATATCATAGAACGGACTGCTCTTGATTTTCCCGCCGACAAGGTCATGTTTCGCAGACGCTACCTGAACGGAAGCAAAGAGGAAGTTCAGGTGCTGTGTAACGTGTATCCCGAAGTCTTGCACGGAGACGACGGCGTGTGTAATTATTCGGACCCGCACGCGGGGGCGCGGTGGTTCTGTGAGAAGGCGGCGACGGTTCCCTGTGACGCCTGGGGCTTCCACGGCGTCCACATGTACAGGGCGGTGAGAGACATGCTGGAGACAGGAGAAGAGGAACGTTTCAGGAAGTACGTGTAACGAACACAGTTCGGAACACAGATAAAGTAGTAGGGATACGAGGGAATAGGTTACATGTTACGGGGTTTATGTTGTTTGCTCAAGACAAACTAATCGTTACATTTGCAAAAGTTATCAAATTTGATATCAGGACCATTTCTGTACAAGTACCACAAATGATACAACCAGATGACAGTGATGATAGTGACACTAGTATACATCAAGATCACAGTAGAATAATTCATCATCTTGAATGGTTTCTTCCACAGCACATTCTCCAACGGTGAGGCAAACGCAGCAAGAATTTCTCTCTCTGGAGACCCAGATAGAGTCTACGTCATGGAAGGTAGGATTATTATATATGATTTCTTTTCATTTCTCGGCGTTATTCTCCTACGTAGACTAGTACTCGCCTGCAGCCTATACAACATACCTCGGGCTGATCCTGTCTGAGGTTTCCACTTTTGTGGTG
This sequence comes from Branchiostoma floridae x Branchiostoma belcheri, assembly GCA_019207045.1. Taxonomy (NCBI): domain Eukaryota; kingdom Metazoa; phylum Chordata; class Leptocardii; order Amphioxiformes; family Branchiostomatidae; genus Branchiostoma; species Branchiostoma floridae x Branchiostoma belcheri. The sequence continues at coordinate 10,150,786 of CM033037.1, read as the reverse complement.
TGGCATCAAACCACCTGTCAGTCAATCAGAGATTCCGCTTTACCGTTAAGGTAAAATATCTAGGCGATCCCTGATTCGTTGACAACTGCTTTGAGGCTAAGCCCACAGAAGTAGAATCCTCAGTCTTGTTTAGCAGAGCGTCCGCAAAGTTTATTGTATAGGATCTGCGATGGGTAGAGAGTATTCTCGATGTTAAATTTAGTATAATTCATTGACTGCTGATTATGATATTTCAGTTTCAGTTTCACACTTAAATTCAGACTTCACTGAAAATCGTACTGTTGTAACGTAGGCATGGATCCCTTGGCCAACCGCACCCGCTGCATGCCGGGACATCCCAACCCTCCCATCTCCGGTTATTTCCATCATGGCGTCTGGCAGTCGCTAGTCTGTGAAAACAGGCATTTCTCCACAACACCAGAGTGGCAGCAATGTCTCACAGACAAGACCATGCACTTCTTTGGTGATTCCACGATACGGCAATGGTACGAAGAACTCGTGAAGATCTTGCACATGACTGAGATACCTATTCCAGACGCCGTTCACAACACGGGTCCACTGCTTGCTCACGACTCAATAAACAACATAACGGTAAAGTTTCGAATCCACGGACCACCTGTTAGGTCAACTTGGACTCCGACGTTTCACCTTAAGTACGTCGCTGACGCCATTGATGAGATCGAAGGTGGACCAAACGATGTAGTCGGCATTTCTGTCTGGGCTCACTTCACCTCGTTCCCTGTGAACATTTATAAAGAAAGACTGTTCGCGATCCGAGCTGCTGTAGAACGGCTACTCCACCGGAGTCCGGGGACTGTGGTCGTCATCAAGTCGGCAAACACGCGCATGGGCAACGAACTGATCGGAGGCAACTGGCTGGGTCACAAGTTGGACCTGATCATGAGGGAAGTGTTCGCCGGGATGAAGGTTGTTTTTGTTGACGCGTGGGAGATGACTAATGCACACTGGAACAAGGACAACATTCACCCTGCCTCGGAAATAGTCAAGCAAGAACTTGAGTTCCTATGTTCTTTTATTTGTCCACTTTGATATACATGCGTCTATAAATTGTGTCCTACCTTTGAGCTAGCCATCCCTATCACCAGTGCCGTAGTGGTTTATATACTACCCACAGTGTCATGGTAAAAGTCAGCAGGCGCGGGAGTTTTCAATCCGTCCAGTTTCCTCTTGTCGTCTGCAATGGCCCGATAACATTCCAATGTTGTTGTTTTCTGTAACGTTTAACTTACCAGAACAGAATGCGTGTTTTTTGGAATTTCCGAGAAGCACACTTACTTTTTTTGTTCAGTCATGAATTGCTAGTATTCGACTCTGTTAGCCTTTATCTAAAATGTGGTGAAATGATGAGTATCCGAGAGTCGTTGTTTTTTCTATGACCAACATAATCGAGGACAAGTAGATATTACACATTCTTATAACAAGGCTTACAAGGTATCAGACCAATCATAATGAAGAAAAATTACGTGTTTATATTCTATTATTGTATGGATGACCACATGCACTACTAAGATGACCACAAGCTTTTATTCCACAGCTGTGATATTTACAGCAATGATGAACTCTGAAATAATCAGACGCACTGGTGTCCCTATGTTATTTCATTTGTCTCCTTTGATAATATGGGTATCTTTTTGGTTTCGCCCCGAAGAAGATCCGGTAAGATTATTTCATAACACCTTAATGCAATCTACTGAATGCCCTTTGGGTCACACCAACGAATTATTACGTAACCATTTTACTCTACACCTGACCCACCTTGCGAAGTGCAGCAGCGCTATCTATTGGTCCTGATGAAAACTGCACATCTTCACTTTGATAAACATGTGCCCAGGCCATCTCGTGTCACAGCTTACCTAATTATGATTAAGGTTTAAAGAAGGCCTTTTCTTTGAAAATGTGACAGAAATTTTACATTGATGAGACAGCGCTCGTTGTAGACTTTCAGGGTTGGTCCAAAACATCTTTGGTCCATTTCTTTAGGCCTGTAAATACCCCTAATATAAAGTGCCCAGTCCCTATGATGTACGTCATCATAAAACAAGATGGCGGCATTGTTTGAAAACTTCGAAATGCTCCGCCGACTGAGAATGCTTGAAACTGGACTTTTTGGACACTTGACAAAGAGGACCGCTGTTGAGGGTGAGTTGTTATGACCTGGATTGTTAGCGGATGAGTTTATGATGCCCTAGAACTTCGCTCATTTTCACGAAGCTTGTTTTCACATAATTTTTCTTCCATACCGTGAAATTCTGTGGACTGCACTGGACAAAATTCATTTTGTAGACAGAAATTAACCTTAATTGGCAATTCTGTGGAACACCTTCTTTCTTTTATTTTCAAACTTATAGATATTCAGGTATATCAGTAGAACTCACAACCATAATGAACATTTCTTGATTGCACTTTGCTTAAAATCCGCCGGGTGACGCTTGTGCTTTGAAAATGCCCGATGGTTCCCGTGAGAAGATTGCTTTTTATTGACCGAATGAAGCATTTTCTTCCAGCTTCCTTACGCCCACGCTCCCCGTTATGACCCTGCCCATACGGCCTTTCATATTAAAAAAAAAAGATTTCAAAAGAGGAAGTGTATTTTTAGCCTTTCCCGATGACTTTGACCAATACTGAATCTCAACAGTCAACAGCATCTTTAAAATGCACTATGTACAAAGAGTGTCTCTTCTCTCTATGCAACACTACATGTGAAACTACATTAATGCAATGGGCCAAAGCTATAGCTTTCTTACAGGATCGCATGCATATTCTGTGACGGGAGAATACGAGTAATACAACATTAAAGTGAAGCTTTGTTTCTTTGTATCCGTTTTGAATTGCAACATAACGTTAACATAATGATTCCTCAACGGAAATTGTGATCTAATATCTGCAACAAAGATGAAATGCGCACACCAGGCGATGGGCGAGACAATAGTAAAACACCGTAGCTAGATGGCGCAAAGAAAGAGTGACGCAAAGACAGTAATTTACCTGATATGATGTAACGTGTTTATTTAAATAAAACATAAGGACCGTATTACGCATTCATAGAACTTTTGGAAAAAGACCCAAAATTTGGCCCAGGACCGACACTTGAAGAAATATCACGCTTATAAAGATAGAACAACGCGTGGGAGTGTTGCCAATCACAATACAAGTGTGGTGTAAAAGTCGACCTTGCCCGTCACTTGGAGCATTTCACAATATCTCCTCACGTTTCTCTAGCCGTGGCGGACCGTCATCGGGGACATGCGGATTGTAGTCGGCCCGAGACGACGGTCCCTCCCGGCTGTCATATCTCACCGGGACGCTACAAGATGAATGTGGCTCAACGGACTGGAAAATGAAGGTGTTGCTGGGGTGTCGATAAGTTAATCAGGCTAATGTATGGGCGCGCGGACCACACCGCCCTGGGGACGAGTGATGGATAAGGTGGAACGGCTGACGAAATTCGTCTTCGCACAAAAGTGGGTTCGGGCGCGCTCACGAATCAATCATCGCGGCTTGTCGGGCCTGACGGGGCGTGCAGCGGCTGGCGAGGCGGCATCCAGCTTTTGTTCTTCTTATTCTTCTCTATCCCCGCCTGATGACGACAAACTCTCTGTCCCAGGAAAGTTTTTTTACTGTATTTGCGATTACAACTGTTGAACCTGCTGTATACAGTTTTTTGTTGTTGTTGTTTTTGTCGTAGCTCAAATGGTGTAGTTTTGTACGAGATGTCCTTTGAAAGTTTGATCATGAATCCATCTTACTATGCTAAGGAACGCTCGAGCTCGGAAGAAAAACTGAAAATAAAAGAAACTGGAGGCAACACGACACACTGCAACAATTTGTGAACAAGCAACTGTCATTTTCCCATTGATGAAAATGTTGGCACGAGCGCTGTGAAAACACGACAACAAGCCTCGCGATATCACCGAAAGAGCAGCTCCAGCCACGGAACATTAGAACACTGATGTACCGGCTGATATATCGCGTTGTCTGGTTCAGATGAGAGGTCCCACATTGGCGGACTGACCATCAGACCATGACACCCCGCTATACATCCCGGCATCGGGAATGAATCCGTACATGTGTTGGAATCACAGAGATCGATTCGGAGCGTGCGACTTGCCTGCCACTAAGAAATTAAGCGATTCGTCACTGACAGGTCCAGTAAGAGGATCTGTGACCAGTAATAGCTGCTGACACACGTGTAAGTAACGAGCACGACCTCCAGGCACACAGTGGATCTGTCACTTGGTAGCGGAGGGTGACCGTGTCCTCCCCCCACACCATCCGCACACAGTCGGTAGTCTCTACAAGACTCCAGATTGACTACGCTGGCTATTTTATGGAGAACGAGATATCAAACCCGGAACGTTCCGCTGCAGTACCATAGCAAGTCACTAGGAAGCCCAAAATCTCATCCTTTCAAGCTCTTATTAAGACCTATCCACGTACCAAATATCAATACAATCCATCAAGGCATTCTGGAGTTATGCTGGTTTCCCAGAGACACACTTTTTTCAGCCTTACTTACGTTTGCCAAAAAAGTTAATACATTTTCGGGGGAGCGCCTCTCTCTCTCTCTTCCTGTAACTTTTCAATGGTTAAAAAGATTGAAAAGCATTCTTGAAACTTTCGTCACAGAAATAGATGTGATCATGAAGACACCTATGTACCTTCAAACACCTGCAGTTCGGAAGGGCGTCACCAGGGGGCTGGAATACACAAACCAACAACTTTAAACTAACGATACCCGGAAACATGACTCTGAAAACGCATCCTGATTGGACGTTTACTTCAACGTTTAGGTCCTTGAAACTCGGTCACCTTGTACGGTATTCCGTCAAGCTCCAGAAATGAGTCTCCGAATCGTGTTTTTCCCGCGGATTTGGGCAAGTCTGTGACGTTGATGAATCAACTAATTTATTTTGGGCGGACCTTGAACCCACCACGCGTCATCCCTGTCGCCATGGTGATGGATGGGGCTACACATCCAGGCAGTGTGTCGTCTGCAAAGTCGCCTCTTGTAATTAATGCCCGCTCTCTTGACTCTGCTGCATAATCAGCGCTCCATTCAGCCGCAAAGTAAATAGGTAACGCCACGGGAGAACCGTGGTTTCTGAACTAGTGTGCAGAGAACGGTGACAAGTGGGGGGTGTTTTATCTGGCATGCGCATCCGATCGTTAAACAAGATTTCTTCCCAGTATAAAAAAAAGCTCAGGTTACTTAAGTTCTGAGTCTTTTCTTTAGGCCAACAATAGGCGAAAAAATGGCTGATACACATTGCACTCTAGTTTATGATATGATATCAAGTTCAGATATGGCACATACAACATACTTGAGTATAGTGCTGCACATTTGTAACACGCGTTTCCGAGGGCTCAATTTGTTCGACTTTTTAATGTTCCCTTCTTCTATATCAGATGTACAAAACTTGGCTAAAACGAAAAAGAATGAAGACGTAAGGTAAAGGTAAAGGCAAAATTACAGGGACGTATTCTTTTGCAAGACGTGAGATTGTTGTAATACTTTTTTTCACTTGTCACTATGGTAAAGAAACGTCATTTTGTGAATATCACACAGAGTAAAGCCAATTTTCCCGTGAAAAGTGGTGTGCTCTTACATGTCCTCTCTCCTCTGATTTATCTAGACACCATTGTTTGTAAACGGCCTTAAATCACAACAACAATCATTTGTGTCGAACTGACACCCCGACATAACGGGCAAATCTCACTCAGTCACTGACAAAGGTTAAATAGCGCCACTGAATTGAGACTAACAGGTTTTATAGTGAGGCCCCCTGTCGGAAACACGGCGTAGCCATCAATTTTCCACGGTTGATGATAAACATGAGTTTTAAACAAAAGTTGACGGTTGGTGAAGCAGCATGTTCCCTCAGTAGTCCCCGTGAAGCTAGAGTTGGCGCCGTACTGCGCAGGCGTCCCGCGGGTGTGGCGCTGACAGTGACGAAGTGAGTGATTACCGCCAAGATTGACCGTGATCTCGGACCCAGGCGACCGTGCAGGAGCATGATCCCGTACCCAGGCGCCCGTGCGACAGCCCGGCTCCTGTGTGATTGATCGTTAGTCTTTCACCATGCTAATTCCGAGTTTCCCCTTTTCCTCCGTGGATACCAATGAAGCAGTTCTAAAAAGAAATTGTTTGTATCTCTGCATAATAAAGTAAAGTAACGTAAAGCACGTTAGCGTATCGACCCCGAAAGAGCCTCCTGAAGAAAACGAGTCAACATGGTGAGGTCGAAGAAAGTGAAACGTTTTCAGCTTCACTTAATTTGACGCTTTGCTCAGCAGACATTAAGAATTTGATGACGAATCCACTTGCATTTGACATTATTTTGACGTCGAAAACATTCTAAGCACATTGATATCAATTTTGATATGTCCTCTTGACTTCGGGTACTAGTATTATCAGTTCCTATGACCTGAAGCATATGGCATAGAGAACAACTAAATATACCCACTTTCATTTGTAACGTATGTCAAATACCACCATATCATTTAGATACCTTCAGCCTCTTTAAAATGTTAGGTCTGTACATATTTCTCTTCGCGTACAATACATTCAGGACGTAGAAATGTCTTACGTAATCACGATTGAAGACTGGCATGTCTATAAACCACGTACAATGATGGAAAGGCTTTTAAGAATCCAGTCTCTGATTAAAGTCCCATTGGAACGACATTGAGACGTCTAACGTCTTTTTACTTTCTGGCGTGTCTTTCTGGCATCTGTGCCTGCTCCAGATGGAAGCCTCTCACCTGTGCGTCAGGTAGAACGGAGACGACGTCGGCAGAGCCGCCACGATCCATCAACTTGAAGTTCGCTTCTCCGGGCCACTCCCGCGGGTAAGTCACCGTAACCCGCCTAGCAACTCATGAATATTCATGAACCCCATTTGGGAAGCTGCTTTGAAAACTTTGGAAGGACGCCCAATCTGGATTTGTTCTTCAAGGTCATATATGATGAAAAAGTTTGTACGACTTGCTTGAAATTGACAAAATGGTAAGGAAACATTTAGCTTTGAAGAACCAGCAACTCATGAATATTCATGAACCTATTTGGAAAGCTGTTTAAAAGAAAACTTCGCAGGGACGCCCAACATGGACTTGTGTTCTTCAAGTGCAGACATGAAGAGAAATGTTTATGGAAATTGATTAAGAGTGACAACATGGTACGAGAACATCTGACTTTGGACGGTGTTACTATTTGGGGGTGGGGCTATCTTGACTTACGAATACGATGATCAATTTTCCATTTGAACTTGGCAGTCTTTTGCTGCATTATTATCGTTAGGATATTCAATTAGATAGTCAATTAGAAATTAGAGGGGCGGGACAATAACTTACTTTGAAAATATCTGAGTCTACCATAGATATATCATCTTAATATGATTGTTTATAAGGCATCTTTAGCTGGAGGTTGACCTAATATATGTATTATATCATACATGCCAACGCATGTATGATATGTATACTAGTTTCAAACTTAGTTTGCGAAAAGATTACTTATGATGTTGATGACTGAGGACTGTGAAGAAAACAATACAAGACAACTTCATAATCCTTTAAAATCAAATTTATTTGAATAAATATTTTGATAAATCGTAGGTGTTATTATATAATCTGGAAGAACAATATTCTGTGATAGATAAAGATCGATAATTAATAAGTATCGATAAATATTCTGTTAGACATTATTAGCTTTGACATAACAAACATCGGTGTCAAGATTTCCTCAGAATTTACAAAAACGATTTTGTTCATCCTTACGTCAATGTGCTTCCAATTACATATATTTACATTTTTGTCCTATGATGCAATGTATACCCGTCGTCATTTGTATAGCGTGAAGTCATATTTTACCGACGACATCACAATATACATTTTTACATTCTTAGTCTCATTACAATGTAGAGATGCATGTGCATAAAGTATATTTCCACATGAGTTACTTTTAATATAAATAAGCGTTCTGGTGATACATCATAGTCTGTACAAATAGCCTCCGTACATCGTAGCTTAATTCAATTCTGTAAATATATACAGCCATAACCTATTTTTGACACACACAAAAAAACAGACAACAGAATGTATTGTAATACAAAAAGATAGTACTTCCTGTCGATAGACAGGGATGTTTTTAGTATTTTTCCTTAAAAAAGTCCGGGAGAGTCATGATGTGTCATACCGTGTGATTCAGAAGTACTTATCCCCACATGGTCGACAGGCGCACTCCTCTACTATTGACACTTTTCGAACTTTAGTCTCGTTCCCTTGACAGTTCAGGACGACTTTTTCGTTGCGCATGCGCGTTGGCGTACAGGAGGCGCACGAGTCGAAAGGCCCCGGATGTTGCCGTGGGATGTGAAAGGAGCTGCATTGTCCATAACAAAACTTATTTCTCACCAGTTTTGTTTCGCATCCTGGGGACGTGACTTCTTGATCGAAGGCCACTGCCTTACACCAGTCTTTGCGCAAGTCCCTCTTCCTGAGCGGTAGTCGCACAACGCTGCCAAATGCGTACAGTGTGCTCTGTCCGATTCTGACTTTAACAGACTTCTTCTCCGATCTTCTCTGTGCTCGGTCTTTCTTATGTTTCCTCCGACGTCGGTTGCGACGAGGCTTTCTCCCTCTATACCGCTTTCTCTCATACCGGTCATCGACCGGGCTCGCCTGATCCTGTTCACTCGACGCATGCGCGGATCCCTCGACTTCTTGGGGCAGCTCCGCCTCAGTGAAGAGACCTAGGGCCGTTTTTATGACGTCATCGTCACCTGGAAGACGGTTGTCTGACTCATCATTAGGCATGCGCGTTGTCTCCTCTGTCTTTGACGCTGACTCGTCAGCAAGAGCTTGTTCTTCCCCCTCCTCTATCCTGTGAACAGCAGAGGCCCGGACGACGATTTTTTCCTCAACCACGGTGTCGTCCGACACCCCTTCTCCGTCCCGACCCCTCCCGACCGGCGGCCGAATCAACCCGAGAGTCTGAAACCGATGGAGCAGTTCTTCGGCGCCGAAGGACGAGTCGGTGTCGCCGAGAGACGAGGAGATGGTGTACCTGAGTCTGTCTAGCACTGACCTGTACTCCGGGTGGCGGGTGGGACTGGGCAGGGTGGAGGCGGCGGCTGCCCGCAGGAACAACACCAACGTCACGGTCACCAGACACGGCATGCTCCTCACGCTCGCCTTCATGCTTCACCACACACTTCTTAAGACCACAGCAGTCGTAAGGTTCAACTCTCGTCCCCAGTCGATGACGAACCTAAACTCTTCTCCCAAGTCGTTGAAGAACCTCACTGCTGAAGTCGCGCGACTTTCTCGTTGTGGTGTACCGGAGGGCCTGGCGGACACAGTGATCGGGCCCTGGCTTCGCGCACCGTCCCCTGTCGGAACAATACAACCCAACATCAGTCGTTTGTCAAATAATGAAGGCCAGTTCATCATCGCTGCCCATAGACAGCCGCTTACAAAAAGCAGGGACCAAAACAATGGGTCAACCAATGTCATTTTCCCACGAGAATCGCCCAGTGGACAGAAACATAAACTTTTCCTCTACAATGAACACAAACTCAACTAGGAGAAAAAGCTGGCGGCGCCATTTAAGCGGCTTGAATGTATGCCCCCAGTTTGCCAATACACACACAACACGACTTGAATACACACTGCAAGACCCTTTTCAAAAGACGCAACAAAGTCAACCGACTCACGCGGAACTTGTTGCCCGGTAGTTCCTTCTTGAGTCGAAACGACAAAAGCGTTTCTTTCTATGAGCTTTTCTTTGTCAAAATAACTGTCTTTACGTGCTTGTTGCTGTTATAACATTGAAGAAATAACGGAAAGGCCCTCACCTGTGGGATGTTCGGAAGTAAGCTAGGCTATTAGCCGGTGTCCGTACGTGTAGCTCTAGCTTGCGGTGCTGTCGCGGTCTGTCACACTGACGACTCAATTTCGTGTCCCACCCCTTTTATAGCGATGAGTCCACATTCCATTTGGGTGGTCTGGACCTCATGCCATCCTCTCACCGGTCGATAGGGCCAGGCATAATCCTATTTCATCACCGACAAACCAGATAATCCCCCAACCAATTATTGCTAAGTACGTCGGTACGAGATTCGACCGATGACCCTCGCTACACGACAGGATGTGTATTTGACCAAAAACTCTTCACATTTCCCCCTTTCTTTCTCGGCTTCCTCTTGTTAAACAAATACAGAGCTATTATATCAATAGAACAAAAGAAAACGATTCTAGCTGTGTATTTATCTCTGAAAAGGGCACGTACTGTGAGGGCGTGGATGTCAGCATGGCAAAGGTTTTGTCGGTGGAAAAAGAAAACAGTTACAAAGAAAGGTAAAGGGATGAGTAAGTTATATTTGTAAAGGAGTCTATCCAGCTTTGATGCTTTGATTCTCGTAAACAAACGAAGGCCTCCTGGCGCCGAGGGAGAAAAAACGTGAGGTATCGCACGAGCGCCTTGGCGGCGATTGCTTGGTTCTTAAAACCACAGACCGCGTCATGACAGTATAACCATCATTCCATAAATGCCGACCTCAAGCAAGAGCATTCATTCTACTATCCTTCCAAAGAAATAGAAAGGATCCAAGCATTCTGGTGAAAGGCGTTAGAACAACAGTAGAAATCCCTCCTGTCTGCACAGTTTATCCATTAAGCCCCATTACAAGGCAAGGCAGATAAGTACGTCAGATACGGATCAAAAAAGAAATCGATAGTTTGAGGTTGTAATCATCTTGCACATCGACAGAAGAATATGGTAGAAAGAATAGTATACATGTTATAGATTGTACATTTTTGTGGTTAGTTTCAGAATGTCGTTGGGATTGTTTGTGTGACTGTCATGAGGACACCAATGACACATTACAGGCCAGACTCCAGTAGAATTGGCCTGTCTTGTTGCTCGGCAATCTGGTTAATGAGAAGTGACCGCGGCCAGGCGCGAGTCACCGACAACACTGACAAATGTCCGCCGCTGTTGCACCATGTTCAGTGTAATCAACGCTTTACATCCGAGGATTTTTCATCAAAATGACACACTCGCTCGTGTGCCTCACACACAATGCTTCAAACAACCTGCTACAAAAACGTTTCTTTCAAACTAAAGACCTGGTTTGAACCTGTCTGATGACGTTGAAGGATTTTGACGATTTAGTCACGACACTTTGTAACCGGCGAACCCTAACAATGACACTTATCCTCGCATGGACAGTTTGATGCTTGAGGGACGCCACGACACAACTTTTTGAATCCCGTCTATAGTTGACCACGCTTCCGGCGGTTTTCTTGAGGTATCTCGCCACGTTCAAAGAAACCTTTTTGAAATGACTTTTTCTTGAGTCTGAACTGCTCTGTCAAGTAGGCTTTTGAAGGTGACAGTTATTTAGAGCTGTTGTCATGCCTTCGGTGTGACTTTGACTGCACGGCTGCCCTCTCCTAGCCTTCCCGTTTGTCTGAGTTGGCCAACTTCCCGCCATGACAGACTGTAGCACATAGTTTGTTACAAAATGAATCAGAAACGCACGGTCGGTGCCTCGGCTGGCCTCGGGAGGGATGAATGGTGGCTTAACGGGGGATTTTCCACCGATTTACCATTGCTTTGGAGAGTCCACCCGCGAGCTTGTCGTGCTATTGAGCCCTGGTCGGCTGCTGGCGCCACACTAGCTCCGCCACAGAAAACTGCTTTTTGTGCCGCTGACAAACATGATGAACTACAAGGGACGGTCTGAATAGGAAGCCGGGAATGTTTTCGGACCTCGGAACAACAGAGCCTTTCTTACCAACCTTTTTACCTCTAACGCTACCTGACGCCAGCTACCCCCGACGCATTTTTCTTCTCAGGGCTGCTACAGAAATAGATGACGGAAGGGAGCGCGTTTAAAAATACTCGCGGCTCGTTAAATCTCCGTTTAACTGTTAGTAGTAGATCGTCAACCGTTCTTGTCAACCGTGCATGTCTACTCTGTACTCATATCAATAGACCTATATTTACTACCACCTTTTCTATGTACGTATGTATGTATTTAACGGGTGTCATTCATATCTGGGGATACATCCTGAGAAAGAATGAAAAAAGTACACGCAATTTCTGTATTTTCTTAATACTAGTGCTTGGAAGGAAAAATGATACTTTGTGAACTCTTATTTCATTTCTAGAATTCTTGCTATCCATTGAAATCAGAGGTCGCCGATATATTCTAACCCCCGGTCCTTTTAAATTTTTCATGAGAAACTAATACACATCCGCTCGGTCTTTTTGTTCAATAAGCTGCTTTCTGGACCATTGAATCTCTATTGTACAAGGTAATGATCTTTGTTTTAAATCTGAATCTCAATACAATTGAATCTTTTGTCTTCTGCGTACAGGTTTCCCTATTATTTGAAGGAAAACCGACCAATACACATCCCCACCAGTCCAACCATAAGTTGTTTTATCTAACGCTATAGTTATGTTGAATTTTTGTTGTATCAGTTGATGGGATTTGTCTGACGGTAAGTTGTGCTGGTGGTCCGAAGGGGCACACGTGGTATTGTGACAAAGTCAAAGCGACGAGCCCTACTATTGTGCAAATTGGAAGTTGTTGTAACGTTGCGGGAGTACGTGTGAAAGTGATCGGGCCAGGACCACACATGATACTGAGAAAACCAGTATTTGTTTACTGGTTTTAATCTCCAAACGGAACTATCATCTACTTGGAGAGAGTACGGAGGTTTTACGTTCTAAGTATTTTGACAGCTTTTCTGTAGTATGGACAGACTTTGCCATGGACATCTCTGTCTGTGACTCCAAAACTTAAGTCAGTTATATCAATGCGCAATTTTTAGTCATAAAGAGATGGTATGTGACTTATTCTAGATTTTCTAACGTTTTTTTTTCTAAGGTCCAAGGGACCTCTTCTAGGCTACGTACTCAAAGGTCATCACGCAACAGACCGATTCAAGGTCACGGGTTAGTCGGTTAAGACTGGGCTTGGACAGCATATCTTCTCTCAAAGTCAGATTATATTGAGACAAGCACGACTAAAAGTGAGGACCCAATAGGAGAAGCAGGGGTTACAAAGGCTGCTAGGGAAACCATGTCACACCATTTACTAGCAGATTGAAACGAAATTCCCTGGTATCTTATACTTTGAAGAAGGTTATCGTTTCATTGCTTTGAACTTATCTAGAGATCCATAGTTATATGGTAAGTGTGGATGACAATGGAACATTAGCAGAAAAAATACATGAGCAATGAAACTGCATCTAGGTTTGCTAGGAGAACTAATACCAAATAAAAAAGACTACATGTATATTCAAATGTAATTATGGCTTCAGTGCATTTACGGACTGCGTTGTTGATATTTGAGAAAATATCGGATGAAAACTGTCTCCAAACGCGTTGCAAAACTTTATTTTATCCTATAAATGTAGATAGAAAGACGCATGGGGTTTGCTTATGTCTTATACTGTCCTTTAATTCCATATAACAGCGGGACTATCAGCTTAGCAAGTCATAGATAAAACATATACTAATCGTCGATTAGGCCTATGTAAACAACTCTGTGTGACTTGTAAAACTACTCAACGCGTTCTTTGTAAGAGCGCAAAGACCCTAAACTTCATCTCAAAATAGGACCCCAAACACAACTCGGGAGACATTTTTAAAGTTATTTTGTGTCACTTGTTTATACGTTTTTCTTTTATCTTTCCTGTAAAGTGTGGTCCTGCCTTGTCAAAGATATTGTAACGTGTCATTCTCAAGAAATGTTTCTTTGTTTGAATGTGATTGTTTGGAAAGTGATAACCTATGGTTATTATACAGCTATCGTCACATCCGAAAGTACTCATATGGTTTAGAACTATCCATACCATATCACCCTTTACAAAAACTGAACTAATTGCTGATGTTCGCATGGCATAGGTTATTCCGTCTCTGTCTCTTAACACCTTTCAATCCACGGCTAAAATCACATAAATATGCATAAATTAAACCCGCTCCACAGCTACAGGGGAAGGTGTAAATGTTCAAAACCAACAACGGTTTTTCCACGACCAGAGACCACACAAGGAGTGGTAGTCAGCCCACCATAGCACAACTTTTACTTCAGATGCCAAGGTCGTTCTGATTAGAATAGAATCTCTTGATTTAACAGTCATACATTTGAAAATTATCGTATTAACCAACTTCTCGTAATGAAGGCATCAATACAATTTATGTCGGTGGTTATCATTTTCAAATGATACAGCAGAAAAAGACTTATTACATGTTTGCTTACTATTAACCATAAAGACCGAACACTAGCATAGATTGGTAGGAACACTTTAGTCGGCCTTTCCGAGAATTCAGTGTCAGAATACGTCTGCAGGTGTAATCCGAGTCCGCTAGGTGGCGATGTTTCTATCCACCAATATCGACTCCATGGCTTCACTTTTTGTATTCGCCAGAAGAGAATGGACTCAAACACGGTCAAGTCAATTGTTTCAACGATTAAAGTATTCCTCTTTGTTTTATGACACGTAAAAAGGTCTCGGCACCTTTGTCAAGACTAAAAAAATATACATTTGCCAACCTGGACGCGTGAAAGTTTAGAAAAACGTTGAAGCAAACTGATATCCATTATGATACCTAACACATTTGTACCAAGGGAATTCAGGGACACACTTTGGAATACAGTGACCCGGTGATCACTTATGATTAGTAAGTTTTGGTCATGAGTTGCCAGCACTACCAAAAACGTGACAAACTAACAAATGTAATATAAAAGCACTGCGCTTCCAATATGAGATATATATGGTCGGCTTTTTCAAAGTGTAAACGAAACGATAGGGTAAAATTGTCTCAAAAAAGGCTATAAGCTAATATGTAACGCTGCAATCAGTTGTATGTGGTCATTTTACGTGAGATATCCCGAACATGCAAATAAGATGCAAATGAGCACTGTAAGTTTGCTCACTGAAAATAGGCGCCAAAAGTCTAACAATCAGGTTGCATCAGTGAACTGTAGTTTTCTCAGACAACTTTTACCAATAAGCAAAGATTAACATCGTTATATCCATTCTCACCTTCTGTCCGTATCAGCAACCCTGGTAACCACGTCACCACACGGACAAATTGATCGCCAGACTCTCTGATCCATGACCTGTTGAACAACAGGAGTTGGTTTGAAAAATTATCGCGCGCATATCCCACTGTACAGACAAGAGAGAAGACCGTATCTTGGCGGCAGCTTGGCGACAAACTCGACACAACGTATTTGTCTTGGCTTCATCCAGGTCAGATCTACTGAGCGGTACTTCTTACCGGCTACTGTGTTCGACAAGGATCGGGAAATGTTGTTGCGAGAAGCGGCCGTGAGTTTGGTGTAGAAAGGGGGAGGGGCGGCGAACTAAAAGTCGGAAATTGTGGACTCAGCAAATGTTCAACAATTATCTATAGCAGTTAGAGTTCTAGGCTGGTATAAAACAGCACAAAAAATCCCCTCCTCAGCATTATTTCATACGTTTCGTATAATAAAAAATGTTGTAAAGGTTACGGTCTACACGCGAACTGTCAGGTCTAGGTGAGATCATTACCTACCCCGTAGCGGTACAGAACCGAACACTAAAAGGCCTGACATTACATATATACGTACAGTCAGACAAGTACTTAATAACTTGACCAAGTGGCCGGCACAGGTCACGCTTCTAAGGGCACACGGGCAGGTCACAACCGGGGGGTGAGCTATGGAGGTTACGGGAAAAGTTTACCTTGTCTGGGCCGGTCACGGCGCTGTCTGGACGGAGGGTATGTCTGGGGATATGATGGATATGATTCTTTCCCGCTTCCCACAATTAACGAGGCAACAGGTTTATATATATCACTGAGTGATAGAGATGGTGGTATCGGGCATGTCAAATCTTCCTTTGGAGATACAGCATTCATTCTTTTTCTTCTTTTCCCCTTTCATTTGTGGTCGGGATGAATTTTCGTCAGACGGTCGCGTAAAGCGTAGCTCGAAGCTCGCGACAACATGGCGGCCGATAAAGCACCGTCGTTTGTCTCTGTCCGTCAACCTGTCAGGCGCAAATAGCGCGGGAAATATTGGCGGGGGACGAGGGTTTGATCACACCCATCATTCATTTCTAAGGTATCCTGTCACTGAAGCGGTGGGGGGTAGGGGACGAGGAAATGTTGCTGATAAAAAAAAAGCTATGAGTTATCATAATGATATCATTGGATTCAACTACAGTTGGGCGTACTAACGTGAATCATAAGAATGTGTAAATTCGATGATATTTCTGTAAAACTGTTCTCTGGGCTGTATCCCTTTGATATGAGCACTCAAGTATAGCGGATTAGAATTTCGTTGGGGTCACTCTGAACTAGACCTGGTTACAGATGGTATTCATATGTAGATGGTAGATTGATTGTTGAGATGTTTTTTTTTTAATCAAGAACTGAACGTGACTCTCTAGTCCCTATACTTCCATAAGGACCATACTTTCTGTTGTATGAATCAATCTTCTCCAATCCAATTCTGACCTTTCTAAGCGTTTTCTATCTCTCCTTGCTCAAACGTTTCCAGTAGAACCACCCACGGCCACAGACACGTGTCAGTTGCGCTGTTCCGCCACACCGTTTCCCATCGACACGAAGATCATTCCTGTATCTGATTTGTTGATTGCTGCAGGTTGTGATGGAGCGGTGTGGAAGACGTGCGGTCACCGGTCACAGCCATGGGATTCACCCGGCGGTGGGAGGTACGCCGCACTGTAATGCGGAATACATCACATATCCGTCACGTTTAGACTGATAGTCGGATAGTGTGGCCTCCACCAGGCCTTCTTACGGGGGTCGTAGAGTTCGGCAAAAAAATCGGGGAATTGGCCAGGGGAGTCAATCAATTCATGTTTCGGCCGGCCAACTTCTCTGGTAGCAAAACTCCTTTGGCAAATTATTCTCCCTATAATACTAATAGCCAGCGTACGCGTAGTCTGGTAGAGACTACGGACGCGAAGGCTGTTATACGGTATTGTATGGAAGCTTATGTCCATATTACACAATAAACAAAGCTCATATAGTACGAATATCTTGAAAACCAGAACGATACATATTCCAGATAAGAAAAAAACTCTAGACGTTTGGTCACTGGTCATAGACATTAGATTCAGCCGACAAGGAGAGATACGCCGCAGACTTATGCGGAACGCATCACACATTTGTCACGTTTAGACTTATAATGGAAAAGGCTAATGTGTGTATGATACGGTGCTGTGGGTTTGGTGAAGACACTTATCATTTACTGTCTGTACACGTGTTCTCGATACAGAGGTATCTATGATACACTGTTTTGTACACAACTGCTTGGGTTGATTATGCCCCGTGGCAAAAGGTTTGATGAACAAAAATATCTCCCCCCAGTCTACGAGAATAAATCAGAAGGAGGGCTATTGATGTTGAACAAATCTTGTTGCCCTTAATCCATTCGGGGACAACTTTTCACTCGGACGTAGCAGGTTCTTGTTTACGTAGGTGCAGCATAAAATAACATGCGGGCATTTTAGAGGGAATGTTGTGCTATGATTACATACGATTCGATGAATTTCTGATGTGCTTCTACATAGCTTTGGTTAACGCTATCATAAACATGCTACACGGCCTTGACTACTTTGATCAAACAGAGATCCACATAGCTTCACACCTTCCAAACGAGCCAAGCTATTTTCACAGAAATCATTATCATAGCAGCCGACCATCATCAATGTTGTACACTTGCTGTGAGTAAGTACTCGTAAGTTCTGACAATATTCTTTTACTCATTTTGCATAGACTTCAATGAAATACAAAATAAATTCACAATAATTTCCCATGAGGAATATCCATAAGTTTGGACCAGACTTAGTGCTTTTAGGATAAAAGCCCTTCGCAATGTCTCAAAACCCTTTGTCGCCATCCTGCCCTTAATATGTCACTGTTCTAATTCCTGGATTTCACCGCGGTGCATTTCATAGCAACTCAGATATATGAGTGATGAATTAAGACAAGCGAACGGCCACCCTTAATCCTTCAAATCCACCGTATTGCGACAAAAGATTCGCATCAGACGACTTAAGTGCAAACAGTCGGCACACATTGCACTCACGGTTGGTGATTCCTGTGACTTCGGCAATCTAAAGTTATTCATATATTCTACATTCTGTAATGATGTTAGTCGCTACAGTTCAGTTTGCTTTGTGGTTGGGTAACCTTGGAAAGTTTGTGTGTGAATGTACCCGGGCTCCCCGGCCTCATCACTTATCGCTGGTGCTGATCTATCATGGCGTCTGTAGACTTGGGCTGGGAAGGCACCAGGCACTGACGGGCCATTCTTCAGACATCTATCGCACCAGGGGAAGGGTAGGAGGCGGCGGTATCATGATAAAGGCAACCCGTGACAATCACACATTTTTAAGTCTCTAATTATGAACAGCATTCATTAATGACATTGTTATCCGCGGGTTAGAAAATGGAATGCTTCTAATTGGACCCGAATGCATATTCCTGAAGAAGTTGATAACAAGAGTTGTTATTAATCAAATCCTCGCGTAATAGAGCATTATTCGACAGGCGAGAAACATAGGGAGTTGATAAGTTTTCATTAAGGTTTATAGATATAAATCGGAGATATAACTGATAGTAGTGAATGTGTTCATTCGCTTTCAACTTAAAGATTTGTTTGTTTATTTTCATTTAACGTTTAACCATAGCGGGAACACCAGTACTCAAGAGACAAATGACTTTCAAAAGTAATCTTTTTCAGATGTATCTTCATTTCTGTTGCCTGTTCTTCTTCGTTTTTTGCTTGTGGGTTTAAATCAAAGCTTGTTTTCACCAAACGAATTTGCAACACCAAAATAAGACCAAAGACAAAAAACAAGACTAAAATGTATTATTTTGAAACTCGAAGAAATAACGGATTGGGCAACATGGTGAGTAACAACCAGAGGAAGCTATCTGTTTTAGCGTGAGACAAGCTAGATGTCCAGAGCAATCCTTAGTTCCACGGAGTCCACCTGTCAAGACGTTTAGCTAGTGTCAGGCGTTGATGTGCCGACGGGATTTGAAGTCTCGGTTCCAATAAAGAAGTGGGGATCCTACACCTGGACCTGACAGGCTAAATTCCGTCAGTGTCATGTGTGATGGTCATCTTACCTCGGAATCGTAATGGTCGCCTTGTTTGGAAATCGTCAACTGACAGCATTGACATTGTTCTTGGATGGAATGCACAGTTTCCACTCTGAAAAATGGGAAAAGCCTTTCTTCTGAGTACTAGGCAGATCGCTGTTAGTCTACTACAATAGAATTGATTGTCTACCTAGTGAGTACCCATACAGTTAAATTGTGAGTACAGTTTAATTTAAACAAAAAGTGGGGTTGATCCCCTGTAGGATAGCTTTAAGCCGGTCCGTGTTAAGAGATAACGTTGTCGGTATCGCACAGAATTTGTCCCCTACCCGCCAGCACCTGAACCAGCAAAATGACGAGATCCTTTTTCATCGCATTTTCGGACCAAATCAACCCGTCGTTCTCTCCCCCCTAGGCCTTTGGTAAGACTTAATCCTTTTGGGAAGGGCTGTCGTCAGAATTTACATCTTCAAGCGGGCGATGAGCGCACAAAGGGAAAGTTCAGGCCGGATGCGACACTGTCAGTTCAAAGATGAATTCGATCACTCCCCGGGCGCCCTTCCGGGCCTGGCTGAAAATTAATCTGTCAGAATCAGCCAGGCTGGAGAGACCGATCAGCGAGGTGGGGCCGCTTGAAGATACGCACGTCTGACAGCTCATTTCGGAGGACGGCATCCCCTGAATAGGAAGAGTCGCCGCGGCTCTGTCGTGATGCTTGTCCAACCAACCGCACCGGTACGCCGGCAAACACACCTGCTTATCCCGCTGACCCTTAGATTATGGGTGAGATACATAGAAGAACGCGCCCACGCAACACATCTCTTGTAGTCAACATGACTTTATTGCACCAACGATCTACTGTGTTTTCGGACAGATCTCAAATTCCTGCGAGTTTTCTGTAACTTTCACTTTCTTATAGGATATCGCGGGACAGAAGTGAGGCAGAACTTCCTTTCTTACTGTCTAATGGTGGATAACAAAGTGCAGACAAAATGTAGAAATTATTCAAATGTATGAAGTTTAAAGGGACCAAAGCAGAGCTCCCTTACGTATGAACTACTCTAACTACGTTTCCCACGATATCCAATGGTTAGTCTACCTCATGTATTTATTGCAAAAAGGGACTAGCAAAAATAACCCAGTTGGTAATGTTGCATTCTTTCTAATCATGAAGGCAAGGTAGTTATTTATATTTTGTTACATTCCTTCTGAATATAGATCTTCTGTAAATCTTGCTAACTGTAAAATTTGTTACCGTGGAAAGCTGCAGCAATGACGAACGTTACAGAATCACGGTTCACTGAGAAGACGTGGTATGTATGAGTGCATTCGTGCCTATCATTGCTGTCCATGGTGCTGAAACATATGTAGCTAGGTCCACTTATGGCTTTATGTTTCGAGACTACCTTTAGCTATCAAAAGATGCCCGGTCATGGGAAGAGAATAATGTATTTTTATTGAGTAAATCTCCCACTAGGAATATATGCCACAATTTTTACAAAATGAAGTCGCAGAGTTCTAGAATATACGTTGCAACTACACTTCACAGAACAGGAAAGGTAGTTTACCAAAATCTGTCTATATATTAATGTTTCAAGTATAACGTTATAGCTATAGATATGTAATTCATCGATTGATTTTATACATTTTGAGATACAGAATATCTTTGTACATTCAGGGTTGACTAATACAATTTCAAGTAGTGGTCATGCAGAGACATTTATTAACATTTATATAGTATACTATCAAAAGTCATTTACAATCTTGTAAAACGATAGCACGAAATCCTGACAACGTGACAACAAATTTTCTTAAAGCGCACACTTGCACATCATACAATCTACAATTTCCAAGATTAAAGTCCGTGTTATGATCAATATTTTACATTGATTATGCTTGAATATAACGCCGTATTCCGGGTAGTCTACTTACATCCGGGATATTGATAGTGCCTTTTAGATAAAGAAAAAAGATTGCTGTCATTTGAAAGGTCATTCTAAATTTTCCTGAACAAACAGGTGAGCAGTAATTATTTACATAGTCCTAACCCAACGAAATAATTTTAGCCGCGCTACTATTTCATTTCAGTTCATTTAATCTACTACAGGAAATATGCTGTTGATAGTATTGGAGAAAACTTACGTTAAGTCTGAATTTTACAAGTTCCGCTTGCGAATTCCCCTTAGGGTATGGGAAGGAAATAAGGTCTCTGTCATCTGGGATGTTTTCGGGCGATGTTTTCAAGCGCTCTTATCGGATTAATAGGTGTTGGAGGTGTGGTCTGCGCATGTGTCGCCATTGGGATGTCAAAGTTTGCTACGGGTATGCCGTGCAGATATTGCCCCGGAAGGTGCTTCATGGCGTCTGCAGTGTCCGCCATGACACTGGTGCTGAGGAGACTGCTATGGGGTGCAAGGGTCACTAATGCAGGGCATTGCATCATCGTGTTCATTCCCGTCTGATTGGACGTGGAAATCATGTGACCCAGTGGCCCATGGTTGGCGGATGGGATCACCTGACTCAAAGGGTTTTGATTGGATGAAGAAGCCACGTGGCTAGGGTTAACGATAACGTGATTGGCTGCCGATGGATTGACCTGAACGTGCGTGGGAACTTGAATGTACTGCGGCACGAAGAACTGTTGCCCTGTCATCGGGTCAACTACCAACCTCGGTGTTGCGGGAAGCAGCTTGCCTTGCATGCCGGGGACGGGCAGCTGAGGCAGGAACGTCACCAAAGGTCCGGCCGGCGGCCCGGGGCACGCGAGTGTCGTGCTTGGAGTCGTCGTTCTGAACCCACTCGTGCTGCCGGATACTAGTGACGTGTGCATGTTGGCCAGGCTGGTTAAAGGGTTGGGCAACAACACCGGTCCGGTGGAGGCTGTTGAGACGCATGATGGACTCGAGAGCATGGTGACTAATCTCGACTTGGTCGCAGTCGGATGTGACGTCACCGTTGCACTTGAGGTGACCGAGACCTCCACGGGGATGGGCGGTGACGAGCAAGGTGACGTCGGTGATGACATCACCTCGGACGTTGGAGAACTGTCTCCTGCAGACGCCACTGCAACAGACAGAGTGGGTGGTGACGTTTGCGTGACATCAGAGGGGCAGGATGACGTAGTGACGGAAGTCGTCGGGGATAGGACCGGGGCGGTTGCCTCACCGTTCACGACGTCTATCTCACTACTGGCGCTTCTGCGGTCTGCGTTCTCGGTGTCGTCTGCTGATTTCTCCTCCATTTTTTCCTCCTCTGGGGCAGCCTTTACCGGACTTGAGCACTTCCGGCTCCCGTTGGAGAGCAGAGCACGGTTAAACCTTGACGTGACCGTGACGTTAGACGGAAGTGGCACGCTCTGTGCGCTGGTGTTCGCCCCTTGGTTCAAGTGGTTGTCCCTCACACCAGGTTCCCTGATGCCAAAGTTGATGACTGAGCCAAACTTTCCATTGGAGAGACCCCTGGCGGCAGGGCCTCGTGTCTGCAGGTGACAGAGCAGCCGGAGGAAGCGCACATCCTAGGGAAACAGCATGGAAATCGTCGGTTACTTTTTATGCACAAAAACAAAATGAATTATTTTTCTGACGGCATTCTGTCTACAGATAAGGGAATCCAGATCACAAAGAAACAAGCAAACAAACACAAACAAACATGAGCTCATTGCCAGAGGTGCCATTACAAGGAGTTGTTCTCACCTGCGGATTCATCCCCTCCACCTCTGCCAGGTACCGTGCCACCTCCTTCACACACTCCCGGTACCCTTCTTCAAAATGACGCATGTCAACTTCGTCGCGCTTCGGGTCACCTGAAGATACGTTTAAGTAGATTAGATGTAAACCAGCCATGAACGCTATAGCACTTTTAGCCCCAAAGCATGGAAAGGTTACTTTTCAGATCACTTAGATAAAAGGGATTAAAATGATGATAAAGATCACGCTTGAGGTACCAATATATCACGCGAGTACCATGTGATGGTCACGTGAGTATCATGTGATCATGACGTGACCGCCCTAACCTGGGTCTCCAGTGTTGCTGTCCCTGTTCTCCTGTCCCTTCATGTTGGACTGGATGTGTTTGACGTATGACACCGCCATCTCCAGAACCTCGGCCTTCTCCAGCTTCCCGGACAGACCTCGTCTCTGGAATTTAGAACAAGAAAGTGTTATGGAAAGGAAGGCACGAGATAGATCTGACCTTCTTTTTTTATCTAACAACATTCGTTCTCAGAAATAATCTCTACATTGCTTAGCCCTTGATTGAAGAGAAAAGCTATGGCGAAGTCAAATTGTAATATGATATCCACTTCAGAACCAACTACGATCAAAGCCGGCCTCCGAACTGGTAGTCTCAGGAGAACCGAGACATTCAGCAGTTCACTTGTCAACTCTGGCTTCAGCTGGGATATTGAATGACATATTCATAAGGACCGTTCAGCGAGATCCAGGATAATCATCACCACCTTTCCTCAATTTTGATCCAATCACCGCCGCCAGCGCGACCTTAAGGAACAGATGCCCGAAGAACAGTCTTATATCGATCTGATGAGATCATTTCTGACAAGTGGAGCGTTGCGTGCTGCCCGCCCTCCCCTTCCCTGTTGGGGCAGACAGGCGAGGCAGGCGCGCTGACAGATGGAGTCGTTGGCGTGCATACAGCTGAGCTGTGATATCCGCCATGCGTGGCAAACTGCGCAGCCGGGGAGATCTGTTGTACTTAGCGTGAAAACTCATCTGTGTTGTTAAAAATAACATCATGGAAGAGTTATATATTCTTTCAACTCAACTCAAGGAAATTTAAAGTTGCCGAATTTTCGGGCCTTCTTCATGGTGAGTGGTACCAGTTGCTCGCTGCGATCACGTGCTCATCAGAGCAATCTGGTCAGTTATTCTGAAGAATGTTCAGTTTGAATTTCTTTTCGTCTCTAAAAAGAATTACTGTGTCATGAAATGCATCTAAACGGCCGTAACTCACAGCAATCTCACTACAGCCCAGTCCAAACTTACGGCTGGATATGCGAACATGCAGACTTAGAATCCAGCCAACAACCATCCATATTGTGAATGGATAGGCCTTGTAGTTGCTTTTGCCAGTTTTGGTACTATTAGTTCGACTTTGCTTTCAATGTTCCAAAGGAGATGAGAATGCAGTCCTAATGTCCTCTCTTAAGAGGAGACAATCAGACGGCACAGTTTAGCATCAGGAGACAAATCCTTGGCACTGTTTCAACCATCTATTTCTAAATGCCTTGTATGCATGGTGTTCCACATGTCTGGCTCATCAGTCTGATTTCCTCGTTTAAAGACTTTCCCAGAAAAGCCTTCTCTGATCTCATCACTGTAAAAGCAATGTGTAACTCCTACGCTAGCCTGGTGCCGTTATCTTCTAGTGAATCTCGTCGGTATTGGGAATGTCACTCGTCCGCCGATGTCTATCAGTATACTCCGGTGAAGTTTTACGAGGTGGGATTCAGCTATGCATTGCTACCTTGTGTAATTCCTTATTACGGGGTGTATGCAATCTGAAAGATTAGTTGTCAGAAAAACCGACTGTATAAAGATCTAGTCAATGGTGACGCGACCTGTGGTATGGTACCAGACTACTCTTTCTCCCTCCTCTAGTCTTAAAATTTCCGCGAGTTTTCCTCCCGCTGACCCTTCTGACAGACTGCCCGCTCCTCCCGGTCTTATTAATGATCCAATTGTGCCGGTTGTCACGTTCCTTTCCCCCCCAAGACACTCCGTCTTTAGAACCCATTAGGGGCTGCGTGCGAGGCGTGCTCCTGTCCAGACACGCCAGATTAGCGATGGAAGAGGGAGACAAGCCCCGCGAAGTCCCGCGCCTATCGCAGCTCCGCACGGCCTGACCAACCCGCTTCATGGCCGCGACCTTGACAATGAAAAAGTTATTTCTAATTTCACCTCTGTTTCTATCTAATCAAGCTATTAGAGACAATATTATTTTTGTGGTTATTAGGTCTAAAATAAAACCCAAGGCTACTCTTTATGACATTGAATAAATTTAATGTTTTTTTTCGGTTTTTACAAAAAAGTCGCACTTATTCTGAATAATTCAAATAAATATAGAAAAAGAGTTCTGCCGGGTGAATGAAAGCTCTGATATGCTCAGTATTATTTATAAAGACAAAGTTAATGTTGATCATCTGTTTGCTCCGAAACAAATAAAAATTATTGACATAGGCGATAACTTGTAAAAAGTTCTACCTTGTTTGCTTTTATGTCATTTTAATGTTGTCTTCGCGTAAATCCATGGAACGAATCTCTGCAGGACGCGCCTGTCATAAAAACGTTCAGAAAAGTTTTCTAATTAAAGTAACCTTGAGGAAGAAACTTTTCCTAAATACACCTTTCCCTAGAGATCTTCTCATGAAATGTTGAGGTTGTAAAATGGCTACATCGGCCTTGAACAATCACTCTTCGTCTTCTAATATCTAGTTAGCTCAGATAAAGCAGCAGGAAGAAACGTTCGTAAATGCTCCTGGGTAGGGATTGGTGTACACAACGACTGTGATGCACGGCAATACTAGAGATAAAGAAATGATTTTGATTGAAAGCAACGAATTCAACATATTGAGACGGTCTAGTTCATTGCCATATGATATGCAGTTTGTCACACCCAATTGTAATTGTTCACAGCAGCAGAATGTTCCTGGTAAACATCACTGTGGTTGGCAGTAAAAGCTGTGTGCTTTCCCTGTTGAGAGTTAAATTCACATTAATGAATATATGACCTCCAGGGGTGGCAATGATACAACGTCTGAACAGTTTCAGGCGTTGCTATTATGTTTCTGTCTCAATGGTGTTAATGACATTTAAAACGACCAGACCATGCTTGTTTTTAAAATCCATGGAGAGTTTCCCGGTAACAGAGCGGTATCCACACGCCCGTGCCGTTTGAAGCAGAGCGAACATGTCACCTGTCCTGTCGGCACACATCACGGTTCCGCCGTCCCCGCTACCACATCGATCCGGCCGCTAATTCACCACAGAAAAACCGTCCGATTTCCGACGGCTGAATCCCTTTAATTACCGGCTCGTCCGTCCAGGTCACTTCCCCCCAAAAGCAAAGCAAACCAGGTGTGTAAGCACTCCCTACTCGCGCCGTCTGTCCCCGCGCAGTTACTACTAATTTCTCTGCAGCGACGCCAAACGTGACAACGTCCAAATCCCAAGGATTAGGCGCAAATGTTGATTTTCGTCTAATGACAGAGATTTCTGCCGCAAGAGCGTCCTGATTAGGCACGCTGTGATTTGAGCAGTAACGTTCTGCCAAACCTGTCGCTTCCGTTTTCTCACTACTCCCGTCAGTGTTATAGTTATTAGATGTTGACTGACTGGTCCTAAGCCTATGATATCTGCTAGATTTAAGCAAAACACAGCAAGTGCGAAACTGTCCGGTCAGATTTTCTTTGTCTTGACACTTCCTGTCCCTTAATGTGCGGCGCACATGCCTATGGAAGCTCAACTAGCTTTTCTTGTCGGCGCAAATCAGTGTTAACTGTGCGGAAGAAAAGTTTGCCAAGTTTGTTCCAGATGGCTGAGTTGGGTAGGGTTGCTGTCGCAAAGCAATCGGTGCACTTCAAGTCGTTCGTTCACATGATTGGTTCACAGAAATTTCAATCAACATATGATAATCACATGAGAGATAAGCTATGCACCAGAGACCCCCCTTCGTCTCGTAATGACGGTATAGAAGCACACGGTAACAGCTGTCAGT
This sequence comes from Branchiostoma floridae x Branchiostoma belcheri, assembly GCA_019207045.1. Lineage (NCBI taxonomy): Eukaryota > Metazoa > Chordata > Leptocardii > Amphioxiformes > Branchiostomatidae > Branchiostoma > Branchiostoma floridae x Branchiostoma belcheri. The sequence goes on along the minus strand of CM033037.1, from coordinate 10,123,893 downwards.
TCAGAACCAAGGGCAGGAAGTTATCACCACATGAAGGGGAAGCGGTACATATTCAGACTCAACTGTACGCCATGAAAACCACGTCCAACCTTAGGCGTGGAACCCAAGCTTCCTTATATCAATACAATATGATATTTCAACAGATGGTGGTCTTGTGACGTAATGAACGCATCATAATACTCACACATACCCTGTTGACCGACTTGGAGAATGCCGCCGGGATAGCCTGACTCAGCTGGGCGATACACGTGTTGATGCGGTGCCGCCTTCGCCGCTCCACTATCTTGTGGGAAGATATCTCCTGTGTAAAAACATATGTTACACATTTTGTATGCAAACACAACCGATATCAATCGTGGTTATCTCCTGTGTAGAAACATGTGTCATACATTTTGTATGCAAACATCCGACATCAATTGTGGTTAAATCAATTTAATTATGATATTATTTTAGATTTAGCAAAAAATGAAAACGCTTCCTTAGCTTCTCTTTGACTAATGCCTAGCGTGTTCTGTGTGATGAATGTTAAATGGTTGTTAACTTTGTTCGCTTTATTTGCTTTAGAGTAATACATCGATGTAAGGCTTGATATATCAGTAGATTTGTATCACTCAATATCACCACGTTACATCGAGTATCCAGATCCGTTCGGGCCCAGTTTTCACAACTTTCAAGTTCAGCTAAATCATGAAAAACGATGAGGGTGATTCTTTCTATCAGTGAAGACATTTATCCAGATTTGCTCGCCCGTTGATCGTGCAGCTGGGAGATGTATAACAACCCAGAGGCGCGATTAAGTCACATCGCAACCCGATAGAGTAATCGCCAGTAAAAGTGTTGCTGTCGTTGTGCATTAATCAGAAAGACGATTTTTCGAAACTTTCTTCTCGGAATCTCAAGCCCATAGAAGTATATTATCACCAGAGACAAGGCATGAGTATTCATAGGATGTATCAGAAAAAGATCACCAAATATTCAGGTCAACCCTTGACTTTCTTCATGGTAAGTGGTACCAGTTGCTCGCTAAGATCACGTGCTCAGGGCAATTTGGTCAGTTATTCTGAAGAAGGTTCGGTTTTAATTTCTTTATTTTGAATGACTGTTTGAGTTTGCCATTGTTCTCACATTGCAAAATTGATTGTTTCCTCCACGCCTGGTATTAGCGATAGCGTGCATTGACTACAGCGTAGTGTAATGGGTCAAACGGTGTTTAAAAGGACTGCTCGAAGGCAGCTATTCGATATGAAAGATGAAGATAGCATACCAACGATACCCTAACCGTTCACGACAATAGTTACGTTACGACTGAAACTTTGATAAAGGCTAGACATCCAGCCAGGTAAACCATGTTTAAATACAAATCAATCTCTACAATTGGATTATATACAAAAATTACTTCAGGACGTTTAGAGTGACATCCATCACTCGCCTTCAGCGTCATTGACGTTGTTTTTCGTGACACTGAAGAAGGGTGATGGATGTCTCAGGGAATGTCTTAAAGTAATCGGCGTATCTTATCCAGTTATGATCGACAGTAAGGATCTGAAAATGCTTCCTTTAAAGTTGCACGTCGCGAAGTGGTTTTGTACGCGCGGGTGCCAGGCTTGTAAAGGCCACTTACCCTGTTGCGAATGTGCCGCTAACTATTCCAGAGGAGGTGAAATGAGTGAAACGTGTGCCACATCCCAGATGGGCGACTTCCTAACCTCGGGAGGCCGAGATACGACTACCTCTCAACCTCCAGTCGAATTGATATCGATCTCGATCGATTTCAGTTGTACCCCGTCGCCTACTCCTCCCCACCCCTTTCCCCCTGACCCTCCGCGTCCCAAGAGAGGTCAGAGTTCAGTCAGGCGTCGTCGCCTTCTATCGCTTAATCAGATCCGCGGTAAAGGAAGCGTTCCCCCTGCCGTCTCCACTCAGATCACCCATCCGTCAGCGGGCCGCTCGCCTCACGTCCCGGCCTCGGCGTGGAAGATTTACGGCAGGGTTCCTCGCCACACTGTGTCACAGCCCGAGCTTTAGAAGTTCGTACGCGTGTTTCATACTACAAAGCTAAACTTTCTTCCAACAAAAAAAGGACACAAGGATCAAATTGTCAACGATCAAATGTGTGTCTCTCAACACATCCACATTGAATCACCGTTTCACTGGACAAAGTTAGAATACTGGCCACTGAACAGAACTACTTTGTAAAAAGTATATAGGAGGCCATATGCATCAGGGTCCTCCAGCCATCACTGAACAGAGACGGTGGACGTTATAAACTTCCTGGCACGTTTGACCAATTGTTGACGACACGTATCCGCAAGATCACGTGATAATAAGATCACGTGTCCGTAACTCTCGCGAGTTTACGTTCTAAAGTGATTGGTCCTCAGCATTGATCCTGAAGAAGGTGACAGTGGTCGTTGAAAATTTGATCCGTGTGTATTTTTGTGTTGGAAGAAAGTTTAGCTTTGTACTACCATAACTATCAACACAGACGAGCTTCCATGATAAGTTCATATTTCATTGACGACTCCAAAGGTGCTTTGTCCTTAAGGGATTGCAAAGTATTGGCTTACTTTCTTCAAATATCAAGCTAAATTTGGAAGTTTTCAGACAAGATCACATAAGAAAGAATGAGTGTCTTACACGTTTGTCTGCAAGCTACTCTCTGTCGGAAGAAGGCAGTTTGAAAAAATATCAGGATTAGAAATTCAAACCTTTTAGGAGCTATCTTATCTTCTCTCTTTCTTATGAATGGCACCTATTTCTGATCAGTGAAAATCCCAAATCGGTTTTTGCCCTGTACCCTGTAGTATATCATTTTTTATCAGGGCGTGTGTTTGGGCTTAAATGAACTCTGGGTGTGTATGAATCCCCTTTTTATCTCCGTTTTATTGTTGCATAACCGGTAAACGGCCGCCTTTAGGCTTTATACACCAATTTTGTGAAAAACTGCCTAAAACATGTAACGTTTGATACGATCACACCGGGAAGGAACCCTATCATTTTCGACAAGTGCGGTGACATCTTCAGTGCTCAAGATGTGGGCCTCCTCAAATACAGTGTAAGCGAACCAGTTTATCTCACTAAAGAACTACTGGTATTTTTACTAGTTGTGATAGAGACGACAAGTGCTATGTATAGTATTTACAGAACAATTGTACCGGCGAAATTCCCCTAACTTTTTCTGACAAGCACAATTAACAGAAGACCAAGGCTTAACGTCCCGTCCTAAGAACTGCAACCCTTTCGGGTGAGCGACACAGCCGTGCGCGGGATCGAACTCACGGCTTCTGCAGCTTATCAAAACCCTTTTTGTTGGTCCGGTCCAGAAAAACCGGACATGAAAAAATCAGTGGACCGCATGTTGGACCGATTCGAAAATGAGCAGATTATATCGGCAGGCGTTCGCGCGTTATGGGGCTTACCAGTCCAAGAAAAGTGCAATCGAAGTAGAGGAGAGTTTATACGGACAAACTCGCTCTAAAACAGAGGCAGTTAGTATTGTTTACATGATGAATTTTAAAACGTCGGATACTGTACCAAACAGAATCCTTGGCAGCGAAATGGACCGTAGTTTTGAGTATCGCTCATTCACGTTCACGTCCGGATCTGGACCTAGACCTGATCTTCTGGACCGGTACCCACCCCTACCCAGAACCATTAGATTCTAAGTCAAGAGTCCCAACCACATGAGTCCACTCTTTGCCACCCCTATCATAGTCTAACATAGCCTACGATCCAGCCCACCCAAAGACACACACCCTGGGCCACGCTCGATAAATCATAGGCGAGACTCGTGGCAACGATTTTCACTTATCTTTTCATTAGGCTTATCAAGCTCGTTCTTTACCGAGTATAGATCCGACATCAGGAAGGGAAAAGACCCGCCATCTATTATCTGTTATCATCGGTAATGCATGAGTGGGTGTGCGGATAGCCGTGGGCAGTCTCTAGATAGTGACATTCTTTCAGATGCGTCAATTTCGTCTTACCGATCTTCTTACTGACATTATAAAATACGAAAGATAGTCGTGACAACACGTATAGAAACGCTATACCATGCTGAAATTAGTATGCAAAAGGGAAAAAAACAATGCCATTTTTTTTGTCTTAAATGATTGAGTTTTCAAATGTATCCAAGATAAGAGGGGAAAGGACTCAAATATATCATACGCCTGGAAGAAACGCAAGATTTCCGCTGTCTTACATCTTATCGTTGATATATTTCTTGGAGAGACATACAATTTGGAAATTAATACCCAGTATTCTAAAAGACAATGTCAGTCTATTACTAGTGTTGGGGATCTTGGATCAATGCCATGATATACCCTCATTCCTCCAGAGCGGCGACCTGGGGGCGACCTGAGGGTGACCTGAAGATTCGACAGAACGCCGTCCATAGTTAAAATCAAATCTTTTGACGCTGAGTAAGTTTTGTTGTCTTTCATTCATATTTTAACATTTTGCATGATTACTCATGAAATCAAAGGGTACATAAATCCAGTTTAGATCGCAGCTAGATCGGCGCACGATCGCCGTCTATCAGAAAAGGAAGGCTCTGGACATTGTGTTCGCTCATCAAAAACGTAAAATTTCCGCTACCTCAGAACTGATGACGGTGACGTCACTTTTATTACGTCGCCACGCCAGTCTGATGGTCTGTCAACGCGTAATGTATGGTTATTTGGTTAATTTCTACCCGACGCGAATAAATTGGATCAAATGGCTCATTCGTCCCGGAGACAGGAATCAGTCGCCCGGCATCAATCAGACGGGCGACCCGAATGGCCGCACGCCAATCTCGGGTCCGTTTCAAATCATCGATACTTTATCTCCTCAAAAACGTGTTTGGTGTAAGTGATGGTTTCCATGAATGCTTTCTAAACGTTTTGATGCACCACCTCCATATTGAAGATCTTTGATTGATACACAGTGGGAAAAGGTTGTTTTTCTAGGTTGACTGTCCGGATACGTTTTGTGGGTACTTAATAGTAGTGTTTCGGTTGACTGGACCGATAAGCTAAGCCCGCAATCCTGATAGAGACATATGCTAAAATACAAACCGCGAACCGCAAAACTCATGAATCACGAAGACTGGAGCAGCTAGGTGTCAAAACTGGAAGTTTAGCTGCAGTGCAGTCGCTAGGAGGTCCATTATCAAACTTGACCTTCGTTTTTCCCGACACCTACCTACAAACTTTCTAAAATTATGCTATCTACCTACACAACCAGCCAATCACCCAACAACAATCAGCATTGTCATTGAATACATAGCCTTCTCGACGAAGGTAAAAAAATTTACAGTGCTTTCCTACCTTCTGGTCCCGCTTGGCGGGTGCCATGTCGGTCCTGCTGCCGGCCTCCCGCTCACCGCTGCCCGGTGTTGAGGCCACGAGGTCCGCGGACGACACTGTGCTGACCTGGACTGGCTGAGTCACACTCGGTACGTTAAAGATAGCGTCCTGCACCACGCGCTGACGTCTAGAGGAGATAATGGGATCCCTGGTCTGGTTTAGCTCCCGCTCAGCGTCCCAGATATCGACAGTTGTTGCGTCCTACTGTGTCAATTGTGAAGGTGGGAAGTGTCCTATCTGAAATAGATAAGACGCTATCATTTAGGACTCGTCATTCGATTTTCTATGTCACAAGGTACTATCTTTGCTCCTTCAGAGATACCATTAGATACCATTAGAATGTTCTGTTCAAGTCTGATATGCGATTCATTTAAGGTAGATAAAACGCTTGGACAGTGACCTGGAAATGCGTAAAATGTTTTAGCCTCAAGTGGGGCTCTCAGATGTATCTGTCAAGAATTATAAAAAGTGTCAAAGAAGGCCTAAGCAAACATTAACGGTTACACACAGAAACACATCTACTGTCTGCACTTTTGAAATGATTGGAGGACCGATAGCTGACGTCGAAAATGGACTTTTTCCACAGTTGCCATTTGAATATACCGCACGCTGATATCACAAAAAATTCGGCGCTTCTATCGTACGTACGGCCTCACTCTGCCGTTAAGCAAAGCTACAAAATCCTCAGGGAAGTGTCATTTCTTAATCTGGAAGGTTATCCGCCCTTGTCACCATTGATACGACACAAACGATGCTCTTGGTGTCACCAAGGCTCGTACGAAATATTACAAAGATTGGACGCGCTTTTTTTTCAAAATCCGCATGCATTTTACGAGCGAGTCTGTTTTAAGCGGACAATCTAACATTTTACCAATTCACATCGTTCCATGAAAAAGTCACAAGGGCCACAAAAACAGCAGAAACGCACCGATATCAAAGATTGAACGTGCTTTTCCAAAACGCGCCTGCCTTTTACCAGTGAGCTTGTTTTTAACTGGACAATTCAACATTGTACTATAAAGAAGTCACAAGGGCGAAAAAAACAGCAAGAGATTCACTGACATTGCAGCCACAAAACTGATTCATAAGATATACACGACGCCATATATAGAGAACCAAAGCTATGGGAAGGTGACTTCGCCGAGAGGATTGTACTTTAACGACCAGGAAAGTCCCTGGAGACAAGTTCACATTTGGCATGACTTCCTGGGGGTCACCCATCGGTCAGACTGTACACGGAATGTCGCCATTGGTAGAAACGATAGCGACATGTAGGGAACGGGGATTAAAGCAATTAGATAAAATTTCCAATCATATTTGCGTCTTCATGGGGATATGTCTCATGTATGGCCACAAAACAGTCGCATTGCGGTATCGAATTCTTTTCCATAGCAATATAAGACTTGCTACACACTGGTAACACTTTCAGCTGTAAAAATTGACATGAGTGTATTTTTTCTATCTCCACTTGAGTTGGAGCAGGGCGTGTAAACAGGATTCTGGTAGGCTAATGACAGGGTGGCACGCGGCGGTACTATGGTCGCTCTCCCGGGACCGGGACATTAGGCAATAATGACTGCTCTCAATGGCCATTCTCGTCTTGCCCCTGTGTCTAAATGGACCATGGCTATTGCCGTATCTCTAACGCCGATAACTGCCTCACCTGGTGATGTTTCTGTTCTTGATTAGCGGATCAAGTTACGATGAATCGTAGAAAACATCTTTGATTGATGTATATGATTTCAGATTCCACTTTCCTTAAATACATTAAATCAAGAGGTTTAGATGTGGAGCTATTTGGTACATTTGACTTCTGCCTTTTTAATGATAAATTATTTCAGATTGTAACAACAAAATTTCGGACAAAGAAGGCAAAATTTTTTATTTTTTATTTTATTTCGAGTTTTTACAGTGATACCATTCTCAGTCTATAGAAGAACAACATATCATTTTGCTGGCTATGAAAATTGTGGATATCTGTCGACTGTCGCATTTTCATTATCATGGCCATAACACAACTGATATTAGTCTCTTTTACAACGTAAAATCATCGTCAAATGCAACACTGTAATATAACAAGGAGATTCTTGAAAGAGCACGGTATAGATTCCGATTGCGCGCTGTGACAACAATCGCGGTAACGTTAGTTCACAAAATACGACGTGAAAAATGACGCTCAGATGGATAAGTATAAAGACAAATTACACCAACCAGGAAATCAGCACCGTGGACGGACAGCATGTATCGACAGTACCAGTTTGTACTGTTAGCATGGGAGGAAATCCCGGCGACTGACTCGGGCGGCCACGCGGTAGGTGCGAGCCCGGCGTACGTACGTGAAGACGGAAGGTTTGTGTCTCGTGCGATGTTAGTGTGGGGAGTCCGAAGGCGGAAGTGGCGTGCGCGAGCGCCGACGCTCCCGATTTATGGGCCGCGGGCCTGACAGATGTGTTGATGGGCACTTGATGGGTAAACAGGGCCGGCAGCGCACGTGAGCCGGGACCGTCCGCTTTTCAATTTGTAAGGAGGGGATAGCAGGCTAACGGTGTGTAGCATCGGGTAATTGAAAAGCATACGTCTCTAGCTCTACTGCTTTTGTGTTCAGTACGGGGAATGAAATCATACAAGAAAGAAGACAAGACAAAAACAGATCAGATAAAACAGGTATGAGAGACAATGAAAAACAGAGAAAAAGAATCACTCGACTTTCTTCGTAGCATATTAGCTCAGCTATGTCTATGCGCGAAAATCATCCAAAAATTGCGGTTTGAAAGAATTGAAATAAATAAGGATGGCAACATCAAGAAACTTTAAAAGCTAAAAAGATTAAAATGACTTTCCAGAAGCAAACATGCCCCGATACGGCCGGGTAGTGTGTGTGGTAACGTGCGGCACGGATGAAGCTCTGTCCCGTCGGCGCCCTGGAAATGTATGCGAGCCTTTTAAACTCTGACAGATGGAGCCGTGGGCAGATACATCACGGTAGAGTGGCACGTGGAGAAGGGAGAGTGCTGCCAGTATCGTGTTGTACTGTCTAAAATCGCGGTCAACGGCACTGTATGTAGAAATGCAAAATTGTCGTTTTGTTTGTTTTGTTTCACGTTTGGATACATGTCGACTATTATAGTTTCGTCATCTGGGCCATAACACTACTGATATTAGTCTCTTTTACAGCGTAAAATTGTCTTACAATGATGATGTACAAATGCTACATATTTATGTGCCACGGTCGGGAGTATTGAAAAGATTAGAATTCGGACATAGGATTTTTTGTCGTTGAGAGTCTTTCTTCAATACAGGGCGTCTGTATCCCATATGTTATGTTCGCCAACTACTAAAAATGCGAAGATGTGTTGTGATTGATTTGTAACGAACACGATGAAACGACGATCTGGAATGAAACGACAGACAGACTGCAGGTATAGTTAAGCTGTGATAAAGATGGAGCTAAGAAACGGCACATTTGACACATGTACAGTTGCGCTAAGCTTTGTGCTAGATGCTTCAGTCCAGCTATCTCAAAAAGTAGGTCCCACTACTGAAGTTCGCACAGCCCTTTCGTATCCAGGCAAGCATCCATGAAAGCACAGTTGTCTGCTATCTCAGGATCGAACTATTTTTCAGCGCTTTGGTAGGTATGACTTTGTATACAAACATGGAAGGTTAGATACTCTATTAGAAGGGAAAAAAAGATGACGTTATTAGTACATGAAAGCGATACATCCCATCATAGGAAACATCCACATAAACTATCTCTTTACGCGGACTTGAGAAGCAGTGATATCTTAAAGATGACGTTATTAGCGCGTGAAACCGATACATCCCATCATAGGAAACATCCATGTAAACTATCTCTTTACGCGGACTTGAGAAGCAGTGATATCTTCATTCGTCAGGAGGGGGGAGGCTGAGGCCCCGCCCCGGCGCCAGCATGTATGGAACCCACCGGCGTGACGGATGGAAGCGCGCCCGTACAGCAGGTTTACGAGCTGATGATGGAGTACCGCGGCGCTCCGTACGCGGGGGAAGGGTTCCTACCGTCTGTGGGGACACAGCCCCGTAAACACCTACTCCGGGAGGACGCAAAATTACGGTCTGAAGTAAAACATGGAAAACAACAACAGAAGTACAAACGAAAGCCGCGAAAGCAGAATTTATGTTTCCAATACAACCAAAAATGTGACGATGACGTACCGCCGCGCTCCGTACGCGGGGGAAGGGTTCCTACCGTCTGTGGGGAGACGGCCACGTAAACACCTACTCCGGGAGGACGCAAAATTACTACAATTACCGTCCGAAGTAAAACATGGAAAATAACAACAGAAGTGCAAACGAAAGCAGCGAAAGCAGAATTTATGTTTCCAATACAACCAAAAATGTGATGATGAAGTACCGCCGCGCTCCATACGCAGGGTCATGGTTCCTACCGTCTGTGGGGAGACCGTCCCGTAAACACCTATAGCTACTCCGGGAGGACGCAAAATTGCCGTCATGGAAAACAACAACAGGAGAAGCACAGAGGAAAGAAGCGAAAGTAGGACACAAAAAGGGACGCAAAATAAGGTCTCGTACAAACTTTTCTTTTTCTTTCGTGTGTGACTGTCGCCAAAAAGTAGTCTTGGCTAGATCGGTACTCAACTACAAAATTGACCAAGTCTTGAATTGCCTAAAACTATTGATATGAATAATGTCAGAATGAGATATTTGCAAAGGAGAGTTACTTATCTTCATGAAAGGTAAATTTGATTTAATCGTTTCAATGCTGAAGTTCGAGATATCACCAAATGGTTTCTTTCCTAAACACCACCTGGTAGGAAGAGATCATCGACAACTTTACTGAAACACACAACGAATAGATTACTTCTTATCAGCTTATCGGGAAGACCGGACGATCCCTAATAGGCAGGCCACCAGCAGAGCGCCGCACGGCCGACAGGTGACTGATGGACAGTTTATGAGCGCAGTTCGGGCGGGAAACGACAGGGGGAGGTCTTCTGGGACTTCAACTGCTTGTTTCAATATGACAGGGTGTAATAAACCACACGTCCTGTCCGCTTCTCATGCCAAAATATTCACTGAGTCCTAACAGACATGTTATTCGTAATACACGTTAAAAGCGTGGTCATTTCTGTTGAAAAAAAGTATTTTCCTTTATTGAAAAGCATCTTGAATTACACAAAACATCGCAGACATGTTGCAATGGTCGGAAATCATTCTAGACAGATCACTTTAGCGCGGTTGTTATTTTTTTTTAACAACCGTGCTAAAGTGGCGATGCTTCTCTTGGAAAAGCGAAGTGGATTTACACAAGCTTGTGTTTCCCTGAGCAGCGCTGTTCGAAGATAACGAATGAATTACCGAGAGGAATTGAAAAGCCTGCACGTGCCTGGTGGTCGGGACGAGTCATTAAACGATGCTGAAGGGGAAGGCTTGGTTGTGAATTAGCTTGTGGAAACTTGCCATCACCTTATGTTAGGGCAACACTTTGCAACATTATTTGAAAAGTCGCTCTACTCCCATTTCTTCTCCTTTTTTGGTTGGTCTCCACTGCGTGTTTTTGTCCTTGTTTGATGTCGGTTGGTCCCCGATGTACAGCTTGACGAGCCTACGGTAGGAGAGTCCCGGGGGACCCCCACTCCGCCCCGTCCGGACTCACTAATGTGACAGTTAAAACAGATGTGACAATAAAACTTTACGTGTGCTTCGCGGCGAAATGAATGGGTACTTTGCGCGTGGCGGACCCGTCGTGTTGTATTTCCTCCTAACGGCGCCGGTGATAGCCAGCGACGTGCGCTCTCCGTAAGATGGATGCTCGCGCGTTCCCCGGATGGCTAGTTTTGACGGGAGATGGGCAGAGGAGGAGATCTCCTGACAGGACTGTTGCTATTCAGTGTACGGTCCAACAACCCTGCTCGATGGAGCTGTTTTTAATCGTTACCACTTGCCTATCCTGCCGCGGAAGTCGCGCAAACTGCGGACAATTCGAACCGTAATGGGCAGTTAACGGTAACGCGTCGACTACCAATGGGGTGTGCGCAGTACCAGGAGACCGTTTAAAAAAAGACATACAGTCTGTATCTACCATACGTATACATCATATTATAAGAGCTATAAACGTAACATTGTTTGTGACTGTTGACAATTGCAAGAAACATAAACAGTGGGAGAGATAGGCCATATGTTGAATGTGGTGTTCAGTTTTTCCGAGCACGCGTGGCGCGAAATGGCGGGATTTCGGAGTAAACCAGGCAGTAAACGCGGAAGTGGCAGCGTCGTAAAATTTATGCTTGTCGATCACTCGGGACGTAATGGACGCTCCTGGTGCGAGCTCATAAATTATCCATCAGAAATGATACGGCAACCTTTGGGAGCGAATCTGCATACCAAAGAGAACCTAGTCATCGTCCTTTTACGGCCAACTTGGAATTGTGGCACACATAACACAGAGACTTTGACGTTTTTACAGCTACGGTATGGTGCAAAGTTAGTAATGGTTACTCAGAGGGCCGTGCCGTTTAGAATAACCAACGAAAAAAAGAATTCAACCAAGGTCGGCAGCAGTCAACATATTTTTGTTACTGGTATCATCACTAAAACGATGTATGCATCTGCATTACAAAATGATGGTCCCAATTGGATTTGGAAAAGGCGTCGGTAATAACATTTTTAACAACAATTAAACCACAAAATAAACAACAAATACCATTTTACACAAACATGAACGTATTTCAATACTAGAAAGGCCGACATTTGCTTGAGAGCAAATACAGCATATTTCAGCCATCTCCATCATGCAACAATAGGCCTTGAGGTCGTTGGCCCCTTTGGCCATTGGAAAATGACCAAAAAAATCCCAAATATATCATTTTAAAGTGGTCCATGCCAAAAATTATACATGGGTCATTTGAATAGATATCTAGAGCACCCCATTACCAATTTACGGGTCATTAGGTTGTAAATCGAGGGAACAGGAGCCAAAAATGTCCAAATTTTGTCAAAAAATGGCCATAAAATCGCAAAATTAAGCATTTTGTTGTACCGTATGGGAAAACTTTTATTGAATTTATGTGCACATAATTGAAGGGCACTTTTATACCAAATTTCAGATCATTTGGTTGTAAAACGAGGCTACGGGAGCCAAAAATGTCCTTTTTTGGTCAAAAAATGGCCAAAAATCGCAAAATTAAGCATTTCTTTGTACCGTCTGCCAAAACTGTTATTGAATCTAGGTGAGCATATGATCAAGGCACCTCTGTACCAAATTTTATGTCATTCGGCTGTAATACCAGGGTACAGGAGCCCGAAATATACATAAAAATTGACAAAAACCTCAATAAAATCATTTTAAAGGCAGATATGAAAAAAATGAAAAAAACACCTAGGGGTATTGGCTTACTCTACCATTGTGCCAAATTTCAAGTCAATCGGTTAAAAAATGGCGGAGTTGATTCGATTTGAAGATTTGACAGGAGAAAGAAAGAAAGAAAGAAACATTACGAATACAATATATTTCACCATACCTATGGTATGGCTGAAATATAATAAAAGCCGTCGATTTCGAACAGAAATGAGAATTGAAAGTTGAAATTCTGCAGCGCAAAGTTCTCTCGTACGTTTTAATATATTCATCCCGGTAGCGCCTCCGCACAGCATGGTCACCTCGGCCTTGTGGACTTCCACCGCCCGTGATCTATGGACCCTGCCGCAAATTACAGATACTAGTCGGCTATCAGAGACGTAATTCCCGCCACAATCACTCCAGAGTCGTGACCAGGTCAACGACAATATCTGCCATGCACGCAGCAATTCGTCTGGCGACGGTTTGCAAACCGTGCAATTCTGCCGTGACAGATTGGGGCCGGAACTTCGGCCGCCGCGGACGGACGGTTGGGTGGACGTTTATCAAGAAGATTCATACTTCAACAAGAAATAATGCGTGTATGTCTGGTCAAATCTTTTACATCGCAAATGTGAATCATACGGACAAGAGTCATTCGTAGAAAGCACTCCCAAAAAGCCCGATTCCAAAATCTCGAATCTAAGGCATTTCCAGACTACCGGATTCTAAATTCTCGAATATATAAGGCACTTCCAGACCTCTAAAATCTCGAATATATAAGGCACTTCCAGACCTCTAAAATCTCGAATCTCTGGCGAATCTAGTGTGCTAACTGACATTCGAATATTCACAACAAAGTTCTCCACAAAATACTGAGAAGATTGTGCAGCGTGAAAGCAATATAGGTATTCGAAACAACTTCAATTGAAGTGATTGAGGTGCATAAGATACATTTCTAATGTACGCCGACTTTTGACAGAGTGAGTGAGAAACAAGTCCAAAAAAGCAAGAGGTCCTTTCGTCTAGGGCGAGAGTTGATGTAAATTTGCAGAGAATTGATGTCTGAAACACAAATTGCACTAGATCAGTTTCCTTGGGATTCCCATGCTGATTGATGGCTTTGTGATTTGAAATCGCTTGTAAAATATACGAGCAGAAAGGCCACGTATAGGACTGGAAGTATCCCCGTTGATCCTCTGTTTATGACCAATGAAACTGTCGTCCTGTCGCTAAATTTCCGGAAAACAATTTTCGCTGGCGGGAACTGCCCGGAGGATTTCTCGACCTGGCCCACCCAACTGTCACCATAAAATGGAGGATTGACGACCGGGAGAAAAATGCACGGGGACATAAAAGTTTTACGTGCGCCTAACAGCGGGCTAACGCGTCCACTCCGATTCCGACGGGTTTAACGTCGTGCGTCCGGATCAACCCCGCTTCGTGTTTCGGTGGCACTTGGTCTTTGTAATTCGACGCTAGAAGTGATATCATGAATGATATTTTGTCAAACGTGTTCTCTGTATTCAGATCTCCTCGGATCCTTTTCCCATGGCCTCTCCGAAAGGCAGTGCCTAGTCACTGAGACAGACATCCTGATCAAAGAAAACAGTAATGAATAGATGTAAAAGAAGTAAATGAAAAATTAAATCCTTTTGAATTTTATATATGGGTTTGATACTAGTTTTCTTTCCGTGTACTATAAGAACATAAAACAAACTTTTCGGACTCCGACCTTCGTGAGTCTTAAACACGCGCATTTTTACTTCCCGTTATTCATTTTTTCTGCAGGATTTATGGCGATATGTATGAATGGTTAGTTTATGAACACTTGGAGCCGCCAAAACGAGCGTTTAGCGCGTCCCTCGCCGCTATACCATCCCTCAACATTATGCCTTTGTCGATATGATAACGCAACGTCCGTGTTTATATCACTCTTTGTCTGGCGTGGTAAGCACTTTGCTGGACGCGATGGATAAAGTAGGAGCAGGAGATGTGTTTTTGCAAGCGCAACTTTGGAGCCCAAATGAAAACAACAAACAGAAGATGGTCTGGCAAAAGTTTCCAATGAAGCGGTCACAAACGTCGTGCGATCGTCGAGCACACCTGTATCAGACATTTGAACCTTGCAGGAGACGTAAATTTTTGTCCTCCAAAAGACCCGAAGTTAGCGATCGTACGACGATCGCACGACCTTTGTGACTGCGCCCTAATACCCCTGTCACATTTGGCGAAAATCGATTGGACGACGATTCTGCGGCAATCGCCCGAGCCTCGCTTATAAAGATAACTTTATTGCACAACAATTGTACAAGGTACAAAGTATGTCTTATATGTAGCAGAGACGGTTTTCAGGTGAAAAATACGCGCAACCCTCTGTTGATCTTAGATATGGCCGATCTTCCATCGATACGCCCGAAGATCGTGGATAATGTGACAGGGGTATTCACAGATGTAGAAGATAAATCTCGACACGTCTCTCATATCGTACGATCGTCGTACGATCGCAATCTTGGGCATTCTTGGGATATTCATGAATGTGCACTGCGAAATTTAGCTCTGTTCGTACGGAAAAGGCCGGCTTACATTCTTGTCATCGGTTGACTCTGTCACACTATAAAAATTGTACGACGACCTACGACGATTGTGACCTTGCCTTCATTTCACTTCACTTCACTTTATTTGTTTTTCTAGGGCAATACATCCAGGTTCTTTGACCTGTTTTTCAGTCAAGCCTGGCATTAGATTGTACAAACACATGTCACTGTACAACATCAAACACATTACAACATATGTATACACAATTACACACTAATAGCAAAGGAAAGTACTATGGTGATGTTGTTGAAATACTGCATTTAAAGGCCCTGACCTGTAAAATACTTCTTTGGTTGAGTGATAGACCATTCATAATACCGCACCTTAAACATAACCACCTGATTCTCGGTTGCGAAACGATAATCTCTAATACCAAGCTGTTTGTGTGTCCCTTTAAATTCATTTGATATTCACACGTAGAACAGAAATTCCCATGAAACTCTCTAGAGCCAAGATGATGGAACAAATAAGAAACAAAGAGATTCTATCCAGAAAACTTTGTATAGCTTAGAAGAAAATGTGATTTAGCTACATGTTTCCGTTTAAGTAGCTTAAAACAGTTTGGAAAAGACTTCACGCCATACAGCATTGTAATTACGATTTTTTTTATTGATCAACAGGAAAATGTATAACATTAAGACACAGTGGCTGATGAACTCTAGTAAACTGCTGATATTTGCATCAACAAACAAACCACTGGAAGATGAACATCAATCATGTACGATCCTTTTTTTATTGATCAATATGAAAAGGTATAAGACATAGTGTATGATGAACTCTAGTAAACTGCTGATATTTGCATCACCGGAAGATGAAAATCAAAAGTAACAATGACAAATACAAGAGCAACAAATATTAACACTACGGCATTTAGGTTAGGCAGTGCGGGATGAAGGGAAAGTGTAATGCAACATCATATTCAGAATGTGAGTCACAGAACCTGGTAGTTTAACTCACGCCGGTACTTTACTTAAAACTTCTACCTCAAAGCTGCGGCGGCAGCTAGTGATAGCCTGGCGCAGTGCACTGTGATGTGTATTTACTCTTCTCTTCAAGAAGTGTGAGAGGTTCGTTTTCTTTTGAACTGACTGCCACTTCCAACGGAAGAGAAAAAATCAGGACTCACCGACACCCCCCCGTTCTTATGTTGCAGAATTACGGAGATTACTAACCACTGGTGGTACCGGTGAAGAAAACTCAGGTCCAGGTACGGTCCAGGTCCAGAGAACCTGAACCTAAACCTAATTGTCTGTGAAAACTTCTGAATTGGCGATACTCAAATAATGGTCCATTCTGCTACAAAGGAATCTGTTGGTGAAGTATCCGACTTCCACTGGTGTTTCTGTTACTGACTTCGACCAAGTATGACTATACAAACTTGGTAAAAATGGCCAGCAATTCTCCTCTACTTTGCTCTTATTACATGTGGACGGGTAAGCCCCCAAACGTGTGAGCCCTGCCGGTATAATCTGTACGTTTTCTAATCGGTCCAAAATCCAGTCCACTGTTGTTGTTTTCAGGTCCATCTTTTCTGGACCGGTCCAACAAGAACAAAAAAAAAGGTTTTGTCCGGGTACACCATACCGATACCCAGGCCACCCCTACTTACAAGTCCACGGGGCTACACTACACTACATTACACTACACTACACTACACTACAGTATGCTCTGTGCCTATTCATAAAGCGCAAATACAAACAACCTCGTTGAAACAACTCCGTCAAAGCAACGACCTGCTTCCTAAATTGATTACTGAAAGTAGCGCGTAAACGGAGGTCACTACGATTTAAGACTAACGACCAGAGCAAGGCGCGGATATATCCTCACCAGTAGCAGCTTTGACTGTTTAACTGCCCGTTTGCGATCACAGAAAAGCCACTAACCCTGCTTTCAACCACTGTAAATACCGTTGTGGGACTCGGAAGCAATAAATGAAAGAACATGTGAAGATAAATGAAGAAATTCTAGATTTCGGATTGCTGGAGATGCCGTATATTTCTTCTTATTTGTGTTTGCGGATGTGGAAGATGTGCATATCAATAACAGTGTTAGAATCTGTTTCATGTGGTTTTGATATCTAGCGTGTCGACAAGGTGCAATCTAAACATTTGTCATCATCAAACACCGGTTGGAGTAAGGGTTAGCAACTTAATGGATGAGATGATTTGTAAAAGCAGAAATCGCGTTTTCAAAGCGATCCGATACAGAAGAGTCAAAGACAGACGTTATATTACCGGCGATGCGGAGATATAAACAACAAACGATGTTAGACCGGCCACATTAGTTTCAACAGCCGCACTTGAGCAGCGTTATCGCCGCTTGGCATGGGGCGGTTCGATTTGTGACTGGCGCCGTCTTTTCTGTCTCAGTAACGTTTCCAAATAACTTCTTTCCTCGGGCTACGAGAAAAAGGCTTACTGGATAACTTGGACCGGTCTCGTGCCGAGATAAAGGCGTGAGGAAACAATAACTCTTTATTACAACGGCTAAGTCATGCAGCCGCCAACGATAGTCATTCAACTTTCTTTACACAAACCTACGAGGATTTTACGAGCTAACCTAAGCCCATGCTGAATGCACACAAACCTTTAGTAGGGGTGGTTTAGCGCTGTTTATCACAAGTGATAAACATTGTCAATGAGGTAAAAGAGAAGAACGTCTTTTCTGAGGTTCGTGTCGCTATTCCTAAAAGTGAGAGTAAGATATCTTCCTAATCAGATGCGTCACTAGTGATTGTCAAACATAAGACGGGAGTTCCCGAAACGACCACCCTTTAAGAAAACGGTTAGACTCTTGTTGAGCAGGCGTGTGTGACGGTAACACGGGAGTTCACGAAACAAGACCGACGAAAATCTTACCTGACAATTATACCCGAAACAGCATAGACCTCAAACTCTTGTACAAGATTCTAGTAGCAAACGTTGATTTTGTGCAACAATCTCTCCGTTGTACCGAAGGACGTTCAGAAGGACATTAAAAAGGCATTGACGTCGTTTCTTTCCATTTTCCGTGTCGTCTTTGTCGATAGCGTTGATTGTCATTACATTAGTTTTATACCAAACGTTGCTCAACAATTAGCATGTGCTGCCTTTCTGCTTCGTTGTGAGGCACACTTGGATTTCAAATCTAGGAAAAGACATAAAACATTGAATCTTGTGTACAAATGATATAAAAATGGGATTTACTTACTTGATGAGTAACGTTAGATGTGCGTGTTGTGTTGTTAGACGCGTCGCCTTGCGGTGAGCCGGTCCCTCTCACAGTCTGGTCCCTCTCACCACATGTGTTCATCAGCAGCCTGGTGTGAGTCCGACTAGTCCGCTCGGATTAAAGCGCCCCCTGCACGTGATTTATTCCCGCCGAATCAACTGCCCAAGAAAAGATCGGAGATGAGTTTTTGCTGAGGCGAAGGATAATTGATTTCAGTTCAGCAAGTTTGCCGTTAAGTGAGATACAGGATATTACACTAGACGCGAGGACGTCATCCCTCAAAACGCTGACTGGGAACAGATACCATCTGGGTCGTTCTTCATGGAAAGGCGCTCCATTCTTCCGCGCATGACAATCAAAGAAAAAAAAGTTGGGAAACTTTTCCCGAGTGGAGTTGGTCGTGACTAATCACGGTGTCTGCCCCATCACAAGTCGGCAACACTCTTAAAGAAGTAGGGGCGTGAAGACGTAGGAATGGGGGATCATTCCTCAAGACGTCAAAGAAGAGGCTAGGTGAGACGAGAGGAGCATTTCTCATCGCTGGAAGGGAGGCTGAGTCGCTCCTGATGCCGACATCCTGGCGTCGGTATCTCGTCAGGGCCGCCCAAGATTGGACCGAACAGGAAATGGTGCTCACCGCGGGAGATTCCATCAGATAAGCGGGGAAGATCAAGATAGGCTGGGCGGCCTCTTTGGGAGCGGCGCCCGCCACAACTCTTTATTCGTTTGAAAATTAGTTAAACTTAAGGAACTTTGAATGTCTCTGTTCCGACATTTCTTTCTCCCCCCTCTCTCTCTTTCATTCTCTCTCATTCTCTCTCTCTCTTTCTGTACATCACCATCCGTATCTGTGAAGAAAAATTCAAACTGCTAATTAGATACGTTACTAACAACCGAAGAAGGTTGCTTTATTATAATTAAAATATATCTATTTTGATACACAAAACTGTAATAAATACACTGTAAAAGTTGCACATTGGACTAAATGTTTCTACAATCTTACGCTTATTGACGCCTTCTTTTATTAGTGCTCATAATGAAGACACACCTTTATGGAAAGAAAAGTGGACACCCTGCACAATCATTTATAAGAACATGGATGATTCAAATACGTTAGGTGTTTATGTGTGTAATAGATAATCAGCTAAACGGCTGCATCGTATGAACTTTTAGGTGATATAACAGGTTAACGTAGAGTGGTCGCGCTCCGTCAAATTCAAACTGGCACAAGTTTTATTGCAACCAAACATCGTCTCAATCAATTTATGTCTTATGATAATGGCCTCAAGGGGTTTATGTCCGAGCTAAGGATCTTTTCGGGTGCGATTTCTTTTCCCTTGACTCTTGGGTTGTTGTAACAGACTTGTCAGAATGTTAATCTTTGTTAATTAAAGATACCATTTGGTTCACTGGTCAATTTCTTACCGCGAATGGGACAATATGGCGAAATGTGTTATCCCCATCGTTCCATCCAATGATTGTATGACGGCATGGTATCGCAACAACCTAAGTATGATGTAGCCGTCAATCAGACGTCCTTTTTGATATGCCAATCTGACATATTCACTGGAAAATTTCCAAATAATCGTGCGTGAGTCACTACGTATGAGTCATCACAAGGCTTCTTATAAGGACCGTTTTCTAAGTTTGGTATGTTTAGAAATATAAAGATTAGTCATCAGTATCGAAAGTCAGCTCTGCTAAACCTGGATAGAATTAATCACAATATTGACTAATGAATTCCAAATCTTTTTCTTTTATCATAAAGATTTTCCCGTCATATATTGACATTCGTACGTCATCAATGGCCCGATACACTAAGTTTTTTTTAATATTTCGGTGGAATTTTCATTTCACCTTTAATTCAAACCTTTCTCTCCTTCCCAAAGCGTGTTGCATTAAAGATTTCTCACACCTCTATTTGCTTAATTTCTTAACACTTCAGTTGAATACAATCACGGACTATTCCGATCTATTTCAGGAGAGATCACTTGGTTGTGTGTAAGTGGAATGGGTAACAAAGGACGTACTGTTTTGTAGAACTTTGCAACAACCAAACAGTCTTTTAGTGCAATTTACCCATGAACAAATGCGCTACCTCTCTATGATGAGATTGCAGTTTTACCTTCAGTTTACAGCTTTCAATTCCCTGGTATCGCCGACTTTAGTGTGTAAGTACGTGGAAGCGGTGTGTCTCTATCAGAAGGCAGTGTCGGTCACGCTGTGTTATATACCTCTCCCTTGTATCTGCTTCCGCGTGAGTGTTACAACCATAACTATCATCGCTATTACTGCCACTGCAATTTTCCGCACGAGCGGAAGTACACGTAGTGAGTTGAAGCAATCTGATAAACACATAAAGTTAGACATTTGTATTCATTTTCCCAATTGCTGCGGCTTTTCTGTTTGTTGTCTTTGCATCTTTTGTCTTTATATTTCCTAGTTCCCCAAAGGGACCGACAGTACTTTATCTCATTTACCCACCAATGATGAATCCCGTGAAAACTAGGCAGAATAAATAGATAGATGAATATATTTTTTCTTGCAGTGGTATTAAACGTGTGGTTTGGCTGTCATGGGTGGAGAACGTGCGAGAAATATGTAGCATCTAATTCGCGACATCATTCAGGGACGTGATTAAGCTGACGTCCCGGCGTGTAATATTGTTTGCCGGTGCAGCAGACGCAGCGTGGCTTCAGTACCCCGTAGGGGTGGCGTCGGTGTGTCGGTCCTGGAGCTGCCGAGCTGTCAGCTGTCAGCGCACAAACGATGATCTATGTTGGAGATAATCAGAGATAGTGAGCCGCCAGCTTTAACGTCATTACAGAACCCCACTGTACGTCGCCGTCACATCTACATCCGTTTGTGTTTCGCACTTCTTGAAAAGTTTTCTTCGCAACTTTGGCCGCGCCTGTGCGTGATGGATGCGGGTGCTGAAGTGAATTACGATGTATGCGCGTGGAGAAAAAGTAACACAGCTTTCAATTAAGCCGTCCTCTCTCAGAGTAGGCTTGTCTGAGACGGAGGGTTAAGGGTTCGCCGTATGTCAGAAGTCTCCTTTTCGGAGCAGGGCTTCGCCCTCCCCGCCATCCTGGCGTCGGAAGTATCGGCACATTTGACCCGAGGATTTACCGCGAAAAGAGCCAGCTGTCAGTCTGTATCTGATGGCCTTCATTAGTTCGACGCCCGCGAGCTGAACGCTTTTCATGGAGAGACCAGTGCTGACAGGTGGAGGGATTCTTCAAGGAACCGGCGCGCATCCCTCGCCAGCCCGGCGTCTGAGGATCGAGGAGGCTTCCCAATATTCAACAGATGTCAGAGACGCAACTGGCAGCCGCTGATGGCTGGGTCTGATAGCAGCCTCGGCAAACTGAGAAAGAAAAATGAGACTTGGAGAGAAAAAGCCGAGTGACAGGCTGACCGTATCTCTCTGCCCTTCCTCTCGGACGGAGGCGCGCTGGCTCCCCGCCTGGCTGGCGACGCCGCATCGATCGTGGCCGCGGGAGCAGCCGAGAACAGATGAGTTGTGGCGCCGGACTAGACTGATTTATGGCACACGACAAACGCATGAGAGGGGCTGTCGTTTGTAAGAGGCTGTGATGGATGTGCGGCCTGATTTGTTCATCAAATGTCGTGATTAAGGGAAGGCTGAAACGCTCGGTAACCAATTTCGACACCTCGTACCCACCAGTTCCCACATCGGATTCCGCAAAAACACTTAACAAAGCCATTGGCACGGCAGTGCGGCCACAAGAAACAAGCCCCCCGTGCCATTCACTCATCTGTGTGACAACCGCCAAATTTTCAGCACCCCGGTCAGACCACACTTTTGTCAGGCCGGTCTTAAAAAAAACGATTGTCGTCGTTTGGTAATAAAATGATACGTCTAATGAAAAAAAGAATACAAAATAAAAGCAGATGCAGCTGTGGAAAAAACTTCTAGACTTTTCTTTTACTTGGTTAAGAGCTTTTTTGTTGTTGTTGAGCTGTGCCGGACAAACTAAAGGCCAGTTGGATGAAATATTACGTGAAACTTTTAGAAAATTGATTATTCTTTATCACATTTCGTAATCAAGCAACAATTTCCATTGAAGCAGGAGATGCATGGAGAAGAGAAACTTTGTTGACATCGGAAATACTTTGATAGACCACAGAAGAATTTATGTTAGCGAGGGGAAAGCCTGTTGGACATTGCGGCAATAAACTGCTGCAAAAGTCTCTGATACAGAGGAAAACGACTTGTATCTGCGGGCATTTCACAATTTACGATCGACATATAGAATTTATGAAGGATAGACTCTTCATGCCCGGCAGTAGGACAATATTTCTTCAATTCTTCTCTTTCATTCGCTCTGATCCACGGCCAGCTCAGCTCGTTTGTTATTGTAGGAAAAGGGACACTAAAAGTCTTAAAATCTGCAAAAATGGGTAAAAAATGCACGAATATGTAGGTCAATGGTCGGGTTTTACAAAGGTCTCAGGACAACAATTGTTGACCCTGAAAAGTTAGAATTTGTGAACGGGCACTATGTTCTTATCGTCAGCAGTTTTATGCCTTTTGTGTGATAAATGTAAATGGAATTCAAAACATGTATCTTATTGAGGGCCGTTTACTGGTCGTTGCGGCCATGAGTTGAATTGCATCAGTGACTGTACATTAGGCTACACAGTAAGTACATTTTATGAAGGACAACCTCTGTAGAGTCCAGATTTAATGCAAGAGGAGGAAAAAAAGAAGATGGGTAGAAAAAACAAGATGCCAAAACTAGACAGAAATATTGCAGAAGCAATTGTAGTGGCAAAACATGGTATCACCATGAGGCAACGAGTTTTTTTAATTCCAGCATTGAAGAGGTGCACAAAGTAATGCTTGTGTGGTAGACTGGTATCAAAATACCAAGTTGGAAACTTCACTAAATGCTACCACACTGGTGCCACTTGTGCCATTGAACAAGTTTCACTCCACAACTACAGTTATGGCTATCTCAGCTAGCGTCACTTCTGCAAGTACAAATCAAAGCTAACACACGACATATTTCCCATTTTCTAAAATTTTCTCCTGATATTGATCGTCTCCTGAGGGAATATCCTTTTGTTTTAAATTATGCTAAATTAATAGTACTTTAAATCAGGCACAAATCAATAAGCGCGCTAATGCCATCCTTAAAAGTTACTTGCTGTAGCCATATATGGGAATAAAAGATGTGTGTATTTGGAAAACAGAACAAAGCATAACTTATTAAGTATTTTGATTTATGCAAAAAAACTGAAGAACAACAGAGTGTTAA
The DNA here is from genome assembly GCA_019207045.1 of Branchiostoma floridae x Branchiostoma belcheri. Lineage (NCBI taxonomy): Eukaryota > Metazoa > Chordata > Leptocardii > Amphioxiformes > Branchiostomatidae > Branchiostoma > Branchiostoma floridae x Branchiostoma belcheri. The sequence continues at coordinate 10,100,113 of CM033037.1, read as the reverse complement.
CTGTGTGTAATATTGATAGTTTTTGATCATAATGTTCTTATGACATTTATCCAGAATCATTCGTTGTGTGGCAGCGTAATCCAATATTCCTTAATGAAAATATTTCCCGCCATTCCTCATGAACACATGACATGTGTCGTCTGCGGCTGACGCGCCGACCCCGCAGGAGGTCGCGCCAAGTCGGCCGACCCAATAATTTGGTGACGCGATGTCGCAGCAGTCCATAGTGTAGTTAATGAATGGGGGTTTAGTTAACACTTATGCTGACGTACTCATTATGTACTTGCACGCCTGTCCCTGAACCGCTAGGATCTTTCCCTTACCGTGATCTAAATGTCATTTTCCTCGATATAGATTAGATAGCGAGGTTATGAGATACAGCAAGTAATATTTAGCATTTACTCAAGCAACTGGGTATGATTTTAAAAGCGTTCAGACTTTTTCAGTAGCATTCACCTTTCGTCTAGATCAGTGTGGTACTGCCATAATACTGACCGCATTACTGAACCAGTACTGCCTACCACATGTCGTAACGCCTCGTCGTTCCAGAAGAAATGCTGATGCCATGGTCACCTATGTGTCTGATCTGTGTGATGTGAGTACCATCCAGCGTAAAACACGCTCTCAGCGCTTGGGTTAGTAACCGATTGGACAACATTGAATATCACGTAAAATGCTGAGTGCGAAAAGTCTGAAATATGTGGTTTTTAACCGTAGATCTATAAATGAAATACTATACCGACACATTTCTGCTTTGATAGGTTCGTATTGATGGAAAGAAATCCATCTACACCAACTATCACTCAGTTGGCAAGGGCACGGTACAAACTTCCTGGCACCTTTGACCCATTACTCCGGTCACGTGACCAGTGGCTAAGCGCACGAAGTGGTGGGATATCTAAACTCAGGAAGACGGTAAAAAACAGGTGTTCGTGTTGTGTCTTCAACACAAGTATCAAGAAAGAAATTCTACGAGAAAGTTAGTGCCATACATTTTCTCGACGGCAATATGTTAATTTAAGTTCTGTCAATGTTTTTCTGTCAACTTTCTCGGGGCATCATTTTGTTCAGCTCTTCCGTGCAAACGCATTCTTCCATTTGCACACACACCACGATCCCCCTAATCTTTCCCGTAGTAGTGGCATTAGTTACGCACGTATCAACGCGACTCCAGAGATTAGCCAAACAGATCCTCGCGTCCGCATTCCACGTATCACCTGGTTAGCGGCGCCATCGGTCTGAGCCGGCTGATGACCGCGACGAGGCTGGCCTCCAGGCGGGAGTAAGACACGATATCTACCGACACCTTCAGTCAACACACCGCCTGTTTCCCTCTGTTCTGCTCCTTATTGATGAGACCTGGCTTATCATAACCTCGCGCTACAGGTATGCCATCCATTAGTGTTCATTATTATTACCCTACAAATAAATAAAGAAAAAAATGTGGAGGAGGCTACGTACGATCGGGAGTGGAGGTGCTGTAACTTTTGAAAGTTTGCTGTACTTTGCTTATCGATCACGATTGTCTTTTTTTTTTCTTTTTCTTTTGGACAGACGAGGACAATGTGGTACTGCACTCAAGTTTTGTAACTTATATTAACAGTGCCACATATACACGGTACAGACAGAAGGTACCCATTTTTACACCTGGGTGAAGTGAGGAAGGTCATGTAAAGTGCCTTTCCCAAGGGCACAACGTCGGGGCGGGGCACGGCGGGGATCGAACTCAGAACCTCTAGGTTCCGAACCAAACACTCTACCAGTTACGCCACGCCCGACGCCACGGACTTGTCTTTTTCTGCTAAATCATAACGAATAGATATTTTGTAATTCTACTTTGATACTGAATTGTTTCACCCACGAACTTCAAACACGCGATAACCTCAACCCCCCTCCCCCTCGAAATGAAACCGCCGCGAAAGTAACTGCATTTCCGCCAAAGAACGTTTATCACATATTGCTGCGGTACAATGTGAGCCAGTTAGAATTGTCCTGACGAAGGTGACAGACGGTCACCGAAACGTTGGTGGAAATAAAGCAGTGGAGTCTCTTTATTCAGTGACGTACCAAGCTGATGAAACTATCAAAGGAACGTTTATCTAATTAACCGCAGTTCAAAATTTTCATTTCAAAGAACATCCGGTGTAGCTAATTAGGAAATTAAGTAGAAAAAAGTCAATATGAGATATGGCACGTAATTTACTTTCCCTTGTTACTTGAAGAGTAAAAAATGTACCAAAATGTTAGAATCAGCTTGAAAGCGAAGGTAGGCAGACTAAAGTGCGCCTTACTAGAAAGACGTACAAAACGCTGTTAAAAGGCACACAGAACTGGCTGGCGCCACAAATATACATCTACTGATAGGTTTAAGACCATGGGCCATTTAGGGGGTTGTAGGGGACGTACATGTATTTGAATTAGGCTTGCGTCAAGGCAAAAAATATGAAAAGTTATCACCTACGAAGAAATCGGGCCAAAAGCTTCAAAATTTTACTCCCGACTGAAGGCATATACATCTGCTGATAGACTAAAGAACTTGGACCATTTAGGGGTTTGTAGGATGCGTGTTTGAATTAGGTTTGCATCAAGGCAAAAGCTATGAAAAGTTATGAAGAAATCGGTCCGAGACCATATCAACTTGAAGTTTTCCTCCCGACTGAAGGCGTCCCATCTCTCCAGTGTCTGACTGCCCGTGTCTCTCCCCCGATACTTGTATGAGCGATAATCGCCTGATGCGGTGGTGGCCATGGATGGGAGCCAAACATCGATCAAACCCACCCAGGCTGCACGTTAGCTGATCGTCCCGCCCACACCCATCCATCAAACACGCCAAGCCCAACTCACCCCAGATGTCTGCCGATCTCTTCCGATCCCGCTATTCAAAGGGACATCCTTTAGTTCTCATCCTGAAGGATATCTGCAATTATGGACGGGAACTAAGCGGCTCTAGGTAGCTATTTAAAACTATGCTGCTCCGATGTGATACCGTGGCACGAGTCCACAAGGCAGAAACAAAAGTAGCTCCCCATCTATCATAGTTTTGTGGTCTTTTACTGCACTTAGCGTGACTATGAAGTACCTCAGACATATCACCGGTGGCGACGAAACTTTGAAACGGCAGAGGTGCACTTATGTGTTCTTCTGACGCAAAACACGGTTATTTTCTGGTTGTCTTGTCTTCCCGTTCTCTTTTCGACATGGAAATAGCTTCGAATAATCCTTTCTACCGGAGGACTTCCCGATCTTTTTTTCCATTCGGCTATCTTTTGGGAGTTTATGTTAGGAATCAACGTTTTTAAAGTCCGTAATACTTTGTTTGTATAAGAGGTTGAAGAATGACATTCTACGGAAACACAGCCTGTCCAAATGTAGAAAATGCAGTAGAGAACAGTATAAGTGCATGGCCAATGGACTAATAAGGGACTCCAATAGTAATCTTTGCGTCTAGCAATTCAAATGGCTGGAAAGATCGGCTCCTGTCCCGTAATCTGACTCAAATGAATGATTGCTTCCCTGTGCAAGATGCTGACTGTCTACCTTTACATGAGTGAGATAACTTTAGTCTAAAAAGACAAATATTACACATACAACAGATAAAGCCATAGTATGCAAAAGAAATGCTTCCGTCGTCAGATTGCTTCAAGATCACGATTACTCCAACCGATGTCTGTCTCAAAGATTCTTGTCTATTACGCACTGCTGGCCATATCTTTGATATATGACCACAGTACAAAGTAAGACCTAAGAATGTGACAAGTAGATATAGTAAGATGGGGGATCGTTGAATTGAGTTACTTTTATATCTTGATAATAATGATCGATATCATGTGTGGTCTGCCGTCCATGGAAGGCGCGTGTCTATAATTTTGCAACAGTTGGTAAGACAACTGCAGCCGCACAGGTAGAGCTGTGGCACAAATAAGAAAAGGGGTTCCCTGAAAGGCAGCCATAGATTTAATGCTATGTTCTTTCCTTAAGAAACGGACAGTGGTTCTAATTTTCTTAAAGGCCACACAAGAAAAGGTACTGATGTATCTATGTACTTGGGGCAAGGAATGAGCTGTTGGGAGGGCACTGGGTCTTTGTTTTCATGCATGGTGATCACATTTACCTAAATACTGAGTGGATCTAGGCAAGAATCGGGATGGATTTTGAGATGTAGGGGTGCCAAGCTAGGTGTTGGCTTACCTCTTTAAATTATCTTTTTTTTTTTTTTAAATTTTTTCTTCCTTAGTGACAATGCTAATTTTCTATCATGACAGTGTAAATCATCTTTATAATTTTCATTTTTTGTCATTTTCATGTTCTCTCCCAAATGCCGTTTCGTGGCAAGGCCCTTGCTTACATGGGTGCCTTTAGCTGTACCTGAGGTGTAAGGCAAAAGCAAAGGTCACCCTCCACAAATCTATCAGAGTTTTGCCGTGTCTACACTGTCAGATATTTGCAACCATACATTTGTTATAGTGGAGTAAAATTTGTCAGTGCGGTAAGGTCCCCGGAGTTTGGGGGCGCAGGTGACATTACTACCGGCAAGGAATATTTCACAACTCTTTCAGATGGTTGGTACAATGCACCTGGACAGTTTGGACATCCATACACATTAGAAAACTGGCCGTCACTATACTTCCCCATCCTTTGTCATTTCAGTATGTGCTGTCTGTCACCAAGTGCAGTGGGCACTTATAACTGGCTATCGCGTAGTAGATGCTTTCTCATCAACGCGTCCTTGATCAACACAAATTGAGCAAGTTTGAAAGGTTAGCCGTTCCTACAGACAACTGAATCCCCAAAAGAATCACTATAAGGCAAACGGAAAGACAGGTGAAATGGCACATTAGCACTAGTGTTAAGAGTTCATATTACAAGAAGTGCGTAGAAAAGCACTGCGATGACTGTGGTTCAATGAGTGTCACGAATATTGCCACTTAAAATTAAAAACTTTCGAAAATTTATGCCACACCAGGCATCTTTCTACAAAACAAGTAGACCGCTTTATGCGTAACACTTTGTCTGTCCCGCGAGCTCTTGAGACTATTTCCACAAATGGTTTTGTCGCCACAACGCGCACTGGAAACTGTGACAACCCCGTCCATCACCTGATGGGTCGATAAAAAGAGGAGCAGGGGGATAAGAGGCGGGCGGGGTGACAGGATTAGACCGGTCCTAACCGCTTTCCATAGTCGTTATCCCGCGCCCACAGCCATACACACTCCCAGAGTCTTGTCACAGTGGTAAAGTCAGTCTGAATATGGTAAGGAAAGAAAGGACAACTGTGACAAACAGACAGAAATAGAAATTGGACGATGATTTCAATGGAAGAAAGTCGTAATGTTTTCATAGACTACAACCGTTCATCCTCGGTGAGTGAATTTTTTTTTTTTTTCACACCGGGGGTTTGGCGATCCAACACTTACATCTCTGTCACGGTACAGAAAGCGTGCAAGTTTTCTGACAGGTAAAACTTATGAAGCACTGACGCTTTGTTCAAAGAAACGCGGCGTTGGTAAGGTGAGCTTTGTCACTTCTGTCGTGAGAAGTAATCCTTCGCTCACATTTGGTCGTCCCGGTTACCTGCAGACGACATGAAGTGCACATCCGGGACACTGGGGTGGAGCAGAAAGAGCGGGAGGGCAGGCGGAGGATCAGACAGGCGGCGCCACGGAGGTCCTGATAGATCAGGCAGGGTTGTGGCCGCCTACAGCTGCAGTTCCCGTGGAGAGTCGCTATGTCCGCAGACTATAGCACTCTGCGGAGGACAAAGGAGTGGCTTGGTCAGCAAGAAGACGGTACAAAGATAAAACGTTTGACTTCCGTTCTCATTAGTTCTTACATGCGGACTTTGTCGTCCATCTAACGTTATATTTCACTAGTAGAGTTCTAGTACAGCATGTAACAAAGTCCACTGGTTGCTGAATAAAGAGCATAACATATACTCTGTCCCTTATCTGACAAATGAGTTCCTCAAACCTCTGTATTCTACTCTGTTAAACTTTTGCTTTAGTCATATCTTGTACTTTGTACATTTGCTGCGCATATCTGGGATAGACTGTTGCGCTTTGATATGATACGAAGTACACAGGAATTTCTGTTGTAATATCATCTGGCAATGTGCACAAAATATCTTCCTCTGTTGCGGCTGGCTGTGGCGTGACTAAAGTTGGATTGGACGGCGATACACTCCTGATTCCTCCTGCTATCTCTCCCGGATGTTGTTACGGCAGCCTCCCCGGCTCGGAACAGTTTAACTATCGGGGCCTTCCGGCCTCGGGGCGGTACAGAGGGCAGCTCAGGGACGCAGACTGCTGGCGCCGAAATTCGGCATGATTTACGACGGACGACACGAGCGCTCAAAAGCACGCCCATCATAGCTGGCGCTGATGGATTTACTGCGCCGTGCAATCAATGCGCTGGCTAATGCAGGCTAATGCAGCCTGTCGGTAAATACATTTCGATGTGGTGTTTACCATCCTTTATCAAAACACGCGCTGCGGCGATCAGCCACTGCGGTTACACTGGTTTTAGTTGCGGTTTCTGAAGGCGTGTCATTCTCTGTGCAAGGACACAAAAAGAGCTGTAAAATGTCAGATGATTTCTTTTTAGAGGAAGGGAAAATATCTTTTTACTACATAGTACAATCGTAATACGCAGTTTTACCTTATTCACTGCTTTGAACAAAATGCTTTTTGCCACGTTCCCTGCAAGAATTGTCACCGCCATTGCTGCTAATGGTTTAAAAGCGCTCAGGAATATCATAGATCTTGAGACACTTTTAGTTGTGAAATGCCTCCAGAATCAACTATTTGACCGGAGAAATTTCAATACCATTCACACTAGCCCCTAGCCCTGTTGCTTCTCTTGTACCTTATATAGGCAGATGATTTTACCCATGAGCTATATGAGTGCGTAGGTTTTCCCCGTACGAAAACACTGTCCGTTTCGGTAGCGTGTTGTTGTAATGAAGAATTCAGCACCAAGGACAGGTACATAACATGAGCGGGTATATCGCCAAATTCACTTCTATGGATTGCTTTCAAGCGTAGTATCAAATCGCGATCTGTATACTTACGAGACTCCACCTTTTTTCCGTACGCGTATCGTATTTACTTGGGCCATGTTAATTCGATTATAAGGATGGCATCCACTGGTAACTCGAAAAATGCGAGTGTGTGAATAAATAAAGGTTGGCAAAACAAAGTTGCCTCCATTATGAAATCTGGGTTGTCAGGAAGGTTGAACAGATAACTAAACGCACAGAGTATTGTATACCAAACAATAGAATCTTTGGTTTTGTTCTTCCACATCTTAATTCGTTGACTTTGGAAGTAAGTTTGGTATCCTACGACATTAGTAGCCGTTTTGCAACATTTCTTTCTGCAATTTGCGGCAAATATTTGCATATTTTGCAGGTGCTCTGTACGATTTACAGTATGGTCAAAAAAGTTTTTCTGGAAACTAAAATTGATGCGCGCATCCATATATTTTTTTTTAATGGCCTTATCGCCCAATTGGGTCTGTAGTTTTGAGAATGGTCGTAAGGTGGCGCAGCTGACCTACTTAAACAAGATGGCACTGAAACTTCCAGACAGCCGTCGGTCTTTTACATAGGCTTAGAGGAATACAACTACTTTTAACAGCTAAATTTAGGCAAACACATAGTATCTACACTAAGGAAAATTAGAGCAACACATTACCTTAACTATATAAATTTCACCTTTCGCCTGCTGAAATGTCACTATATACTTCAACAAAGATTATGACATGACACAAAAGCGTTCCCCAAGTACGTTTATTGTTCTGCAATGCCCTAGTACACTTTTGCAGCACATGCAACGTTGATGTCAGTGAAGAAACTATAAAAGCTCTTACATGTCATGTCATGTATACACAAGATACACATAATAATTTACATCCTCCTGACACCATGTTATTTCACTTCCAAAAATAGATGTTAAATATCTGCACTATATGTTATATGATATGACTGCCTCATAGCATACTTTTAAGGACACCATTTTGTAGTTTTGTTAAACCAGAAACAACAATAATGGCTTTTATGACCTGAGACATATCTAGAATGCACACAGAACTCTTTTGCCCACTTTGGTCAAATACACTCAAATACACATGTTGTTGAATATGACAAACTAATACAGTCATATTACTGTTTTTCCTGATCTGTTATGACTTGTTACCATGTAGAAATCTAGATATTGGATATTTAATTTTCACAGTTTGCTTCCCTACCACCTATGCAAATACTTATTAAGGACTGCTAGGTACATGTGCGTGAGTGAATACCACATTCCTTCATACTCAACGATTAACACATTGTTGGATAGTTATAAATTAGCTTAAAAATCCTGCGAAATGACAGATAGTTCAATGTGTACAAATACATGTTACTACACAATCCAGGTGGCGCATTTTCACTAGCTGTTATTATTATCAATGTGTGCCAAGACTGGCTATTTCATGATACTGGATCAAAGTATTCAGTTGTCTTCAAAACAGTAAGAAAGAAACTTCCACCGGCTACAATCAGACATTGATGCACTAGATGAATATCATCTAGATTTAACTTAAAACCAAAACAAAAAATACTACACAACATCTATGCATAGAAAACACACAAAAATGACATTCCGACCATTTACAATCCATTGTAGAATAAAATTAGGGACCAAAACGTATTAATTGAAGGAAACTTAATTAGTTGAAAAGAACATTCAGCTTGTTTGCAATTTCATAATAACAGAATGGTGTGCAAGCTAATACTGAAAGCATGAAAGAACATGCAAAGAAGACCAAAAACACTCAGAAAAAATGTACATAAAAATGTATCATTTCTTACGTTGTAAACTGAGGATATCTCATCATACATCGTCATCAAAGCTGATAGACATACATTAGACGTAAAAGCCGAAATTGTCAGAGTTGGGACAAGGTATTTTTGAACAAATAATGTATTCAAAACCTGATGCTCTCGGAAACATTCAAATGTAGAAGGCAATGCTCTGTCATATTTTGCTCCTACTAAATGGCATTTTTGGAATGTGCTATTGGTGCAATTATTTTTTTTTTTGCTTTTTGCTAAGGGCACTTAAACAAGTCTTTAAGAAAATGCATCATTCCCCTCTTGCTGTTGGCCAAGTACATAAGTACAATATTTAGACACAACCATGTCTTAGCATCAAGGGTCTTGATCCTGACAGTCAGTCCAGTCAGTTGAAGATGACACCTGCGGTAGGGGTGCAGGGGAGTGGTGGTAAAAGTCGGGGCCCCAGGTGACGTTACCATAGCGACTTCGTAGTTCTGTCTGAAGTTGCTCTGCATGTTCTTTGTCACGTGTCTCCACCACACACTTTACCTGTTGAAAAAAAAGCTGTTTGTTAGAGAAGTACAAAAAATTGGTGAAGCGGAAGAGGGTTCGTAGGGCATGTGGCTTATAATTTGACATCTTAAAGTTAGTCACATCAAATTGTTCTCGCTTCACTGGCTATACCATGTTTCTACCCTGCCTATGATTACTAGACTTGTAGCATAGGCTCTCATTGTGCATTGCTACCCTCCAAAATACCTAAATGAGTAATTATATATTTTTAGCAATCTTGTCTAGATCTTTCCAAGTGTTGATTAGTCTTGACTAGTCAGGATCATTAGCAACTGAAACTAAATAGTCCTTAAATATCTCCTCACTTATAATACATATAGCAGCTATGTGAGACAATTTGTCTCTCTCCTTTCACCTAGGTTTTTTAACCTATAGAGGATGATGAATGAAGCATGCACTGATTGGATGTCTGGACCACCTAACCATAAAAGCTGCAATGAGTGGCTGACGACTGAATCACCTAACCCTAGTAATAGCTTCAATGATTGGCTGACTGAATCACCTTACCCTAGTAAAAGCTTCAATGATTGGCTGACTGAATCACCTAACCCTAAAAGATTCAATGGTTGGTTATCTGGATCACCTACTGCAGAGAGCTGCAATGATTGGCTGACTGGATAACCTAGCCCTAAAAGCTTCAATGATTGGTTATCTGGATCCCTTAGTACAGATGAGGGCTGCAATGATTGGCTGACTGGATCACCTGGCACTGATAGAAACCCCTGTTCGTTATCTATTCACTGTAACTTGTATAGGCATCATATGCCTTTCTGAGAAGTCCATCTATGTTTTCTGAGTGATGACTGGTCTTGCATGCTGCTGAATTTCCTAAGAGATAATGAGATTTAAAATCTGCCTACTTTACTTCTGTCTGCATACAGCACACAGCCTGGGAAGGAGAATACCCATACCCAATATTCTGCAATACTGCTGCTTAACGAAAGGTGGCGCTGTGGGGTCCCCAGTCCACACGCTGGTATCTATTCATCAGTGTTGTCCTCAGTTCCTCGGCGTGATCAAAGTCTCGCGTCTCCACAATGCACTTGACCTAGACAGTGGGTGTAATCATTGTTTATAGCATGGTTAGTCCATAGCAGCAGTTAACCATACTTTTTGGGACCTGATGGAAGAACAGTTGGATCTAGCAGATGCTGAATTCCTTCTAAAACTTACAAACAGTTCTGTTAAACCATGCAGTAGTTTACCATTACAGTCAAACCTGTCTACAGTTTTGTACTCAAGGGATAACAGTAGACAGATGTCCACTATAGACAGGATTCTCAAAGGTCATTGGTTGATTAACGAGTTAACTACACTGTATAGACCACAACAATGTAGCCACAATGGCCATGTAGTCCCAAAATACCAAAAATCCCCAAATTCCCTTTGATGTACAATGTATATACATGTACACTGCAATGAATCAATACACAAGAACATTCAATTTTTATCACATAGCTCATGGTAAGAAGCAAAATTAAATATGTTTTGAATCCCCTAAGCTTTCTCTTATGATACATGATGTAACACAGAGGTTCAAAGGTCATAATACATGTAATCTGTAAATATTAAACATTGTAAGAGGAGGTCAAGTGCTTTCTATTTTTAAAGCAGGTGGTTATAAGACATTTTGAAGTGAAAAACAAGAAAAGACCAGTAAAGACAGCGCATGTTTGGAAAACCCAAGACATCAAGATCAGAACCTTTCGAATCTTGGTCAAAAGCTTTATTGCTGATTTTGTAGATGCCAGCACACTATACAGATAGCACCAAGCAATGGTGTTGTACAAATCATATATTTTCTTAAGTTTGCACTTTTAGTACATTTCTTTCTGCTTCTTTAAAACTTTTTCCTCACTAGAATTACGATATTTGCCATAGTTGATTTCAATTGTTGTGCAATAGTTCATTTTCTATATTGACATCATATTAATATTATATACTCTTACTATTGATAGGACCTCCTAGATACACAAACTTTGGAATGTTGTGCACTCTGTTGATAATAAATATCATTTGCCACATGTCAAGAGAACTCCAAGACAAGATCTACCTGGCTGAAAAAGAGACAGAGTGCGTCTCAAAAGCTACCCAAGTAGCAAGATGTGTTATCTAAAATTGTTTTTATTATTTTGTCAATAGCACTCTCTTGACTTCCAGTTTTATCATTAAGATCTTCCACATCTTCTTCCATAGTGGTAGCATTAAGAGTGGGAAATTCATTGTCTACACCACGAGGTATATTTACATTAGAGTACGTGGAGTTATCTTACTTCTTTGAAAGTGTCTAATTGTATTAGATGAGATATATGGAGTAGACTAACAACAGACATCTCTTGCACCAGTCAATTATGGCCTGGTCGTATTAATATGTCTGTCATATGATCACAAATTTTGGGCATCCTTGACACAGTCGTGTATCAAACTTCATCTTATTTCCCGAAAATCGCACAACGTTTTACAACAAATGCCTGTACTGAGGGATGACTTTAATGTGAAAGATGTTGGCTGGCATGAAGGATTTATAGTCCACTCCATATGTCTATAGAACTATAATATAGGATTGTTATTAGCCTGGCAGTTCCTGGAGCTTAGGATTTTTTCATGAGTTTTTTGTCCAATGTTCCTCTGAAAAAGACATCCCCTGAAGCCTGCAGGTCCTGTAACAGAGGGCCCGGAGACGACACATGCTGTATGAGCATCTCAGCCATCGTGTTCTGGCCCCAGATGACACGGCTGTATTTCTGCTCCAGGGCCTGTTTCAGTTCCATGGCATGGTCCCAGTCACGTGTCTCCACCACAACCTTGGCCTGAGGCAAGGTGCATGATGGGGAGGGCCAGGTGCATGGTGGGAAGGGTGACGGAATGGACCAACCATGACAGACAAACCAATGACACGGGCCGATTGCATGATGGGATATCCCAATTGCATGGTGGGAAAGGTACGATACGTCAAGCCAAGAGCAAGCATATGATGAAAGAACATAAACCATTTGTAAAATGTGTGATTGAAGCAATTTAAAAGCAGAAAGTAAAATGGGTTGCACATACATGAAGAATATGGTTTAAAAGGGTTTAAAGGGATGGAAAAAAAGAACCACCTGTTAGTAAGTATGGCAGTATTTAATGAAAGAAATGATGATAGACATGCAAACATATATGGCTATCTTGTCTTTACAGAATTACCCTGTGATTGTATCCATATACGAAAGCTGTCCAAGTTTCAGTTTACGTCAGCAGGGAGAGAGACAATGCATGAGAACTACATTTGAAATACATGACTGTTTTATCATACTATTCGGCTGTAGGCCTCGGAGTGTTTCTTCTGTATATTGGCTTTCTGTGGGCAGATACTGATATTATTTGAAGATTGGCAAAAGTAGGTGCTAGGTGTGTGCTGAAGCCAATCTATGAGTTCCGATCAGCGAGTTCCAAGAACTGCTCAGGTGGGGAAGAAAAAATTACTGTTGGGTCCATGGAGCTGGGGCATGGGTTGTATTGTATATGTATTGCAAAAGTTAGGTGTGACAGTCCTTCGGTGTAATATAAGCTGCTGTGTTACGCCGAGGGGCAGTTATACCAGCTACATAGATACAGATACTCATTCATATTGTCTTACATGTAGTTGATCTGAAGTTCAAGCATACAGTCAGAGACAAAGGAAGTCAAAAATAACAAGGAACACAATTATTAGTTTTAATTGTCTAGGTACAGGAGTGAGGATACTTTAACTTTAAGTTTAAGTGAAGGTGGCAGGATTTGTGTCCATTTTGCCTACCAAACAAAGACTGTAGCCAAAAACATGACTATGGCAAAAATATTGATGATTCTTAATAGATCAGATAAATGATTCTCCCAAACCAACTTTTTGCAGCCACAGTTCTGCTCCTCCCCTTCAACAAAATACTACCGGTATCTTAAATGCACCTTATGTTAGGGTGAAATAAAACAGCAAAATAACTTGCACCATACTTGTAGCTACAGTTGTAGCTTTGAGGGATTTGGGATAAGTACCTGCTTTCTCAACAACAACTGTTATAACAAAAATGTCTATATATGTCCCTACAATTATCAATCCCACCAAAAACATGGGCTCACTAAAACAATCCTATTCATAACTGAAGTTATAACTTATGCAAGCCCACAAACACCCGCAGTAATTTCAACCTTATTCAGTTAAGGAATCATGTTCTTTTTGGTCTCTACTGTCACTTTGTATGTCTCTGTAATGTGTAAATATGGATGTGTAGACCACAGAATGAATAGCCTCGTATGAGGCGAATTGTGGATATAAATAAACTCAAACTCAAATCTTATTCAGTATAGTATATCATACACATCTCTGTCTATTTCCCCTACGGCCCCATAAGGCTATGAGGGCCCCAGTACACATGCTCATATTTCTCTTCGAGAGCTCTGCGCAGCTCGTCTGCGTGTTCGTGACCTCGTGTCTCCACGATACACTTGGTCTGGACGGGCCACAGCAGGGGATGATGGGAAGGGTTAGCATGGGCCACAGCAGGGGATGATGGGAAGGGTTAACAACGTGACACAGAGGATAGCAGGACATAGACACAGCAACAAATGGGAGAGAGAGGAAACACAACGAGTGAACCTCCATACTCAGGGAAATCAAAAAGGACAAAAGAACAGCTTTTATCTATGATAAGAGTGCCAAGCTAACCCCTGGTACACATGTGGATATTGCAATGGATTGGGAATAGTTGGTATGCATGTACTACTGCCACATATGAATATTGACAGATATGTGTTCAGCACTATAAATCCTGCATTTGGAGTGGCTATGGACGGAGGCAGGGGTTAGATAATGGAATCCCTTTTCTCTAATTGTTTGTAAGACTATCTGTGTTATGAGCAATCCTCATAACAGAAAAGGTCTTTTACATTAAATAGGACAATTCTCACCTGTACACTGAAGATGTCAGATGTGAGCCACGCTCGCTCGTGGAAGATGTCTTTAAGGCTGTAAAGAAAGAAAAAGTGTATATTAATAGCTTATAATTTACTTCAGAAGTGCAACTTTCATTCAGTACTAAATTCTGCATTATTGTGACAGAGAAAAGTAAATGTAACCTACAGTGATAGGACATTTAGTAGCCCTACGACAAACCATAAGTCATGCCTACCTGACTCCTAACTTTGCGATGATCTTGCACAGCTCGGCAATTCCACCCGGTCTGTCGCTAACGGTTACGACAAATCTACAGAGTCTTCCGTCCGCCGCCAGCCCCCTCTCGATGCAGCGCCCCAGAACTGTGGTGTCAATGTTACCTCCACACAGTGGAATCACCACCCTTTTTGCAAAAACATCTTCAATCAATAAAAAAGCCTTTAAAACTTATACAAACTGAGAAGAAGATTTTATTATGTTCCACTTTTAAAGGGATTACATGTAATAACAAAAAAAAATATTACAATGCCCTAGCATATAGCATATCTGATTAATTATCAATCTATGAAATTCAATAATCTCTAACATGAAAAGCTATTTCTCTATTTACAGAGTAAAGCTATTTGGTTTGAGGAAAGGAAAACAATGTCATCAATTATGGTAGGGTAAACAATGATTCCTGTAACAACTTGTGAGCCTGAACATTACAAATGTTGGGACCACATAAAGTACTCGGCATGGTGGCACAGTTCATGTCTGCTGTGCAAGGACACTACCTAGTGTAATGCAGTCTCTATAATTATTCTAAACCCCTATTGCTGACCTTTTCCCCTTGAGTTCCGGCAGCAGCCCTGCCAGCACAGCGGCCAGCCCCGTGGCGCCCGCGCCCTCCACCACGGCCTTCTCCATCTCCACCAGCCTCAGGATTGCCAGGGCAATAAACTCCTCCCTACACAGGGAAACAACAGTTACAGTAGGGCAATAAACTCCTCCCTACACAGGGAAACAACAGTTACAGTAGGGCAATAAACTCCTCCCTACACAGGGGACAACAGTTACAGTAGGGCAATAAACTCCTCCCTACACAGGGAAACAACAGTTACAGTAGGGCAATAAACTCCTCCCTACACAGGGAAACAACAGTTACAGTAGGGCAATAAATTCCTCCCTACACAGGGAAACAACAGTTACAGTAGGGCAATAAACTCCTCCCTACACAGGGAAACAACAGTTGCAGTACATCAATGTATGTTAGACATCCAGGTAATAAGATACGCCAAAAAGCAGTTACTCAAGCAACTGGATATGATTTTGAAAACAGTCAGACGTTTTAGATAGTATCCACTATCATTCGTCAGTGACACTGAACAGATCTGGAAGACACTGTTTTTTTATATACCCAAACTATGAATGCAAAAGAGCTGAAGACAATTTTGGATGTCCAATAGGAAACTTATATTTCCTCCATGGTTTGAAAAGCTAAGGGTACAGTTTTTGGTGGGAGAGGGCAACTTTCTTGTTCATTTCAGCTCACCAATTCTTGTTGGTTTATCTGTCCCTATAAGTTGTATAACCACTTGATATTTGTTTAGGTACAAAGGTTTGTTAGATTACCTTTTATTGCAATCCATTCTAGCAGGGGAGAGAAGCTTCAAAGTGCTACCAGTATTCTTGTCTTACTTCTATCCCCCTTTGGAAAATCACCCTTGCTCTAAATAAGGTTGACCCCCTCTAGAATTTGAATTCGGTATCAACCTCCTAGTCCTACTCCTTTTTTTGAAAAAAGGACAAAACCCTTCTTTCCAGGTTTGGGCACGTGAGCCCAGAAGGTCAGGAACATAAAAACCCACAAGGTCATGAAAATCACCCTTGCTCTAAATAGGGGTGACCCCCTCTAGAATTTGAATTCGGTATCGACCTCCTAGTCCTACTCCTTTTTTTAAAAAAAGGACAAAACCCTTCTTTCCAGGTTTGGGAACGTGAGCCCAGAAGGTCAAGAACATGAAAACCCCACAAGGTCACGAATGAAACATCATGTGAACATTGAAACGTGGAAGCTTGAGTATGACTTACCCCACTGTGACCATTTGGTCGATGTAGTTTCTGGCTGTGGCAAAAGCGTTAACCCCGACTGTGGGAACAGCAAGACCTGAAAGACATAACAGGGCACCATAATGTAAAAATTACAATACAACTTCCATTTTCACAAGTTCAACTGGTGTAACAGCTGTCATAATGTTTTCCCCCTTCCCCCCTCTTGTACAAGTCATAAAACATGTTAAAAACAAGAGTGGAATAGTGCTACCAGTATGATGTGTTTCAAATTGTGAAAGTTTGCCAAAAAATCTAAAATCCTGTGTTTGTATGCCAGATTCACCATGTCTTACTGATGTCTTTTGCAAGTTGTTTTTTTCTATTGCATGTTTCTTTTTTCTTTTGCATGTTTTATTTTCTTCTATTGAATGTTCATTTATCCCATATCTTTTTGGCTATATTTAAGCATGAATCAGTATTGAATCCTCACCATCAGCCAGTGTGGACTGTGCTCCTACAGTAACGACCTTCCCAGCCTTCATAGACTCTGTGAAGCCAGCACATCTCTCTGACTCAACTCCCTAAGGATGCAAAGATACATGTATCGTATATATATACGTATACTTAAAACATTGGGTCCATATCAGAAGTGATGGAAATATCCTATGAATATGAAGGAGACACCATTTTCAAAGTTAGCACAATTCAGAATAGTCCTTCCTCCTTTCCCGAAATCTTTCCAACTTTGTGCACTCTTCATTATCAGGTTTTTTACTTTTAACAAGTCCTGTACGCAGTGTACACCTGTATGATGTTATGAAGGAAATGGTATACCCTTCAACAAAAAACTGTGCTCAATAGAAATGCACCAGAACCACAAGAGTTCAACTTATAGATACATTGTTATGCATGCATTAGTCGTATTGAAACAAGTGTACAGTACTTACAATAACTTTAACACTGGGGTATAGACTCTTGATAGCCAGGGCTGATCCGGCAATCAGACCCCCTCCCCCGATGGGGATGACCACTGCGTCAATGTCGGACACCTGCTCCACGATCTCCAGCCCCATGGTGCCCTGGCCTGCCAGGATGTGGGGGTGATCGTAGCTGGAGAGACACGACAATTTGAGGAGGCGTCATTAAGGGTTATCAGGCTCATGTTGGCTCTTGTTGCCACCAAGTACTATGGAGGACCCTCCATAGAAAGCTTTGGTCATAATGCTTGCAGCCAGATGTGCAAACTTAAGGCTAAGTGTCACAGGTCATTCAGGTTAATGCAAATACATAACCAGGAGAGTGGCCACACCGGATATACAGATACAGATATAGATGTTATCCACTGTACTGGAAATGCATAAACTTAAAAGTCATGATATTTCAATCCTCTAACATCATTCACAGACACAATTTCAATGCTGAGGAGAAACCAAATTACATGTGCAAAGCAAATTTTCTTGTTTAGTAAGGATTGCATAACCTTCTAAGCCATTGCATATCAACGGCTTTAACATCCGGATCCTGGGATGAATTTTACTCCAGCTTCTATAAAAAATTTCAAAAAAATAAGATTCCTTACCCATTGATGTAAACCATCCCTGAGTCCTTTGCAATCTTCAGAGCATGAGCCCTGGACTGTAAGTCAACAACACACAAAAAATATCTTCATTGAGGAAAGCACTGGCTATGCTAGATAAAAACAGACTTTTTTCTGCTATTTCCTTTTTCATCCCTGTTTACTTTCTTGTAGAACTGTTATTTTGTGCAAATCCTATTTTAGGGCTATTGTGTCATACATGTACTAACATTTGCATTACTCCAAGTATGGTCAAAATCGGTTTTCAGATCTCAGTAATAAATGATGGTGTCCGTATAATGCAAAACTGACCACTCCGATATCTGCTCCCTTCACGATAACGTTCCCGCCGTATTGTCGACACAGGTTGACCTTCATCAGGGGTGCGATGATGGGCATTACTACGGTAACGGGGATGCCAAGTTGGTTGCCATGGTAAGACAAGGCTAGGGCGTGGTTTCCTGCGGACGCTGCTACAACACCTATCTGTTTCTGCTCCTTTGTGAGAGCCATGAGGGTGTACCGTGCCCCTCTTTCTTTGAAGCTGAAAAACAACAAATCGTGTGGTTAAAACATTATTCGGGGTAAAGTTAAGGGTAAGGGTAGTCCCATAGCCCTTTTGAGACAGTTGGGGTAGAGGGTATTGGACAATGCTTAATACATCATTCTAAAACAATCAATATAAATGGTTTAACCTTTAGTACCAGAACATTGCAGATCCACATATCAATCTACTAGGTTTATAATGATGGAAAAATCTGAGAAAAAAATATTGACTGAAATTAGTTGATTAGATATGGCCATGTTAGACTTTGTAATATTATACAAGAGAGTCAACATTCCTGAGCAAGGTTTCCTTCTGTAAAGGGGATCTTATCCATAGTTCTTTACAATTTCTTTAACTCGCTTCCAAAATCGTTTGCCCGGCCACGCCTACCTTCCTGTCTGCTGTAGGAACTCCTTTTTGAAGTGCAGGTCGATTCCTGTTAGTGCTGACAGCTGTACTGATTTCTGTAACCATGGAAACAACAAAGTTACAACGACAGTCCACTATCTAGCAAAAACTCATATCTTCTGAATCACAAACTTGCAGGTTCCATCCTGGTCGAGGACTGAAATTCAGAGTCAGGACTTTCATTGGTGTCCTGACTCTGAATTTCAAGTTTTTTTTATACAAATGAACATAGTTAATTGTTTGAGTACCTGGGCAATACAAGGTTAAGCATACAAAAATGTTTTTGAAAACATAAAGCATACTTGCAGGTTAATGAACTCAAAACTGGTCATTGTTAATCTTTCATTGGGCAAGGTCCATTTTACAGTGACCATACATGGTCATATATAGGTCAATGAACCCTTTGATCATCATTTTATCCTTTAGTAGAAAACCATGAGTACACGATGGCTTCGAATTTTTCTGTATTCCTCCAAATCAGTATACTGTCATCTTAGTTAGTACTCAGTCTCAATACTTCAATGGTAAGTAAAATATGGTATGATCACAATTTCACATTATGGATTTCACATTCACAGAAATTCACACTGGGACGAGCAAAAGAGAGATAGTGATGAAAGCAATATCTAGACCAGCTGGCTGAGGGTATCTATAGTAGAGCAGTATCTCTAGGAACCTGACTAGTATTCAGTGAGAAACTGAAGAAAGAGTAGAGGATGAAATCACATCCTTGAAGTCTCCATCCCAAACTCCTCTCAGTCTCTTCTTGGTTACATCAATGTTCTGACATCACATCACATACCATTGCCACAGACAGGAATTTACATCTAGACATCCCGGTATATGATCATAAACTTACAGTGCACGGCGTTCTCTCAATGCCGTTTCTGATTTTGTACGCAGCTGCGCTGACATCCTGGAACTTCACAACGATGGGATTGTCGGGGTCGCACATGGGGTCGAACAAGTCCTCCTCTGCAGGGATGCTGTTACTCTTCTCCAGGTGACCGTTCACGATCACACCTTCAGATGGGGAGGTGGCTTCTTCCCCAGGCATCTTTAGATTCTGTTAACAGGCAGGTCAAAGGTTAATGGAGCATTCCAACTGACATGGGGGTGTGTAAATGTTTGTGCTTTTTTTTTCTTGTGGCATCAGTTTGTGCTAATGTTTTGTTTTCTGGTTTTCTACATTTGTGGGACTAACTCTTGCCAAAAATCTAGATCTAAATCCATCTACATGTCCTTTATTTCCTATATCAAATGAACAAGATAATGTCATGTTCTAGAAGCTGCAGATGACCAAGATCCATTCTGTAAACTTTAGCGTTGGTTACGTAAAGTTTAGTTGTTTCTATACAGACAAACTTTCATGTTGAGAACAAAAAAATGTTTAACTAGATGCCATAGTGGTACTTAGGAATGAAAATATATGTAGATGCACTAATATCATACGTTACTTTTACAAGTGTAACAATATGAAAACAATAAGACAAAGTGTTTTACAATTACATGCCTAGTAAGAATATTTGTTTCCTTTTGCAACTTGTTCAAATGATCAGCTGACAATTGACAATGTTTCCATCATCACAAAATGACCTTGACTTCACATGAGTGGTTCTACACAGGGTAAGTCCAAAAATATACTCAAATCATTTTTCATGCCAGGCCTAACACGGAGAGCGATGAATATTTTATCATGACTATCACAGCATTATGAGTCCAAGGCCATTTCCCTGGCGGAGACAATACACCATAGTTTTATGACCCACAACAGAAGCTGGTGTGTTATGCCTAAGGATGGTTATGCAGATACAGAAGACCAATTACAAATTAAAGGAAGTAGGTTGCATTCTTGACAGATTGATGCATCTTGATTTGGGCCTGTTTACTGAGACTATATAAAGTTTTGGCCCGCTGAGTTTTTAGGAGACATTGCACGCTCTATGGTGTAACGTGACATATTGCTCATACTTGTGAGACATTGGGTTTTTGTCATTGGGTTATTGTTATTGGGTGGGACGACTACAAAGTACTCTCTCTTCGCAGCCAGGGGCTGAATTGCGAGGTGCTTACTAACACAGATAACCTCAATACGACTGCCGCAAGAGTCTGGAGCAACTAGGAGGGTCTGCATGCTCTTTTCCGTAAGGCGTAGGCAGCTTTTTTTTATTTGCCGTAACTCGTAGGGAAAACCATCTTATCTACGTAATTTGTAGCAAGGTGACCAAATTTAGCGTAATTGCCTTCCTTGATTTAGCGAAATACGTAGGGGGTTCTTCTGAATTCAGCATAAATCGTTGTGGGGACCCCCATGCAGACCCTCAACTAGCTGCCATTCGGCGCTAACTTAGGTGACCTCAATGCAGGGCTCTAGCCAGCGTCCGTTTTTCCGTCAATTGACGGAAATTTGCTGCGTGTGACGGAAAATTTTTTAAACCAATCCGTCAACCTTGACGGACAAAAATTCTTGGTGGAAGCTACAGGCAGCTTGGGGACGCTGTCCACGGTCGTAAAAGCCACACACTGTTTGTTTTGCTATTGTTTGTTGACAATGTGTGTCGGCGCCCTTTCGCATATGATAATCTCATTAAAAACCCGTTTTTCAAGGTCTCCGTTCCGTCTGTCTAACTTGATTTTCGCGGTTTTCGCGACAATGGGAATTGGTTGACGGAAAAAAATTTCGAGCT
Organism: Branchiostoma floridae x Branchiostoma belcheri; assembly: GCA_019207045.1. Classification (NCBI taxonomy): domain Eukaryota; kingdom Metazoa; phylum Chordata; class Leptocardii; order Amphioxiformes; family Branchiostomatidae; genus Branchiostoma; species Branchiostoma floridae x Branchiostoma belcheri. The sequence goes on along the minus strand of CM033037.1, from coordinate 10,078,558 downwards.
GGCTAGAGCCCTGCCTCAATGTGACAGCAACTGCTCCATGTGCAGCCATGGAACTGTAGGTTTTAAATCACTAACAAAGGGAGGGGCCCCTGCTCTTTTCGATAAGTGTGGTGGGTTCTTTAACATGCTTGGGGTGGAGCTCTCCTTAAACATGGGACCTCAATTTGATCTTTGTCTTCGTGACCCTCTAAAAACCCCACTGGGGTGTCGCTGAGGGGGGGGGGGGTGGCTTGCGGATTAGGACAATGATGTCCTATCTATCAGTTTAATACTTGTTACTCCTGCTTATTTGGATAATCAAGGAGGTTCTTTCTTTAACCTCCTTGGGATAATTAACCTGATAATTATGATGATGATGACCCTGATAAACTGGCTTCAGGATTGAATTGCAATTATGTCTGAATTTGTCTAAGCTGCTCTAAAGGGCTGATCAACAGGCTTTCAGTGAAAAATGATCTGGGTTTTTACTTTTTAGGTACCAAAACCTTATTATTAAAATTGAATACAAGGTATTTGCATCAATAGAATTACTCAAAGACTGAATACTACATGCCTATACTTGGGAATGTAACTACAAGCAGTAAAGTTTTTAAAAAATCACGTTAAGGTGACAGTGAGTACAAAACACACGTAGTTTGATACAAATCTATTTAGCAAATCATGTAAACGATTTATACACAATTCGTCAATGACAAGACCCCCCTCCCCCATTTCAATCACATTTTACACGTAGATCAGTTCGTTTCTATGCATATTGGCTCAATTCCCGAGTACATGGCGGCAAAAGTTAGGAAGAACCAGAGCCTATGGGTGGAGTAAACAGATTTCCGACATGAAGACAATCAAGAGGAAATAATGATACATAATTAGATCCCAGCAAAACTCAGCGCGTAACGTCAAGAGTGACCCCATTTTTCAAGACGTCAACAAACTGAATTCCCAGGTTTTACGGGGGATTTTCTCGGTCCTAAGCCTCGAAAAGTGACATGTGGTAACCCTTACCTTTCTGATTTCCCCTTCTTGCGAAATCTAGCGAGTCTGCGGCGTTTAGAAAGTTTTAAATCGTCAGGAAACTCCGGTGCCTCACGTTGTTGTTTTGGAAATCTCTCCGGTCCCAAGGTGAAAACTGGGGGCTCGGCCTCTCTGACGCAATAGCATCGCCGGTTTCTCAACTCTGATTGGTCGAAATTAACAATGCTTCTCTGCTATTGGTTGATCGGGACAACGCCTTCGTTTCTGACTCATAAAGAGGGCACTTCTTGTGCTGCAGGAATGACGATTTGAAACGGGCTAAACATTTGTGGCCTTTCTTAGATATTCGTTGTAAAAATGCTACTCATACAATATAACGACGACTTAATCTTTAAATCATCTTATAAAATCAATGTTTATCTATATGTAGCAAGATTAAACTTTAAATATCTGGTGTTATGAGTTAGTTTAGGGGGCTTTGTTACGACAGTTAAGTGATATCATTCCTCCTAGTACGTCAGTTGCGCCGGAAAATCCAGTTCGAGTCGGTTCCAACAATCAGCTGACGAATGACGTCACAGGTGACATTAATACGTTTCGCGGGAAATGGTTGGGATGTGCGCGGCAGAGATTACGCAGTAATCAGCGAATGGTTCAAGCAAGAAGGTTATTATAAAAATAGGTGATTTTTAACCTCCTTGGTTCAAGAATAGAAATCCATGGCTGTCAGATTTCTATTTTGTATCATCTAGGCTACATTCAACGCGCTTGAATCTTCTTCAAGTAGATTACGTGTCTGAGATTCTTGTGGTTCTATATTAAGTAATTTGCAGTGTTTACAGCGTACCACGAACTTTTACGGTGGTCACATGAGACAACCTTTAATAAGCCAACCAAGTCACGCGATAGTGTTTTCTTCCTCTGGCTCTGACATGCACTGAATGTGAATTTACCTTTATGTTTCCAAAAAGGTACTTTAAGTTTAAACAACAAACTGGTAACGTGTTAGTATCAAAAAGAAGGTTGGAATTAAATTGTTTCGTAATCAAACGAAAAAAAATCCCTGTCAACATTTCACAATTTATTGAAGCTTGTTGACCTCACCAGATTATACTAGTTTACAGAAATACCAATGGTAGCATACATGTGCACAGTGCGGGTCAAGTAATGTTGTGTGCAAAATGTCAAGATACTCAGATCAATTGCTTTCTAGTCGATAATTTAGCCTTCCGATACCGGATTTTTCTTTTCGAACCTGTCTCAACCGGTACCCACCACCACGGCTTGTACTTCATCAGTGAGGTTACGTGAATTTCATTCGTAATGACGGTGTATTCAAATGTTTTCACGTCGATCACGTCCACAAATCATGACACCACGTGCGCGTGCTACGTGTGCAAAATGCTAAGGCCTAGATCTATCTAAACGAGTAATTAGAAATAGAATAGTCCAATCCTGTATGACATATTTTGCGGTAACAAAATAAATGTCAACCGGGCTAAATGTCAACTAGGCTTAACGATATTTGACGGTCTGCTAGTAACGATTCTGTCCTTATTCATTGAGCTGTACTTTTTTTACACCGGGTGACCCCGAAGTTTGATATTACACCCTCTCATATACTTGTACACACATATTACAGTGAAGGTGCTAGTGTTAGATATCTACCCTAGTTTCATTCTTAATCGGTGTTTCGTTGTTGTTGTTTTTTTTTTTTTTTAAATCCAATTTCATCTATCATCATAACGTCTTTGATAATTTGGGGTTATAAGAGTGCATCCCACAGGCATGGACAAAAGCGCCGACAAACGGCTAAAAATATTATTGCAGGGAGCAACGCCTCCAGTTGATGCAAAAATATCGTTAACCGCTAGAGGCCCCCATTGACACGTGCAAATTAATCAGACAGCAATCTGATACCTTAATATCTAAACGTGGCCCGTGAACTTTAAAGAGGACTTTAGATAGCCTAGAACTCAAAGTATCCAATACAAGTATCAAATTTTACGGGTCAAATTTGGTTAATGAACTACAGGGGAACTAACTGAGTATAGTACTAGTATATAGAAAATGGGCTACAAAATTGGCTGCCAGGCAGCTTACAGGGCGATCTACGGTGAAGAACACATAAATACTTACAATTAAGACACATTTTAGTTCGCATTCATACATTTGTACATACCACCTACTGTATAACACCATGGTAGAAAAGAACTGTACTACATATTCAGAGGGTAGATGCGTCCGGGCAGATCAGTAACAGTTGACAAAATCAAAAGTGGATTGTTCTGTCCGTTTGTATTACCCTTGGCGAGTAACCAGTACAGTCAAACCTGTATTAGCGGCCACCTTTGAATAACGGCCACCTGCCCATAGTGGCCACTTTTTGTTGGTCCCTTGGATTCGTAATGATTAAGAAATAGGCTTAGCGGCCACCTGTCCAACGCGGCCACGGCCACACGATTTCCGGTCCCGCAGGTACAAAAACACTGCCGATTACGGCCACACGGACCGCTGATCTATGTTTCGGCACGCGTTCGGCCATATACAGCGGCCGTATCGTCACCCTACGCCGGATTTAAAACCTCTTTGACTTATTTTCAAAACAAAACTTCGTAAACTGGCGCTACCCATACCCGCTGACAAACGAGGTCATATAAGGTCAATAGACAACACCAATATTACGGAGGTAAATTGTGTTAAAGTTACGTTCTAATACACTATCGCTTAGGTTAATTTACATCACGAAAATTTCTAAATAAATTGTTACAAAGACAAAATGATATGAACTTCAGACTATGGTGGATTTTATTCTTACATTTATTAAGAAATAAGTCTAAAATGACGTGACTTTTCTTGTGAGTACCACATTAGCATAATGGACGAATCTGACGTGTGAACGCGAGCAGGAACACACGGACGGCGAAGTATCAAAGGATACAAGACGAAAGATCAAAGAAATATGACGATACCGGTCTATTCAGACATATATAAACTGTAGAACATTTAAAACTTTTTATAGCTTTTGTTTTCTTAATACATATAGTGTAAAAATCATTGCAGTACATGTACAGTACTGTATTATGTGAATAAAGATCGGTGGGTACTAAAATCATGTGTAACTTATTGCTTGTGGTCAATTAATTAGCATATTCTCTATAGTGGCCACCTCTCTATCGCCAATTTTGACCAGTCCCTTGAGTGGCCGCTATAGACAGGTTTGACTGTAATTGTTTTCTTTGGTGTAGCAAACAATATATCATCAATGTTGACGTCTCTTTGACAAAATATGTTCTGGTCACAATATACAATAGAGTATTGACAATAAAGTACGTATCTAATTTGAATATCCCCACGACACCCCCATATCTGATGATCGTCACGAGACTTACAAATACATGTAATTTTTGTCTACAAGCAGACATGTCAGCTAGATGAAAAAAGATAAGAATTTGGCCAAAAAATTTGCCATGGGATAGCGAAGGAAAAACATCTTACTGTCATAATGTAAGTCCAAACCATCCTTCATACTGAGCGAGGTCATCCTTTCAATTATAACCTAAAAGCTGTCACTTTTCGCCTAGAATGATGAGTCAGACTTACCTGAGGAGGGGTTGGGGATCTTCTGATAGGTGGAAGGGGGGAGGTGACTTTAAATGGAGAACTAATCCTAATCCTGGGTGCTTCTTTGTCAGCTCTTTTTGGACTCCTTGCTTGTAAAGTTGATGTACCTTTGAGAGATTTTCCTTTCACACAGACGTTTCTGAGGTTCTGTCACTGCGTTCTGCAGAATTTCCATTCAACTGATGTTGGTATTGTAGTGTCAAAACAGTGGTAACTATGCTTAAGCGACCCTCCTATTTTCATATCAACAGTGTCGGGTGCCAAGTAGCTAAGCTTCACTCTCTAGCTCAGTCCACAGGGAGAAGGTATCAATAGCAATGCGACATAGCCTGACGTGCAAGGCTCAATCCCCTCGAAATCATCGGGATTAATGCATGCATGCAGAGCTGGTTGAACAATTAGGATTATGGAAATCTTAGGACCAACTTTGAAGTACATGTATGAAATTGTTGTGGTACGACACGATGAGAGAGAGTACGGCCGGTAACCTTATATTCTTATATATCTCTGCAGCGTTAGTTTGTTACAATGTAGTAGGCAAATCAGTATCAAGATTATACAGCACTTGGCTAACATAAATAGATATGCACCCATCACCTGCGAAAATAGTATGAACCGCTAGAGGTCCTCATTACCACGTGTAGATGATATCGATTCCGATAAACGATTCCCTTGACGGTAAGACTGCAGTACTTTCTTCTGGGGGGGGGGAGCTTTTGCAGAAGTTCAAGTTCAACCTGCATTAAGAATAGGCGCTGCCCTATCATCACTGATTGTGTATAACGTTTCTGTTGTCTCAAGGATGGGAATGTTCTAAAAGTTTTAAAAGTGTTTTGAATACTATAGTCAGCGCTTTACAACAAAATGTGATCTATGTTAATATAGAGAGCCAATTTCAAATGTTTCGGAGTTGCATGTTTAACAAATGGTCGACTTGCTCACTCTGTGAAAAATAAGTTCTACATAGTTTTGATGATATTTCATACATGTAGTAAGTATGATTTATGACATTACGACTTCATTTCCATAACCGGGAAAAAGCTTTCAGAGGGAAAGTTGTACTTTTCACATGAAAAAAACTGAATTTGTACTCGAAGAGCTATTGTCATTGTCATATACTGATGCACTGAATATTTATCGGACTGTAAACGTTGGAATGCTTGCAGATAGAGACAGGAGATATTTGATATCTGAATCTCTATCATCTCCGCTATGAAATGTTGCATCGCATTGCATCTATGGTTTGCAGTATGGTTGAAAAAGGGAATAAAATACATGTACTGACTGACTACTGATATTATCTTCATGTGTTTGTATTTTGTTTGTTACTTATCGGTAGTTAGGTGAATCTCTGAAGAACATTCCGTCATCAGAATAATATACTAAACGTGCTACTCATATTCGACTTCTTTTCATCTGTCAAACTTTCAGTCTAGATATTGTTGTAAGGCATACAGTACAGTGTTCTTAGTGAAACGATCTGATGTAAAACTAGACTGCAATTTACACGTATACGCACGTCCTTTCCTCATCATTTTGCGATCTGATGTCCAGATGTTTATTGTATGGGCGAATAGGTAACAGTCAGGCAAAAAGCCATAGTAGAAATCGGATAAGGTCTCCAAGCATATGTTGGATGGAAGATAGTAATGTTTTTCGAGTGGCGGACAGACTTCCCTGACCGTCCCTTACCCAATATAAGTAGATAAACAGTTACTTTAATGTCCAAGCTATCTAGGACATTCAAGAGGACGTCCACGTATATCCTTAAACTACTTATTACGTAAAAGAAGTAATTAGTACATGAATATAGGGGGCGCTTCGACGGACGACCACGGCGTGGCATGGGGCTACGCGCAGTGCCTAAAAATCAGTCCTTTTCATGTCCATATGTAATATTGAAAGTATTAGAAGTAATTCTATATATACGTGAAGATGTCTGGATTTATCTGATAAAGAGTTCACTGGCTTCAAGCCTACGTTTTGTTTATATTCCCATTTTACAATTCGGGACTACAAACCCTATGAGAGCCCAAACTGCAGTACCGCTCCCGGCCGCGTCCTGAAAAGTGGCTAAGACGACCGTCAAATTGCCAAATTTCGGTCTTTTCGGGAATTGGCAAATGGCGAAAGGCTCGTAAAGGGGTTTGAAATTTTATGTCTTATTTAACTTTGTTTTACAAATGCGACCGTGGAAAACCAAGAAGGACAATATTTGAGACATATGGCAAACCAAACAACTACATATGAGGTCATAGATGATATGTTTCCTTCATATTTAATGATAGATGTGGTTTGGTGTCCCGCAAATTATTGACATCCCAATTTTAAAACCTTTTCCATGTAGTGCTTATCATACCATGTATGAATTAGTTTCATAAGGTTTATGTTGAAAACAGGTGACTGAGTCTCATGAAAAATGAACACAGCTTCTCATTATCATAATTTATGGCTAAGAGTTTGGCGTTTTCCTCATAGATGCTAGCTTTTATAAAATGACGTTATGCTTATTTCATGTAGACACATTCATGTATGCAGTGAAATGTTGGTGTAATTTTGTACATTTGATTGGTTGTTGCTATTTGAATGTCGAATTTCTGTTGTTCATAACGTTACATTTCAATAAACTACAAGTACAACTCTTTGAATCAGTCTCTACCGGTAAGCCATGGCTCGTCCACTACGTATTGTGTCTGCCCTTATAACAGCCGACCATTATGTCTATGGTATATTCGGATCAGTTTATAGCGACATTTTGGATCCCGTTTCCATAACGACAATATATAATCGACAGGAAAATAGAAGACATTTATGTACTTCTCCGTGATATGTAATATACTATCTTTTCAACCTCATATTTCTGTCAATGGTTAGTAACCTTAAAGTTCAGCCGAACCTCATACAGAAAACTGACTATCCCATAAGGTTCGTAAGTAAGAGAAAAATGATGTTTCAAGCAGGGTTTCAAGCTTACAAGGAAAGAAGCAACGCAATTACCTGATCCATGTCATTGTAATAAAATAAGACTCGTAGAGTTTTACTTGTGGTTTATCAAACAGTCTGAAAAACAGAAAGTCAAAGTTTAAATAGCAACAGCCACTTAAGTGGAAAAATTACACCTATACTTCATAACATTAGTAAATGTGTCTTATATGAAATATCTCAATATTTGTTTGCTAAAAAGTAGCATCTATAAGAGGGACACCAAATTGATCTGGATGAATTATGATAATAATCTACAGTGTACTCACTTCAAACCAGTTTCTGTCACATAATGTAATAGTATTATTGTAATCCGTCATTTTGCTTCAAAACCCGTCCATTGCATTCAACACTAGCTAGTTTGTTATAGATATCCCTCTCTGTCAGTCAGTCTATACAGACTATGGCACTTGTTATATAGATATATAGATGTAAAGAATAATGTAATGCGCGCTCTCCTATCACGTCAACCTTTTGCGTCACTTTTACTCTCTGCTCCTGTCTGATAAAAACCGTCCTGGAGTATTCAATCGGCAAATAATTCATCCACCTGTGCGAATTCAGCAGCACAGAAGGCCACTCTGGCATCCTCTGGATACCGATCAAAGCTGATGCGAACACTCGCCAAAACAATACCAATTAACAGTTTGAAATGAGGATTTGATCTATTGATTAACTAAGAGAAGCACGGTTGTATATTTGTTCAATGTCTTACCACAAAATGGAATTGAAATGTGGCTGTAGTAGCCCTTCAGAACACGACAGTTTACATGTATGCACGACCACTTTTACTCGTAGATCGTATGGGAAACGCGTCACTTGTGATCTATTACGCCATAGTTTTGTTTGTGAAATGTCTTAAATATTGCCATTCGTGATTCTAAATGGTCCCATCATTGAAAATAAAGTTAGAGAACCTTAAAAATCTAAAACCCTTTACGAGCCTTTCGCCATTTCCCCATTCCCGAAAACACAGAAATTTGGCAATTTGACGGTCGTCTTAGCCACTTTTCAGGACGCGGCCGGTAGCGGTACTGCAGATTGGGCTCTCATAGGGTATATAGTCCTGACCGTCATGATGTGATAATATACATGAAATTAGACCTAACGTCAGTGCAAACCTTTCAGAATAGTTCCAGAGATCATTATACACATCTCGAATGCCCCTTTAAGACACCAAGTAGCATAAAAAGGGTCGATTTTAGGCACCGCGTGAGGAGCCCAGGTACACCATGTCCGCCCGTCAAAGCGCCGCCTACATTCATGTAAACATCATACCTTGTGCGTTATGAGTAGTTTACGGATATATTTGGAGGTTATTCGATTTCCCTTGAAAGATTAAGCCTTTTATTTAATTGTTCGTTTGTTTATACGGGATGGGGGACTGTTAAAGAAGCCCCAGCGTCACTCGGAAAACATTCCGATCCTTCACTCCGACATCTGCTTGGAGATCAATTTCCGACAACAACTTTGGCCTTTAACTGTTCATCCACTTATCAGACACGTTGCGTCGTGCTAACAAAATATTATCAGACACATGTATTTCATCCTATGGAGATATACATGTACAATGTATATGTATAAATAACGTTTTATATAGATATCTTTTTCTTTTACACATCATACTAAAAAAAGGTATTATTGATACAAAGTAAGCGCCTATTTGCCAAACATAAGTCTAGATAAATCGATAGTTTACGATAATCCCCCAGCAGACTGTAAAACGACTTTTCTTTCCAATATCATGTACATGTACAATGCTAGACACATATTGGTGAACTCGAAGTATCGGGAACGTTTCAGCCCTTTCAATAACCCATCAGGAGTCGCCTTATCTTTTTATCAATCCAGTTCTCCGTGCATAAATGATAGACAAGTCTTTGAAATGTATCTTTTATCTCAGCGACTTTCAGATAGTCTATATCGTCTGACTCTAATATACTCTCCAAACAGAGGTTAGGCTCCGGCTGTTTTTTGAGTTTCTTTTTTTCGAGTTTTCTATGTTGTAACGTTTTCTTTATGTCTGGCGGTTTTCTTTATGTCTGGGCAAGGAGGTTAAAAATCGCCTTTTTTTAACCACCTTGGTCTGGGTCATCCCCAAATTTGGGCATTCTGCGACTTGGGAAACGGGATTGGTTCTTAAGGAGGGTTTCCCATCAGTTATTTTCAGCTCGTGTTCTTGACCGTGGGGCTGTTTCTGACTGCCAAACCAAGGGTTGTTTTAGTCTTGCACTTACCACTTCTGATACATCAGTTCAGTTCAGTTCAGCATCAGAGCAAGAAGTATAATATACATGAACAGAGTCACAGCTATCACCAGGTACTTAGGTTTTCCTTTGGCGGGTAATGACGGGAAAGTCTTACATCTAAGGCCAGACGGCAGAAATCCTACTGTTTACAGAATTCTGAGTACTAAGTACTTTGGTCTCTTGTAGTATGATACTCAAAACTCAGCTTAAGGAAATATCTTTGTGGTAGTATACTCACAGATTCCCATTCCATTCCCATTTAATACATTCGCCCCAAAGTTACTTTATTCTCCACTTATACTTCAACTTTTTGTAAACAAGTCAAACACAAAGAAGAGGCAGAGTCAAGTTGCTGAAGTTTGGAATGCAACATTTATTGTGCATTAATGGCTATACGTTGTAAACTTGTCTGCTGTGTTGTGTCAAGTAACATAAGGTACTGTATCTTCCCATACTGTGTTTCACCAAGCTTTGCAATCAGAAATACAGAGGCACATTGTTGTCCACGTTTTCTTCTTCCATTGGCTCCCTCCAGAATATAGAAATGTGTCCTGCCACCCCTAATTAACATCATGGAATGTTCCAGGCATTACCAATCATCCCTCTACCTCTGGAACAGCTCATCCAACTCTGGGGGTGAGCAGCATTGGAGGGTTCACAGTCGAGACATGGACATTTCCTACTCATTAGTTAGTTGTCTTATTTTATGCTATCACCTACGGTAAAGAAAAAAAACTGCAAATACATTGTAAAGTACAGTACGGTATAACATTGTCAATAGAATGCATTTTACTGTAGATACGAGCCGATCTATTGATTAAGTAACTGTTCTAGCAGATTCATCATCCGAGGGTACCGGAGCAATTGAGTGAGGAGGGTTGTTTCCCAAGCAAGGGGTGAAAGGTGAAAGGTTGGGGGTCGTCTGGCTACCATGGAAACAGCAGTTAGGCAGTATACAGAGGCACTTCAAACAATTGCTCTAAAATTACTCAAAGCAGAGTTAGCCATCCCTAGTTTCCCATCCTTTAACACGACCCACACATTTTGCTTGCAGTATCAATTCTTATCATCAACATACCATCATTGTCTATATACAAGCCATAACAATTTCCAGATCATCACACATCTTTTAAAACTCTGTCCTTTGTGTTACTCCTTTCTTTATACAAAAATATTGCACTCTTTTCGATACATCTTCAGAAAATAAAATAAAATAAAATGCTGGTCCAAACCGTAACAGACCAGTTAACAAGTGAAGTTCCCATTCTTCGATTTTCTCCCCCCAACTTTCGGAAGCCCATTGTTTGTTTCTCCTTCAACATAATGGGTCTCTCAATGTCAACCCCAAAGGTGGAGGGGGTGGCTATATTGCAAAACCATTTAGTAACAGACAATCGTGCATCACAGTAAATACCACAATAACCAATCCTGTGTTTATAACACACACAACTATTTGCGGAACTGATGCACAGTGGTTTCTGTTAAGGTTTTGCCGTCGTTTTAAGCTTTGTGCGGGTAAGACCCCCTCCTTCTAAGGGATTACACTGAGAGGTGCAAGTGGCATAAATCTAGGCACAAGGCATTTGCATAAAGCACTGCATAGCTACTAGATGTCCTTTGGCTACGAAACAGCAGGTACAAAAGCATGGTACAAAATAACCATAGGCCCATGAACACAAATATAACAGTCAGCACACACAAGAACAACAGTTGGTACACAGGGGTGGCACTTTCAGGCCTACAAAGCAAAAACACAATGGAAAATAAAGGGGAACGTAATAATAATTGATTAGTTCCTACAGTTAATTGGAATAATTTAGACTTTTCAGTGCAAACAACACTTTCCAAGACATTTTACAGACACATTCACTGCCTCTAAAGCAGACCCATTTCAAAGATAGGGTCACAGTAGATGGCAGTTCGACCCACAAGTCCATTTCATCGGAAACACTTCTTCCTCTCTTGCATAAAATTGTTCCAAGTAAGGGGCTCTAAAAAAATACAAAATTCTGCATTGAAAATAGGGCAGAATCATACTGATCTCCTTTTCTCTTAATCACAATGTGCACTTGTCTATGATACATACCCCCTGTTCTAGAAACCATTTTATACAGGGATATATAAATATATATTAAGAATATCTAAATAATTTTCACACTTTTAGCTTATTTACATCCTTTCTGTACAAACCACTCTAGTCAGAAACTTGTGCAACTCTTTCCAAATTAAAATTTACACAAACAATCGAGGAGGCAGGTCAGAGCAGAACCATGTTTGGGTTGGTTGTGTGCAGAACGCAACGTTTTCAGATTTGGAATGGACGTAAAGTGGTCGGGCTTGAACTACGATGAAGCGGACGTGGGTTTGAAAACGTGGAAGACATCAGCAGGAATTGTCAGAGGCATCATTAGCAAGGTTAGGCTACGGCAGTGTGTCACGCAAAGTCCACCATCCGGACATATCAACATGTTTCCAACTCAAACAATCCATGTCAAATTTCTTATAGTTTCTACAACACTGAAATAAATTTCCTATGTCAAAAAATTCTGTTAAACATCTTGCCCTGTAACAACAAAGCTACCAAGATGATAGCAGAAGTCAAATAGTCTATCAGATGATGGCTTGGCGTGAGACACTTGTAAGATATACGTACATATATTGAAATAGATAGATATATATAGCAGCGTTAGCAGAATCTCTCAAATGTTTCAGTTGAACCCTCGGTGTCAAGAACTTGATACAACAAGGTGCCATCTACTTCACAGATAGCACGCTCCCAACGTTAGCACCAAGGTCTTCATGGAACAACAACTATGTCAAACAAATACTAGCCAAGTTTCCATAGCAGGCCACAAATTACTCTTCTATAGATCCCTGTCCTAGGAAAGACTTAGGATTTATACAGGAACTACCTTTGGCAAAGTCAAACATTAGACAAGGCCCCTTACTTTTGTAATTTTTGGAACGACTGTTCAATGAAGACCTGGCGACAGCAAAAATAGGTTAGTAACATTTTCCTATAAATTGATCAGGATAGTAAAAAAAAAGGCTTATCTACTACATTTATAGAGGCTACATCTTCATAGAATTCAAAGCATAAAATTTCTAAAAGCTTCCGTGTGCATTTTTTTCTCGTCTCCAGAAGCAAATACATGGCCAACAGGCCCATGAGATATTCACACTACACAATATTGATAGTTCACACTTTAGAGTTATTGCTGCAATTTCGTTTGGCTTCTCTTCTCTTCATAAATACTCTTCCTTGTGCTGATTAACTCCCCTCAAGGGTACAAAGTGCAACACCCAACAACATCAACATACAAGTTTGTCTCCACTCAGCTCCGTCTTTTTGCTTAGTAGTCATCTCTTATAAGTCACAGAAAAATAGATTTGAGCCACGTTACATCTCAAATTCTTAACTAACTGGCAATAATTGTCACAGTGGAGAAGAAGCTGACGTGGCTGTCTTAAAGTTCTGTAGGGTGCTACTTATAGGTTGCTGTGTCTTAAGGAAGCGGAAAACAGGCCCTTGAAGCAGTGTCTGCAGAATACCTGGTGATGCTAGAATCATTCGAACTGGCGAGTTTCCCTCGAAAACAAAGGACGTCAACCTCAAGAAGTATCTTAGCCATGTGGTTATCATTTAGAACTGATTTTCAAGCTTCAATGCCAGTTGTTAATGCTTAAGTTTCTTGGTTTTAGACAGTTTAAGTTGATTGGTTTCTATATAGAGCTCAGCCCTTATCCTAATCAACTGGAATTTCAAATTTTTTGTACACAAACTGGAACATTTTTGGGTGGTTGACAACCTTCACAATGACCAAATACGACTCTAGGTGGCAGAAACTCTGCAACAAAACTGTTCCTGCTGCTATATCTCTACCTCAAAAATGAAAGTCAAGTAATCAAGCTTGGCTTATACCTCTGTCTTCAACACTAAATCTTTCTAGGTAAAACGTATCCAGTATTTCTTTTTCCTATGTCAAGAACATTCTGTGGAAAAAACGAGAAATTCTTGAGTGCAATAAATCCTTTAGGCTACTCTTCAATGTTGCCATACAATTGTAACTGCTGAAACACCTTGCGACCAGAATATGTACATAGTGGCTGAGATTATTTCACTGTGACTGATTCAGTCTTTCTCAGCCTCTTGCTTTTATACTCTAAACACTAAAGAGCTACTGTCAGTTCAATAACAAAGAAAGGAAAATGTTAGGGTTAATACTTGTCCATTTTAAATCAAATGTGGACGTGTCCTGTCTCTGCAACTCTGCCTGTATAATCTTATCTTATATAATTTATAATGTCGTAGTAGTTAATCCAGCTTATCATCTGGACAGCCATAAATCCATCTGCTAAAAATTCTGTCCAACCCATGTCGGAAACTAAAGTCTTGTTATATTGATTAGCTAGACTTATTTTGATATTGATTATCATGTATTAGTATTCCGCTGTGTTCGCTTGTGTTAAAGGCATCTACATGGTAGGAGCAGCTTAGTTATGACTTTGGGTTGGCACAACTCCGTTCCCAAAGTCTTAAAAGTACTTCTTTCCCTACTTCTTTAAGTTCTACGTTCTATGTCCAAAGCAGAAGTAACCTAACCGTATGTCTATTAGACCTTGCAGTTGTGCAGACTGCAAGATGAGCTTATTACCATCTCTCCTGCCTTATCTAAATGTATAAATCCTTAAAACAGCTACAAATGGTCTCCTCAGCACTTTGGAAAACATGCACAGTTGGTATTAAAATTGTCTTTCATAGGTTTCTGTATCAGGAAGGAACTTTTTTTTGTTTCTGTTGTTGCTGTTGTTAAAGAAAAGACCCAGCTCCTCTGCAGACACTGCTTGGTAGGGCTAACCAGCGTATCATATTGTTTACTCAGAAAACCTTTGTCATCCCCTATTTTGTACAAAGTTGTGCTGTCACAATCCTGCCACGACAGCCCCAAGGAACTACTTTCCTTTGGCAGCGGGACACAGAGGGTCATGCGGCAGCCTCCTTGGTTGGGCTGGTCTGTGTGCTGCTGTTGGCGGTTGTATCCATGGGCTCTGAGGGCATCATTGGGAAGAAGCGCTCTGCAACGAAGAAGAGTGGACGGGGACTGTAAGAACACAGACGTGGTGTAAGTACAGTCCACAACAACCGAGTCTCATAACAACTACAACAAAACTGGACTAAAATTACATAAATACACAAGGGGTATGTCAATTTGTGTAAATAAAGTTTGCACATCACTTCAACTTCTTGAAACATTACTTTACAGAGTACTATTTTTAAGGGAAAGTTATTCAGCACCAAGGAAAGGGCTTGGTGATAAGAAAAGGTTGTTTCATTAAACTGTAACAATACTTAAGGTAAATATTTTCTAATTTGAGACCTTGTAACTGGAGAGGGGAAAATATTCGTGATGTGCAATCGTCTCTTTTGTGGCATCAGAATTTGGGGAAACCTTGCAATACAGATATTATATTGTCAAAAGTTACTCTATCAAAGTGATTCCATAAATGATGAACTGTTTTGTTTAAGGCAATGAAGACATCATGTGAAACTCACCTTCATTTAGCATGCCTTCCTCAGGGTTCATAGGTTGTACCATCCCTGTAACACACAGGGAACATTGCTTACCAAACTGGTCTTTCACCAAATAGTTAACACATATAGTAAGGACAAAATTACCTTTTTAAGCTACTGTGATTCCTGACTTTTTCAATGTACTTTTATGTTCACGGTTTTCACGATGACGGCTGTAACATGAACTTATCATTACTGATAACAAATAAATCACCGACTTTTTTTACATGCACCTGCTGATACCGTGAACATTTAGTTCTGAGAAAAGGTAAAATTTTCTCAGACCGTGAAAGTTTGGTGCCGAGAAGACAAAGTGAATTACAGTATGTTTCGTAATTTTTCAGTACAGTATTTTCCATGAACAACATAATCCAAGCATATGCATGTACAATTTTGTATATAAATAAGATGAAATCCTGTATATTTTGTTGTGGAAATAACTTTTTCATAGATAACATATTCTTCAGCAGCAATTTTAAATGTTTGTTACCAGAAGAAAATGGTTCATACTTACTAAGTGTGAAACATTTGCCTTACCGGCCATCATGTTGTAGTCTGCATTCTCCTCCAGTGAGATCAACGGGGCCGTCCAGCGAGGGATGGGCGTGGATCTGGGCGTGGTCCGTGGCGTTGTCATGGGCGACGCCAGCACACTGGGGCTGAGGGCAGTCATACTGACGGGGCTGATGTTGGGGTATGTCAGCAACTGATGGAACAGCAGGATACTGATGAACAAGGGGGTAGGATGACAGAATAGAAGAGCCGGAGAGTAGGGGCAAGATTGCAATGAAAGCCGTGAATAAAGGCAGAATTAACGCAGCAATGTGTGGAAAGCATTTAGCTACTATCAAAGTTGAAACATCTGACCGTCAAGGTGTTTCTCATATAGAATGACTCAAATCTCAGTTTGAAACGAATCAACAATATATGGATATCCCTCCGATTGCTAAAAACTGCATCATAGACAATTGACCACCTTAAAGCATGACAGCAGCTACAAGAAGCTGGGTAGAAAAAGATTTCAGACAAAGCACACAACATCACAATGTCACACCTGTGCTAACATGACCTGACATGGTCACACCTAAGTGCAGAAGTGTTCTCACCTGGTGCTGTGCCTGTGGGTGGATGAAGCCCGTCTCCGGCCGGCCCAGTGCAGCGAAGGGACTGGTCATGATGGCACGGTTACCAGGCGGGGTGGTGGGGCAGGTGGACCCCGGTGCACTGGCTGCACCTGGAACAAGCAGGTATTGATTACAACACAGTACAGGTGCTGGGTATGACAAGCCATGAACATTGTTCACACTTCTGTCAATGAAGGTTAGACATCCACGTAATAGATATGCAGCAGCAGCAAAAATCAACATTTGATTCTGCAAACTTATCCCAGGACAATTTCATGAAACTTATCATCTCAAATCTGACATATTGCAATTGTATTACAATTCAAGGATTGAATAGCTGACAATCCCCCAAGATTTACCATGCAGATTGCTATGATGAGTGTTGCATAAACATGGATGAATTTTCAAAAGGAAATTTTCTTAGTAACACCAAAATTGCTATTGAAAGTCTTGATTAATTGTTCCCCAACTCAGAGGTACATTTGTACTTTAAGAAAATTACTTTGGTGCCCCAAATCACCACTCGGGACCTCAAAACCTACAAACATGGGAAAATTCAAACATATTGACAAAAGAATTTAAGGTACGAATACACATACACATTTAATTACATAAACAGTACCCACATCAGAGATATTCCCATAGGTAACAAATACAGATCATGACTTACTTGATGTGGTGGTGGAGGTGGTGGGAGAAGGCGTGGCACTTGTCGTGGATCCCGCACCTGACGTCACCAGGGCGACAGGTCGCGCCATGGGTGGGGGCGGGGGTGGAGGCAGCATGGTAGCAGGAATGAAGGGTCCAGGGCTGCACTTGGAGGGGTTGAACTTGTTCTCGTTCTTGCAGACCTGTGGGACGGAACGTTCCAGCTTTACCCAAGTCTCCCGAGTCCCATGTGCATACGACTGTGGAGAAGGGGGGGCAAGCAGTCATTCATTTAATCAGGGGCTCGTTTAGCACAGATTTGTCAGAAAATCAACAATGAATGCAAATCAGATTTTTAATAATGATAGTGACAATGTATTTGCTGCTTGCCGTGGCGCAGTAACAATCTTAAATATTTCTTCCTCAACTTCTATTTCAGGACTGTCTTAAGCTTTAAATTAGTTTCTGTCCCACTCGTTGTTTGGGAGCACATGTTGTAAATTTTAAAATTTTTGTTTGTTAAATCTGTCATTTCGAGGAAACAAAAATACATTTTCAGCAATTTCAAGTCATTAAATGCATTTTTTTTTCTACAAATGGGCTGATATTTTTTTCCTGACATAACAAGCAAATTTCCATTCCTGGACAGATCAATGGGTCATGGAGACAGCTCAGCTTATAATCCTATTGTAGTAAGTGTCTTTGGCTATTTGATATTAAGAAAAAAACAAAGTTGTGACTCCGGTTCGTACCTCTTGGTTCTGAGCCTCTTGGTTGCAGACCACTTGGACGAAGTCTGCCAGTGTGTTGCTCTCCGGGTTGTGGTGGAAGCGGAGGGGGTGCTGGTAGTACCCCCCTGGCTGTTGGAACGACCCCGCTGTGCTGAAGGCTAGAGCTGTAGGGTAAACAGCACCTGGGAAGGGGGAGGGGGGTGACAGGACGGAACTTACAACTTTAATTGGAATGGGACAAAAGTGTTCTCTTCTTAAGACACTGCAAGATCCCTTCATATACTAGGATTTGAGACTCAGGATTCTCCCAGGCAGGGGATTGGTATAAACAGTCTAAATCCAGCCTTAAACTGGTATTAAACCTGATCTACCAAATCCACCTGAATTTGGTGGATTTGATTTAGGATCAGTCCTGTGTCTGGGTGAATCCTGGTTTGTAATTCCAATCCGTCGATTCCACCTCAGGTGGTAGATTCGGTTATCCATTATCCCATGCCTGAGTAAATTCCAATTCACTAATCCTGTTATGAACAAGTTCGAACTAGCTCCACACTTTTAAAACTTTCCTCACAAAATGCATGCATAAATGATGGCACAATAAAATTCTTGTTTTGTAATGGATTCAGTTTCTAGAAGTTTGGAATGTTATGGAAACTGCATGCAACAACCTCTTCTGATAAGATAGAAATTTTACTATCTTTTCAAAATCAATGTTTCACAAGATAGTTAATTTCCTCAGAGCTGTAAATTCTTGAATAAAATATGACACATTCACACATATCAGCACATTATCGCTACAACATTGTGTATACCTTAAGAAGTTCAGTCAGAATTGGAAGAACAAAACTATTCCTTACAACAAACCAACCGTATGGGGTCGATCATCACAGATTGGAAAAATTATGGAAAAGCAGTTAAAGCAAGCAAGCAGCAGGGCCTCACGTACAAACTAGTTAGCACAGATTGAAGCAGAATCTGAACTGTCTGTGCTGTTCAACATTCTGTGTTAGAATTCAACAGGTGAGTCATCATACATGTACATGAGTATGTTTTGACCAATGCAAAATGAATTATCCTACAAGTAACTGCCTTCACTGATGACTAGTACTGACAAATGGATTTTGGGAGGAAGACAAAGAGTGAATTTGCATGACATGACGCATGTTAGTATATGTACAAGTTGAAACTGTCAAAAGATGAATTTCAAGCTATATGTGTAGGTATCCTATAAAGTGACAATTTTAGCTAATTACCTTTGAATATCCATTTCTTAACTACTGTTTGTAGACCTAGCTGCACTGTCACTATCACTGTATTGATTTGTATCACTTGTCCCGTCATGTTGACTTACAACTGATAAGTCTTCTCGAAAAGATGCAAAATGTAAGTTGCTCCTTCTTAATGTTTCCTCTCAGTTTGGGAAGCGTACATGTAGTAGGTAGTTGTGTATTCTGTATTTTTCTCTTGATGTATGATGGGTGCAGATATGTCCTTTTGGTATGTTTTTCTTTAACCTCAAGCTCAGGGAGAATTTCGTTCTCATCAAGAAAGAAGGGTTCTATATGTGTTTGTCACTTCTGCAATCAGTAAAAATCTATCTTTTGTATTCAAATCTTTCAGAAGTATCATGTTCTAGCTGAAACTGAGTAGAATATAACATCTTCAGTTTGCAGTTCAACTTCTGGGCCCAGAAGTCAAGAGAAGTTCCACCACCATTTCTGGAATAGCTTACATTTTGGTCACAATTAGGCTTCTTTTAGAAAGGAGAAAATGCAAATAAAAAGTCGAAAATCATATCTAAAAAAAATCAAAGAATTAGCTTAACAGAGAGGCTGTTTTTTTAGGAAGGCACTTTGTGGTCATTCAAGTTCAAAGGTCACTCCATTCAAGGTCTCACACCACTGTACCTCCGGGCCCAGTCAAAAGAACGGGATGCGGGAGAGCATGCATGGCGGCGGGCGTGGTTGCGGTGGTCGTAGGAGCCCCACCTGTGCTAGCAGGAGAGCCGAAGTTGCCGGGCTTGTCGGACGGCTTTGGCTTGGCGTGGATGACGTTCGGGGAGGGCAGGGCAGGGCTGGTACCTGTGGATGGCGAGAAGCGTCGTCAGCAACGTCATGCAGCAGCAAAGCCTAGGCACATTTACATGTCCGACCTTCTTACAAATTAACATGTCCGACCTTCTTACTACAGCACTCACTTAGAAAAATTATGTCCTCAACAAAAGGAATTATTGTCAAAAAGACAACATAAAATAGATACTGAAAAGGCTTGTCGGAATTTGATTTTAGAATACTCAAACAGAAAAAAAATCATTGAAATTTTCGACATTCAATTTTGCACAGTTCTTATAAAATGAGTTTCACAAAATTTTGACTGTTTCAAAGAGTACATGTAGTTTGGGGAAAGAATGATTTTCAACTTTGAGTTTGACCACAAAGAGCATTACTGCTTCTATACAAATAGATTGATAAGAAGCTAATTTTTTTAAGTATTGAACCAACATAAAAAACACAAGACAGTGAACACAAATATATACTAGCCCTAATTAATTTATGTCAGGAACTGTTGCCAAAAAATATTAATTTCAAACTAAAAACACAAGAACAACTAATGTTATACACAAAATCATTTTTTTTTCTAAATGTCATGCAAAAATGATCAGAACTGAATTTTGTTTTAGATAACAGAGACAAAAGGACAAATGATAGACAAAAACAAAAGAGTGTTACAGTGGCTAAGTTACACATGCATAGACATCACAATCATATACCTAAAACAGTCGTGGAATGGCTACTATATCACACCAAAACATTGTTGAATCTTGAATCCCTTTTACCTTTCTAACTAATATCAACTTCTGTATCAAGCATTAACCCCTCTGTTCTTATGTATGTTTACAACATATAGTTCTTAACATTTTTTTGTATTATCCCTTCTTTCACCATACAGTAGATGGAAAGAGAGCTTAAAATAATTTGTTCATGTGTAGTAACATGTATTTCAAATGGATATAAGTTATGGTGTGCTGGTGTTTCTGAAGCTCTTGTAACCTTCTACCCAAACACCATGTTTACTATGAGAAACAAACTTTATGTAGGGAATTCAGCAACAATCAAGATCATTAGTTACAACATTCTAGTTAACATGAGTTCACACCCAACCTTACACCGTGAATCTTTGTCTGCTGAAGACAAAAGCAAGCAGGCAAGCAAGCATCTATGTAAGCGGGGGGTTTGAAAAGCTGCTGGCCTCTACAAATGCAGTTGCTGCAGCGCTGAAATCAATAGGAAAACCACTCCCTTCTCTGGTAGGTAGTGTACATGTCAATCATCCGGCCTCTGCTTGCTAGATAGAGTCGTACTTGTACACAAATCAAAACAGAAGTTACGTACCTTTTGGTCACAAGAGCCCGTTCTCTTCCCTCAGCTTAGAGACCCAGACTGAAGAAGTTCTGCCTGTTCATGAACACTGAATAGGCCAGATTTAAATCTCCACTGTTTCCTTTAAATATCATTGTTTCTTCTTGGCATCTTTCCTGATATCATAGAAAAGTATGCAAAGTATCTTTGGAAGAGCATGACAGTTAATCTGAAATAAATCGGGCCTACAGTTGCATGGGCAGTTGTTGACACAACTCCTTGGAGTCAATTTTCTGTGCACAGTAATATCTAATGTATGATCATTTTCTTTTTGGTACGAATATGGTAAAATCATCAAGAATGTGCACAACATTTTGGGCATTTCCTGTTAAATATTTTTCTTTGTCAGCATAACTGTAGAGCTGATTAATCTATCCACATTTAGTACAAATTATTTTCATGTACTTTCTTGTACAAAACCAGACTGCAGTATTTCACATTACATGTTACTGTGACAGAACCTGACTTTTTCCCTGCTGAAGCAACTGAGGAGCATCAACTGAGTTGCACCTGGTTCAATATCGCTCTGCCAGCTAGAGGACTGACTGCCGAGCGAAGCCGGCGACCGACCGTAGAAGCTGACGTCCCCGTCCGCCTCTCCAATGCTATCGGCGTCATCATCCACGGACGAGAGAGAACCAGCGTTTCGTTTGGGACGCTTGATGCTGCGGGGGGCAGTCTGAAGGCTGCGACGAATGGCCATACCTGCGGACATGGGCTGCTCGGGAGGCATGCTGTAGTAGGTGGGACTCTCCAGGTCTCCGATTGTCAAGTTCCCCACTCCTCCACCCTGCACAATGGGTGCTGCAGGAAACAAAGGACATTAGGTTAGTAAATCTAAAACAACTGACACATTTCTTGTTCTTAAATGTCAATGCAATAGAGCAAAGTATACAACTTAGCCCATTACCTTTGCTACAATTCTATACTACTGCACAGATGTGCTATAAGGAAGAACAGTATACTCAAAGGATAAGAGTTGCAAAATTTCCTACTCTAGCCTCCTACACAATTTAAGTTGTGTAGACCAAAGTAAACTACTTTCCCCCTTAACAATAGCTACCAGAAATTGTACCTATCATAAACTGACAAAAACAAAAAATACCCAAATTTCGAGTCTGGTGACTATGGCTTTTCCCAAAGATATAGATTCAGAGTCATCCCATGAAAAGGTACATCCATTTTTATCAATCCAACTAAAGAAAGACCGACCTCCCATAAATTTGCCTCGCTGATGCTGGGAGTTCGGTTCCCAGGGATGGCTGTAGGTAGGTTTCGCTCGGCTGGGATCGACGCCGTTTGAATGGCAGTGACCCTCCCTGGCCAATCCCGTTCTGGTTAAAATACCCGACGCAGGAATCCACCGCGCTGGGTCTGAAATAAGGAGGACAGGCTTCAAGACAAGGTAGAGAGGGAGGACTTACTCTTGGTGATTCGCTGCAGCTCTGCGATCCCGAACACCCCGCTAGTGATGAAGTTGTCGCTGCTTAGGACGGTGCCTGTCAACGACAGAACACCATGTTACAGGTCTGCTTCCCTGAAAGGTTTGTTAGCTTCAATGAAATATACACCTTTACACCAAACACACTGCAGTAGCTTTGTGAGTCACAAGGTGGCACTCCTGTACGGTGCAAACAGGGTCCTTGTTGAGCAAGCAAACCGCGCTAAAGTAGAAGTCTGTCCACCTATCCATGCCGGTATGTGGACAATGGGACTTCAGCTCAGCCGTTCGTTTCCACGGCATTCCTGCACGGGCAGCCCGGATTATCATCGTCTAGTCCCCCTGATTATGCTGCATTTTTGCCGTGGCTTCTAGTACAAACATCTGCTATATTGGCCTGATGTACTGAACTTCGCTTCCCAACTACGGTATTTCTTACAAATCAAACATAATGATCAGGAATCAAACACCTTTTCTAAGCAAAAAGTATCTCCTTTTCTCCCAAGCTAGGCTCACCTTAAATGACCCTATTCTTTAAAATAATTTTCAAACTGAAAGTAGACACATTTGTTGGAAAGGGCCATTTCACGGATACTTTGGGAAGGACTGACCATTTCACTAGATTACAGTCTGTTGAAACCAGCTCCTTTTATTCCCTAATATTTCTGAAGCAGTTACAAATCTGTAACAATTTATCAACTGTGTATGTGTAACATTCTTTCCATATTGCTACTGACACTGTTACTTCAGGGAAGCCTACGTGAGTACTGGGAGTTTTAACATTACAGATGGGGGTAGCATTGAGGATCAAACTCATGACCCCTGGCTCTTTCAATCCTCCATCTTTCTTCATCCCAAAGACTAAATGCACCCACCCTGCGGTCTGCCTGGCTCTCCCCATAAATCTTAAGCCCAGTGGGGAGGGGGGCATTTTCCATTTTGCACATAAAGCCCAAAGCTGCCGTAAACGTCAGAAAAGCCAGGGTCTTACCGAGGAAATTGGTTTAATGAAAGTTGGATCCAGCTGGTGTATACACAGGGCCTTTCCTAATGTTTTGACATCAGCGGGGTGCAGTACGAAAACTCTCACCCGTGAAACTTCTGCGCAAAGGTATGCACCAGTCGTAAAAACACCATTCTTCACATATAAATATGGTCCGATTAGTTCTAAGGAGTGGGATGTCTGCCTCGTGAGCTCACTAGTAAAACATAACCCTTAGGGAGCCAGGTACAGCACTCCTTTAGGATTCCTATAGGTACATTTCCCCAGACACAATTACCTGGAGAATAGTAATGCGGGATATCTTCAGTAATATGACCTACTGTACTTCCATCTCCTTCATATCTTTGCTACATATACTATTTTTAAAAATGAGATACAGCATCCACATAACTCCAAGCCCCAAATCAGAGAAGACTTTCATAATCTTATTCCAGACTTTCTGCTAACCTTTGTATTTCATAACTACTCGAAGATGTTCATCACATTATGAAGATCTTGACGGGCCGCAATATCAATGTCATAGTCGGCCCTTGTTCCCTTCATGTTGTTCAGTGAATCTGTCACTGAGAATCATTCTTTATTATAGAATCGACCCCCAAACTGTCTGGTTCTGAGGTTGATCCTCCCCAGGCGATGCCTTTGTTTCTCCCCACAGACCCAACTGTTACTAAGATCACAGACGTGCAGGTATGTATTGGTCAATAAAATTGTGACCTGCAAGAGCTCCAAAATGTTTCCTTTCCCTTACAATCTCTGCAGCGTTTGGATTACAAAAGCCAAACAAGGACTTCCAATATATCATCGAGGCTCAGACGGTAATCCTGGTTCAGTTGATAGATCATTGACTGGGTACAACGTTACCATTCTATATCATTGGCATGCCGGTCACGTTTAATACACCAACCTGAAGTGTATCAAATCTCCCATCTGCTGCTCAGTTTTTAACAATAATACACTGTGGCTGTTGTCAACGAAACCAATCTAAGTCAGATTTTCTGGAAACTTACTCTTCTTCCTTTGTACTGTCGGACGTGATCAGACAGCTTAGTGAAAGCCATAACGAGTTGGAAGCCCAGCTAGTAAATCATAGGTGAGATGGCACTATGTACCTAGGTAGGGAACTTGCTGGACAAACGTGCTTCTCATTTGGGTGTATAGGTGGCCTCCCATATCCAAATTTGCACAAAGCGAACGTGATGTCATTTCAGTCCGATAAAATCTGTCGGGGCCCAACGCAGATGTGGGCGTTCGTCTTCCTCCCTCCTCCTGATATTCCTCAACAACTCAGAGTCCTTAAAGCTGCTCCCCTGATCTGGTCATCTCTTAAATTGATTGGATTACTATCTGAGACACACATTACCAAACTTTCAAGTCTGCTTGTAACTGCATCAGCATCTAAACATGCTAAAAGTGTCTACCACTGCTCAACTGACTATGAAGTTAACGTTAATTTTTGTCATCATGAGCAAATGGCTAATCAACCTATAACAAAGCACTGGTAGTCGCAATGACATTAAGAAATAAAAACATCTAAAATTATTCCATGATATCATATTTCTCGACTCATGTTTGTTGAATCATCTCTGAATAAAATCTTCTGGCAGACTTAACCACACACATTGTCTAATCTTAACTACTTTATCTGCAGCAATACTAGTTGCTTATTCGATGAAAACCACATCTTATACATATTCTAGACAGCTAAGCTTCTTTGAAGAGTGAGAATTTGACTTCCATGGATGAGTGGGTTACAGAAAAGCTAAAGATAAGATGCAGAAATCCTCCAGCCTCTCATTATTTAACTTGTCAAGAGGAAAAGGTTATGAGATTCAGTCTGCATCAGATACGGTCGGTCATAAAAGACGTCCTTTCTGGATGAAGATCAGGAACGCCGCGTCCTTGTCGGTCTATAACATCGCACCACGTACAGGTGGCGCTGTAATCGTGGTACGAAGGGACTACCACGCACGCACTGGGTGCCGCACGTCCCCTCGCACCCCGGGACACCGTCGCGCCACCGTGTTTTCCTCCCAGCCGGCATTACCTAATTAGAACTGACAGGGCCGTTCCCTTTCTTCAAAACAAGTTCAGCCCTCCTAAGGGCAGAGCAGCCAGATTAGGCTGGAGCTTTCTAGTTCAAGTTCAAGTGTAGCATTGCCTGTCTGTGGATCACTCATTAGTTCCACCGGCAGACGTGATCTGGAGAGAAAACAACCTCCTTTGTTACATCCTGCCTGGTCTCATCAGACGTAGATGTAGCAGAATGAATACATACATGATTGCAATACCACTAAATAACACACAAACTTCCAACTGTCTGCGTCATCCTTACCATAATGACAGCCCAGAATGACTGTACTTGACTTTGTCAAGGGGTTCCAGGCTCTTAGATTGGCAGACAGGGACAAATTGAAGTGAAGATGACATTACACCCAGACCATCTTCAGTGGTACCTGAACATCCCAACTCTATCCTATTAATCACATCTAATGGTGGTTACTCAGTCACTAATGCCTTACCTGGGCTATTTTAGACTATATCTTTAGATGGTTTTATTTTCTTCAGAAAATGAAATGCTAGAACGCCTGAAATCTTACTTTTCTAGACAGACTTTACAATCCAGAATGTGTCTGTGTGCTATATATAGCTATCTGAGGGATTTCATGCTGCGTTATCCCACTTTCTAAATCCTCAAATTTGCAGAAATGACAATTATAACGACACAGCAACTCTTTTGGCAGCCTTTCATATTCAATATTCCAAGACAATAAATATACACTTTTATTTTTTTTTAATGTATTTTTCCACAACATTTTTTAGTCTTTCATTTTTTTTTCCTCCATGAGTTTTCCTTCAAATTATTAAGTCTGCATCATAACTTTTGTAACTGCTTACTGACAAGACCTTAATGCAGGCACAGTTTGACAAAATACACAATTACCCACTCAAAACACCAACTTGTTGAGCAACACCTAGTCGCCATAGCAACCCTTGTCTCTAGGGGCGTGGCATTGCCGTGGTAACCCACCTTTTATGTCGGGGTCACTGGAAACTGACATGCTGTCCCCAGAATCACTGCCAGTGTTCTCTGAAAAATAAACAAGAAAGAAAAACTTCAACTTTGATGGCTTTTCGGTATGTTAGGAAGGGTGAGCCTGCAGAAATGCTCAACTTCAAGGCCATTCTGTTGCAATTGTGTTGTCATCATCATCATCACTTTAACCTTCCCCAGAGCTAAGGATGTGTTTTTGCAGTGTGTGACTGTACCGGTTGCAACAACTGTTTTTGAATGTCTTCACTCACAATGTTACCAGTAAAATTATGTCCTGAACATGTCTTTAAACAGAAAAACTATTTTTTGTACTTTAGAGAGTCTGGTGAAAGATCTAACGAATATTTGTGTGTTCTCTCAGCCTGAAACATGTATAGGAGGAACAACCTTGAATACTTGAAGTGTGTGACTATTGAGCTACTATGAAAACAGTCAAGCAGTAAGTCATAAATGTCAATCTTATCAAACCTCTTTAACATACACACATGGCACACACACACACTGTGACACACACACACACACACTCACACACACACACACAGCATACAAATACACACACACACACACACACACACACACACACACACACACAGCAAACACACATACACCACCCCAGGGTAAACTGGTAAGAGCACTGGGGGCTTCTCTTTCCCCCCAGTGAATCTAGATTGCTAAAACAGGTGTCAGTTGCAGTTGTGTCAGGGTGGGGGCACATAGTTGGTGTGCCCCTCCTGTACCAGACTGACAGGGAAGACAACAGTAGGTACAGGCTGTGACAATACAGATGGAGACAGGAAGAAACAGACATGACCCACATGGGCGGGAGGGAGACCAACCTAGAACCTCAATGTGATAATGACATTGGCCTGAAAAGCTTTGATTTAGGTCTGTTTGAATCAGCTATACATGTTTGCCGTCCAAGTACATACAAATGTAATGGACCAACTTTCGAGAGAGAAAGACTTATGATAAGTAGTAATAGTCTGAAGGATGAGGTGACACCAATACAACATAGATGCCATCTTCTTACAACATTGGTGCTACCTTGATAGTTTTTCCAAGAATCAAGGTAAATTGTTCAATAAACTTAGTAAGAGAATTAGGAAGAATCGATCGTAAATTTAAAGTGCAGTAAAATCCACCTAATAAGTCTGTCCTGATGAAAACTATCACACGATATTGCTCAGTCAATCAGTACAGTATGAAGGGCACTTTTTGTCATGAGAAGCTGGTATCACATGACCTCAGCGGACCAATCACTGTACAGGACATTTCCAAGGGGACTGAGGATGCTCACCCATGTCACCATTTGGCTGAGGCTCAAGTTTAACCCAATAACATCTCTAGAAATACCCACCATTATCTGAAATTGCATTCAGGCAACTGATCATCAGGCCATGTCACATAGACAGCCTTTCAAATTAAGGGTCGGTCAAATTAAGGGTCGGATCAACATTTGTAGGACTTTTCATGGAAAAGTAGATTTTTTTATATCCAATACACACACCTATCAAAGATTGTGATTTTATCATATTTCTATACATTTTTATGCACAATTGATATAATATAAGTGGTTAAGAATACATTCAGTAAATCTGAAGATTTCAGCTTTTAGAGAATTGGTAAGATATAAACCTGAAGTTAAAGGTGAATCACCCCTGGAAAGCAGGGTTTTGGAGTGTGTTCAACTTTCACTGGGTAACCCTACTTGACACTAGATACCAAAACAACAGCTATATTTACATACTGGGTATCTCCAGTACTGGTAGAAATCAGCTACTAGCACATATGTGCTCCCAGAATACGTTCAACGCTGAATCATGTGCTTGTCTACATCATAAAACTACTTGTCCTGCAACTGAACTGGCTATATTTGTATATATCGTACAGTTGTATTTTAAGAAAAAGCGATCTAGAGAGTTCAAATTCTTTTTCACTTCATTGGGCTTGTTGCTTTACTGTTTAGAAAGTGGTATGTATGTAGTTTGTTTAAGATGTAATTTGTGTTGTAAATTTTACATTTATCTTGAAACTGTCTGCAGCTTTCTGTACCAAAAAGTCAGATCTTTGAACTGGGTGAACAAATTTACCTGCTACTAGTTTCTTACAGACATAAAAACATGAGACAATCTATTCCAAAAATAGGGTGCAAAACATTGGAACTAATCGGTCTCACGAGTGCCCAATCTTATAGTGTTTCTTTATAAACTGGGAACTTCTTGAAATAGCTTGGGAACTGCTCTTACAATGAGGGCCCAATTAGAAACAGGACGTTGGGATTTTCTCTGACAACAGCCTGGCGTAAGTGCTCATTACCTTTATCCACATAGGTCTGGGAACTCCCACCGTTTTGTCAAAGGCCACAGAAAGTTTGTTGCAACTCTAAGAAACAGAAACTGAAGGGCAAACCTTCACATTTGACAAGCTTGAGAACTACACGTAAATCTAGCTTCCTAGTGTCCATACTGTATTGTCTTTGTTGCAATTTGAATAAAGTCAAAGTCAAAGTTAATATACAGATGCCAAATAAGATGTAATGGGAGATATAACCTCATAGAGAAGGTGAAAACTATATTTCTGAGCATACTCGGCACCACTAACATTCTCCCTGTTGTCCTACCCCATAACCAATAGAGAATTGGTCACCAAATTTAGGAATACTTCCATACAGCAAGTCTTTGGGAGGATCCTTGGTTTATAATCATACCTCCCCCACCTGGTGCTTCAAACATCCATGTCCACACTGCCTGCGTTCCAACTCATTAAAACATAATTAACACCAGGCCACATCTGTGCCGTGATTTCTTCTCAAGGTCATTGCTATACATTACAGTAAATACGACTGGGGATAGCTAATTGAAAAATTTGCAATAAAGGGTGCGAGATGCTTCCTACTTCTACTACTGAAAAGCCAGAAGCTTCAATGTGTACAGTTTTGGTATCAACATGTCAATTTAAAAACTGAAATTGCTCTGGTATCATTGGTCAGTCCTGTATGGCCCCTATGACCAATACGTTCGATCTGTAAACTGTCATGTGTCCCTGTCCTTGTATGCAGGACACACCCTATAACTCACCACCCCAGCACAGTGGGAGGGGTGGCCTCTGGTCAACCTGCTGACCTTGAGACAAGCTGTGTGACCTTGTCTCTCACCGCAGTCAGGAAATAGAAGAGGAGGATAATCCCTGATTACTTTATCATCTTTGTAGGTTCTACTGGATTAACTTTGACACAACTTTAGTCCAGTCTGTCCTAAAGTCTGCACGCCCCTTCTCCAAAAGATTTTGATAAGATATCAAGCTATACATACAGAATGAAATAATCACAGTCAAGAAGTAATAATAAAAGGTATGGGACTGATTTATGATGAGGATGGTGATGATGGTTTCATAATGAAATTAAGATAAGTTTTTATATCATTCATAAATCATACATAATACAATGAAATGGCCACAGGGGAAGAATGGCTTGTGTTGCTTTGTGAGATGGATAATTCCTAAAGGGAAGGGAGGAAGGTGTGGTAGCTGGAGAGTCGTGTAAGACTCTGTGGAGTGGTCAGGCATGTAGGAGTCAGGAGAGAGGCTGGAGAGCAGTGTAAGATGTGGTCAGGCATGTAGGAGTCAGGAGAGAGGCTGGAGAGCAGTGTAAGATGTGGTCAGGCATGTAGGAGTCAGGAGAGAGGCTGGAGAGCAGTGTAAGATGTGGTCAGGCATGTAGGAGTCAGGAGAGAGGCTGAAGAGCAGTGTAAGATGTGGTCAGGCATGTAGGAGTAAGGAGAGAGGCTGGAGAGCAGTGTAAGATGTGGTCAGGCATGTAGGAGTCAGGAGAGAGGTCATCTGTATGATCAGGGCAGGGCACAGGGTTCAGGGTCGGGGTCAACCTCTGTACCTCATGGTCACAAGGTCACACGAACTCCCACATGTCATGGACACCAGGCCATGAACGCCATAAATCACACCCTGGTTAGAAAAGTCTACAGGTACCAAGGCTTTCCCAGGCCCTTGGGAAAGATCAGACCTCTCAGCTTGGATATTTTACACCATCCCCATTCCCATTGACAGAGCAGTCCTGAACAAATTTTATTTTTGTCACTGAGTACAAATTTCTTTCATCGTTCAATTTACATACCATTTTTGGGGCGTGGTTTATTAAAATTTAGATATTTCTATATCTTTGACAGCTTATTCAAGACCTTGGTACCAAGAACAAGACTGGAACACATTAGTCACCTGTGGGCCTCTCAAGGCCTCCCTTTTACCCCCTCCCCTCACCACATATCAACTCCAGTAGTAAACAACTCCCGAACAGCAGGACCTTCACAACTAATAAGTGCAGTTCAATGTCACCTCCCAACACGTATTCAAATAATCTACTTCAAGTGATAGAAATTCATACTACCAGAGTGTAACTTTTAGACAGCCTTTTGTACAAGAAGCTATGCTGCATACACTTGTATATAAAAGACAGGCAAAAGTTGAACGTCCACTTCAAATACAGTGGTATGGTTTAGTTCATTTCAAACTGCATGTACATGTTACTCCATTTCTTTTTACTTCCCTTTACGACAATGCCTTCATTTTATAAGTTTACAGATAGCATCAACTTAATCAGTGGTACTCATATGTATCACATCATAGTCATCCTTGTATTGGCCTAGTATATAGCTGATATATAGTTTTAAGGAGTCTAGAATCTGACTTGCACCTATACTACATGTCCTGACCAGCAGATTTAAGAGACAAGGATTATTGGATAAGCTGGATAAGGCTAAGCTGCAGTAACCAATTCAAACATAAGGAAGCTGTTCTGTGCTGACCTTTACGACCATGTGTCCAGGTTTTCTTTAAGGAGTTCCATACGGAACTTCTTATACCCTGTGTGACACAGAAAGTCTACAAAACCCTAAACAGAGATACTGGTACATGTCCACTTCAAGAAACTAATCAACTTAAAGAGACTTTGGCTTCTCTTTGGCTATATTCAAAGTTGCCATTCTGCAACTTTTTGTTCAACATTCTAGATTATTTTCTTGGACTTGGAACTGTGACAAAGTTTAAACACTTAAGAGGAATAATGATTTATGTGATTAGATGAAATATCAGAATACTCTTCATCCCCAAATCTTTCCAAGAAGAAAAAAGGCTATTCCATCAATCATCCCAAAAGTCACCCTCTGAGGCTGCTAATATTTTACTAAAACTTGTTTTACACTGACAATTTACTATTTTTGCATATATCAACAATTTTATCACATTTTACATTGAGCTCCCTTGAAGATCAACAAAGCTAGCTGATAGGACTATGAAATAATTTCCAAGATGAAGATAGAAAGAAAAGAAAACTAATTACCCCCCTCCCAAAAATAAATATGTCATTTTTTTCATGACCATACAAGCTCTACTTAAAGAAAGCTATTTTGCAGGTGACCCTTTCACTCCTCTGTGGGCTTGACCAGTGACTGAAAGGCCAGTAAGTGAGAGGGAGTGGTCAACAACTATCAGGGATTAGCACAGAAGTGGTAAGTGGGACTAAACAAACAAATTGGTTCCCCCCTGGGGGAGAGAAACAAAACAGCTGTTTCCCTTTTGTCAATTGGAGAGAGGGGGAGTGACCGATATACAACATCAGGATTTTTTTCTTCACATTTTCAGAGCAGATTTTTGTCTGAAGTCCTGCTTTAATGTTATACTATATCAAGGCAAACTTGAGATAGGGTTCTTATGTCTGTATTAGTCATTGGCAGAATAGCTGTTGTGAAAGTAAGCTGAAAGTTTGGGCTGATACAAGCTTGTGAGACAGATCTAATCAAGTATGTGCAGAGGAAGCAGGTAACATAAGTGACATATCTTGATAATGTGATATTTGATACTAGCCAAAGGCTATCCCTGTTATCAAACTCAAAATGGGTCAGTTCTTTACTCTCTTTCAAGAAATCATATTCCATACTTTCATAACTTTGCGCCAAGGGAGTGAAATATTTTTTGGCTTGTTTATGAAGGTTAGACATCCAGGTAAGCAATATACAAATACAATTCAATCTCTACAACTGGATAAAAAACGGATAGACATTTCGAGTCACATCCATCACTCTTCTTCAGCATCACTAGAATGAACTAGCAGAACAATTCTATACAAGCACAGCAAACTAGAAAAACTGGTTTAACCACTAACTCGTTAGGATCATATGCAAAGTTACTCAAATGTAAATCATATTAGCATAGTTTCACTCGAAACGTCTATCCGTTTTTTTATCCAGTTGTAGGGATTGAATTGTATTTGTATATTTTGGGGCTTCTCTTGTTTGTCTGTCTGTTCTTCTGTCTGTGTTTCCACAAACATCCCGATATACAAAAGGTTGTGGTACAGTATTGTGTGTGAGTAGGTTGACAGTTTTCAGATGAAACTGCCCCAAGAGTTTAGTGAACAATTGTTGACCACAGGAGAAGTGCTTTTCCATACTGGGTTGTGTCAAATAAAATGTTGTGTATTTTAGAGCAGAGCCTTATTCTGCAACTTTTCGTTTCCTTGTTATCAGGAACTACACGCTCTTTAGGAGGTCACAGGATGGGAACTTTCGTAAGGAAGAAAGCCGGGAACTCCTTTTTCTTTTATTTTCATAGTTCATTTCCCACTGGGCACAGCCAGGAACTAAATTCTTACTGAGTCATCATCTTACAGCAGAAATAGGAAAAAACAGCTGCGATAATGGTTGAAACTAAAATTACAACATGTACAATACAGCAATACTTTACTTTTCCTTCTTGACCAAATTGTATGATTTGGGGGAGGGGGGTAGAGTGCCATAAGAAAGGAAAACATTTTGCTCTGTCGTTATCTGAATGAATGTTTTTTTGTTTCAATTTGATCGTAATAGTAACAACAACACTGTTAGTACATCATTCATTGCAACTTGTTTCTAATATCTGTATCAATACAACTAGAAACTTTGTCCCACAGAAAAGCAGTGATATGACAGCTAGATGAGTACCAGATGTACCCTGTCATGATTGATGTCCCACTTGCATGACCAGAATCATCTGTTCTCACCACTATCCCTGACAACAGTCTTGTTTATCCATTAGATACACCATGCTCATCCCCTGAGTCATCCTTCCTGATGAAATCTTACCTAGGATGAAGCTGAAACTATCCTAACGGTTCTGTTTCCTCAACACGACGCTTCCGGGAGGGGACCAAACGTTTCCAGCTGGTTCTGAAGGATTCTTTCATTGATTCGAGCTGACAAAAGCAGAACAAGAACTTCACTATTGTTATCTTATGTTTATTCATGTTTTTTTCCTGTTGCTTGAAGCTTTCACATCAATTGATACTTTATTAGAATTCCACTTGAATTTCCTTATGGTAATATCTATGGTCCTATCAAACAGCCTTTGTGGGTCCATCCGTAATCCAATTTTTTCCTCCAAATTGTCTAGACTATTTCCGCCACTATCATCACTCATTAAGACTGGGCTGAGGTTTTACTCGGAAGATCCGAAAGTATCAGTACAAATAAGACAGAGGATTAGTACATGTGATGTAAAACCCACTTATACGCAGGGGTGACCCAATGGCTACATACACAAGCCAGAGTGAAGCCATATTGCACTTCTCGCTAACGAAAAAGCATCTTCAGCTGATGTCGATCAGAAAGAAAACATATCACATTTGTGAATAAAAAAGAAATTTAAAAAAAATTTAAAAAAGAGACATATCACTTCTAAACATCAACACCAAAAAGTTTTTCCTACTTTCAAATTCCTCTTACACCTGCAAAACTTTTGCTCCTTGCTTTTTAGCTTTCAGCTAGTCCTAACATTCTTTGCCTAGACAAACAAAGTCCATTTCATCTTTCAAACCTTAACTTAATTTTATTGAAAGGAATCTGTGCTGATGAAAAACACAAACAGGACACTAGATTCTAAGAAATAGTAGTAACGTCCTAACCCGTGACTCATCCCTCCATGCAACAACTCACTCTGTCACAAACAGTTCCATTAATCTAAATGTCATGACCCCTTCTCTCTAAACCCCAGCTCCCAGCCAAACATGTTGACAACTTTCTGCCTCCTGTAGAAAAACATCCCTGTAAAAAACACCCTGCTCTCTTCTGATTGGTTCAATTAGAGATACTCAAATTTGGTAGGATACTTCAAAACTTTTACAGAAAGTAACAAACATGACCAAGTAACCACATCCAAAGTTGAAAAACATCGAAACTGGTTTCAAGTTTAAAAACAGAATTGTCAGGAATTCCATCATAAGAGATTGTCTTCTCTGTTTATCCCTGTCTCATATTGCTTCTGGAGCTATCAAATTGTTTGTTACATACCTTACCCATAAAAGCAATTAGAACAAAACACAGTAATCTTCTATTGACCAATCAGAGAGGTGTGCATACATTATTCAATAGAGGGCATGTCAGAGGATGTTTATACAGTGCAGGTTGTTTTGAAGTTAAAACCAACCTTTTGCCCCCGGCCTTTGTTCAAGGTTAGTTTCCTGCCTGCTCTACTGACCTTTTCTTGTCAACAGATTATGAAAAAGCCTCTGCTCCTGGGCACCATCAAGTCACTTACCTGTTTCAAAGGCCAGTTCATATGAACTTAAGTAACCCTCATGAACTTAACGCACTCTGTACCACTTTTCTATACTTAGTGGTTAGGAAAAGAGAATACCATCAAGATCAAGTTGATTCCATTGAAAGGTAGGTGCTGTGATCACCCCATACAATGCCAAAGGCATACTATATCATGATACAGAAAAAAGCTTGTTTAGATGTGCACATGGACAAAATGCTGACAAGAAATAAATTCTATCATCAAACAACATGCAATCTAATAATAATCTGACTGGTTCATTCTTAGTTTGCAATGACTGCTAAAAGAAATCTTTAAGAACAATTGGTTCATATGAATTTAAGTTTACAAACTGAAGAATTAACCATGGTCATTGACAACCCCCCATCCCAAATTTGGAACCGACTGGGCGTAGCAGCCAGAAATGTTTGCAAGTTTGGGCATGGCTTCCAAGTAGGTCAGTCGACTTGTGGAGTGGCAATGTAAGAACATCTTTCCTGACACAACATGCACAGATGACTCATTCTTATCCTGCCTGTTTCCTCTCTGCCAGAAACAAACAGAGTGATGCTGATAGTCACTCCACAGAGGAAAACAGGGTCAGGAAACGCACACTCAGTGGTCTTCAGGAACTTGACTCTCCCTCTGCCCACAGTGTACTTTAGTTAAACTGTTCTCAATATGTGAGGAACTTTTATTCTGAAGATCTAACCTTGCTTTTTTAAAACAATTTCTTTGTGATACTATACCTTTGTATACCTCTACATCCAGAATCTATAAAAATACGTCATAACAAGGGTTGATAAAAACATAGGCACGATAGCTATGCCAAACGATTACTTGATGCAGTCACTAGGTTATTAATTTACTGAGACAAATTAAATGTATCTGTCTCAGACAGGAATGATTGGTGAACGTGCTTTGCATCCAGATTTGCAAATATTTGCTTGCATGTTGAGCTGTTGAACTTGGGATGTAAATATGTACAATAGTCAAGTTCAAGACTATGTAAATCATTACGTGATAAAATGCTGGATTAAAAAAGTAGTACAAAAAATTGTGCCCTTAGATTTCATAATAATACATGAAATACATTGATGCTTTTAAAGTTGTAGCTTGCAAAATGTCACCCAATATTGCTAAAAAATAGATTTATGTTCTCCACTGAGGAAGATGATGATTGAAAATAGTGATCTTTCTATACAAAGAGCAGTCATGCATGAAGGTTGCACACGTGTTTTCTAACAAGAATTGCTAATATTGACTTCAAATATAACTTTGAGCTTTGGATCCAAAGTAGCAAATTCAAACGTTACGGCCAAGTTCAAGAGTACCTAACCCAGATTGTATGACATTATATTATGATTAAAAAAAAGTGACTTTTCTATACAAAGGACAGTTATGCACGTGTCTTCTAATAAGAATTGCTAATATTGACTTCAAATATAACTTTGAGCTTTGGATCCAAAGTAGCAAGTTCAAACAACGGCCAAGTTCAAGAGTACCTAACCCAGATTGTGTGACAGAATACTGCATTCAAAATCCCTTCTGTGCCTGAAATACCAGTACCACGGTAATGACCTTGGACATTCTTCCTCAGGGTCATCTCTGCAGTGCCTGTGATGTCCACTCTCTATGGGGTTGCCCTACATAGTGGACAGTCTCTATACAAACATGTTTACTCACTATCTTGTCAAGTTTCTCTTTAGTTTATCAACTACAATCAAGAAAAAAAGATATTCTGTATCTGTATCTGTATCTATATAGCCGGTATAACCGCCGTTCGGCGTAACACACCAGCTTCGCAGGCACGCGGCGCGGCAGCAGCTGGTTATATTACACCGAACGACTCATTACACCTACACATATTCAAAGAAGCAAGAAAAAAAGACAACCAAAGAAAACTCCAAATGCATTTTGATTGAACATTCAAATTTTATGGGTTCACTTGAAAAGTTAAATTGGCCATAGCTAATGTCAAAAGTAAGACAGTTTAAAATATAGTTGAGCTTGAAGTGCAGGCCTGGTAGTGTACTTTCACCCGTTCAATTGACTCCCCTTGACTACCACAAGCAGTGATAAATGTTTAACCAACACTGAAGATGCCATCTGTTGTTTCTGGCTCTGTTGTGTTGGAAGACTGAGATCACCCAGACTGGAGAAGAAAATCATTTCTCTCCATCAGATGAACTGTTTATGCTTTATACTTTGTTCCATTTCCAGTGTACGTCTTCTACTTCCATGTACACATTTAAATTTTTAAAAATAATAAAAGTATGAGGATGGTGTTAGTTTTCATATGGTTCCCCTTTCAAAATCAGTCTTGTTAGTATTTCAAGATCATTCAATTGTGTGCAATTGTATGTTTTCCAATCTTTGTAAACTCAGCAACCAGAAAACAGCCTTACTACCATATCAGGTACTGTGGAATCAACAGACTCATTCTGCATTCTGGACAAGTGCCAAGTGGGAGAAAGGTGACTAAGTGACTATAGGTGGCAGGTCACCTTTATGCTTTAGCCACTCCCTCTAAGCTTGACGCTATTCAGGAAAGGGGCTGGCTCTAAGTTTTCAACTGCCTTGAACCGTCATGGTGTTTCTGTCAACCTCAAATCTCAAGTTCATTGTGGCACAGAGTTATAGGGTATATAGAATGGCTTAGGGTTTAGGGTCAGAGTGATATAAATGAGAGATAATGAAATAAACTAAATTTTCATTAACACTTATTGTGTTTTGTAAATCTTTAAACTTTTCTGGTGGTCTAATTTTTGTTATAACCATTCCATTCACAACACGGTAGGTATGCGTTTCCAATGTACCAACCTTGCTACAGAATCAGTTCAATTAAACTGAAAACAGCATTAAAATCTCTCTTTTCCCACACATATTTGACATCTTTGCTTTACCTAATCTAAACGGTTGAGTCAGATTCAGTTTGACTCTGAATCAAACTTTACCTCTGGCCAACCATGACTTTCACAGTTGTTCAGCAGGGCTCCGCCCTCCATGAGGTCAAAGTTCATACTAACCATGAACATGAACAGGAAGCCCCTACTGGGCATGCCTGGGGTTGATGACCTGCAGGGTGTGTGTGGATAAATGGAAGCACCACATGCTCCGCTATGTTGTCCACTTAACTCAAAGGCTGTTGACATGAAAGGGAAAATTCTACGTGTACCTTCTTTTCGTTTCATTCCTTCACGCACAGCGCTAATAATGCTAAATTATGTGTGAATCTACTTCTTTAGACCTGAACCAGGCAGGGTAGCCAGCTCACGTGACAAACTCATGAGTGCCCAATGTTCATGTTGAAAGATTTCTCATATCATCATACCATATTAGAGACTAATCAGTCCAACCGTGTTACAAACAGACTTTCCAAACACTATCCCTTTCTTCACTATAAAGCCTCACAATACTTGCCATTATCAAGAATACCTCCATAACATCTGAAATGTACAGTATAAACATCACGAAGTGGTTTATACCCAATGCAATAGGGCTGCTTATTTTTGAGTGTTTAAACTTCATTATATCCATTTGTATCTTATATTCAGTCAGTTCAGTTCAGTTTAGTTCATCCTCAGAGAGGTGGCATCAGCATGTCCACCTGTTCCTGTCCAGCATTATTGAATTCAGTCAAACTTTTTAAAAAATGATAACTAAAATGTAGAAATGTGTACGGGCTTAACGGTAACCAGGCAAAGATCTGTTTATGCCTACAAAGCTTGTTTTATCCTTGACCCAAAAATATTTTCAGTGTCCCACAAAAATGCCCAATGACTGTGACAAACAAACCTACTTTGCTCCGACTATTGTATACAAAGGTAGGATTATGGGTGTGGAGTTTTGGAGGTGTTACCAAAACGTACCTTGCATACATTGCACTCACTGACTTTCATTGTTCATTTAACTACACATAATGAGTGTACATGGCTAACAGGTAGAACAATACACAGTGGGCTGTCCCCAGTCCCTCCTCCTGAGGGTATATCATCTGAACCAGCCCTTGCTTCTGGCTGCGGAGGATTATAGGAGATGAGTTCAGCTTGAGGCTAATATCAACAATAGTCCGTCTGGCTGGTACACATGAGCAGTGTTGATGTCTGGGCAAGATTGGCTTTGACTTGGGAATGGCGGCGCGTTCCTTCTGTAGTCCTCGCAACCTTTCCATCGCATTCTTTCCATAATCACTGGATCATTCCGATATGAGTTAGACTTAAATGACCAATGTGTCTATAGAAATACTCCTTAAAAGAATGTCTATCATATTTTTCATCCAATATTTTCCTGAAGGGGTTCAAACTGTAGGAATAAATGACAAGCTGTTTTCAACCACCACATTTAAGACCTCAAAGTTCCCAAGTATTGTAATACTCTAGAGTGTCACTCTGGCTCTTGTGACTGGAGGCTGGCATGAATGACATAGAAGTCCCCCTGCCACCCTCCCCCATGAATTTTACCAGTACATTATAGAGAAGCCCCCTCAGTGAGAGTTCTGTCGACCTCCAAGTTCCCATGGATTACATCAGTCTCCAGCGTCTGGCGCTTGTGACTTGGGGCTGGAATGTCGCCTCCTTATCTCTGACAAGTTCCTTATGGAT
Organism: Branchiostoma floridae x Branchiostoma belcheri; assembly: GCA_019207045.1. Taxonomy (NCBI): domain Eukaryota; kingdom Metazoa; phylum Chordata; class Leptocardii; order Amphioxiformes; family Branchiostomatidae; genus Branchiostoma; species Branchiostoma floridae x Branchiostoma belcheri. The sequence continues at coordinate 10,038,557 of CM033037.1, read as the reverse complement.
AATGTGACCACATATATCGCCCTTGACCTATTTGCTGAAATTACCAGCTGGCAGCAAGCTTCATAGTGTTGAGATGTTCGAAATAAGACAGCGTTAAGTTAGGTCACGACCAAATTTGCATGTTTCACATAGTATCTTGAAAGATTTGTTTGTTTGTTTGCTTTGAATACCCGGTAAACCAAATTATGGCGTAGGACCCCTACTTTTTTCAACAAGTGCGGTGGGTACTTTAACATACTTGAGGTGTGGCTCTTCTCAAACATGGGACCTCCGAGGGATGGCCCTAACTGAAAGTAGGTACTGACGTTCACCTGAGTTAAGTGTGGAAAGTTGTGTACAGTGCCTTTCCCAAGGGCACAACATCAGAGGCACATCAACGGATTCAAACCCAGAACCTCTGGGTTATGAATCAAACACCCTGCTGATTGCGCCACCTTACCCCATTTGACTTTAAGTAAAAGGATAGGACTCTCATTTATGGCATATAAAATCTTGACTGTTTTTGAGACTTTATTAAACTTTTGGGATCTTTGGCCGGTATTGTTTTAAGGTGTATGTGCTTTGTTGCACGTTCACTGTGCAAAGTCAATGAACGGCCAGTACATATCGTGCCAGCGTCGGGGTTGGATGGGACAGAGGGCATTGTATAGATATTTGGGATACAGATGACATCATCACAACAGGTTACCAACCTTAGCCAGTCACAATCAATACAAGATCTCATTTTTCAACCAACAAAACTGTCTCCATCCAAATGAAGTGAGAGAGATGATTCCTGAATACAGCCGTGTGCTTTCATTCAACTTGGTTAGAAGTTTTACTGCAGGGGAGGCATCCATGAATAATGTAAACCTATTTCCGCCAACATCACGTGACGCTATAAAAGTTTTACTCTCATCTTTATAATTCCCTTTTATAAGATGAGACCATAAATAACTGTCCTTTACAAGATTAGTATTTTCTGTAGTCAGCATTGATACCACACCCAACCCCTTATGCAATGTGGCCCTACTTAATTACTATCAATGGCATGATAACTGACCTATATCCCACAGTGGAATGAACTATCAGGCATATCCTCCCAACACTGAGTAAAACTAGAAGTGCCACAAACCACACTGGACCTCTGCCCAAGAGAAAAAGTTGGCAGAAACCTCTCTCAGGGAAGCCCCTCATAACGCAGTGTCTCAGGCAACAGTAAATAAATTCTTTGTCTAAAACCGCAGAGGACGTACAACAATACATTCCTTGGCACCCTGCCTGGAACAATACCTACACACCTGAGCCCACAGGTGACAAAGGAATGCAGCTTAACATTGTAGACATTTCTTCTGCAGTGAAAAATGCAGAGCTTCAGCAGCAATTTTTAAAATCTTTTTACTACAGGTTATGTAAATGATCAATACTAGCAAACACTCACATATAACATCTTAAAAGTACCCCTACTCTCTGCACATCTCATATTTATGACTGGATGTTTTTGGCACCCCAATCCATTCATACATGGTGTCAGACTTGGACATAGGCCTAGAAATACACAAGTGGGACTTGGAATAGCCCTGGAACATTCTGGCACCGAAAAGGCGGGAAATCCCCCTAAATTCTGGCACTTATAGGTGGTAATCTGGAGGTAACATAAACAGTTCATAACATAGTCCAAAATTCATAGAAAAAATTTTGTGCTATCTCTTTTTTAGCAAAATAGCCCTTGAAGGAAGTGGAGGTGAGCAAAAATATTGTTATATTTTTTGTCTTATAAACTAAACTATGTTGTACAAAAGACATCTTTTTATCTTAAATCATGATCAATTAAGTACAATGTAAGTGAATGAGTGAGTGAATGAGGGACTAAGTGAATGAGAGAATGAAAAAGTGATGAGTAAGAGTGATTAGGAGTGAGTGAGTGAGTGAGTGAGTGAGTGAGTGAGTGAGTGTGCCAGCAAGTGGCTTCAAATTAAACTAAGGAAATGATATAAATCTAGACAGTTCTCTGTGAAGTCTAACACTAAAAGACATATCCTGTTTTGATAAATTGTCTGTGTTATTTCAGTAACAGTGGGTTCCTGTTTCTTTACAACACAAACTGTCCGTCAAAACATCCCCACGGTTTATGTTCTTTCCACTCTATAAATTTCAGTATAAAAACTTGACTGAGCGAACTTACTTTGAAGAGAAGCCACAAGAACCTAAGTCTAACATTTGTCTCACATTTACCTGAGTCTCTCATAGAGTATGAGTTTGCCTGCATCCACATCTACTTCCTAGATGTTATCATCTAATTGGTCAAAACTTTGCTGAGGAACATACTGTAAATGCATTTAAGTTCGCGGGGATTTAATTTCACGGTAGCGGGAAAATGGACTTTTCGCGGTGGTTTTAATTTCGCGGTAGCACCATTCACTGTAGTCTCTTACTGTTATGGAAAAATGTTTGCGGTGGTTTTAAATTCGCGTAAGCGGCCGCCGCGAAATCCACGAACATTAATCCACCGCGAACATTTCTGCATTTACAGTATTCAAATTGCATGCTTATCTGCCCCATGTCTTTTTTTCTCTTTACCACAGGATTTGAATTGTACAAAATTCACAATTTATCATAGATAGGATTGTTCAGGTTTCTCCTTGAAATTGAATGAAAGGTCTTCCAAATTTTTCAAAGGCTTTCCATCGGAATATCGTGGATTGTGGAAAGTTCAGTGGTTTTTGGTAACATGCTGTGGAACCAGTTGGGACCAGATGGGAGGTTTCCTTCAGCAGGTAGGTACAAGTTTCAGTCATGATAAATCCTCACTTTGCTTGATTGGAATCGATACCTAATCCAGTCTACCATCAACTTGACTTTCAGCAGCTGTTCCACCCACTGTTCTTCCTCCCCTGGATGTACCAACAATCCAAACATGTCATGATATACTGTAAATGCATTTAAGTTCACTGTGGTTTTAATTTCGAGGTAGCACCATGCACTGTAGTCTCTTACTGCCATGGAAAAATGTTCGCGGTGGTTTTAATTTCGTGGTGAAGCAGCCACCGCAAAAACCGCGAACATTAAACCACCGCGAAAGTTTCTGCATGTACAGTAACCAACTTTTCACTGTCTTTTCAAATTTTCATGGTAAGGCCAGCACGTCAAAATATGTAATATAGTTGAAACTTAACAACTGAAGATATCTATTCCATTGTAAGGAGCAATCAACACAGTCCTTTACTTAGCTAGCAAAATATGGGAATTTCATTCAGCTATTGTCTAAAATTCTCTTGGGGACTTAAGGGAAGATTTAGCTAGCTAACGAACGTGCAACTTTCTGTCTGTGTTATAACTGGTGCTGTTTTGAGTTCCATAAAGGCATTAATGCAACAGATTATCCAACTAGCACTGTTGAGTAAGCCATGAGAGACCAAATTAACCTCAGCCGACCCTACCTTCGTCATAACAAAGGTATGAATTAATGGGACTGCCAAAATAACTGCTTTGTCTCTCACAACTTTCACCCTGCCCTGTTGACTCCTGCTGCAATCAATTCAAGTCTGGTACATCCAGTGAAAACACAGCAGAGAAGGGTTACAACTTGTCATAATGAATGTGAGAAATGATTGTAAATCTTTAGCAATCTTTTAGCCATAATCAATTAGGAAAATCCCATGCTCTATAAATTATGTGTCCTCCTGCTGAGGCCTCCTCCTGACACCTTTTGGGGTCTGAATTGAATTGGGTTTTATCATCCACCCTACCAGTGGGACTCCCGGGCATAATTTATTTATGTTGCTGAGGGAACAATCAATAAATCTACCCAGTCCTATCAACCTTGACCTTGAATGCCATTCCTGTCACTCTACTCACCCCCCATTGGAACTGTCAGCTTCTCATCATTATAACTTCTCTGGGATGGACCATTTTTTATAATCAGTGGTGAAATAGACGTCTGATTAGGAAACTTTCAGTAAGTAGGAAGATACTGTAAATGCATTTATTTTGCAGGGATCTGCAGAAGGAAGGGAAAGGACTTTTGCAGGAGAAGATAGTAATGTAGTGGTTAAAATTCATACAATATAGTAATTTAGTGGTTTCATACAATATTTGTGGTTTCATAATTTCATGGTGGGGAAGTCACTGCCAAAACAAAACCACCAAGAACATTTCAAGATATACAATAGTCATGACAAATCACTGGAAGGTTATCAAATTAAAAGGTAAGAAAAAGATCGATTCAAGACATATACAGGGCTGCCTACTTCTGAGCTTGCTATATATGAAATAGCCCCCAGGCCACAGACACACAGACACATTAATTCTTCATCATGCAAAAATGTAAAGCAGAAAGCTGCTGGCACGACTCATTAAAATGCACACATTTCAGGCATATTTCATACTGACCATCCCATTTACTAAGCAAATACAAAAGAAACTTTTAGTATGCTCATAATTTTGACTAATTGAGACAACTGCATACAAGGCAACTGCCACCAATGCAACTGTCTATTACTAGAAGTATTAGACCAGTAAAAGATTATGACTAGCATAACTTCACCTCTGGACAGAATGATGAAGCCAAGAAAATTGAATGTTTTGACATTTCTACTGTAATATCTTGTGAAGACTGAGAACTCTCCAATGTTGGCATATGAGTTGTTCATGGATGATCAGCCAAGACCACAACCATCATCAACCACCTGTTCACATGTGACTTAAACTGTTACACCTCCTTTTCAACCAGAGGCTGTGATCAAAGAGCGACCACCATATATTTGACAGGTTGCTCAACAAATTTTATAGGCAAACAAAAATTCCTTCACATTTTGTGTATTTTGTTGTCTTTCGAACCATACTTTTGCACAAAATGTTCCAATGTATATAAATCACCATCTAGTGGAAATTAGGCCTTTCTAAGTTTCTTAGTGATGGTAACTTTGCCTCAAACTTTCAAATACACCAGAGATGCCCCTGCGGGTGAAGCCTTTGAGCTCGCAAGTCAAAAAAACAATAATAATTGGCCATTATTATATGCAATCCTAATTGGTACTTTTGAAATGCTATCATAATTGGTAGTTCAGAAATGTGTATGTCTAAAACTTTTGTTGGTGTGACTTGTGGATCAGCGGGCAATCTCGATCAAAGCCACGAGCATGGAATTAGCGGAATCCTGCTTCGCGGCAGACGGATCAATAACCGACTTTCCACCTGGCTCTCTCTCACCATTAAATCAGCAAATTGTACAATCAAAGCTCGCAGTCTAGACATGCTAACTTTGCTACTAGTTTTCTCGCTCTTCCAACAATATTCCCCACCCCGCCCCTGTTCTTTATGAGCTGTATCTAATCCATATTCCATTTGTCATATCAGCAGTGGGAGCAGTGATGTAGCTGATGTTAGGTGAAGCATGCAGCCGGTGAATGGAAGAGCCCATCTGTATTCCACATACATACCAGACAGACAGAGCAGGTCTATCTGTATTCCAGGCTGCGCTCCCACTCCACGTCTCAGACTGCCACGTCTGCTCCGCTACCTGCTTGTTCAGAAAAAATCTTTACCTACGCATCTGTTGGAGAGATTGGGTACCTATTAGGGAGCTCAACTTCTCTGTCTGCATTACGCCACTGCATTAGATTAGAAGCACAGTCTGACCTGCTTAGCACTTGAGAACGTGAGCATAAGTACGAACGTCAGCTTTCAACTTGAGAGAAACTTCTTCAGAGTGAACTTTGAAACTTTTGTGTAACCATACAAAAGTTGAGCAGAAAGTTATGACGGTAGTACAAGCACTACTTTTCCCCTGTGGCATACATCAGTGAAGTCTCTCTACTTTGTGAAAGTTTGTAGAAAAACTTTAAATGTATTGTCACTTGTTTCCTTGATTCACCAGTGATGAACATTACAATCATGGCAAATTAGGACTAAGATTAAGAATGACATTTGTCTGTCTGTCCACCACTCATTTTGTCTGCAAGTCATATTTCTCAAGATTCAGGTGAGATCCTGACAAACACATGTTGATTTGGTGTCCTTGGATAACCTACAGTTAAAAATGCCATCACTGACAGTTTGGGCTGTACCATATGAGCCTTCCTTGGGGTATAGTCAGGAGAACATGTCCCTTTTTATTTCATTTAAAGCTACATCGTTTTATCACATCCTGATCGGTTCAAACATTCCTAAGGTTACGTTAGCTTAAGGCAAAACTTAAAATTGAATGGTAGCCAATATCTTAATTTTTTTCCATTCCATACTGCCGCTTATGCCATTACTAGAAATGGTACACAACTTCAAACAACTTCGGTCCCACCAGACACACACATACACAAAGAATTTTTCTCCCTAGTAATATTCCCTCATTGACAAGCATCTGGTTTTCTGCACTACACCACCTCATCATACATCTGTTACAGGGCTTTGGTGTCCTCGGGACGACTATTAAATATCTGAAGAGTACGGACAAATTGAACGATCTGTGACCTCCCCGCCATCGCTATTGTTCCCAGGTATTTTCCACGACATTTGTCTTCCATCGTCCAACCCCTGGTGACGCAAGAGTCCAATCAAACAACAGCGAGGCATAAGCCCCTGAGCCTCTCCAGAAGTCATTAACAGCAGACTTTCATTAAGTGTGCGGGCTGACATCTAACCCACTAGCCTACAGAGTCTGCGATAAACAAAACCGTAATAGGCAAAGTGGACGAGCTACGTGACGAGACATTCGTCTGCGACAATTGTCCCGCGCACGCAGATCCATGCGACACCTTGGTGACCTATCAGTGGGACAGAAGTTTGGAAGAAATTGTGACTGGGTGTTGCATAACAGAAGTACTGAACTTGAAGGCATTGCCTATTAACTTTCAAGAAACACATGTAGCTGTTGGTCTTCACCTCCCTCATATGTACTGAACAGCCAATTAACACAAAGTACACAACCTCCTTTGGTCGTTCAAGTACAGCAAAGATGCAGTTGACTAGCAACTTTGTGCCTTGACACTGCTTAGCTATACACTTAAAGTGAAGAAAGTCCATGTGGTGACCGAGAGATAAATCAAACAGTTTTCCAGCTTTTCTTCGCTTTATTTCCTGTGAATACATCTGAAACTCTCCTAACATTGTTAAAGCAAAGGAATAAACAAATCTTGCTTAATACTAGATTATAAACCCCTGATAATTTAAAAGCATCCATAAATTTTCAGAGATTAAACTGATCCATTTGGTCCATAACATGATTTAAATCTATGCATTTATATTTCCACAACAGCTGATGTACCAAAATACAAAAAAAATATATTCTGGCCTGCATGATTTTCCTAGATAAACGTTAAGAAAGATTGAATGTAAGGTTTACACCTCTTGAAAATGATTGCCAGTTAAGCTGACAGTGAGTAAATTAACTGCGTTAAGAATCCATTCTGTTCAGCTGCAGTCAGACGTTTTTATTGCTTTCACCTGGGGCGACCTGAGATCTTCATACATTCCAGATTCTTCCAGCTGAGCTGGCCTTCCATTCATCTATCAGGGCAGCGCAGCCGCGGTGCGCACCTCCAGTAATCATCCCGTGCACTTGATCACAATTACATCTCCCAGGCTCCCAATAGATGTCTGGCCGCTATGCTAAACAGCCAGGAATGCTGGGATTATTATGGATGACATGACAATGCTGTCTGCATGAGAACGAGGCAGTGGCCTTCATTCCATCACCAAACCGGGCAAGACTGGACCATCGCAGGGCAGAATCTTAAACTTCAAAGTCAGATCTCAATGGGAGATCCTTTTGTAACCTCAAACTGACCACATATTTTCTGCTGTTGCTGTAGAAAATGTAAGAAAGCCCACTATAAAAACTAGTGATAGAAACTGTTCAAGTTCAAAACCACAGCCAGCTTATTTTAGGACTGCAGTAGAATCTATTTTTTGCCCACATAAATCATTAATTATTAAGTCATTTATCAAGAGGTGTCTATAGGGTGGTGCCTCTGGCGCTATGCCCATCTGAATAGATGGAGATAAAATCCAGCAGCTGAAAATTGATTTCAACAGCTCTGATTAAATCAGTATCCCCAGGGAATATGGGTCCAACTGAGCTATCAAGTCTTCAAAGAATACTTCATATTTTTCTAATTTTGTTGAGATCAGTATCTTTTGAAAACAATATTATCATTTCTGTATTGGAGATATTTTAGCATTTGCCATTCCTTCAATTCCGTATGAAAACTATTTTCCAAAAGGCAAGTATATGTATTAAGCCAGTTCTGATTTTAAAATTTTGGCTACAAATCATGAAATAATTTTGCTTCCATCTCTCCAGAATATTTCCATAATACCCTTTTCTGCCCTCAGCTGGGAAATATTTGACCTTAGGCCTACTAAAATATACAGATGTGTATTCCAATGTGTATTCCATACAGATTTCTGAACCATGACTTATAATTCACACCTCTGATGGTCTCTCACAGCAAGAAGTTTCAAACAACCTCACGTCTTATAGCCATATACCTATAATATATGTACGACATGAGATAGCATATACTAGGCTTGTTATATAGGATCAAGGGGGTTAACACTTTAACCTATTTGATGGAAGGCAGACATTCATGTACATGTATAAGGTGAAGGATTCTGCCTCTCAATTTTTGTGGGTGAGACTAATAAAATCTATGGGGCAATGAAAAAATAGGACAAGAACGAACAATCATGTGTAAGAAACTTGGCAGACATAAATGAGGAAAAATATGGGAAATGTGTTGAGTGCATACTAAAAAAGAAATGCATGAATATTTCCATGCCCTTGATAGCACTGTCTGTTTAGTATTCCCTACACACGACTTTGAAGTTCAAGGGCGGCAGACTACATATAGACACGAACCGTAGTTTATGACATCATTACGCACTGGGACTTCTCGCTGTTCCACCTGGCCACATTCCAAAGCAGGTAGACAAAACCTTCTTCAAGATTCCAACCAACTAAGACAGAAGGGCACACAAACAGCTGAACTTTGTTAATATGTCTTAAAATTTTAAGTTGGTCGTCATTTGGAACAACTGTGCCACACTTGCTTTGACTTTCTCCAGAAAAAACAGCCAGATCCCCACAGGTTCCCTCAATCCTTGACCTTCTTAAGTTTCTTGAAGTTTAATATGAAGGTCATTTTCTTTTCTTAATCAAGCTTTGGAAGGTTCCAGCCAGTAACAGGGGACTAGGATAAAATTAGTGTTGGTGTTTCAAATCCCTGATGTTTATATCTCTGAATGGATGAGACAGGAATCTTCTCTACTGTAGTGCTTGGACCACAACCATCTTCTCTGTCATCATTAGAAACATTTACCAGTACTCAAAGGGTGCATAGTAACCATATTTTGTGAGCACAATTCCTGACAAAACCTGACATTCTTTCTAAACATAAGCTTCTCTTTTTTTTCACTGTTTGACATATGAATCAAACAGGAATGTTTCTTAACGTCTCTGAATGGTGTGTCATGTCTTAGTTTCTTCTGACAGTTTGTGAGCACGCCTGCCACACCCCCAGGCCCGTTAGCGACACACCCACCACTCCCTCCCAGCTAAAACAACCCTAAATGTCAGGGATGACTCACTCTCCAAATGTACTACATGTGGTGCAAAAACACTTTTCTCAGAAGGGACCGGGAAGGAAGGGTACCATCAGTCAATGTTAGCAAATCACCCATTTCCTCCCAACCCTGCTTCTAATCAGTGGATCCCTTAGGGGTTAGGTGTACACAATACTGGACTTTCACTCCTCTTTTTACATCCTGCACACGCCCTCAGGTTCAAGGGCATCAGGTCCTGAGGGGTCACTAACTATCAGATTCCTCTCTGCTGATAAAACATAGGCACACTCCTACTGGGACAAAAGTTTGGGATGAATTCTTTCAACCTGAAGGAATTATTTCCTAATTAGGCTTATCTAAATTGGCAAAATAAAGTGTGGTACCTATTCTTCCTGTTTTTTCCTGCTCTTATTTCTGCAGCCCCAGATGTGACAAAAAACAAGTGAAAGGAAAATGAACAGTGCTAATACCTTTGCTTTCACACCTAATTACTCATTATTGACTACCTTTGTTGTGCAAATTTTTGGAGAAAATAATGAGGTACTACAGGTAGAGAAGTCATTGTGGAGGGTCACTGGAAACAACTAAAATTAGAGTTTTTTACTATCCACTACACTTCTTTCTCTATACTTCTTATCTCGACTGTATCTTCCACTGCTATAAAATTAATCTGTTCCACACTGTTCCACCATGGCACAGTGAACTGTATGACTCAGACATTGGTCTTAATAAACTTCACATTCACCAAATGAAAAGCAGCTTTACAAAACCTCTCAGGACGCCAGAACATCTATCAATGACTACTCTTTTTTCACTGCCAAGTCTGACATCTGGTTACCCCATTCCATAGAGTGTATTACTGTCAAAGGTCCATCAGGGTATGGGGTACCTGGACAATAGGCAATGGGGTTATCGGAGGTCGTGGTGGTTTGAAAACTGACATGTTTGTAAACATCCAAATTGGCAGGAAACCAAGGAAGGGGGCTTGGCACAGACAAACTGATTTTGTGCCAAAGTAACAAAAGGTTATCAAACACTAAGAGACAACAAATCCGCTAAAGCTTGCATTTACTTGAAAACTTCACGATGTATGTCCAAAAGCAAACATGTGCCAAACACTGCAACTAAAGGCTATCTAATCTGGCATTCATAACTGTGGTCACAAATGACATGTAGTCTATGAGTGATATCCTGTCCTGCAGGAAAAGTAAAAGTTCCAGAAACTTACAATAAGTTTTCCCCACAAGTTTCTACATCTTCTATTCATCTTGTTAAAATGTTCTCACCACAGCATATGTCCCAGCTCTATGGAGTAGCATCTAATCTTCCAGTTGAGTAGATATTTTATCAGCAGTACAAAAGGGCTATAGGGGATGATGCCTCAGCATCAAGACAGAATAATGGATCCATTCTTTTCTTTTATCATAGTTTGCCCAAAAAACAGATTGAGAGATTTACCTGATAAGTAATTCGATTTGTCTGGACTAATGACCACCTGTCAAGATCCATGCTTGTCCCTGTCACTGAGGGGAGAAGGACCCGAGGTGGGATCACTTCCCCAGACTTGGGTTAGAAGGTAAGAAGGTTACTCAAGTTTTTTGTGACAGAAACGTCACTCTGAAGAAAACTTCCATTCCTTGGCAAGGCAGCGACCAGAAGGGTAGGGTTACACTTCTGTGTGGTGAAACTTGCCAAAAGTTCTTTTCTCTGTTAAAACTCTGGCAGAGAACGCAGTCTGTTTCTCCATAGGGTTAAAACCAAGGTGGTTAAGGGTACATAATTTCTGGAACTTTATATGCCAAAGGGAGGAGATAGTCTGGCAATTTAATATGTTGCAGGCACTCGCTTTAAAACCTAGACATCAAGCTGTCAGAAATAGGAACACTTTTTTCACTAAGAGACTGTCTGGAAATTTGTGATGGAACAACAAGAAAAGTAGTTCCTTAAAAAAATTGCATTAGCGAGGCAGTCATTTAAAGCAATGTACTTTTGACTCTATCTTAGCCATAAGGTACAAATCAAGTATATCTTGAGCAAATCCACTTTGTCAGACACTTGACATAAAAGGCTTTGTGGAGAGGTATTTTTACAAAGTCTGTATTCGTCCTAATTCAGGCTGTCTGCTGTGTCTGGCTCGGGCAGCCCCCTGCTGTAACCCACCACCACCTGAATACTGATCAACACCTGCGGGATTCTTCCTCCAACTTCCAGTCTGGAAGACTGGTCTTCTTACTTCAGCGTCTTGACCTTCCTTATATAACTGTCTTGCACGAAGTCTGCGTTCACCAAGGGATTCGCCTGGCACTTCTAATAAGACTATGCATCAAGTTTCTGAACATGAAATTGAAAAAAAAAATCCAATGGTTGTGTTAAGGGACAAGCTGTGCTGTCTACAAGTAGACATCACAAGACTGATTTCCAGACAAATCTCTCAATCAATAAATATGCAAAAATTGTTGGGACAAATCAAAATTATTGATTTCAATATGACTACCACAGTCTATTTTGAACCTCCCTTACTTTCTCGGCTAATGAATTCACTTATATTATGTAACTAGTGCACATAGATACATATCAAACATATCCAACCTGTAAATAATCATAAAATGGGTACACAAACTTGCATTTTTTTAAATCATTCTAGACTGCTATCAGCCTATCTGGCCTCACATTTCATATTTCAGTCATATTTTCAACTGTAGACTCTGCATCAATGGATTCTGTTTTAACCTTGGAAAATACATAAATCAGATATTCTTGGTAAATCTCATAAAAGAATCTTTTTGAGATTTATCTTGTTGACTTCTTGTGGTAGACATGTATGAATTGCTTAAGACAAACAGAATGTAGATTAATGTTCATCTTTCAATGTCACAGTGGCAAACTTCTTATTTACTTCCCTTCCAGCATGTCAGCATGCCTACAATCATCAGAACCTCCTGGAACCAACCTTCCGTTGGACAAACAGATCCTGCCATTAGCAGACAACCCAGAAATGAGTCAAAATGGTCATTAATCACTCTTCAAGTACACAAGGGTTATGGGAGGTTACCCCTTTTGTTGTAGGGGGTTACGCCTTTTTCACAGACACCACTGTCCTTTTTCTGAGACCAGCAAATTTTGGTGACGGAATCTATCTCACCATAAGCTGGACCTAGAAACCAGCTGGGTTTGAAAAGGGAAGAAATACCACCATGCTATTTGACTGGGTCAAGGCCTCACATGGCCTTATCAATCCACAGCCAGAGAAACTAGGCCAGGGCGAAACACAACCCACATGTTCCAAACCAGCAAGAATATCATTCTCCGCCCAAAGCCATATATGTGCTTCACTAACCTTTGACAGTCCTGTCCAACAAGCCACATCAACTATAAAATCTCTCTCAAAAGATATGAAAAATATGAGAAAAATTGAATAACTTAATTAGTTAATAAGGCAAAATAAGCTCTTACAAGAACTAAAATGAATACCACAAGGCAGAGTTACTGGTCAAACAAGTCAGTTAAAATTGTCTATCATTCAATGAAACCTTGAGATTGTACTGTATAGAACCAGACAGATAATACATAGATATTATCTATCATATCCATTTCTGTGATTTTCTAAAAGTTGCAGTTAAACAGCCTCACATTGCATACATGGACTGAGAGGAAACCTCCACTATCTCAAGGAACTTACAGACAATGCCTTAGAATAGTAACATTCTCAGTTTTAACTTCAGCCCAGTGACTTTGGTCCTAAATTGTTGCATGTCAGTCAACACATGCCATCTGCAACAAGCAGATATCTACTGATAACCTAAAAGAAAACCATTGACCTTCATGGACTCAAGAATGTAAAAGGCAGTCCAGCCAGTTGGGTCAGTCACCCACAACATCGTGACAGATGTCAAATTGCTGTCTTCCAAGCTAGTGTTGAACATTGTATTTCACTGTCAAATGGGAAATGCAACAAATTTCAGTTATCACTTATCTCATACGTATCTAAAATGTCAAGGTGACAAAATCATCTCATATGTATTTAAAATGTCAAGGTGACAAAATCATATATAACAACATCAGATATGCAAAAATGTTGACACACACGTGTGCACACACACCATACCTCTGAAGATTACAGTTGTAGAGATGGTGAGGGGGTGGGGTAGATTATCATCATGCCTAGAAGAAATTGTAAGACTAATGCAGACACAGAATGGCCTTACAGTGGAAGAAAAATTGTCAAATGAAAATGCTGGACTGCCCCTTCAAAATTTTACCTGACATTTTTACCTAAATCTCCCCCCTTTTAAAGATAGCCACAAAATGTGCTCTATATAGTCTGTCATCCTTCCAAAAAGACTCAAGATGCAGTACATTACACACACATCCAGACTTCCAACTTTCTACACTGTCAGCCATTCCAACTATCACACCCGGCGAGCCCTGCCCAGACACGCCTGCACACCTGCGCCGGCACTGTCACTTTCACACAAACTGAGCAGGACGTCCTACCGTGCTGCTGCATGTAGCCGGCCACAAACAGGTCCAGCTCCCGCACAGATATGCTGATGTGGTGGGGCTGGACGCAGATGGTGGGGTGCGTGCAGTTGGCCGACTTGACCAGCCGCTCCCCGTCCGTGCTCTCCAGCGGGATGCCCTTGAACAGGATGACCATCACCAGGTCCAGCCGCCACACCTTGTCGGCCTGGCGCAGGCAGTCGATCCTCCGCATCTTCCCCTTCTGGTCGGGGTTGGACATGACGCAGCTAGGCGGCTTTTTTCCCGTCACGCTCAAGACAAAGTCCTCTCGGTACTCAGGCCGGATGTCCTTCCGCAGCTTGGCCAGGAGCCGCGACGCCCACTTCTGCTTCACCTCCGGCTTCTCGCTCAGGAGCTCCTCCTTGACTTGACGCTCCTCCTCGGGGGTCATCCTCTTCTCGTGTTTCTTGTAGTACTTGCGTTTGCGCGCCTGGAGGTTGAACCAGGTGTACGCAAACGACTTGACGTGAGGCAGCAGAGCCTCAATGAAGGGATGGAACTCGTCCTGAACAAGCAAAAGGAAGAGAAAAAAGACTAATGTCAGCCTTATGTCTACATCCCTGACATGAGACACACAAGGGATTGAAATCAATATCTGTCTGAAAGACTCTTTGGTAAAGGGAAGGCGGACCTTCAGTTTGAGTTTGTGTATCCTTTAGCCATTAAGGGACATAATCTTCCTTGCCATAAACATATCATAGAAACCTATGGATGATAAAGGCACAAGTATTTGTGTAGGATCACCATACTCATCTGTGATAATAAATTACCTGTACATGTATCACCATATATATTAATTAGCATACACTACTAAGTATATAAGTTTGTTTTGTTAGTTGTTATAGGCTGAATTAGTGCAAGTTGATAGGTAGGTTCTCAAGAACAGGATTGGGCATATATCGGCCAGGACACATATAAAGAACTAAGTCATTAATGAGTAGGTTACCACAGAATTAAGGAATTGCAAGAGAAAGTTATTTGAGTAAAAAAATACCACTGAGCGCTTATTTTCATGACATATATCGACTTCTAAAAAATGTAATAGTTTTGCAGCTATTATGCTTTTATTTGAAATCAGGATGGCGCCATATGTGATATTGATCAGTAGTACATAATCAGGGCCCAGTCTAAGGCTTGACTGACTGATATTTCTGGAGTTCTTTTCTCTGCACAACATATGGGGGAAAACAATGTGGGGTCGTGCCACGTACTCAAGAGTTCCCAAAACATCCAAATTCCAAGGCGTCCCCAAGTCGTTCAAGTTACCTAAGAGGTGCTGGCATCTCGTTTAACATTTTGTGCCTCATATTTTCTGTGATCCGTGATGGCTGCGCGGGGAGGGGGCGTGTCCCGCTTTTCTCTCGCACGAGACACTTGCGATCATCTCCGGAGACAATGCTGTCTGAGTCACCGGCCGCGGGATCGCGTTACGCTTCTGGTACAGCACAGAACCGCAGGAATTTGAGAAAATAGGAGGATGGCAGGAAGCTGGGAGGAGATGGCACCAGGGGACGGCAAACAACACAGGAAGTTTCTGAACTTGACACTGGGAGGAAACTCAACAAACGTAGGTTGAGCCACATGCCTCACTCAACAAACGTCAGTGTCGCTACGGCAACGAACAGGTTGCCATGACAGTGGAGACATGGTAGAACGTGGTACATGCATGGTTGCATCAGATTCAGGAATGGTGGATTAAGGTATAACTGTTACTTACGTAGCAGCCTGCAAGGCAAAAACTGCTTTAACTTTTCCCAGGTTTAAACCGAGTAAAAGAATATGAACATGCAAATACGATAAAGTTTAAAAAATTAGTGCTTTTCCCCTTCTCGAAAAATATGCAGGTAAGGAATTTGTAGACTTTTCCGTACAAAGAGAAATATGCCACAAAATAATACAGATCTATAGCAGTCTTGACACACTTTCAATTTTGTAAGTAATAAATTTTTCACATGCGGGAGAATTGTCCCATGTGACACATTCCACTTGACACAGTGTCTGCAGTTACATCATAATGTGCCACACTTTCACTTTCAGCGTAGCTATGGCAATCTTCCCTCTGGTTTGGAGGTCGGCCAGGTCAAGATAACTACTATGGTAAGACAGTAAACCGGGTCCTTTTGGGCTAAGGTTAGCCAAGCAGTCCAACCAACCATGGATCCAACCCAGCATTCTGGTGACAGGAAACAATGAATAATATGCCAGAAAATCATTCTCATAATTTTGACATTTTGTGAGTTCATATTTACAGCTGCAGATTTGACATGGGCACAACTTGAAATTTTTCCCTTCAGTTTTTTTACAAATATAATTTTAAGTTGCTAACGCTACTTGTCTCAAAAAATTATTACTTCAAAATCATGCTGATGGTAAATATTTTCGACTGGTGTTTTCCTTTCATCTGTTGCTCCATTTGTATTGTATGAAGAATGACAACTGATCCTAAAGGTAGCCAATAAACAAAAACAGCTGAAAGTAAAAGGACTACACCTTAATAATTTGTTTTCATATAATATTAAACTAGAAAGTCATGATCAAGCGAATTAAGAATATTAACGTAAACAACTTCAGAACGTAGCGTTACGTATAATCCCACAACATATAGAGCTCGATCTAAGCCTTTGCCGGTCTTCAAGGCAGAGGAAAACCGCTGACATATCGCGAGGCAGTGAAAGTAATTTTGCCCAATGAGTCAGACGCACGTCGCATTAAATGTTAGTGGTGGGGAGGGGGGCGTTGTCTCGTCACGTACAAACCGTCGCCTACAAAAATGGCCGGTTAACACCGGGACGGTAGCACGGGACAGTCCTTGTCACGGCAGTTTCGTACCCAAAATTCTCGAAATATGACACACTAGACAACACATGAAGTACATATGATACGTATGAGGGTGGGGTGGGGGGTGACATGCCCACACGTAAACAACAGCACGTCGCACTGCGCACTGGTGCCAAGGACGAAGTTGGGCTGATCCAGCGGGACGTGCCAAGAAAGCACCGGCCTCCCCCTGCCAGTCCCATCGATCGCCGGCGCTATCGATGAAGCCCGCCGTCCTCGCCAGCGGGAAACTTTCCAACCAAAAAACACACAAAGCTTGGCCGAAATTCCACCCACTATTAGAAAACTTACCATAGTCATGGTCTTGGATTTGGCGCCCGTTTTGGCTAACGGACCTGCAGTCGCATGCCGTGCTGCTGTCGCTCTCTGCTCGGGTTTACCCCAGCTCGTGCCGCAGCGATCGCGGTGCAGACCGTCTGGGAAGTCAGCTGAGCGAGGCCTCAGCCGATCGATTCTGAAGGAAACCCACGATAATGCCCCAGTTGAGGACTCGTTGGTTCTGGATTCTCCCAAACTTGTGCTGTGGCGTAGTAAAAATACTGATTCTGTGTTGTGCAATCTGTTTTGCCACCACAACGCTGTTTATTTCCGTGTCGCCACTGCTGCGCCGCCTGTCAATCAAGCTGGCATCCCGCCAATTAACGCTGAAGCGGTTTAATAGGAGGAAAGATCTATTAAACCAGAAAAATGATTAAGTTTACGGGATGGATTATCAACGATTATAGTGCATCCAGATTAGTATGATTCATGTACTGCTTACTGATTGCATATTATATGCGGCAAAAAATGTAATATGTACCTATAATGCGCAAATGATGTGGGTTTACAAACTATTTGAAAAGTTTCAAGACAGGCAATTTACATATTTCTTCCCTCCTAATACATCAACTTGAGGCGTATCCTTTCACTTTTTGGCTCCGCCTGCTTCTTCCTTATTGGAACAGAGCCAAAATTACTGACCAATCAGAGACCGTAAAAGGCGACTCACCCCCTAGGGTGATTGACATGAAGGATGGGTGACGTTTGTCGATTCTCTGGCGAGAATACCTACTTTGATCAAAACTGTAAACATAACTTCTTTCTAGAAGTTTCGTAGCTGTGCGAAAGTAATACCAAATGATGAGGCGGGGGCCAATAGAAAATTTTTCGAGCTACTTTTTGTCAGAGGTACGTGATGTTAGCTCTAACTTTTTGACAGTAATTCCGCCCTGGACCTTGTGACGCAGTTTCAAAGTTAGTGGCAAATCCCCCAATAGACTTGTGACGAACTTTATAAGTCGTGTGGCGACTTCTCGGACGTGACCAGAGTTGGACACATAAACAATCCGGTGCGGTTAGCTGAAATGGCTGTAAAGCTTAAGCGGCACCGTGAGACAATGGGCATTAAAAGTAAAAGGGCAAGACAAAGTTTTTAGGAAACGTTTACTTTTGTGGCGGGAAGTACTGCCAAAGCAGGAACTACGGTATTTTACAGTGACATCCCACATAATAAGCGCCATATGAAATCGAAAAGGTTATAGTCAAATGAAACCTCCTTGAAGCAAGTCCTTGCTTGAAGAAACCAACAGAAAGCCAAAATTGCTAATAAAACAAGATATTTTTGACAACACTGACGCACATTTTCGGCCATTTCCGTGTCGTATTTTCAGTGACAAATTAAAACAAGCTGTCAAAGGCCATCAATTAATTTGCCCAAATGCCAGCCGATAGAAAATAAGACGCTCGGAAATATAAAAGTGCATTGCTTGTTTATACATTGCGTAATGGTGCATGAGACCTTCCACCCTGTTTACACATTGTTGCCATGCATTGCACGTGCTGGCATTAGTCCAGTTTCCCGCCAAATCAACACGGCTGGCCACGCCCCTGCAATCAGTGGCCGCCAGCCGCTTTCAGCTGGTCAGTATTGGACAGTGCCAGTACGGAAAAATTGTAAGAGGAGCCTCGGGATTTCTACTATGTAACTGTTACCTAACGTTCATAATCATACGAAAGTTAGCTATAAACATGCCTATCCTTATCATAAGTCTACAAGGAGAAATTAATGGATATAGCGTTATGTGCTGAGTGTTATCATTCAATAAACTGCATAGCTCGACAACAAAACAACGAAAAGCTTGCCTCTCGAAAAACACATTCCTTGTGTTTACTCAACGTAAACTTGTAACAACATGTTTACGGGTCATAAAACAAGAACGTAGTCCATTTTTACTTAATCTATTAGCTTCTCATACATGTTCCAACTGGTCTATTTATATATAACTATTTTATTCAGAAATTTAATGTTATGTGCTGTCATCATTTGATTGTATTAATGTTTTGTTCCTATATATGTATAGCGTTATGTATATGTATTTGTTCACAATATCAGCTAGTTAGCTGCCTAGTGTCCACTTTGTATTGACCCTGTTGCAACTTGCATAATTCGAATAAAAGTCAAAGTCTACTTCATGAATTTGCAACGGATTAAACATAAAGGTTAGCGAAATTGTGAGACATGTAGCTACTGTAGTAGCTTTGACTTTCGTATAAAGGACAATAACGTCTGCCTTCTGAGGGAAATTTACGACTAGCAAAAGACCTGCCCACGGACATAGAGTAAAGAAAAGCCAAGCAAGCCTGAGAAAGTCACCGGGAAATCCAAGATTGACCCTTCCCAGAAAACCGGATTTCAACGTTCTCAAACTTCCACGAAAAACGATACTTCCGCTCGCTTCGAGTGCCGCATACTACACCCTTGGAGGATGCAGATGTTTTCATTTGACAAGAGTTGGGAAACATCTGGAAGTTTTCCATTCGCATTGCGGTGACGGAGCGAACTGTAGTGCAGCTCTGGTGAACTTGAAAAAGTCAAGCTTACAGGTTTTCCGGATTCCGTTCACGTACAAGCCACATGCTTAGTCGGCGGCTTGTTTGCCGGAATGGTGATTTGTTTCTTCTACGTTCACCTCAAATGACACAAACGTTTGTTGCAGTACCAAGAAAGTAAATTTAACATGGGTAGCATCATGATTATATGGATGAATGCAGCATATGGCCTCTAGCGACGGTGCGGTAGATTTATCATATGATTGTTACATAAACGATTTGCTAAAGTCTATATGACGTTATATAAGCTTAAGTTATGTTGTGTGTTAACGTTATCGTTCTAAAATTGGCTTTAATCGTAAACGCGTTACCATCATGCCATACATATGCAATTCATTGTTGGTAAGTCTAGTCATTTACAATCCGATTACGATTACATACCGGGTATGTTTAGGAAAGGTAAACTGGTGCGATAATTCAAATGAGGTTTCCTGCCTTTTCGCCCTGCATGTCATCTTTAACTCTTTTATCTATCGAAAAATGGGACTTTGTGAACAAAATGTCCCACAAAACACACCCCCTTGGTTTATGGAATGCCCTTCGTTCAAGTGTATTTTTGTGGGGAGAAAATTGCGAACAGACCGCGCGCCTTGACTTCGCCCCACGGGGCACTGTTGACGTGTATCACCGTTTCAGTCGGTGACAGGTTGACCTAGATCTCACCTGGCCACCTGCCAACCGTACACACCTGTCCTTCAGCAACACAACACGACACGTCAGGCAACAAAAGTACTCGCCCCACCATCACGCCACGTTTGTTACCTTTGTAATTTACTACCTCTTTCACAACCCTAGCCTACGAAAAGGGCTTCCACAGTGGAAAGAATACATACCATACGGATTCTGTCAATCGAGTTCGAGTTGAAAATAAGGCCTAGCAAAATCTTGACCTACTCGATAATTGAAGACATCTGTGAGTGTCGTACTTTTTGGACCACGTTTTGGCTTGGAATTTTGGCGGGATAAAATACCAAATCAAAACACAGTTTGATACATGAAAATGGATATTGTTGTAAGATCACGGTAGTGCCATGCTTTCCCGTGTGTTTTTTTAATAGCATTGACTTTATAAGACATTTGTATTAGTTTAAATGCATATGCATTGTAATAATTGACTGCATAGAGAATGTTCTGTTGTTTACCTGATATTCCAGTGTCACAAGCCCACGTCAGTCGTCTCGGCAGAAATTATTCTACAATTTCTAGGTGAAAAGCAAAAACTTGAAAACTAAATAATGAAAAATAAAACTGTCAAACATTTGTAAAAAAAAAACTCTGTCATGATGGATACTAGCGAGCTTACTTTAAAACCACTATTTTTCAACTACAAATGTATTTGGAAATGCATATTTCATTATTTGTGTACACTTAAAGTTCTAAAAGTAAAAAAGTAATTTTTTTTTCTGTTTTGATTTTCGTGTCTTTAGTCTTTGATGCAGCACGGCCCTGGAATGTCACGTTCGCGTGTGTTGTCTGTCTCTCACTGGAGCAATGGAAGCAACACATATGGGCTCCACTATACTAAACGGCGCGAATCATCCCATACATTACATAGTTGTCCTTCTTCCCAACAGCAACTGCTCTGTTCTTCACCGTGCAGATAAAACACGCCACCGTTTGGGGCGTCACTGCCATCACAGTCGGGGAATGTCAGCTATCTCTCCCTCTCTCAACTTCGACTCGGTTAGAGACACAAAACCGTCGCTTCTTCAAGCTATCCGTCTGTCTCAGGCATGTCAGCACATTACTACAACCCAATGGTTGACTTAACTAATGCTTGATTGAAGTGAAGGGAATTTCGCTTTCACTGTTGCTTATTTTGCAAGTAGTGAAACCATTTGTGGTATTCTCTCATTTCCACAGTTCGGAATGCAAGCAAAAACCACTGACAGTGCAACAAGTAAGTGGGCGTTATTATTTACACAGGCGGTAATGTATAAGCGCCGCCTAGCAGACATAATTACAACTGCACCGATGTATACGCGCGTGATATGTACTATTCAGTTCCATTCACTTGCTTTATCAAGCATGTCATCAATTCAACGGAGATTTGTAATGAGTCTGAGAAAGATATGAAAGCAACAGCAAGTTCATGCCTGCTGGCCGATTTGAGCTTCTCATGAATAAACTAGAGTTCCACGACCCCATACCTTCGCCAAATGATTTGATCTTTTACAACTGCTTATCAATTGTGTTTGTCATTAATTATGCAAATAAGGCTCTCATTTGCATACACTATATAACTTGATCATCTCATTCACTAAATAAGAGACGTGCGCAATAGATGTTAAGAAAGGAGGCTTATGTCACATTTTCTGATAATTTATGCAAATGAGGATCTCATTTGCATAATTGATGTTCAATGATGTTCACCTGTACATAGCTTCCAAATGCTACAAGTAAGAAGTTCCCGTCATTTACCACAATGACATTATAGCATTTTCTCATTATTTATGCAAATTAGGTCTTTATTTTGCATAATATGTATCTATCAATATTCTTCTGTTTCTCAGTTACAAATGTCACATGTTGCAATGGACCTTTAATGGAACTGGGCGTGTTTACACGATTTCCTCATTAATTATGCAAATTAGATACCAATTTGCATAATCATTATGTCATTATATGAAGCATCACTTAAGCTATCTACATACCAAAAATCATAACAATCCGTTAACCTCTTCTTGAGTTATTCCCTTTCAAAGTCTGACACTAAACCTGCCCTGCAGTTCCAAAACAAGCCGCTAGGGGGCCCAAACCTATACCACTTACTCTCGGCATCAAGACCTGTCTACCACTCAAAAATTATAGCCACAGCATGTTCAGAACTCGAGATATTCAACCTGGAAGTTCCGCTGCAGTACCATAGCAAGCCGCTAGGAGGCCCAAAATCTAATCATTTCTAGGTCTCATCAATACCTACCAACATACCAAATATCAATACAATCCATTCATGCGTTCTTGAGTTATGGTGTTTTCCTACAAACATACATACACACACACAAACGCTACCCAAAATATAACCTTCTTGGCGAAGGTAATAAAGGTTCAAACAAAACAAATTAATTGGGGCACGTATTCAATGGCCAGCCCAGTCCTCGCTGTGGGGCTGTACTCAGTAGAATCAAATGATCTCAAATGGGTGCTCTACGTGGAAAACTGTCGTTCTGACACACAAAACACTCTTAATGCAGACCTGATATTCCTTAAAGAGTGACTGATGTACAAAATAACAATAAAAAGAGAATATTTGTCAACTTGTCATGCACAATTTGTCGACTTCCAAACGACCAATATAAAACATGTATGTCCCAGACTTGCATTGTACTGCAGTACTTACAAGCAATGATAGAGGTCGCTGTGAGACAGTCTACAAGCCGCTGTGTTTTTTCTTTCAATGTGTACATGTGTATGTCTGTATATCATATTAAACCTGTGTCTGTTTCATCTTGCTACGATTTGCCTTGGGTACCACTACGCTACAGGGCGTGTGTACTTTTACTACGGAATTCTTGTAGATGCCAAAATAGGAGTTGAGACATGAACTACACAAACAAGCTTGTAGTGACCGTTTCAATTCCTGACAATTTCATTGTTCACAAATCAACAAAAATCCACAATTTTCCAGTGGACAGATCTATACATAATATCTATGTAGCAAATTGCACGCATGAACAAAGCTATTTAAGGCAATCACTTAACACCAACACGTTATACTGAAAATCAAAATACATGCATTTCATGCTCATCTTTTACAAAGTGCATTGCTCTCAATAATCTATACAATTAATTCTCCTGTAAATTTGAAGCAAATTCTATAAATTGGAAACTCAAGATAGAAAGTTAACGTTTGCTTGAAACTCAGAATTTCTTCACAGCGCATGTGCTCCACTATTGTATTACAATGGTACATGATACACATCATGATTGCTGTAGTTAAATGTCCATTTCAAATATGCAAACATACAAAGATGTACCACAAGTGCAAAAATACAAAAGACCTTGTCATACTTCACCAAGAAGACTTGGCAAGAAGAGGCACAATCGCAACCAGCTTATCATTATTCATAATCACTTGGTAGTACCAAGTGTGCAATTAGGCCTATCACTTTCTCTTACACACTCAGTAGTCTGAAGAAAAAAAACTGTAACGTTACTTCTTACAAAATGACATGTCATTCTTCAAATCTCAAAAAACAATATTTCATGGTAGGACAAGAAATAAACAAAATCATTCTTTCTTAAAATTCTTCATTCTGTAGTCAAACTTCTTCTTAATAACTTATTCAACTCATAATGTAACTCTTTCCTATTTTCATGTCCTCCCATAGAGCTCTTATTCTTACTGATTCATTTCTTCTTATATATACACCAAAGGTTTTTTTTTACCAGTGGTAATAAATACACCCTGTTGTCCTCACACCACATTATCCTATAGTTATATATTAGCTCTTCAACTTGATTTTTATGATTGCATCAATTATAAGGAAGTGATATCCAGCAATAACAGCTTTTACAGAATATAATAGCTTCTACTTTTTTAACATAAATGTATCAATACCTCTGTCTTATGACTATGAAAAAAGGAGCCATTCATTGTCTTATGAGAAAGAAATAGTGCAGGTAGCTTAGCTATTCTTCTATACAGAGCCTCGCCCTCTCCCACGACCAATACAATAATGTGCTGTGTGCTGCGGAAGACTGCTGAACTGGACTTCAGTTTCCACTTTTGTGGGTGTGGCTACTAAACAGCTGTCAGCCAATCAGAGAATCAGCTTTAGAAAACATTTAGGTTATTCTCTGATTGGCTGACAGATGGTTAGAGGCCACACCCCCAAAGGCGGAAACCTCAGCCCAGGGCCTCCCAAAGGTATATAGTATACACCAAAGCCGATGCTGCATAGGAGCATGTGCTACCACAGTCTGTGGTCATGGCTGTATGCCAGTCAAGTATGGCTGGTAAACTTTTAGATCTATCTATCCCCATAATGTAACCAACCTGACTTTCCATTGTCCTTAAGACCTTAATCTTGAAAAGTTATCTTGTGACAACACTGTCTGTACAACAGCTTCATCAAGTCATTCTCTATTCTACATAGATTTTTTAATGGCTAAATTGAAAAATGCATATACCCCAGTACAGCACATTCAAAAGTGTAGTATCATTAAGAAATGTAGATACAATGTTAGAGCCGTATACACACAGCCATAGTGGTCTAGTTCTGCAACTGTAGTTCATATTGCTGACAGTAATTTTCACATTTATACACATGTACGTAGTCATAGTACATTGATTACAATTAGATTAGGAAAGTCAGATTGCAAGAAAGTTTGTAGGAAAATCAGCTCCATATGTCTGTAGTAGATGCACCAGTAAGCTAAAATGGTGAAGTCCCTCCTCAGAATGAGGCATTGCGTTAAGGCTTTTTTGATGTGCCTGTAGTAAGAGCCCTTACACGTGCCTGTAGTAAGAGCAGCCCCTACATGTGCCTGTAGTAAGAGCCCTTACATGTGCCTGTAGTAAGAGCCCCTACATGTGCCTGTAGTAAGAGCCCCTACATGTGCCTGTAGTAAGAGCCCTTACACGTGCCTGTAGTAAGAGCAGCCCTTACATGTGCCTGTAGTAAGAGCCCTTACATGTGCCTGTGGTAAGAGCCCCTACATGTGCCTGTAGTAAGAGCCCCTACATGTGCCTGTAGTAAGAGCCCTTACATGTGCCTGTAGTAAGAGCCCCTACATGTGCCTGTAGTAAGAGCCCCTACATGTGCCTGTAGTAAGAGCCCTTACACGTGCCTGTAGTAAGAGCAGCCCTTACATGTGCCTGTAGTAAGAGCCCTTACATGTGCCTGTGGTAAGAGCCCCTACATGTGCCTGTAGTAAGAGCCCCTACATGTGCCTGTAGTAAGAGCCCCTACATGTGCCTGTAGTAAGAGCCCCTACATGTGCCTGTAGTAAGAGCCCTTACATGTGCCTGTAGTAAGAGCCCCTACATGTGCCTGTAGTAAGAGCCCCTACATGTGCCTGTAGTAAGAGCCCCTACATGTGCCTGTAGTAAGAGCCCCTACATGTGCCTGTAGTAAGAGCCCCTACATGTGCCTGTAGTAAGAGCCCCCAGCCTGTGCTGTTATTGCCCGTCTCCTGCGCAGCGGCCACAGCCAGCACAGCACGTTCTTGGTCCCACAGATATCTGAGAAGGCCTCGTGGATTGCACGTGGACTGGGTCTACAGGTAAAAACAAAGTCCAGCTTTAAAAGTTGATAATCAGGCTTAATCAATGCTGACACAGTATTGATGTCACATACAACATTGTGGAATTATGAAAAGACAGTGAGTACTTACATTCCTGATCTGAAGTAAGGGTCTGCCAAGTTTTCCAGTGTTGTTCTATCCTGGAGTAGGAGAGAGAAATGTGATACGTTTACTTCTGACTGGATGAGAGGAACTATCCTCTAGATGTCCCTCGTAGAAGTGGCTATCGTATAGGTAGTATTCAGCATTTAATTATACTGCTGCTGGGATCCCTGACACAGGGGTAGGCAGCAGTCGGCTAGTCTTCACACCATGCTTTCTTGTGGCCCTACTCTAATAAATTTCCCTCAGATTCTTTTTTGGGTGGCATTTGAGATGGCCATATGACTGAAAGTAACATATGATTTGCCTCTGTCACTGCATACACCACCAGACTTAAAAAATGTTTTACTACATAAGTTGCCTGTGTTCAAAGGACAAATTATCTACAAAAAGGTACTAAGAGTAACTAAGATGAGTAAATTTATATTTCTCTCTGTTTTGCTAAGGTGTGCTGCTACCTACATGTATAAAAACTAGGAAAATACACATTTTTAAAATTTAACCAAAGTCCTAAACACCACAAGTCTACAATTAACTCACTATGAGGATGTTGAAGGTTTGTCCGAATACAAGACCAATAGCTGCAGGGAAGAAGAGCACACCCTGTCCACAGGTGAACCATAGCAGGGGGCGGGTGTAACTGTACGGGAAAATGTCCTGCAATAAAAACATGATTTTTGTTGTTTAACTGTGCATTAATTATGTAAATAAGGTTTTTAACATGTGATCATTACATGTGTTCATTGATAGCATCCTGCCACTCAACTGTGGACTTTCATATGGAAATACATAACTGCAAGACAGACCCAAAACAAAACCTCCCCGTGAATTAGTAGCCTCCTCCATTGACCCTGTGACCTGTCATGTCTGATACCTCCTGTCACTCCCGCAAGTCTGACCTTTGCAGTGGCACCTCCGACACAGGCAACAAACCATTTAAAGGGTTTGATCTGTTTTACTGGTACAGCTTAAAGTTTACATTTCCATGGGTTCAGATATGTACTAAGTACATCATGTTTCATCAGTATTTGTGAAGTTTTCATTGAAGAGGTTTGTATTTCTGTTTTCCTCTATTATAAACAAACAATGAGGTAAAATCTTAAAAGATGACTACCGTATTGCAGTAGCTGCACGGCGGTGAGTAGTAGAGATGGAGCACTGCAAGTGCAATACTCATGGAGACCAGTATTAGGGTGTAATACAGAAGCTGCATGAAGAGCCAGTGGTTTTCCTCCCCTACACAGTTGTTAATCCTGCAAAACACAACATATGCGTAAACATGATTTTGCTGTTGATGCATGCAGGCTTGTGTCTTACATTTGACAGTAATAGGTACGTTAGCTTTCCTTAGTTTTAGGTACTAGTAGGTTTTTTGGTATAAGTCGATGTGATGTGTTCTGTATGCGATATAAACACAATGTCACACACAACAGAGATGAGGGTCTGCATGGGGGGGTCTTGGTAACGCTTAACGGTGAATTCAGGAGGCCCGGTAACGCTTAACGGTAAATTCAGGAGGCCCGGTAACGCTTAACGGTAAATTCAGAAGGAGTTACAAAACATCACACCGTTGAAAGTTACACTGACGTGCATTCCTATTCATACAACGCTAGAGTAGTTATATCAATAGGGGAAAATATCCGACTAATGACAAAGCAAAAGGTGCCCAGAACCCGGAGGAATGACAGGGACAATGTCCATGACATCTGTAAATTGACGGAGGCAGATCTAGAGTTCCCGGCCCGCCACAGAGACGGCGGCAGCAAATTTCTTATGGGGGGATTGAACTATTGTTTCAGCGCATGGAGCGCCGAAGGCGCGACGCATCCCAGGGGGTCCGGGGGTATGCTCCCCCGGGAAAATTTTAAAATCAAGAGCCTCTTATTTGCTATTTCCTGCATTTTCGGCAAATTTTGCTAAGACTAAGCTAGGTTGATTTTGACATTTTCATCAAATTACACAATGATTATAGCTTTGGCCTCCACCCCAGAGCCCCCGACATGTTTTACCATTTCGAGCTCAAAAGGCACGAGACGTTGCAATATAAGTCCGGGAAAATTAACATCTGGACCGTCTGAAACGCCATTTACTGCATTTTGAAGGACACATTTTGCTGTAAGACGAAGCTAAATCAAATGACATTTTGTTAGACAGAAAAGTTTCTGTGCCTACCCACGCCCCTAACATATTTTCACCATGTCCATGTCATCGTGAGCGCCAAATGCGCCAGTCGTCGCAAGGAAGGTCCGGAGAAACCTCATTTTCTGCATTCTATGAGTTCTTTTTGCCCGAAACTAAGCTAGGTTTACATTGAAATCTGTATGAGTGCTAAGGTTTTTGAGGGCGACGCTTCCGCAACATATTTTACCCTGTCCAGAGCCGAAGGCCGGGAGGCTCGGAGAAAATTTTGAAATCTGGACCCTTTTAAACGCCTTTTCCCGCATTTTCAGGGACTCTATCTGGCATTTGACTTCGTGTGTATAACGGGTTACGAAGAATTTCTTGGTAACGCTTAACGGTGAATTCGGGATAACAAATAACGATTAACGTTGAATTAAAACGACCAATAACGCTTCACGAAGAATATACCGATAACGGTTAACGTTGAATTAGAGAGGGTCGGTAACGATTAACGGTGAATTAAAATGGCTCGTAACGCTTAACGGAAAAAGGCATGCAGACCCACAGAAAACAACACAACCGACATAGAAACCATCACAGAGTATTTTACCTACGATCATTTGTTTGATTCTTAAGATGGGAGGATGATATCAGAGAATGGACAGGCTGTCACTGAAAGAAATACCTAAATAAAACAGAAACCTAACGGTTAAGTTGCCCTAACAGTGACAAAGTTACACTAAGTGATAGATGAGATGTGTATTTACCATGGACAGTGATGGTCCATTTTCCGGACACACTGCTGACATCTCCTGCAGTGGTGGGAACGGGGTGGTCTCCTGATCTGACACACTTTGCAGATCGTCCAATCAGCAGCCTCTGTTTCAAAGACACATTTAGTTAAACACTTCCCAATTGCAGCAAACATGATTTCATTTGTGAATGGGTGAAGGAGAGGAGAAAGAAAGAGAGACAGAGAGAATGAACTGATGACATTTAGGCTCCTACATACCATTTTGTAGTAGTAGTAGTAGTACATAAATGTACCATTGAGAATGTGCAACACAACTCACCAATGTCTTCACCATTTTCATCATCTTTGCAAGAATAATAAGTTTGGAAAAAGAAGCAGTCAGAATACAACCGTAGTGTGAAAGGCAGCAACCATGGAAAAGAAGACCTAAGCTAAAAATGGACTATGCCAAACTAACTGTTTACAAGATTACAGTACTAGTACCTTGACCATCAATAGTAATCATACATACATCATCTTGAACTGTACATACACATATAATGTCACAATTACGGATGAATGTTGTAATCTTACTAAGATGTTGTATCCACAGGAAAGGTTCTCCATAGACATTGTTATTAGGGTAAATGTTTTTTTCTTTGTTTTTTTCACTGCTCTACTGACCAACAGCGGATGGCTGGATGTCCAGTGGCACAGTTCCAGGGTTGGTGGTCACTGATAGGTACAGACACACCACCGTCATGATGGACATCAGGAAGTAGACTAGAGATGGGACAACAAAAATTCTGTTATTATGACTATAAAGACAAGGGTTTGAAAAAATTGAAACATAGAAATACTTACATATGTGCAGTTTATACCTGTGCAAATGTTGTGATATGTTAAGATAGGAAAGCTTACTTTTTGACTCCTAGCTAAAACATTCAGAGTTACATGTAGTTCATATAGGTGGTTTGTATGGGGGTCTCGACACTTAATCATGATAAATCTAGAAAGCTTGACTATCCTATTATGCCAAGTTTTCTAAATATAATGTGGAATTTCCAATAATATTTTGCATTATCTACAAAGCATTTACTTATAATTACAAATCATGTAGAATCAAAATGGCAGCTAAAGCAAAAAAGGTCTGCAAACCATCAAATAACATAGATCTACTAATGATGCTATGCCATGGCTATTAACAGGAGCATCCTGTCCAGAGTAAAAAAAATATAGTTGATGAAATGTTGCTATAGATAGTCTAGCGGTAGCATGTTTGTCTCATGAGCAGTAAGTTGTGGGTTCAATCCCGAGCTGGATCATACTTTTTTCTTTGTTTTGTTTCAACATTCTTCAAATGGCAAAAAAATTCTTAACGACAGCAACATCGTCCACAGCTCTCTAACTTCTCTTACTTCAATGTCTTGACCTTGCCTGAAATCTACTACATAAACTTACAGATAAGGGTTCCTAACGGCAGCTTGCCATCATAGTACATGGGCACGATAACGAGGCTGGGGATGAACGCGGTGTTGTACGCCCAGATGAAGGAGATGATTCCAAGCGCGCACCACCCCTGGGGGTCGTACAGGAAACGTACGCGGACCCCGCACGGCAAACGCAGCCTGGACCCTTCCCACATGGTTCCTGGACACTCACACAGTGTAAGGAGGTTAGACAGGGAACCTACTGGCATAGAGGAAGACCAACCGCACCTGCAGATGATAGGGGCACGAACAGATAATTATAAAGAAGATTGATTCAATGAGTCTTGTGGTTAGGACTGTCATTACCTAGAATCTAAAGTTAATACATTTGCATCCCAGCCTACTGTTGTGCACTTGGGAAAGACACTCGACACCTATTTCCTCACTCCACTCAGGTAAAACTGAGTACCTATCTCCATCAGGAATGTCCTCTCGTCTGAGACGTTATGTCAGAGGTCCCATTTTTGAGAACAGCCACATCTTGACTTGAGCACGTTAAACTTAAAGAATCCATCACACTTATCATTAAGGGTCCGGATTGTAACAGTGGTGTTCAAGGACTGCTAAACCGAAGACGCCTAACGGCTTAAGCCTTTATGGCCGAACGGTTTGCACGTTCGATTTGTGATCCGGCTGCCCGGGTTTGGCGCGGGTTCGAATCCCGGGAGTCGGGGTGTTGTTTCTTTCTGTTCTTACTCGCCCCTCTGGTTGTTTCACTGGTTCCCACACCGGGAATCGAACCCGGGCCTTGGCGGTGAGAGCGCCAAATCCTAACCACTAGACAGTGGTGTTCAAGGACTGCTAAACCGAAGACGCCTAAGGGCTTAAGCCTTTATGGCCGAACGGTTTGCACGTTCGATTTGTGATCCGGCTGCCCGGGTTTGGCGCGGGTTCGAATCCCGGGAGTCGGGGTGTTGTTTCTTTCTGTTCTTACTCGCCCCTCTGGTTGTTTCAGGATCATGATCAATCCACAGCTTTCAATACTTAGAACTGTTACAGTGAAAAATTGATGCATACTTACTTGTCATGCGGTTTACAAGTTATACGCACAAAAACAAACAGATAACGGCAACATGCAACAAGACGTGATAAAGCAATAAATAATAATGTAAATGCACGTTAGACTGCGACTAGTGCCGGTGCCCCCCTCCCACACCGTTACAAGATTTCAAAACATCTCACACGGTCTAGATTCTCTTACAGTACAATTCACTGGTTTTATAGACCTTAAAGTAGAGAATTTTGCACTGAAATCGAACACTATCTTACCTTTATAACAGTTCAACAAGAGCGTTGAGGACTTTATTGCAAGTATCAAAATTTCTTCGGTATTTGTCCGCCATCTTTGTTTTGGTTAGTAACAATCAGTGCATCCAAACGCACATAATCTATATACATGCAACATACTGCATAGAATAAACATTTCGTGCAATATATTAAATTGTTTGGTGATGACCAATTAGAAGTATTATCAAAATTGGTGGAAAGTAGTCGCCCTATTTTTATCTCACACAAAGCTAAGCATTTATTATCTATATCACCACGATGTGATGCTTTCATCATTAACTAGTTCAGTTAGTTCAGGAAGCTAGTTAATAAAGTTGAAAGCATCACATTGTTCTTCGTAGTCATATAGTTATGGATTTTGTAAGGTGTCAGATAAAGATAGCGGGACGTATTTTCCACATATGTAAAATTGATTATATGGATGACATCCGCGTGCGCATCAATTTTCTGCCGTTTCCAAATTTTAAAACTAAAAAAAGTTTTCAACCATTTTGCAACTCGTAGAAAGCAGCAAAACAAGCAAATATATACCGAGGATTGCAACAAAAAAATCAAAAACGTATACTAATGTCATATAATATTTCAAGGTCAAAGAAGAAAAATGAAGAATCTATTGCATGATTGTTCGGTATTACTAATCCTGTGCGCTCAGTCATATGTCCAGCCTTCCTGACCACTTAGATTTTATAATGAAGGCAACTTTTTGGTGAGTTAAACTCTTTTATTCGCACTCTTGCTCAGGTTTTGGGGTCCCAAAGGATGCCATCCATATAATCAAATCAACATGGCCTTATAAGCGTAAATATAGTCAAAGAGCCATTGTCAACTTTGTGTTTCTTTAGGTATTACAAGCCTACGGTTGCCTTTCGACCGACTACTAGTAGCGTTATCAAGTTTACATATGGGTGGTCCATTTGAGATCGGCTTGCAGGATCACGCATAGAACTTAAACTGAACATTTTTGGTTGCCCCTCACTGTGCTTGCTAGGAAGTAATTGTGAGGTAATTAGTAGTAGATTTCCCCTTAAGGGATCCATATTGGCGATAATCAATCATGGGTAACATGCCCTGCATGCACCAGTCGGCAATGCATCCTTCACAGGTTTTTGAGTAAATGGGGGTGAGGGAGATTGGTCTGAGGCGGGGCGGATTCTCCTTTGGGATCGGCACAAAGTAGGCTTTCTTACAAACTACAGGAGACGCATACTAGTATGGGTGTAGTATATATTGATATGGGTCCCTTACTGCATCTCCTGGTTAATAATTGATATGTATATAGATATGGACTTGTTTTCTTTAGTCGATGTGTCAGTTCCACATGCTAATATAGAACATTTTTCCGGCAAAATATGGTCATTCTGCGGTTGACATATTTAACGTTATATCCTGAAGGGCGCATGTCATCTTTTTTTTTCGAAATCATTAAGAAACAAAACTGACGAATCCAACTGAAAGAGAAAATTAAGTATTTATTTGGTGACATTGTGGACATGTGGTGTGAATCGAAAATTTTAGATATTTGATCAGTGTGGCCACTAATAACTCCATACAAAAACTAAAAATAATAGGCCTGTACGATATTCTATGGTATGTACGTGAGCGGCAGAAAGTAGTTTCATTGTCTTCGGTGTAAAGGTATTCTGTACGCGATGTTTGTCTTTTATTGTACATAGAGCTTCATAGATATTAGATAACAACGTTGCTTCTGATTACGACAGAGGAATCACATATCCCATGCATGTATCCTACTACAACGCATGCGTAATTAAGGCACTGGCATGACAACCACCACGGAGGTATTGTTGAGAATCTCCCTGCTCAACCGTCACTGCCTTTGGTACAAGAATATTGAATGATACATTAATACAGAAATGTATCTTAGAATAATAACATTCGCATGGCTCAAAGTGAAGCAAACTTTGAAAATATGTACCAACTAGCTAAACGTTTAAGGCTCCTGAGAAGTTACTAACAAGGCGGTGTCATCCTGAGATAAGTGCTTAACGCAATATTGCTTAGAGATCTAGAGATAAGCAAAATTACAAACTTAAGATCATACCTAAAAATAACCCTGCCGAATATATAGCTTCATCGCTAAACATGTGCATTTCATGCACTGACATTATCGTCTACACAATGGAATATATATTAATAAAAAGTTTCTTGAAACTTTATGAAAGAAGTCTTCTCCTTTTTTTATCCTTTCACACAAACCATATTCAGTGTTCAATGTGACCAATAACAGCGACAGCCCTTGCTTTACAAGCAAATAGGACAAAATCCGTGCTACAAATTCCCATTTCGTCAGAAACTGGCTCATTTATACCCATTCCACTAGGTCAGCGACCAAGGCTGAACGAATTTCAAAGATACAAAATCAAATCTGTTTTTCACTTTCTGTGTTTTCCTGTCTTTTTATACTTTTTATTGCATGACAATGTTCAGATCGTAAAATCATGGGTTACGCAGCGCGATCGCCGTCTAGTGGACTGGGTATTTCATGCCGATTGCTGGAAGGTGCCATTTGTTCTTGAGGGGTGGTCAGGTGGTGTTCACAAACACCCACACGCCTCTGCACGCATGCTGTTCATCTTCTGTACGACGTACGCGCCTGTCTTCTCCCGGTACAGCACCGAGATGGGCGACAGCTTGGTCGGGGTACAGCACGGCTTGGGCACGGAATGGTGCTTCGAGGGTTTGGCCTGAAAGCAAAAAACAAAATAACGAAAATTAATTAACGCACTGTAGAGTTAATTTGTCTTGTCTGTTTCAAAATACCAATGACATTATAAATCATCAACAGGTTCTCTTTTCAAAATAGTTCAGTGAAAAGATTTAGTTTTCAGACATTCGGAAGTTTGCTCAGAAAGTATTATTTTTAAAGATAATATAGGACGTTCTCCTGTAGTGCCAACGGAAGTCGCTAGGTTCGTTCAAAATCAAACTCGATCTTTGTCTTCCCAAGACCATACCCACGTGCCAACTATCGTCTCAATCCAGCCATAACTTATATGCTAAGTACGAAGTAAGCAGAAACAAGAAAACTAATACATACAAACACAGAGACCCAAATGCACACTGACACATCAAAGGCAGATTTAACTACATGCAGATGTACAGAGTAATGCTGACGTACCTGTCGGATGAGGTTGCGGAGGAAGGCGTGGTTACTGGCGTTGAGATGCTTGGAGATGAGTGGGGTGGGGCATGTGCCTGCGCAGTAGTTAGCTTTGTAACCGGTAGGGTGGACAATCCAACCATTCCATTGCAGGTCCGCAAAATCCACCTGCCTGCATGGAAAGAAATGTTATAATCACTTAGTGTTGAAAAAATTATTGTGCGTTTTGATCATACTCTATAATACAAACACATCACAAGCTACATTTTCAACATCACTAAAAGACAGGAAGAAGCCGAAGAAATGTATTAGAGTAGTTTTAGAACCCATGTTTAGATTAGTACTAGAAGCCATCTCAATGTTATCATTTGTACTGTATTACGACCTCTGTATCTACATGCCTGTATTTAGTCCGATACGTATGAATGTACAATAAATGCCTACATTATTGTTATCATTATCAAACACAATTAATAGAACAAATCTAATATCAGGCAAAATAGATCTGACTTAGAGTCTAAGGAAAATGGCAGTTGAGTTACCATTCTCGCAGTCTACAATCTCCTCTTGCGTCCCTCCTGGTCCGATGAGAGGCGTCTTTACCAGGCGTGTCCTGTTCGGTAATCTTCCCGACGTGGGGAGGGGAGTCGTCAGTAGCTGTTGGCAAGAAACAAAAGTCATGATATAAACTTAAAGTTCTTTAACAGTTCTTTTGGTGATATCGATGTAGAACTGAAAACGATTTCTCGTCAAGGGTGACCAATAGAAACTTCACCTATAGTGGTCACTGCGTGGAAGACTAAAGCATATATGACATTCCACGGTTTCTAATTCAAGCATCGTGGCATGCATTCGAGTTAAGTCGGCAGGCCAAGTTCTGCTGTCCTATCTTTCTTTCAATAAACAAGTAGACAATTTTATCATTAAGCTAGTCCTTCGTATAAAGAGCTTTCATTGTTCCCCTCCGCTGAAGTTTGCTGTCAACAACGCAGAAAAGGGAGTCTCCTGGCCTTGGGTGTCTATTTTTGGCAACACATAACCAAGAATATGAAATGTAAACAAATATTACTGACGGATGCAGACACGGTTTATCTTTCACAGATAATACAACTGTCGGTTTATCGTAAATTTCATCAGCAAGTCGCCAAGAGAACCGCTGACAGTATAAAGAGAACAAGCGATCGAGTGTAACATTGACAGCAATTATTATCAAAATGACAGACTACGATAGACCACCCAGGCTAAGTCTGGGAATGGACAGGCCATGGTCATCCGCCGCCTCTTCCGGTAAGAGCCGGATGTTTGGAACACATGCGAGGACAAACACCTGTTGTTAGGGTACATCTTCCAACATGTTTTGATCTGCGTCAGAAGATTTTGTGTTTGCCCGACGGCATTCTTCTTTTTTGTTGTAAATGTATGTTGTTGTAGAAAAACATCTTCCTGTCCCATGGCCTCAAATTCAGATAGATTTATCTAATTTTGTTTTAGGTCTATATCTAATAACATTCTAAACAGAGCCACAAAATCATTGTAATCGTAAGTCACGGAGAGGGCTAGGGGTTTCAGGAAAATCTGGATTCATAGACTTGAGCGTAGATTTTGAAGTTTCTATGGTCTTCAAACACGTTTTTTTTTTGTCCTTAGTAAAGTCGTGTTTTTATCTAATCAAAAATAGATATGTCTGTCCTTGGTGTTGCTGACAGATGTTTTAGGCATGATGACTTTGCGTATGTCCATTTGAGCTTTCTATCTGGCGACTTGTTTGCTCCGAATTATGCTTCTGAATGCACCAAGAACTCAGTTCCCCATATGCATATGTTACATGTATCAAATCTCGATGATATATCAGTTGATGTTTAACATTATGTACCTGTATGTAGAACTGTTTTGAATTCTATATTGTGTTTCATGGTTCACTTGTGATTGATAGCTTAAACCGCGTTATTGTCGTGATTGTTTGGAATCATCTTACCTGTAGATGTATCTTCAAGATCAGAGGTCTGCGCTTCAGGTGTACTCCTTTCATCCCGTGAGTCCTTCTGCTTCCGGTCCTTGGACTTGCGGCGATGCAGCAGCTCGGGTCGGTCCAGCCCGAAGTACAGCATGAGGGCCGGGCCGCGGCTGCCGGGGGACAGCTGGTACAGATCCCGCAGGACGTGCGGACCCAGGTCGCTACCGTGCCTCGTCTGTTGAACAGGAAACAACAACGTTATCATATATGTCTTTATGTTTACAAGATTACAGACACAACAAGAGGTACTGTGTCAATCTTGCAAGAATACAGTTGGACCTGTCCTGCTGAGCCCGAATAGATACGGGCTGCACATATATAAAGTATGTATTTGGTTCCAGTATCTGTGTAACATAGATTCTACTATTCCAAGAACTAAAAAGAAAACGATGTCATCAAGGAAATGTCCATAGTGACTCACCGTGACTCTGATTTGAAAGCCGATGTCACTGACTTCCTGCGCATGCATTCTTGTCAGCCAGGTCTTGACGGACTTGGCGACTCGAAACACGTCATAGCCACGTTTCTTCAGCTTGGACGCTCGGAGAGTCTTCCACTCAAGGGCCTGGAAAATAACACAAGGGAGTGAGGGAGGGGAAATAGATTCGAGATTTTGGTCTTCAAGGTAGACCTTCCTAACGAAGGAGGAGACATAGTTGAGGTAGTAGGGGGGTTGGGGGTAGGGGCGTAATACCCTCTGATTTTAGAATTGATCTCGGGAGAATTCATAATTTCGAAGGTTATTGAGTGAAAGTGCGATTAAAAGTAAAGGAAAGTGACTTTAATCAATGCACAATCCATATGCATGTGCCGTAGCGAAGAAGCAAAGCTAAAAACACAGCGTCCACGAAAATTAGTTAACAGATCAACGGTTGAAATTCTTTACCAGGGAAGCTAGAAATGTTCAATTTTACAAATTTCCCATCATACCAAACTGTTGTGCACAAGGCAATACCAATAGTGAGCGCTGATACTTAAAAGAAACGCTCTAGAAACTTTTGTTACCTCTTCTCTGACCTTTCCGTCCTTGTCTATTTCGTGTACAGCGACACGAAGTGGGTAATCAGGCGAACTGCGGCTGCGCCGGGTCAGCACAAGTTCAACGTAGGTCGGCATCTCTTCCAGGTCAGCCAGTCGGAAGTTCAGAAACCCGCTTTGAACCTTGGAAGTTCCTGTAAAACAATCAATATCATCAGTATAATAATCTGTGCCCATAAACACTCTAATGCAGGGAGAGAGGGTTAGAAAATTATTTGCAGACTTGTGTTTATACTTGTGTTTATGTGTCGAATCACTCGAATGAAATGTGGACTGATCTCAACAGAATGAAATTGACTCATTATTGCCAACGGACTAGTTTGCTGTTGTTGTTGTTGTTGTTGTTGTTGTTGTGTAAGAAGAAATGAAGTACATGTATCTAAACACCCTCTCTCACGCGTGATGGATTATTTTCCAAACGACACAAAACAGGCGAGGCCTCTCCTGGGGACAGCTGGTATCACAGGTGTACATGTGCGTGCACTTCACGTGTCAACTATTTCCCCCCACACTGAGACAATGACATGCCTGTCGTTATCACCGGCCGGAATAGCCGCTATGGTCCCCTGAGGATGAGATAAACTTGAGCTTTGACAGACATGATGGAGTGAATCTATGCCCCATCCTTGATCTCCGACTGTCTAGCTAACACACAGAAAACAGCACATCGCTCGGTAACAGGTGGTTATCGTCAGGGCTCAGGGCTTATTGTAGGTTTTCCCGTTTTTCGTTTTTAAAAGTTAACGCGGGACTTTCAATTTGCACAAAATGCCTTTAATTCATGAATGGTGTTTTAGAATGATTAAACACAGGAGAATAACATAATCGTCTGCGTATTACCAAGCTATGTAAAAGTTCTGTATACATGGTTATACATGTCACATGTGTATGTAGGTGGCTACGGGTATTATTGAGCACTTACCGTTATCTTCCTCATTAACAATATCGTTGGTGGATGGATTAATTTGTAGGGCTTAAATTACAGCACTAATACGCTTATCCATGACAAGGGTATTATGATCATTATTGCTTACTTTCAGAGATGGGTAAGTGTAATGGTTGCCTATGATGTATACATGGCTGAGGTATCTGCATAAAAGCAGGTGCTGAGTAATGTTCTCAAACTTTCAGCTTCTATGCCAAGTGGAAAACGGGCGGTAATCGCATAGTAGTGCTGGGTCGCTCCTTTGTGCATGTGGCACTACGATCAAAATGCACAACTCAGGCCACGCACATACAGATTCGTGACTACCGTGGGCTTCAAAATGCAGCGCAAGTACATATACATCCTTCAAAGTATGACGTTCACAGTTCAAATCTTCAGAATGCTTATCGTTGATCAGATTTCTCACAAAAATGCCAAGGAAACGACTAATGATTCGACCTTATAATTCCTGGTGGTCTACACTGATTAAAACCTCCATTAGATCATATGTGGTTTACGGGTTACGCGCGCACATTTTTCCGACGCTATTTGTCAGCAGGATTTGCCAAATCTCCAGCTACGCAGGTTGAAAGACATTCTTTTAGACATATCAAACTAAAACAACGTCTCAAAACGTGCCCGGTATGTAATACCGTATGGCAGGTCAAAACCTCGTCAAAACACGGCACAGCCCATATAAAAAGAGTAAACTCTAACCCTTATTAAATAAAGGCACAAACGATCAATGCTGAGATGTGCAGTTCTCTTACCTGGATCTGGGCTGAAGGTCCGTATTCTGAAGATCGTCTGGGCGCCTTCAATGCCGGGCTGGTCGGGCTGCGGGTCGCTCTGGTCCGCCTGCAGCTCGGAGTCCTCCTCGAGCCTCTTCTCGAAGTTCTTGTAGACGTACAGCAGGTACCTCGGTGGGTTGGTGCTCCTTCTCTCCCTGGCTGGTGACTGACGGGAATTCAGATTCAAGATCTGCTCGAAGACTTGTCTCCCGTCGCCGTGGGCCAGGGCCGTAGCGACATCAGGTGCCGCCCGGGCGGTGCAAACGGCAAGGAGGGAGAAGAGCGGGAGAGCGGCGAGGAGCATTCTCCTGGTGAGTCCATACATGCTGACACGGTCAGGTAAGAGCGTTTTGGCGATCACACGGGACAAGACAAGCTGTGCTTGCAAACACGCTCTCGGAGTTATGACTGCAGCCTGCGACAACAAGCCGAGTTATATAATCAGCCATTCTCACCCCCCGTGCTAAAGCACGCGGTGTCACCATCCATTCACCATTGTACAAGGTCACCCCGTGTTTTGTGTGCCACTCTACGTTGAGCTTGCCCACGCGCGCGTTGGACGCCATGAAAGCTGAGGCCAAGCGCTTAACTGCGGCACTCGTAAAAGAACCAAACGCTGACTAAAACAATAGTGCCCTAATTAGCTTTGTTCAAAAGAAAATATGCAAGAAAAAGAAAAGAATTTACAAACTGGATGAGCTTGTTGTGTGAATTTATCAGTTAATCCTTGAGGGAGAAATAGTTGAAGATCGTGGTAACGCCAGGTGACTAGGACACGGAAGTGTCGGTCTTATCTTCAAAGCTATAAACTATGCTTGACGACATTCCTTAGCGATATACCAGATTAGATAGCTGGATTACATGAAACGTTTCAGTGCAAGAGTTTAGGGAATCAACATTCTCATAGCATTACACATAAAAATAAAACATACATACATACATACATACATACATACGTTTTACTGATCTTTACAATGCTATTTTGATATTCTAACATGCTTTATAGTTGACAGGCTATTTTTCAAGTTAATCACAAGATGTTTACCCGCTGCCGCTGGGATGAGATTATCAGAAATAAAATTAGAAAAATTGTATCTGTTCCTATAATGGCTTTTTACAAGACGCCTTCGCAAATTTTCCGCAGCGCTGGCTTTTATTTTGGGGGAGGAGCGCTGATTTGTGATTTGTAATATGGGCAATGGTTCTCTAATGCCAGGAGGGGGGGGGGGGGGGTAGCCAGCGCAGAAAACTCTCAATTGATACCTTTTGACCAAGATGCACACGAAAACGTTGTGAAATTAAAACATGGTGTAATAAAGTATATCTATCCTAACAGATAGTTTGCTAGTGCTGCTAATTTTGCCATGGCTATGAAGAAACCGAACCAATGTTCTGGGCCCAATGTGTTGGGCGCTACCATTTATTTCTAACAAATAGTCGATGGCGCGCATATATGTAACTTTTATCTGAAACTCTCAACAACAGTCATTTTCTACTCAGTTGTGTCCATTTTCTTGACTTATGTAAATCATAACATTGAAAAAAAAGACAAAAAGATTGCCTCTCGGGAAAAATCCCGGTTATCGCGCAGCTAGACCAGAGTAAAACTTGATCTTATAGGCTACGGTATACGGTAGGTAACAAACCGAGCGGAATAAAATAATGATCTAGTGACCAATCATTTGATATGTCACATTGGTCTATTGGTCAGCGGTTAAAAGACATACTTTCAAACGTTTTAAAAAGAAATGTACATGTTTGTATAATGACAACAAAGGAGGGGCTACTAGAAATAACAAGATCGTTCAGATTATTTAAAACCACATACCATGAAGTAAAAATTTCCAAGTAATGAAAATATGAGGGACAGGAATGCTGTCACAAGGATTAGGATTAGCTACCACAAACTACACATTGAACCCGGAAGACATCCGCATTATGTAAATAAATGTATTTGTAGTTCAAAGAGAATAGAGGACGTATGTTTTTTGCAATATAATTATATTATATAGCGAAGAGAGTTGAACGGTATAAGATTGTACAAAACCTATTTCCCCATTTCATTCACTTACGTTCTGTTTATAATTTCAAATCCCTAATGCAACTAGACAAACCATCGTTCATAAAACATATGCACTATATAGCAGAAAAGTAAGGAGAAGTTTTATTTTGTTAACTTTATTTCTTTCAACACGATTTTTGTGACCTGTACTTAGCCCTGTGTGGCAAAAATACTAGTATGCAATAAAAGCCTTTATAATTGAAAAGGTGTATGTTCATTTGTCTTTCTATTCTAACTCAAAACGTACATAATCATTTGTGGCGGACTTCATTTGCATGCATGTAACAAACAACGTTGGAGCGGAAGGAGGTGGGAGGGGGGGGGTAAGAGAAATATTTCATGTACGCTCGTATGTATTGCACCTGTGTAGGGCAACAGTGTGAGCCGACAGTTTGGTGACTCGGGTCGCTACAGGCTAGGGGGTGGTGACCTAGACAGATTTCGGATGTCCCTTTCACCCTGATATCAAGGTCACGGTGATAACATGAGACTGACGCACATGAAAGGTAAAAAAAAGACAATACCGCAAACAGAACACTTTGTGGACGTTTGGTAACATGCATTTGATTTTCGGTAAAAAAAATTGATAATGGCCAGGATAGGACAGCAAATATGTATGGCATATGGTGAGAATACCTCCATCTAATATCATGGATACTTTAACTAGAAGATATCATAATTGTATTAAATGTGGTTCTTAGTTATTTTTGGCGTGGGGTTGATACAGCATGCTTCTATCCGCCTTTTTAGTATGGCATACAGGCAAAGAAGACAACTTCCGAACGGGCTTATTCAATGCAGGGTCGTTTGGCCTCTTAATTCTCGCGGTCGGCATTAAATAATATTGATGAGAGGTGGAAATTAATGTGCTACGAAATAGCGGTGAAAACTTGCAGATTTTATACAAGAGGGAAACAGTTGTTATCAAGAAAGTCCTCTTAGATTAGCCTTTTTCGGACCATTGACTTGCTTCATACTTTACACTTTATCTAAGCATTGTCTCAAAAGTAGGCGTTTTCAACACGTTTGAAGGCCGTACAAGTGAAATAGATCGAACGCCTTCCCCAAATAGCCTCCATGTTTATTATGCTCATTCTTATTCAACATTTTCCTCACGTACTTTCCGTGACCGCATCCAAATGTTGTGAATTTTCTCGGGACATATTGACGTTCTCGCCGGATGTGCTCTTTGATACTAGAATGGTGGGAAAGTTTCATGTTTAGAGTT
Source organism: Branchiostoma floridae x Branchiostoma belcheri (assembly GCA_019207045.1). Taxonomy (NCBI): domain Eukaryota; kingdom Metazoa; phylum Chordata; class Leptocardii; order Amphioxiformes; family Branchiostomatidae; genus Branchiostoma; species Branchiostoma floridae x Branchiostoma belcheri. Next base: position 9,995,632 of record CM033037.1, on the reverse strand, counting down.
TACGAAGGTTAAAACATCCGGAACAAGAGTTTGTTTGAACAACATGGAAGTTTTTACTTCTGTTGTACATACCAACATCATGTCCAACACGTGATGATCACGCAGGGATACATGTAGGACAAGAATTCCTCTGCGTGTAGCATACAAAACCGAAACCCTAAGAGAATACGTGTTAAAGTGACGCTGTTTCATAAGTTGTAAAACTTTCAACGATCTTTACGCTTATCAAACCGTCATCTGAGCAAACTAAAAAAGGGGAATTTTCAAAATATGTCATGCATACATGTAATGCATGAAATGTTTACGTCCCTAAATACCATGTGCTGATGAAGTATACAGTACTCCCGTCTCCCGACAAAACTTAGATATCTGTTATGCTTTGTCAACATAAGTTTTAGATAGTGGACAATAGCTATCTACGTTTCATGGAATATTTAGTCTCGTGTTGGACATGATAGTCATGAAGAACTGATGTGTTGATGGCCAATGCAGCATATCGCATTTGTATTGACGCTTTCTCTGGAACCCTATTGTGGCCAATCAAACTAACCTAACATGTATCGTACATACCGGGTTCCGTAAGGCATCATCTTGGACCCACTGCTACACATTTTAGATCCAGATGCTTAGGATACCCACAACTTAAGATGCCTATGGAAAGTACAAGAGTACTAAATTGTACTTTTATGCATTGACTATTATTTTATGATCTTTAGTGAACTCCCACACGTTGTTTCGCCATATTGTTGGATATATCAACGATCCCAAACGCTTCAAGGTTTAGCGTAATACAGCCCCGGGCTGAATCTCCACTTCAGGTGCAGCCGCTATGCATCAGACTCTGATGCCTGCGAATGATTGATTGATTGATTGGTTGGTCTCTCACAGCCTTCACCTTCCTTATTCTATTTTTTCTAAGTGTAGCTAGCTAGAAAGGAGAGCACGCGATGAGTGATAAGATTATATGCACGGCAACAATTCCTCGCTGTGGAACGAACGACTGGAAACATTCCGCACACAATCAGCAAGGTCCTGGCACCATCAACTTGGAGACAAGCCCATCAGCCAGTACCATAACGTGAACTCAATGCTGGGCACGCCCCAATCACGATCTGGGAACGCTGAAGACATCACTGGACCTTATCTGACGGTTCAGTTTTGGGTGTATTTCGGGTGATGTCAATTGTGTAGTGTCAAAATCGATTATCCTAAAAATATATAAATTCTAGATTTTGCCACATCTTCTTTCCACATTGAAAGTAAACTAGGTGTTCGTGATTTCCGACTGCTGTTAGCTAAGATGATTGCTTGAGTACCATTCTCCGTAGTGACCGCTGGCTAAATCCTTTCGCTTGCTAACCACGTCCTTAGCTACTAAGATGAAGGCGACACGTGAAGAAAACCCGGTTTCCTTCACAAAAGACACATACTAGTAATTTCACAATGGTGCATGTACTATCCTTAATAATCAATGCTTTGTTTTATTGTTCCGCAAAGACATTAGATGTATTGTCGTTACATCTTTACTCCATGTTGCTCCCTATAGCTAACAATTGTGTTGTGTCACTATGTTGCTATCAATGACCTGTTGTGTTGATGTACTCTATCAAGATACACTGTAATGTAGTGTCCCGACTCCCGATATCAAACTTTTGCACTTTTTGAAGAGACACTGCGCTAACACTTATAGTGGGTGTGGAGGTCAACAGTGCAAAGTCAAGGCAAGTGCTTGTGCGTGGAAAACTTAGTATCACAGAGTTCAGTAGGAACAAGTGTCACAGACTCCAGGTGGTGTCACCAGAGGTTGCCAAGAATTCTGGTTTCAAGAACAAGATTCAAGATCTTGGAAACACCTTGTTGATCATGATAGTATGCTAAAATAGAACGGCGGACCGAAATGATTAATCCCTTGATAAACCTGTATATGAAAATATATAGAGAGAGAGATTAACAAGCTTTTAAGCTTATTGATGAGTGGTCATATGTAGCCTTTTTTCACAGACTTCAAGCGAGATTGGCTTTTATTTGGAGGGGAGGGGAGTTTCGCGGAGTTTTGCATTCCAAGACAAACTCATTTTCTAGACAAACTCCCTTTCCCGAAATGAGAACGAAATTGGTTCCTATTAAAGCCAACTTCGAAACTACCGAATCAGCTCGGTGATACACCCGGCGTGAGTAGGTCGAAACTAAAACACAGCCTGTACTCGTACGTGTTAAAAGAGAAAATGGTGATTTTCATCTAAGAAACTGATGCAGTATAAGATGAGCACGTTTGTCTGAAGCCAAGGCTGAAGATAACATGAGAGCAGGTTTGAACCGGCGCGCAGCTGGCAAGACGCACTATCAGCTAAACGTTGATTGGAAATACTTTGTTGACATGGCGTGACGTTAACGAGATGCTCGAAGGACGCAGGTGTAACCAGGGGGATCCCGTGCAAAGACAGAGGACAGCAGTTTAACGGGGCTATCCCTTTTGGCGCAACGGTTCAGCGCGTTGGGCCTGTGATCTGGCGGCCCGGGTTCTGCGCGGGTTTGAATCCTGGGAGCCAGGAGGCTTTTTCTTCTCGCCTCTTGTGTTACATTGGTTCCCATGCCGACCCTGTGAGTGATAGGCTAGAAAATGTGCCACACAGGAATATCGAACTCGGAGATTCGAGGACAAATACGAAAAAGAAAAGGGGTAGTGTAACAGTGGATTTAAGCGCCGCCAGACTGACCATTCTAAACGGGGTTGTCCCTTTTGGCGTAATAGTTTAGCGCCTTGGGTTTGAGATATGATGTGGCAGCCTGGGTTCGGCGCGGTTTTCACTCCTTTCGGAATACATACGTACTACATAAGGGCCAATGTTGTATAAAGACTTTACCAGACTGCTCGGGAGAGTGACAGAAAAACACGATTTGTGCTAGGGCATACCTCCGGGATGTGTTTTATTATGCTTTTCGTTAATTTGTCTACTCATTCTGTTTGCTAAAAACTGATAGATTCATATATGACATATGATAACAAATGATGTAACATAAGATCACTCACAGGTCTACAATAATAAAAAAAAAAGTACACAAGTCAACAAAAGTATAGAACGTACTATATCTACATCTACAACATGGATTAATCAGAGTGCGCCGCATGGTTTTTTATAACTAATTGCTCTTTCGTGCAGGGGCAAATTGTACAAGTGTAAGTCAATTAGCTAGCCGCAACAAGTGAGTTAGTTTAGTGGAGAAAGAACGTTATTATGTACTAGCTGTAATGTGATACATTACGAATTAATCGATTATGTCTAATATCTCCAAATGCTACTAAAGAAGACACAACCCATTTGTTGATACTGACGGACAAGTAGCAGCTTGACCACCGGACTAACCGGCCAATCAGATTGTACAGATTGTTACAATACTGAGTAGCCAGTCGTGTGTGGATTTCTGCATCTACACTTCACATTACTCCTTGACGTTGAGTTTCTCCAGGTTTTCCGTGGCCAGGGCTTCGTAATGCTCGTCCAGATAGTCGTCTGCGAAGCCGAGAATCTGCGCCAGGGCGGACAGGGCCAGGATGTCGATCTGGTTGTCCAGGGAAGTCTGCTTAGAGTAGTTCTGCACGGGGAAGATGTGGTACTCCGGTAGGCCCAGCTTTTCACTCACCTCTTGTACCTAGGGTCAAAAACATTGTTTTAGAGCTTCGGAGCTATAAAGTATCAGAGAATCCAAACAACTTCAGCCACCCCTAGACCCCTACAGAATCACAATGGACTAACCCACCTTCTCTAAGATGAACCTGCTTCGGTAAACCAAGGTGAGGTCATCGGCGACAAATTCACAGGCTTTGTCGACCTTGGTCAGCAAGACCACTGAAGGAATACCTGTGTGACAAAAAAACAGTGAAGAAACATATTCAGGAAACGCCAATTAAGGTTCAGTTCCCAATGTGGTCCCATGGAACACCTTGCGGCTCCTGGGATATTGTTGGGCCCGGCCGGGCACCGGGTTGAATCTATAAGGCTTAGGTCACGTTTCCAAACCGGGGCCCGGTCGGGCAGCTTTCGGGAGCAAAAAAAATGATATGAAATGCATCAAAATACAAAATGTGTCAAAATGAGATTCATGGGCATGATTTGTATATATTTCTAGGTAAACATTGTAATTTTTCGTTTATTAAAACATCCCGGCCGGGTCGCGGTTTTGAAATGTGACCTAGGCCTAAATTGGATTTAAATGAACCCGGAACCCGGTAACAAATAGACGACGTGACCTACCCATGGGGAATACCGAGAGAGACCTCCCCCACCCCACCCCCCGACCCCCCTTCGGAATTCTCAAGAAGGTTGGAAGTCACAATAAACTTTGCCTTCTGAATGACCTCAGACAAGAAAACAACATTTGCACTGTCAGTTTTAACTTCAGACATGTAATGCCACCCAGGAATCTGCCTATAGATCTTACCCCTTTTGAGTGCCTTGTTGTAGATGGTTTTGATCTTGTCCATGGCGCCCTGCGGCATGACGCTGATGTTACAGATGTCCAGGGCCAGCGCCACACAGTGGGTACGGTCCTTCATACCGGCCATGTTCTTAAACCCGGGCGTGGCCGGGGAGATGTTGACGGCTGCATTGAACTGTGAAAAGCAACGTGCATTTACTGTTAGTCAAGTGGCTGTGGTACAAACAATTTCAAGTCGAAGAACTGATAGACCGTAACAAGCTAGCTGCTCTTATTCATCAGCTTTAAGTGTTCAGAATTGCTCGCAGATCCTAGGATGCCAATTTCTCTTAAACTGTCGTCGCCATTTCAAACGGTCAACAAGTCAGCAATATGGCATCGGCCGTTTCAAAAGGCATCGGTCGTTACCGAGACGGAAACGCGCAGGGTGACGTGCGACAGACCTAATCAACAATCTTGCTCTTTAGATATCAGGATAAAAATCAAAACTAGTAATATGATTTAGACCTCGCTCCGAAAAATAAATACAAACTAACATTGTAGAATTAGAAATATAAAAGTTGGTATATTTTAGAAAATCCCCACCTGGTACCTATCGGGCACGTTGCCGTCCAGCAGATATGGCAGATCGTCCAGGTCCAGCCCGGTGTTGGCGTCCTCCAGCCCCATGGTATCACACAGGCGGAAACACAGGGTCTCACCACCGCGTTCTCCACGCACCTCGTACGTTCGGTACTAATATCGAAAAATATATTACATTATAATTGAAAAGATTACGATTTAAACATAACCTTAACATTTCAATGATTTTGTTTCCCATCGCACTTCTTTCATGAAGCCACCGTTATTCTGATCTAATCCAGAAAGAACGTTTTATTGGTCCAAAATATCTGGAGAAAGGATTTCTTTTACAGTTCTTATAATACTTTTCCCGTTGGTTAGCCATAACCTTTTTATTTTTTATTCTAATGTTTTGAAGTGAACACTATCCCGAGTAATGTACCACAGAATTTAGTCTCAGTAAAGGCTGCGATGTTTTACAAATAATTCATTCTCATTCTCATTTTTATACAAACTTGTTTCGTTATTTTTGACAAACCAGACAAGATGTTGTACTTAATGTGAATGTATTGTAGTACGCATTTGGTCTAGGATTCTAAATGAAATTTCGAATTAAATCCTAACATTTGTCCGTCTTAAATTGTTCTTCCTAGAAGTTTTGACAGAACGTACCCTTGTCGTGAGACTGTGCGGCTGACTGCCCGCCATGGCCTGGCTGGACACACGGCCCTTGTAGATGGAGTTGATGGTGTTGAAGAAGCTGGATTTCCCAGAACCCACCTGGCCGACCAACAGGATGTTCACCTGACTAACGGACATACCGGGCCGCGGCTTGTACCCAGCCACCTGCTGCTTCAGCTGCTCTCGTTCCCTGGATGAGCAATAACAATGAAGTAAGTATGAGTCGTTAATGCTTGCAAAGGTCCCATTTTATTATTAGAAATGGTGATGCCAGTCATATATACAAATCCAATTTCACTAATATTTGTCTCCTTGCAGCATCAACAATAGTCAATGGCATGCTAATGAAATATGCTCACTACATCCCACAACTATAACAAACTAGAGTTCGGCGACCTCATACCTCCATGAAAATTTAGAGCTTTCGTAAATTTCATGCAATTGACTAGCACATTAACATAATTTATGCATGGTATTGTTCATCATTGACTAACGTACACATGTCACAATTATAAAATTCCCATTATTAATCATAAAGCGTTTTTGCAATTTTTACATAAATTATGCAAATAAGTTCCTCATTACCATATTTGGTATCTGCTTATATTCCACCTATCATAGTTAACATGTGTTACATTTATTGAAGTCCAGTTATTGAAAACAATGGAATTATACAAGTTCCTCATTAATCATGCAAATTAAATCCTCATTTGCATAAAATGATGAACATATTTGCCTAAGGTACCCGCATGCCTAGTATGATGCCAATCCATCAATCCTTTCTGCAGTTATCCTCTTTAGAATGTCTTGACAAAAACGCCCCTGCAGTTCCGCAATTAAATGTTAGGGGGCTGAAACCTACCCCACTTTGTCATGACACTGCAAGCTATCTACCAGCCAAATGTCAAGACCATATCACATCCAGGACAAGAGATACATTGAAAAAACTGCCATGATATAATATCCTCATTTATTATGCAAATGTACTCCTATTTTGCATAATTAGTATTTAATTAAACATTAGAAACTCTGTATGTCACTATGATTCGTCCATTACTTGAATATGCTGACATTGTTTGGTGTGGCCTTCTCGGCAAAGATTGTGATCTTCTTGAGTCTGTCCAGATGGCCGCGGCACGAGTTTGTACCGGAGCCATGAGAGGCACTAAACATGAGAGCTTGTTAGCCGAGGTTGCATGGGACACACTAGCGGACAGAAGGAAAAAGCACCAGTTGATTCAGTTTTGGAAAATTATGAATGGTCTCGCACCACTGTACTTACATAATATTATCCCTCCACGTATCTGTGATACGGTCCCTTACAACCTTCGCGCAAACCAAAACCTTACTTCCATTGCCTGTAAAACTGAAAAGTATAAAAGATCCTTCCTACCTTCAACTGTTCACTTGTGGAATGAACTGCCTACGAATGCTAAAGCCGTCCTTTCGATCAACACTTTCAAAAAAGAGCTGGACTCACTATTCAACAAGCCGACAAAATATTCCCATTTCTCTTATGGCCAAGGTCGTTCCGCAGTTCATCTTACAAGGCTCCGTCTAAACTTCAGTCAGTTAAACTACCATCTATTTCAACACCATTGTATTGATTATCCTACATGTAAATGCGGCTATCATTGTGAAACAACCGAACATTATCTACTACACTGCACACTCTATACTAGCCAAAGAAGTTATTTGTTATCGGCTGTCTCAAATATTATAGTAGACCTAAAGCACCTCAACGACACTACTTTATGTACTTTACTGTTATCAGGATCAACATCTCTCTCACATCAACAGAACTGTAACATTTTTGATCTTGTCATTACCTATATCCATTGTACAGGCAGGTTCTCCTAATTGATTCAGCACCAACTTGTCTTGTTTAAATTTATTTTTCTGTTATCCATTTTGTACTTATGTATGTAATGTCGTTCAATATTGTTTTATGCGTATGTTTCTTGAGTAGAAGGCCTAATATAAGCAATTTGTGCTTTCCGCCTCATACTCGCAAAATGGAATCAGGACGACTCGGACCATTACTAACTCGGCCCATTGAAAATCTGGTCAACTCGGACCACCCCCCTGGTCAACTCGGACCGCCCCCATGTACCAGTCGGACCAAATTACGTAACTTTTGAAAAAAAAGTTAATTTGACATTTCTTTGTACATTTGTACTAGTATTATAAAGATTGTCCCCAGCTGCTACTATTAGAACGTCAGAAGTTTCCTGGTCATACAGAGTCCCTTTGATCTAGTATCATATGTGCCGCGGGCGCCGGCGATATTAAAACCGCGATATTAAAACAAAGTGGACACGGTCGGCTTGAAAAAAATTAGCAATTAATCTTCAACAAGAATGACTCATACGCTGATCAATTCCCACATCTTATTTGTTTAAAGCTATTCCGAAGAGCAAGTAATGATAAAGTTTACTACTGTCCTCTATTAGAAGCGCCTCACACATATCCACTTGTCCACACACGCTACGTATTTCGGGGTCAACGACCTAATGTGCGCCGCCCGGAATGCCGAAAGTTCCGATGAATTACACTCTCCAATCAATCCAACCTACAGTTTTCTCATTTCAGAGTATATACATATAAAACTAGTGTTGGGGATTACATTTTCGAAAAAAAATCAATTAAATAGCTGTCCAGGGGGGATGGTCCGAGTTGTCCCGGCAGATGGGCCGAGTTGACTGGGCCGAGTTGGTAATGGTCCGAGTCGTCCGACATTCTCGCAAAATATATGTGAATAAAAATAAAAATAAAAAAAAATAGTATTTAATCTTGTACAAAATTGTCTAAGGTACCTACATACCAAAAATGATGAAAATCCGTTGTTCCCTTCTTGAGTTATCCTCGTCAGAAGTTTTTGACAAAACTGCCCCTGCTATTCCCAAACTAGACGCTAGGGGGCCCAAACTTACGTAATTTTTTCCTGAGCACAAGAGCTATCTAATACTAAAAAATCTTGACCATAGCATGTTCAGAACACCGAGATAGCAAAACCGGAAGTTGCGCTGCAGTACCAAGGCCACACACCAGGGGGCCCAAAATTGACCTTGACCTTCGTCTTCCCAACCCCTACCTACATACCAAATATCATCGTAGTCCATCAAGAGGTTCTCAAGTTATGATGACCACAAATATGCGGACACACAGACACACACACAAACACACACACAGACACACTCAAAACTATACCTCCATTTTTTCATGGAGGTAACTAGCATAATCGGACAGCCGAGAAGATACCTCTACAATTCCTGTAATACTTGCAAACTGCACACAATACTATACTATAAGGCTCACTCCCCGAGAGCTTTACCAAAATGACAAAAAACGTGCAACAAAAATGAGTAAGAAATTGAGTACAGGAAATTATGTAAAGCACAGCAAGACTGATTTTTCACGATCAAAAATAATGGAAAAGAACGTACTCGTCACTCCACTGAACTTTCCTCCACTCTTTCCCTTCCTGTAGCATCTTTTTCTCAATGGGCTCTCCGTCTTCTTTTGTCTCTCTCTCTGTAAGGATAAATATCGACAGAAAATGAGCTGTCTCTTCCATACCATCCTAAACTATTCTGAATAAAAAATGATCACGAGAGCTCTATAAACAATCAATATGCATGCGGCTCGACAAACCGTTCGTGATCATTCGTGACAAGAGTAGGCATGCTTTTGATGCTTTATATGAAAAATGTTTTAAAATTTCGATTGATTTTTTAATACAAACCTATGGTGTGATCGATACTGTTGTCACCTAATATTGCAGACAATTACTGATATTGTTATGACAATAACTGAAACGAGAGACAATTTATAGCATGCGTGTTTGCATACTCACTTCCAATGGAATATACCTCTACGTCGAGGTAGTTGAGATTTCCTCCACAAAAACTGTTAGAGTTGTGCCCCATCCCAGCACCGTAGGTATGACCCAGGTTCCCCTGTCCACCGGCGCTGACAAAATTGCCATTATTCGCTGCGTATGTACCAGTGAATGCAGAGAAGTCGTGACCACCACCGAAAGTAGGGCCATAACCCTGGTGGTCATAAAGACAATGCCCTGTGTTACCGTTGGTTGGAAATTTCAATGGATCGAATTTGTTGGCGTTAGAAAGCCGGAAGAGGAATGAATCTGGGGCCAGAAAAAATGCGTTCCGGCTTGTCCACGGTTGACTTGCGTACCCCCCAAAGACCCAGCCGGTTGCGTTATATGCGACCGTGACTGTGGGGCCCTTGTTGTTACAGAGCTGGTGGAAGGTGACAGGATTGTAGCCCTGTGTGGAGGCTTTGAACAGGAGCTCAAACCCTGCGTCAGGCTTCCCCAACCACTCCCGCAGCTGGTCTTCGTCTTGTTCAGTCAGTCGCTTCTTCAGAGCCATGTTGTATCTTTGTATCTACAAAATGGACAAAACAATATCACCTGTCTATGTCAACAACTTACTGTGCACAAGCTCGCCAAAAGGTTGTATCGGAGATGTGCGACAATTAAAGACATTTCAACCACCAAACAGCACAAGAAGCCAATCCAATGGCGTCTGTAAAACTGACGCCTTTTGAGGATACGGGACTGCATCTGTCTTTCGGATGGGTTGTAAAATGGGGGTCCCGTGTTCGAGGAGATACCTCGAGCACGTAAACAGACTCAGAATGAATGCAATAATGACTGACTGACTGACTGAGGTGAATATATGGTGTCCAACTGAATCCAAGTTTGTCTACGACACTCTATTTAACTTTTTCATCGTGTGCTTTTATACTCTAAGTCTCAGGCATGTTGAATACCTAGAATATAATAGTCTATATTTCTATACGATTGGAAAGTTAGAAACGGCAAAGGATTAGTCCATTACCACACGAGGCCAGACTGAACAACATACCTGAGATCACCTGATCTTAGTTCACGTAAATAGCAAGACTCGAAACAATTCGAAACTGAGGACTGAAACTGTGAAGGGAAAAGTCCCGTTATAGTTTCGATGACGTTGCAGGAAGTTGTGACCTCCGCCTCAAGGCAGGGCATCATGGGACTGTGAACCCGGAAGTTAGTGTGTAAAGTATAGTGAACGTCACCATGTGGTAGTTTCTGTAGGGGTTAACGTCTAAAAAAATATGAGATATTAGAAAGATTTATCTCTTTTTCATTGTTACTAGTAGTATTCAATGCACAATATAACCGTACCCTCCATGGACAAATGAGCATAAAATTACACCAACTTGCACTATTCTGAGCACTCTCTCACCTGACTTTCATGGTATAGTCCTAGATTTTCGGACTTGTGTTGATGGTGATGAGCTTTTGGTCGATCATAAAAGAAGAGAGTATACACTGCGAGCATGAGTGTCTTCGGGCATCGTTTCTTCGGACAGTCCAGCCATCCCAACACGAGCACGGTGGCGCCAGAACGTCAGCCGTCGCCGCCAACGGAAGACCACTTGGACGGGACACTTCGGAAACTACAGGTACGGGCTGGTCAGGGAGGTAACGTTAATAATGGTCTGACCTAAATGTGTGCGACCGTTCATATTCATGCGTGGCCTGGCTCACTTTGAGAAATATTATATTATAATGATAGCGTCAACGTAAATGTTCTGGCTCTTTTCAAGACCAAAATCTTATATAACAAAAACAAAACATGCGGGTTTGTTTGGGAACTGGTTAATATGTAACGTCAATATTATGTTGTCAGTTAACGTTACAGAATGGAGATGTGAAAGTTCTCATAACCGGTTTGATCATATTCTTGACATTTGAAGGAGACATTCACGATTTTGTTCCCTTCCAGAGATTGAGACCTCAGGAACACATAAAGGCCCTTGAAGACACGTTCCAGCTTCAGTCCGATGCTATAGGACAACTCCGCACAGAAAATAGCCGCCTTGAGACGGAGAACCGAGAACTTCAGCGGCTTCTACACGACATCAAGGACTTTGTAGAGTGGAAATGTCCCTGTCCTCAGCCAAGATCGTACCCTACAGTACCGCGACTTACCAACAGGAGGCGTTCGAGGAAAGACCCTCAGGCCTATTTTGGCGAGTCCAACTACCCTGTGGATAGAGGGGAGCCCAGGGCTAGTGTTGAAACATGGAGGGACTGGTTTGACTCAGTGACTCGGGAACATAGATCTCCATGGTATCATCCTCATCCACATGCTGTAGTACCACAACAGCAAGAACCACGCAAAAGTAGGTCCCAAATTTCAATGAGGGGTAAATGTTTTGAATATTTTGTAGAATTTATGCATCCTTTTCTGTCTTAATCAGTTATAAAGTTGACCTATGTCTCCATCATTCAAACTTTTAGAATGAACCAATCAATACATGATTTCACCATGAGGTAGGCCTGACTTCAAGCTTACCTTTTCAATTTTTTCCTTCAGTAATCTGCTACCTAAAAGCTGAGGGTCCTTTCCATGGGTCGGATGGACAGCTTCTGGCCAAACTGAATGAAAGACTAGGGAAAGTTAATGTTGCTATGGAAACCAGGCCATGGCAACCTTCACCACGCATCATCTCTGAACCCACCCTTGTCTTCTGTCTCAACGCCTCACGGTTGGGCACAGATGTGGACAATGCCTTGAGGGGAACTGAAGGTAGGAAAATAATTTTCCTCAAAAATTGACTTTTATAATCCAATACTTTACTGTGATAGGGGTGTCTTGTTTATAACTTGAGAAAAATTGATAGCTACTTAATCAATATGAGGTCTTAAATCACCCACAACAAAATATATTAATTCAATACCTATATATAATAGATGTAGAGAAGGGTTTTAAGAAGTTCAAAGTTTGCGAGTGAAAATCTACTAGTAGATTTCTTTTGAAATATAACATCTACAATGCTGCCAAAGGTTGCATTAATATATGGCACTGCATTCAGGTATTACATTGTTGTATGATCATTATATTTGAAGCCATGTTATTTGGTATACATGTACATGAACGTACTAAGTATCTACAAAACAAAAATCACAGCTGCCACATTCAATTAAGATTGAGGGTATTGCTGTAGTGGAACTATGATTATGATTCCTTTCCATTCTTCAGGAAACAACGTGATCCTCATCGTGATGCATCATCGCCCTCCCCATGATGCTCGGATCTCCGTCCAATCACAGTCTGTGCTCAGAGAAGGGAACACCAAACTTATCGTTGATGCTGTGTTCTTTGAGCGAGAGGGACTGTACGACTGTGATGTGAACATTCAGGCTGTGAAAGACCTGGCTTCTTACCTGCAAGGCTGTTGAATATGATGTTAGAAAAAATGCAGTTACATTACCAGTAGTATGGTAGTTTATTTAAGGGAAATAATGTATCCAGTTTAGCAGATTATCTTTTGGATTAACATATTGGTTGTGTGTTATTCGTTTGTCCGTCAGTACATAGGGACTGCTTTGTCACGTTTTAACAGAGTGGTAACAAGAAAGATAAACACTATCTACTAGTGGTGCGTATCTAAAGCCAAGACTTGGAGTTATTTAGGTCCAAGTAAAAAAAAAACTAAATGTCCGGAGCCAAGTCTGGACTTGCAAAAAGCTATCTGTCACTTATATTCCCTTTTTTGTTCCAAACCATCTAAAACCTTCCATTTGTGACAGTGAAATTTGCACTGGAAAAAGACAAAAACATTTCGTGTTTACACTGGCTGTATATAATTTGCATGTATTTTTCAATTCATGCTATTATACATGCAATTTTATATGCACCATCCCACCTCCCCCTCAAAAAAGAATACTTTCTAGCGCACATAATATGCATTGATGGGCTCAGGTCCGGACTTAAAGTCCAGACCTGAACCTGAACTGCTGGACCTAGGTACGCACCACTATTATCTACAGTATGTACAAGTATGCAGTGCACCATTGCATACATTTATACATCCTCTGATGACTGCATTGCAAATGCATGCAACTTGCATGAGTGGCAACTCTCATCCTTCTGGTGTAGAAGCATGTTTTCTAACCACTGAACCACAAATGCTGCCAGATTATGAAAATGCTTTCTTTACAATTGTTATTATTCCATTTATTAATGTATACAGTGATAAAATCTACATATCCCATTAAAAATGGTCCAAATGCCTGAGATGAGTAGTTAATATCAGGAACAAATTTTTGTGGAGGCTACCTTTACATGTAAGTGATATCAATAGATAAGTAGTTATTTAATATGTGATGTCCAGGTCTGTATGTTACTCTGTTGTCAGTCTGTTGCATCTGTCTGAAGCCTTCTCTGCAGAGTTCTCCATCTTGGCTATCCTGGAGCCAAACTGAATGGCTCTTTTTGGTAGCACAGCTGCAGCAGTCAAACCAAGTTCTCTCGCTGCAACTCGCAACAACAGCTTTTCCCCGATTCCTCTGGGTAGGGTTAGGTTGGCCTGGATTGCAAAAAATGATATACAAAAAAATAATACAATACATTGTAAGTATCTCAAATGTTTTAAAATTTCTGACAGCTTCTCTCTCTAGCTGATCATGATACATGTACACCTTATTCCTCTTGGTTGGGGTAAATTCTAACAATATATATTTAAATATTCCCAAACCTTTAGATCCTCTGCATTCGTTTTGCATGTTGTACTGCTTGTAAAACAATTTTAAATATTGACTATTGAGACTTTGAGAGACAAGAAAGTTCTATCTGTAACCAACCTTGTACTGAATGGGAACAGAACTGAGGAAGGAGACCACATCTTCATCAAGAAACGGGAAGCGGGATTCCTTCCCATGGTCCGAGATGATCCTACATAAAAAAAACAGTCACATCCAGAATGTGAGTCAATGTAATAATCCTGTTGGTACAATAACATACACTTGGTAGAAGCAGTAGTGTTGTATCCAGTATTCATGTTATACATGTATCATTGTATATACCCTGACATGGGTGGGCAGCAGTCAGCATTCAAATATAAATATATACTGTACAAAAAGTGGGGAATTTTTTGTAAGACTTGAATTACATTTGTACAATTTTGTTATGCATATTATCAGTTACCAATTTTCTGTGGCCAATGAGCAAAACTGAGTCAGCAAATATAATACATTTTTAAATTTGCTCTATCATAAAAGAATCATATTATAACTTCAACAGGTAGAAAGTCAAAAGTTGGGGTCCTTTCTACAGACATGTATGTTATGAGACAGTGAGACATCAGCAAACCCTCTGTCCATGTATGTAGTTCCCCACCCTGTACAGACCTGTCATCCCTGCCCAGGTTCCTAGAAGAGATCCTGTCTACCTCCATCTCCACTTCCTCCAGCAGACCTCTCCAGCCTTCTGAGCTGCAGTCATCAACACAAGGTCATTGTACATTAAGGAACTAAGCCTTACACTTTCACACATTTTCTATAAAAAACATGAATAGGTCACATACACAAAACTGAATCCGTTAGAGCAAAGGCCTGACATTTGAACTAGGATCTAGGAATGAACAATTCAATTCACAAAAAGCTGTCAGTGATACAAAGGACAGTTAAGGTGGCAATTCACTCCTGACTAGACAGGTGGTGCTGCCAGCTCATATAAGTACAACCAAGGCTGATAAAAGCTCCTTGGTACTAGCCTGGTACATTTTGTATATAGCTCGTATTATAGCTCCCGAGTCTCTTCTGTACTTTCCACAAACTGAAGAGACTCCGGAGCTATAATATGGCTGGATACCAGGCTAGCTTGGTACAACATACATGATTTTCCTCTACACTGTCAGAACCTTTTGGATAGTTCCAGAACAGATGAGGAGGTACATGTATGATGTTATTGAAGACTAAGGTTGAGTGTGCTGAGGTCTTGTACTCACTTGAATTTGCTCCTGTGTCTGGAGTATCCTGCCAGCTGTTCATCTGCCCCCATACCCACCAACAACACCTGGGAACAACAAGAATAAACCTATGATATAGACTCCATTCAAACTCAAAAAAAGTTGATCGGATTAACGTTACACTCCTCAGCAAGGCCAAACACATATGTAGCATCATAGAATTTTCAAAAGCTTTTATCTGATAACCAGTGTCTTGGACTTGAGATACATTGTATACAGTACTATATCTGCTAATACTATTCTGTGGCCACCCTTGGATATGCCTGGTTAAGGGGTTACTCAGGAGTGACCTGTCCTGCTTATCCACTTACCAAGGTAATACACAGTCACTCTGGTTGGTGGTTGTCTTCAGATTACCCCTGGTTCATCCTCTACAGACTTTTATGTCATACATGTGACGTGAAAACGTTTGATACGAGTGTTCCGGACCGTGTGATAACTTTCCGTATCACACAGGTTCAAATGTTGTATCACACAGGCTTCCTTCGAGTAAATCAAACTATTTTGAACGGGCCGAATACGGCACGGTTGAAAATTCGAATACCGGATCTGGACGTTAGAATTGCTGTTGTTACAATCTTTTGTTCAAGGACACAACATTTTCTCAACTTCTGGTGCATTTCGGTCCCAGCCCTCCTGCGGGTCGGATCACCCTCCGGCCTTCGGGCGATCCTACCCGCGGTTTGGCTGGTACCTGGGGTAATACGGAATACATCGTGTTGTATTCTGTATAAAAATTATAGTACATTTCTGCATTACTGTCTTTGGTTTTGCCAAGTGCATAAAAAATGGAAAAAATCATTTTTGCCAGTTATTCTGTAAAAAAAATCAGAGACTATGGAATTCACATCATGTTACTTTAGCCAAGATCATGCATCAAATCTCCTCCAGCTGGAATATAAAGCAAAGGGCCAGTTACTCTTGTTCTCACCATGTTTTGTCCAACTGAGAGTCTGGCATCCTATTTTACTACTATTTTTAGTCTTGGTTGTGAAACTTGAGAATGTTTCTCCAAAACAAGTAGGTGTTTTGCTCCCACCAGTGACACAGATACAGCACGAAATGCACGGAGCAAATCAGATTGAGAAGATGTTACACTTTGCCTGACTCAGGCAGATGGTGTTGACATTCCTCTCGCATTTGCAGGTGTCTATTTACTAGGACTTAGGAATGAAGATGAGCAAGGTTGTGTGTGGGGAAGGGAGTTACCCAAGGACAAGTTCAAGGGAAACATCCTAAATATGTCCAACAAGTGTATCAGACATCACACCTGCGTGCATCAGATAGGGACCTCGGTAAGTAAGGAGAAGCATTGACCCTGACATGGTAACTCTTCAGGAGTTCAAACATGACTTCAGTAAAGCATAGCCCCCCTCACCCTTTCTGTTTCTATAACCTTTCAACTAGTATAGCTTTGCAGGTGGTTAACAGTTTACAGAACTATGTGGGCATGTCGGAAATGTTTCTGTTAAGATGCTCCAGTAACAAGCAGTGGCCTCTTTCAGAAGGTTTCGTATCTACCTCCTCTAAGTCTGGATGTGCAAATGCCACGCGCCGCGGGATCTCAAACGCAGCCGGCTATCTCATCACCAAGGACGAAAATAGCTCCCATTGCCAGTGGGAACATCACAGAGGTTGATGGGAATAGTGAGGTCATGGCCTCTGATTCACTGTTTCTTAGGGAAGGCTTGACATTTGGCAATACACACGCAGAGAAGTAGCCACTGTTGCAGACTCTGAGCAGGGCTGGGTTTTTTTTTTGGGAGGGGGGGGGCGTCTGCTGGTTTGCGATTTTCAACGTTGGCTCGGTTCTCTTATGCCAGGAAAGAGAGTTTGCCGAGGAAGGGAATTTGCAGAGACGGTCAGGGGCCAACTCCTTTCCACTGCAAATTCCCTTCCTCTGCAAACTCGGCAAAGGCATAAGAGAACCTACCAAATGTTGAAAATAGCACACCAGCCCCTCCCCCTCTAAAATAAAAGGCAGCCTCGCTTGAAGTCTGCAACGGAGGCTAGCAGAGAAGGAGCTGTGAGGCAGGGCGAAGGTAAGGCAGTAAGTACCCCCATGGTTGGTTATATAATACACTACTCACAGACCCCATCTTGACCCCTCTACTGCAGTGAACACAAGAGGCAACTAAAAATACCAAAGTACCCCTGAAGGACAGAGATGGGAATATCCGTGACTTGGCCCTAACTCAAAGTTCTAGCACCAACTTATCTAACAAGGAGTGAAGTACAGGCAAGGCCTTCTAAGAAATATGGATGTAAAATTTAGAAAGTAGGAACCATAGGAACTTCACAACTTATTTCCAACATTATACATGTTTTCTGGTACTTTGCCTCAACTGAACACTGTGCATAACTGAAAACTATGTGAAAACACTCACTGGTAAAGCTGGGCTAGCCTTACTAGATATGCCAATTTGGAAATGAAATCTGTCAAATAAGATGAAGTGTGTCGATGAAGGTGAGACATCCAGGATATATAAACCTGCTCTCCAATGAGATCTCTTTAGTGTCACTGACAAAAGGTAGTGGATTCTGCCTAAAATGTCTGACCGTTTCCAAAATCACATCTAGTTGCTTGTCGGGTAACTTCTATTTGGCGTAAGATGAAAAGTGATCTCTACAAGCAACTGTAGTGTCTGTTTTGCCATATGGAAGTAACAAATGTACACTAACAAAACTTGAAAATAAGCTTGATGGCAGCTACACCAAGATGTTACATGCTGCTCTGTTAGAAAAAACACCCTACAAAAACCTGCTGTATGGAGACCTACCACCGGTATTATCTCAAGTCATACAAGAAAGAAGACTAAGGTTTTCTGGATACACATGGCAGAGTAAAGGAGAGATCATTAGTGATGTTCTATGGGTACCAAAACTATAGACGTGCAAGCGCAGGAAAACCATGTAAAAGCTATCTACACCAGGTTTGCAAATACATGTATGGTTGCTGTTCAGTACAAGATCTACCCAAGGCTATGGAGAATAGGGATAGATGAAGGGAGAGAATCATGTTCATCCATGCAACCAGCACGGCCGGATGGTGATGATACATCTATAGAATTTGCTTGTAAAACTGCATGTAGTGATCTTTTAAGACCTTTGTGTCGAGAACAGTGGTTTCAGCCAAGACTGTACTTGCAGCCTTAAGGCTGAAGGGCATTGAAATTACAGGCAGTAACATACATGAAGATGAAAAGTAAAGTTTCAAGATAGTCGAGACTACAGAAATTAACCGACTTTCAAAAGAGACAAACATTCATTTCCCCATCAGAAAGTCAGGATGACAGCCAGTCAATTCGGTTTAATTGCCTTGACTGCTAGGGCCTGAACACTACCCTTGGACAGGAGCCAGTGTCACAGTCAGAATGTTTATTGATGAAACTTAGTTTCAACAGTCACCATGTCCCCCTAAAGTCAACAGAGGATAAAAATAGCCCTGTAAAAGTGCTGACAGGGCTGTGAAACCCACGCCCTGTAGGACCTGTTGCATCATGCTCGGCCGGTCTTGGGCAGTTGTCATAGAGGGGAGAGCTTTTTAATATCAGTCATGTATCTGGTTCGTACCTAGCTTCTCAACTTCATCATGCATAAGATAAGACACTTAATTTACCGCACTTCTGACATTAATGCCCTGTAGGACCTGTTGCATCATGCTCTCCAAGTCTTAAGCAGCCGTTATCTTAAAGAGTCCTCTTTTTGACAGGTGGTTGTCTGGGTCGAACCTGGCTTCTCAACTTCAACAACATAAAGATAAACGGCCTGCACTTTTCTCAAGTGCTTTTGACAGGAACGCCCTGTAGGACTTGTTGCATCATGCTCACGATCCAAGTCTCAGGTTGCTGTCATCTGGAAGGGGTCCTCTTCTTTACAGATGGTCGTCTGGGTCGAACCTGGTGTGTCACCTTCAAACGTGCATAAAACACTATATAAATGGCCTGCGTACCAGTGTTTTAGAAGAAGTTGATTAAGAGATGGTAGGCTGTTGAATCCCATTTCCTAAATAGCCTAACCATACTAAGTAGTTGAGTACATAAGATTAGCCTTCAGCAGAAACTGTGTAAATTTTGTAGCGGCTGAATTTTCTGAGATAACATTATTTCCGGTGTTGTTGGCATA
Source organism: Branchiostoma floridae x Branchiostoma belcheri (assembly GCA_019207045.1). Classification (NCBI taxonomy): domain Eukaryota; kingdom Metazoa; phylum Chordata; class Leptocardii; order Amphioxiformes; family Branchiostomatidae; genus Branchiostoma; species Branchiostoma floridae x Branchiostoma belcheri. Next base: position 9,975,997 of record CM033037.1, on the reverse strand, counting down.
GGTTGACCTCTGTGCATAAAGTTATGTTTGAAAACTTGAACTTAAAAATAACAAGTGGCTGAAGGCGGATTTAGAGCATTAGGGACCAACTTTTGTTTCAAATACAGCTTCCTTGTGCAGTTTCCTGCAGTACCTTTGCATCCTGCTAGAAGTCTCTTTTAGGATCAACATAATTCATGGAAAATTACTTCATCACAGGCTTTCAACTAGAAGAAAATAATTTTTTCTAGAATCATTTACATATTTGACGGTAAAAACATTTTTTTTTGATGACACATTAATTAACTAATGAAAAAATACTGCAATGATGGAATGTGCCCCCAAAATTAAGGCATTTAGACCACTTCCGTGCTAGATGGACCAGATCAGACTGGATAGTGCTGGTACTGGGAGCAGACTTCTAGTCTCTGACTGACAGCTGTAACACAGCACATGTTCAGTAAGACAGCCAGGGTGAACAGTTCTAGATTCTGTTTACAACTGTTCACACAGACCAGTTTGGCAGATGTGGCTTCTTCGGTGCAGGATCAGATAAACACAGTACACTATGTTCACACATACATGTACAATGTACATACCCTTCAAGTGCAAACTGCCCTGGTAATCTAATACACTGTAGTTCTGATAATGGTTTAGCAAATGTTGATTCAACAGAAGAAAAGAATGAACAGGTGCCAGAAACTGCTGAAGAAGACTACTCAGACAACAGATAAACTCTGGTCTATGGAGACAGGTAGTCACTCTTGACAGGATTATCAATTTGTTTGAACCTTTGTTTATTCCATTGAGGTCACAAGGGAAGAGGCAAGGGTCAGACAAAGTATATAACAGAGATTGCTTCTGTCAATGGGAAAAATTATCCAAGGGACTACCAAAAAGTGGTCACATTGGCCAGGTGATTTTCATGTCAAAGTAATACTTGTACTGTTGTAGTTATACAGGCTTGACTGTACAAGTGATCCATGAGGATGTACCTTTTTCTCAGCCAACATGACTCCACTGAACCAGGTTTCTGGCACTGCTCATAAGTCGTCACACTTAAGTTGTCACCCCTGCACCACAACGTTTGTTTAGAATAAAAGTGGCTGTCAGTCTAGCACTCTATCAATGTCTGCATCTACACGGCAGGCACTGGACCGAAAATGCTGACTAAACTACTGCCCATCATCAACTGAGTGAATCTTGTCGAGTGGTTTCACAAGCTGGTCTTCATTGTTTAAACACAGAAGTGAAAGCTCTTACAAAGACAGAAGTGAAAGCTCTTACGAGAAGCCAACAAGTTGGTGGTTGGAGTTACGTGTAGTCATGACATGCAAGCGTTTTCAGGGTTGGACAAGTTTTCTAACATTCACTTGTTCTGTGGGGCAAGTCCATTAAAAAATTGCTTGCCCAAACCAACTATTCACTTGTCCGAAATTTAAATGACATTTTCTATCTATTGTCACTTCCAGCAATGGAATTCTTTTATTATTGGCTGTTTTATTATTGGCGATATTCTGTGTTGACCCATGCTTGATGCCATGACTGTGAAAAATGTCCAACCCTGGTTTTAACTCAATGAAGGAAACTTTGACTAAATATTGTATGAATTTTGTACATAGAAACATGCTTAAGGTAAGTTACAATGTATGTAAAATAGATTGTTATACTTCAATTCCTTTAAGTATATATGTGTTGAAGCCGTGCATGTTTCTCTATTTTTGGTGTCCTTTCTCAGAAAACAGAAGAACTCCTTCAACCAAGAACACAAACTCTTTAAGGGTATGCCAATGTTTCTTCTCACCTCTTGAAGATAAAGCCTTGTCTCAAGGAGTGAGGTTTCCCAATGGAGGGTGCTTGTATCTAAGAATACAGTTGTACCTTGAACCCAACAAGGGACTTTTTTTTTCTTCCATACTAGTCATTTGCGCTGTTACTACTTTTAGGCAATATTGTTCATGCCAGGCAACTTTTCTGTATTGTCTCTATGTCTCTTTGTATTGTCTTTCTCTTTGTATTGTCTTTCTAGACAAAGTATTGAATTCCTCACCAAATTTATAAATCATAATTACATCCTTTTTTTAATGACAGCTAAAATACTATCTATCAGTCCTTAGAGACGTATAGAATAATTATTCCTAGATTTTGCCTTCAAAAGAATAACCAGTTCTACAGTATGACCCCTCTATATCAGCAAACTTCAGAGGCTACTAGACATTTTCAACCGTTTTCTGGGGAATTCGATGATGTTTACTGATGTTAGTGGAAGACCACTAAGTTGTGTCACAGGAAGTGAGGAAAGCCTGGTTTACAAATTGGGAGCGGAAGAAATAACACAGGTTGGCTTCCCTCAAGCCAAGGATATTTAAGGACTGCTGGTACACTATACTGTTTGTTGCTGTATCACTGTGCAACACAATCAGCAAGTTCTTCGTCTTAATAATGAAATGTTTTCAAATCACAGACTCTACACCATGGAGAGAGAAATAAGCCTATTGCTTTAAAGGATTTACATTGTAGGTTGGAAAATGCATCAAACTGTAATAGTTTGGGAAGTTGGTTTTGTCCAAAATGTTTTATGGGGAACAATTTTTTGCTAATGCAAAGCGCAGACAGTTTCTTCTCCATTCAGAAACATGACTGGCTTTTAACCCTTTAGCTGAAGCCTCTATTTCTTGTTAGTCTTCCTGTTTAAGTTGACTTTTATAATTGCATTGGTTAGCATTACCTGGGCCTAAGCAGCAAGGTACGGGTTAAACATGCAATGATATTGACTTTGTTGGGGGTATACATTGCACCTCTGGCACAGTCCCCAAGGGAGCAAAGTCCACAGGGAGAGCTTTTGACACCCAGTTGAAATAAGACTAGGCTGGGCTATCTCATCATTGAGGTAGTAAATCCAAAACTGTCTCTTTATCTCACTCAGGACTGGGTCCAAAGTCTCCACAGTACAAAGTCCAACAAATTTCTTGGTTCACTTAAGGGAAATGTACCCCCTGCACTTTGGTTTCAGTAGGGCAATGTTAAGTTAGCATAGCAAAAATACAAAGTTATCATACCTATCAAATAGCTTAAGTAGAAGTAGACTTAGAATAGATGCTATTCCCCTTTTAATTTATCAATAAATCCCATTTTCTTCTTTGTTAAGTATACAGTAACTGATATGTATTTACTTTGTTAATCTTTGGGTATGAACTTGCATTGAATTTATTACTTATTATAATTATCAAATCTAGGAAATTCCAAAGTTTGAAATTCTACATCACATCTTTCAATCCTGGCCATTCTTTTAAGAAATAAAACAGACTTAACAGGTGGACCAGGAGGATGGTAGAGACGCTGGGAAGATGGAAATATTGTACCTGTAGATTTAACGTTATAACTTAACAGTTTGCTTAGGAGAGTCCTGTCAGTGTTTATCCAACTGTGCAGGAATTGACACCCAAAGGTGTCAGGGCCTCCATGGGGCATGGCCACACTACTGTATACAAGCAATGAATTTTACTATTTATGCTGGGGCAATGACTGCACGAAGGACAGTCACCCCTTCTACTCGCCATGATTTGTCATATTTCAAAACACTTTCGGCAAACGATGCTAAAAATGGTTCCTTTCCCAGACAGCATTAAGGACAATGTCATATTTCAAAACCCTTTCTGCGTCCATTTGGCTGTGGCCTTAACTTTATCAAGTTGCTGATTTATAATAAGTGTTTCTAAAATCACAGCATCTCCATCCTTATCAGCATCCTGTCTGTTCTGTTGGGGGAAGCAGCAGTTTTTGAACAAACAGAGTGTGAGACGGTCAATGCCATGTGATTCATCACCACTTAGTGCACAATGAACCACAGAAAAACAACCACCACACTTAGGCCTAGGAAAAGTAATGTTGTGTTTCTGATTACAATCCTGAAAAATTACAGTCCTGAAAATCATGTTTAGATAATTCCTTTTTTAAGACCTCACCAATGTGTATGTGTAGAAGTGTAGCTGCACCTTGCTCTATTTTAGGCTCTTTTACCATTACCAGCGCAAAAATCTCAAAGAAAGTATGCACCCCAACTTTGGCAACAACTTGTAGCACCTTTTGAATTTTGAGAAGTTTTAACAGTGCATACTTTATTAAAAAAAAAAATATGGTAAGTTACCAGCAAACAAGGGCTATGGTCAGCAGGATTTTGTCTCGCTTTCCCGGAAATGCAACATTTTTTCCTAGGCCTAAGTGCACAATGAACCCTATAAAATCAATCCCCATCCAGTGCACATTGAACCAACCTTGGCAGGGGAACAGTAGGGCTGATCGGCCTGGTTCTTGTCAGGACAGTTTGCCAACCTGCCCCTCCCCCTGGCAGCAAACCAGATGGCACAGCCTATACTGTCATCCAGCACAGTCTGTAGAGGATACAGCAGGTGGCTCACATGTTGGGACCTACCATGGCATTGGGAGGGGAGAGAAATGTAACTTTGTATTCTTTCTGTGTATTCCTTCTTTCAACCATCTAAAGAGATGGTGAGTAAACACACAGTGGTACAAGCAAAACCATTGGCAAGATCTTGGTTGTGAACAAGAAAACATATCCCGGCATGATCTAACATTACTAACTTAACGATACAAACTACTCATGGGCTAGCACAATTACTGACAATATACATGAAGATAAAAGAGAAGATATAGATAGAGAGTAAGCTGTATACCTCTTCTCTCTCAGTTCATCCAAAGTCACATTTACCTGTGGAGACAAAGACAATAATATGATGATGAGCTTTGCTCAATGCAGAGGGGTACTTTGATAAACAGAAAAAAGGCTGCGCCCACTGAGGCAATTCCTACGTTTCTAGTAATGGTGTATTCCTCCTAGTTTTAGGTTCATTACCATTGTCCAGACAGTTCTGAAAGGAAAGGAATTGCTTACCATTAACTGATACTGCAACTGGTTATGTGAGAGTTAAAAAACTTAAATAAAGGTAAAGAAGACTGTCTGAGCTATTGGTTTGTGTCTAAAACTTTGTAAAAGAAGATTTCAATATCATGTGTAAATCTGATTGCTTGTGTAGATGTACATGTATGAATATGTATTGTGACAGGCCTAGCTCAGTAACTACTGCCCAGCAGCTGCAAAATGAGTGGCTAACTTGCCTCCACAAAATTCCAGTGCCTGCTTGGGTTGATCCTGACCAGCTCTTCCAGTCCTTGAAGTCCAGTGATTCTGTCAGGCACCTGAAAGGGATCATCATAGACAACCTCTCTCTGGTTTTTACTCCCTTTCTTCTTACCAGGTTGGTATTGCTTCCTTTTATGTTGGAAGGCAACATTCAGGAGGTCGATGGGCTCATCTGATGGGACAAATCTGAAGCAAATTAATCAAAATTAATAACTGGATGATACGAAGCCTTCCTGTAACAGGGTGCATGTTATACGGTGGAATAATAATAAGCTCTAGGAGACATAATGCTGTACATACAGAAGTTTTTAATGGCTATTTTATGTTTGTGGTATTAACATCTCACTGCAAAAATGCTTCTATATTCTGTCCACCTAAAGCCTTGCTTCAACTGTGAACTTACAACCACTGTGAACACTCCATTTTCTCAGCAACAGAAAATTGAATCCCTTTGAACTTAAGAACTGTTACAGAATAACTGAATGATTTTCAATGAACTTGAGTACAATTCCACATCCTTTCACAATAGCACAAGGATGTTTCAAGTTATATAAAAGTTGGAGGGAAAAACTGATATTAACTCCATTCCACCCACCTGTCAGCTAAGGCTGCTATCACCATGGAGTCCACTCCTCCTGAAAACAAAATGGCCACTCTACACTTTTCAGAACAGTTCTTTTCAGTAGAGCCCTGCATAGCTGCTGTCTTCATTGCCATCTCTGAGAACAGCTCAGGACAGCCAATCTTCACAGCAGGCATAGCAGTGGCACTTGGTGCAGCGCTAGCTCCTCCCAAGGACAAACCATCTCCACTTGCATCATCAGAGAGTTGCTCTGCCCTATCCTGGAGGTTTTCCAAAGAGTCAAGCTGTTCAACATGTTGTTTTTGAACTGTGGACTTGGCTTCACAAGACACGCTTCCTCTGGGGACATTGAACACCCTTCGCTTGACTGCCTCCCCGAGCACTGCGATCAACTGGACTGCCAAAGTCTTCAGTTTCTCATCAACAATCTGATCTAAAATGTCTGGCATTGCTGCAAGTTTCTCAGTATTTTTGCCTCCAACGTTTGAGGCACACATATCGGGGCCAGCCCTTGCCTCTTTAGAACTACTTGCTTGCAATTGAAAGCCATTCCCCACACTAGTTCTGTCTGTTTCACTAGATAAATCAACGTGTTGCTGTTCTTGATCAGGAAGTTTACGGTTGAATGGTAAAACTGGGGACCTCGGACCACTGTCCATTTTCTTGACGCTCACACTTGTATGTAGATGGCAAACTTCATCAGCAAACAGTTCAAGACTGCTAGGGTAGGTGGTACCATTGTCATGTTGCCATGGATACCATTTAATTGACAGTGCAGAACCAGCTACCCATGATTCCACAGGAATGCAAAAGATTCCCTTGGCTGGAATCTCATGCCACTGGAAAAATACAAAAGTTGGATTAACTTAACAAAATTTCTTTCTTTAAAACTAGACCTGTTTGAAAAGGAAAAACACCACCCTGTCTTTCAGAAGGCCATAATGATAAAACTTAAGTGCTAATACCATATAAAATTCATACCGGCATGCGCAAGTAAGTCTACCCCTAAATGCTTTTCGTGTATTTTATACCAGAAACTGAGAAAGTAACATTTTTAGAAAAAGTCAAATAAAATAGTGAAAGGCTTAAATGTAGCCGGACAATATAAAAAAAAAAGAAGTGGAGTAATGAATAAATGGTTAATGAACAAACTTATTATTGTAAAAAAAATCTGAGACAACATCCTCCCTCTTTTTGCTTTTCAATGGACCGATCCATGAGAGTATTCTTCCCCATAGGAACACAATGGAAGTTCCCTGACCTGGCCGTCCTGAGGCTCTGGCCTGGCTATGACTGAGCTGAGTGCAAACACGTCTGTTTCTCCATCAGGCAGGCGCCACAGGAGGCTGCGCCGACCAAAGTAGTCCCTCCCAAACCACAGCTGTTTGGAACAAGCCTGAAAATTGAAACAAACATCCCAGCTAGTACCTGTGACCCAGTTGAGTATTCCCATAGCATTCTGGTGGACTTTGTTGTTGTAGCTAGCCTGTACCGTAAGGTCAGACTTATCTCCATGTGTTTAGCTGTAGAACATAAACTAGACTTATCAAGTGTAAACCGGTATCATTGCAGCGGAAGCCTGTAGTTCAAAACAAAACAAAACAGAGTCTGCGAAACAGTCCTTTGATCCAGTTTAGCTTCCCACACCAGCTAAAGGGCACTGCTGGATTTAATGGATCTTACTGTTATTCAACAGGAAACTGAAGAAAATAAGGCCACAAATGTAGGGTGTTTGGTACATTAAGCAACTAATCCAGGCACAAATGGTCACATGTGCAAATCCCAATAAGCAGTATCAGAAAATGTCAAGTAGAAGTACTAGTAGTTGTATCCAGTATTTGATACTACTATATATTAAGTATTTGATAGTATTTTCAATGTGATAACAAAGTGTACCTGCCAGTAGATGAATGCCCAGGGACCCTTAATGCTCTGGAACAACTGGAGGAGACCTTCCTCACCATGGCTGGCAGCAAGCAGTTGTTGGAGGACACATGTGTCATTTTGGTCCTCTTCCACCTGTATGAGCAATAGCTGGCACTGTTAAGGTCTGAGCAAATTATTGTTGAATGTCAGACTTTCAAGAGTTACCCTGGTAACGTTACAAAGTTGTGTTTTCTCTCATACCGGTATTACCTTGTCACAAGTGATTCTTTTCCTTTGTGTGCATAAGTATAGTAGACTGGAATCCATCCTTCTCTAGCTTCCTTGCTGATCAGAGGACCAGACTGTAGTTAGAATAAGATGAATACTAGGCTACAGCAATGGACTCTTGGTCCGTAAGACAAAATAGTTGTCCTCACCTTTATTCCATCAAAAATCTCCCCATTCCAGAGCAGAATATTCCCACATTGGTCCTGACTTGGCTGCTGGGTGATCTCTCCTCTCATGTGCAGCACTGAGCCCAGAAATGTCCCATAATGCTGTGTGGTAGGGTCAGAGGTCAGGCCCACATCCTGGAGGAGATGGTGGCAGTCAGGACCTCTGCGTAGCAGATTCTGTCGGACTTGTTGGATGATGGGAGTAGACTGCTGGGTAAAGATGCACTTAATCATGAGAGAAATGATGAGACTTCTTGCAAAAAATGCAGTATCATACTTTAAGTAATGTACCCGTTTGTAAATCATGTCCTTAATATGCAAAGTACGTGAATTGTGCCTAAACCTTTTAGTTTACACATGTATCTCAAATCTGCACAGTGGTATTACATGTCATATTATGATGTAGCTGGCTGGTGTCTGGGTGATTTGCCCTGATACTATAAGTTATTTGCATGCATGTACAATGTAAATTACATTATGATCTCTCTCTCTCTTCCAAGAATGATAAGTTTTTCTGTCTAACCCCCAAGTCCCACAATAGTTCTCTTTCAAAACTTGACACGACAGATACTGGGAAACCATAATAATTAACATGTGCTCTCATTGAAGAACGAATTCAAGTAATACTGACATTTGAAACTTTTCAATTGATTGTTTTATTGGTGACACAAGCATTCTAAATGTGGAAAAAATAATAATCATATCATAATTATCTATGATCTCAAATATACTGCATCCGACAACAGTAAAAAATGAAAACTGTGCTGAACGCAAAATATACAGCAAGCAAGTTTGAGTCAGCTATGTACATCAAGAACACATTAACCTAAACCAAGTCCTACTCAACAAAAACTCCTAATAACACATATCCTATACTGCATCACCAATAACAAAGCAAATGATTGCATCCTTGGTCCAGTACTGACAAAACTGAGAACAGTGCCCTTTTGATCCCTGAGCTCTTTCTCACATCAACATATACATTGTACGTGTACAGGTACTGCCATTTGTAACTTATTGATCTCCATATGAACTTATCACAAAGATATTACAAAATCTACAAGAAATCATGTAATCTATCTATAAACACTTCAATAGCAATTTGAAAAATGGCTATCTATGGAAACAAGTTGTACGTAAATTGAAAGTGTACAAGTAACACTAGGACATTCATGTACATGATTGTACAGTACTGCTCATTGTCTTACATTGCATAGCAGCAAATTATTTATTTAACATCAAGTATATAATATACACAAATAATGATTTGCTTCATTAGTTCTCACTGCATCATTCCATAGCTGCATGAGTCCATAGCCCAACCATAAGTGAAAACATTGCTCCAAATCTCTATGAACTTGTATCATGTTTCTTTCTTTGTTCTGACACGTTCAACTCTTTCATGTCCTTTGCTACTTTTTCCATCTCACCAACATGCTTCACTCTGTTCTTCCCTTCCTCTGAAATCTCCAATTTATCCAGAGGAAGGTCATCAAACAACTTTGACCCTGATCTATGTCTTAAGATCATCTTATGCAAGCCTTCCTGAGATTCACAACTTGTCTGACTGTTCTTAAACGCTGCCTTTCTCGACGTTTGACGCGACGGGCGATCCAGGTTGTACGGTCTACTCCGGGTCCTTCCGCGCGTCAGCTGGACTTTCTGCACCCGGTGTTTGCTGCGGTCTTCCAGCAGTTCTTCCTCTGTCCGTTGGCAGTGTGCAGCGGACCTGCTCGGTTCCGGCGCGGCTTCGGCTGCCGCAAACGTCACCATGTTCCCGATCCCCGCCACGAAGGACGAGTTGATCTGCAGGATGTGGAAGCCTTCCTTCTGCTCCATACTTGTGGGCGCGGTAACACGACTTTTCTTGTTAAGACATCCAACATTCCATTCTGTGTCGCAAACTTCCTGAGAATAGGCTTGGGAAAAATCCAATAGGAACTACCTGGCCATTCTTAGCACAGAGTCTGTAAAATAAGACAAGAGGCATCTGTAGTAATGTGACGTTGCCTCCTCCAGCACTTTCCTCCGTTGTATGGTGAAAAAATTCAAATCCTACAAGACAATCTTGCACAGTGTTATGTTACTGCAAAAATATAATGTTCCATAGCGTATCAGACTGTACTGACGCCCCCCTCCCCAACTCACGCCACACCGGCAGAAACAAAGCATCATACAGCGCGCTATGAGAAAGACGCCACAAATATAACCGTACCTGACAAGCTTCAGTCGGTCCTCGTGATAAAACACAGCATATACCACACATCTTGGGGCAGGTCTTTGGTCACAAGGGCTCCAAAAATGTGTAAGAACTTTTTTCTGTCTACTATCTTTGCGCCATCTTGGTTTTACAATGCATGATGGGTAAAACCTGAGTTACCTTGCCACTCCAAGCAGATGTTGTGAGAGGGAGGTGGATGCTCATCCACGTTTTAGGCGTCTTTAATTAATTATGTACGTCGGAGAGGGAAACCACGGCCCAAAGATGAGGCATTTTCCCTCACGGTATGTCTGCATACCATACCTCATCTGGGAGGGGATTTCTGTTGCGATCAGCGACTTCTGGACAGACTGATTCTATCAAAGCTTGCTTTAAAGTTGGTCATTTTCGGAACCGCCGGCGTCTGAATCTGACGACATTGCCGACAACGTACAAAATATTACCAAGGGTGTAAGGTAACAGGCAGATACATTTAGTCCGCAAAACATGCCATCCCCAAAACGTTGTTTGTTTGTTTGAATTTCCAATGCACCTGTGCTGAGCACAAAAGCAAAATAAATAATTTTCAATAATCTTAGTAAAACAAAAACAGCACCTTTTGTGTCAGCTGGGAATGTAAAAAAACTATTGAATTATTAAAAAAAGATAGTTTTTAGAATGTCACACATAAACGCACTGCACAGTGACCTAAAGTTGTATGAGCCTTGCAAAGTATAATGGGCAATACCTTATATTAAAGCATTCACACTCGCACCAGAGAACATTGAATAGACGATACGTCATGCTAAGGACACGTGGTCACACCGTCATCAGTCACTTGCACACGCACGCGCGCACTCACACGTACACACACACACCTGCCAAGCCAAAGATATCAATATACTGGTAAACTCCTACTTTCAGTGTCTATTGTGCATTGCTAACTTCTATCAGTCTGTCATCGATGAAAGCAAGATAAAATTAAAGTGCGTAGCATGCTTTGAATTCGACATCGATAACATGTGGTAAAGACTTTCATATTTCTCTGACCTAATAAAATTTTTATCTGCACTTCAGACAAATTAACGTAGGTTTCTTCTATAGATATACAAATGCCTTTTGTACCAGACAAGTTCCAACAGCAGTAATTGAAGTGACAAGTCGTCTGACTCCGGCCTTTGTGAACGTTTGTTATTGAGGTTAAGCTCCGAACTTGACACGGACCCGTACAGACAATTGGACTAAATTGCTCCTTTCCGCCCATTGGAATATACACACATAGTCAGCATTTGTAAGCGAAGGCAGAAGGATAAATGTCCACGATAGACACGTACTTGTTTGGAAAGCTCCGCTGGTAAAACTTTTGTGTGCCGGATTTGGATTAGGAAGTGGTACAAAACTCCCTTATTGTTTACCAACAGTCGGGGATTTTGACTTCAGTTGTTGCGAGAGATCTAGAGACAGAGAGGGGGATTCGCTAAGCGCTGTGTTCAAAGCCAGCTCACATGGTTCCCTAGGCCTTCCGGCCGCACTTCAAAAGAGAAGGACAAATTAGACTGCAGAAGTATTGTTTTGTCAACCCGGAGGGGAAGGACCCTCATCGCTCACCTGTCACGTCGTGTTTGTCGGCTCCGCATGAGTTTGTCGCGTCCTTCAGGACATCATACGTCTTATGTTCGTGTCTTTACCAATTTGAGCCAAAACAATATACGTAAATATTGCTTAAAGTGAAACAACGGATCTCTTAAAGCGCCATGTGCTTTACTATTTTTCCGTGAGAAGAAAAAACGTTTTTTTCTATTCTAAATATTTACTAGAGACAGTTAGACAGTGATGCTTTGTACTAAAGATAATACTGGAGGATTATCTAAGATTCCTCTACAAGGCGAAGGTCGTTCTAATATCAAACAGGACAATGGATATGAATAGATTCACAGACGACCACATACATTTACCAACAGAGATAAATTTTCATGCTAAAAGAAAATTAAGTGGAATTGATGTGGTAGCATGTTGTCAGCCATAGGCTTAAAGTTTTTGGACCTAGAAGCACCAAACATCGCTTGCGACGACGGATGCCGTTGTGGGTGGGCCACCTCGCACCCCACCCGAACCAACCTTTTCTGCTGGGGTTCACCTCTTCTATTTTATGATATACACCACCTTTGCTTTATATGTCTACCTTTATACAATAGAGAATGTGTCAATCACAAACATAGGACATGTACAGTCAAACCTGCTTCCTTGAATAACAACTCTACAAATGCTATGCGGATATAAAGTAACCCTATGTGATGAAATGGTCACAAATTAGTACTTCACGTACAAGGAGATTTACGTAGATAAATCGTCTTGTATTTTGCTATATTTCTATGCATTGTACCCTGGATGATTGCTTTACCAGTACTGCATACGCACATCTTTTGTCCTCTGTAATAAAGGTAGGAGCCCACCGGATAAACGTCACGCCTCCCCGCCCGTTTGTTGTTGTCTGGGCCGGGGAAGGCCACCCGGACGCTAACCTGTAAAGTAACACAGCCCCAGACATAACAGAACAAAACTAGCTTAATGAAAGAGGCATTAAAGACAAGGCCTATTCAACAGAAATCTCAGACGAACACGGATTTGCGCTACAGACTGAGGACAGAGTGCTCAGAGGGTGTCTATAAACTTAGTTAAAACTTATCTTCCCATTACTACGCTAAGGGATGGAAACCTCTCACCATAGGATTTTACAAAGTACCCGAAGGCTTTAAGGAGAGGATGTTCCTTATCTAATTGATGCACTTGGCCGCTACTTGCGGTCGCGAACAAGTTCCGTGGGCTTATCTCGGACACTCTTCTATCAACACGCGGGAGTAGCACAGTGCGCGCATGGTGAAATTTGGTACTGACAGCCAAAAATGGACAGAATAAAGAGATATGTGATGTAAAAGCAGTACCATGCCATGTTAGCATGTCTTAAAGGTAAAGGTTAGCATTAAGGTAATGGTAAGGGTAAAGATAAAGGCAAAAGTAAAGATAAAAGTAAAGTCAAAGCCAAAGGTAAAACTAAAGATAAAGGTGAAGGTAAAGACAAAGGTAAAGATATAAAAGTAAAGATAAAGGTAAAAGTAAAGATAAGGGTAAAGGTAAAGGTAAAGGTAAAGGCAAAGGTAAAGGTGAAGGTAAAGATAAAGATAAAGGTAAATGTACGGATACAGGCAGTCCCATAGCCTTTTTAGTATCGGGTGTTATCACTGTGTCTAGAGCACGGTATTGGAAAGTGGTGCTCAATCCTCTCCTCTGACCACCTTTTACCTCCACAACCGAAATCAAATAGTCATTTTTACACCTGGGCGGTAGCGTCATGCAGGCCTGTTTATAACAAGAGAAATTGTAATAAACAGAAAAGAGTAATGTAGTTTAGATCGACAGAAAAAAAAAACGACTCAATTCTGGCCCTTGCCACACACCCCCTCGCCTCCCCGAACCCTCCCACCGCAGACGAGGCGGGCGGGTTGTCCTCTGTCGTCGTGAAGTACCCTGGCTGTTTATTGGCGTCTGCCCTGTCTCCCTGTGACCTTCATTCCGGCCACACTCGCAGCATTTCTGTCATTCCCGGACAAACAGGCTTCGCGGTGGAAACACACATGTAGCACCAGCGGTCCGCTGTAGGCCCACCAGCCATTACAGCTGATGCCGGCTTGCTGAGAGACGCGCTGTGGTCGGCGAGCTAGGTGCAGATCGGTATCAGTACTGACCGCAAAAGTCCCATTCTGAAAACAGTGAGGACACAATTCACCTTCTGGAAGCTCCGGAGGGATAATTTTTACATTTTTTATTTGTTTCTTTCGCATAGCCGGTAAAACGCCTTTGGCCGTAATTTAGGGCGCGGTCACATGTACATAGGTCGCGTGATCGTCGTACGATTTTGATGCCATAGGATTTTCAAGCAGGCCGTGACAGAACAAACCACCGACATGGATCCAAAGCAGCATTTTGTGTACCAAGACAGTTAAAATTTGCAGTAGACGTATATTTTTGTCCTCCAAAATGCTCGAACACTTAGTGGTTATCGATCGTACGGCGATCGCACGACCTATGTGACCGTGCCCTTATACCCCTGTCACATTTGTCGAAAATCGATCGGACGACGATTATGCGGCAATCGCCCGAGCCTCGCTTATAGTAATAACTTTATTGCACAACAATTGTACAAGGTACAAGTATGGGTTATATGTAGCAGGGACGTTTTCAGGTGAAAAATACGCGCAACCCTCTGTCGATCTTAAATATGGCCGATCTTCCATCGACACGCCCGAAGATCGTAGATAATGTGACATGGGTATTAATAGTTTTGTACAGAAAGTACGAGCTGCACTTAGATGACAAAGCTGTTTTCGTCTGTCCTCAAAAGATAACATACCTTGTATGAAGTCACTTATTCAAGTACGCACACACATGTTCTAGATAGGAGTGGCGTCAACTTTATAATTTCTTCTTTTCTGAGATACTGTATCAAAGTTCGTGCGATAGTATTCAACAACAGAACCTTGGCTACAACTCCAAACTAAAGGATGTATCGTGTGATGAGAAACAACGATACATAGTTTTCACAGCTGCAGATAGATAGCATTTATGAAGCGTCGGATCAGGAATACTGCCAAGTCGACATAAATGTGAGTGGCATTTTGTCCCATCTTATCTACTCCACAGGGGATATGCTCATGGTCCACCGTGAAGGCTGATGTGATGGACACATTTAGCCTCCACCAGGCTTTTCTACGGTGTACAGGGAACGTACAATTCGGTAACAAAACCAGGGAATTGGCCAGCCCACGATCAGATTGATGCTCTCCCTCCCTAGCGCGGCCGGCCAACTTCTCTGGTCCCCGGGCAAATTATTCTCCCTATAACAGCCAGAGTAGTCCGTCTGGTAGGGACTTTGTTGCCATTGCGTCAGTCCCGGAGTCTAGCCTATATCCTCATTCACGGTCATCTTTGACGTTTATTGTTGGGGATCGCCCATTCGACATAAGAACAACCCCGACATATCAAAGATCATTCGAATTCCCGGCATAGAAACCTCGCCGTGATATGTCGAAAATCGTGAATCCGCTACTCTCCAAGCAGAGGTTAGGCTCCGGCTGCTTTTTAACGTTTTTTAGTCGTTTTTATCGGGCTTTCTATTTTGTCATTTTTCTTGAAGTACGCCAGCCAAAGTTAGGTTTTGACACAGCAAGATAATAGACAAAATAGAAAGCCCGATAAAAACGATTAACAAAGAACGTTTAAAAAAACAACCGGAGCCTAACCTCTGCTTGGAGAGTTTGAATCATTCTTTCCCTACTACAGAATGTACTAGTATTCCGGTATATGATAATTCATCCACAAATTCAGTCACCCTCTATTTTAAGATATGGTTATCTATCCACACACACACACACAAAAAGATCCGCAACCTTATTGGCGATTTAAGATATTTTTATTGCACTGCAATATCTACAAAATATCCACTAATACGCATGCCACTGTTTGCACATCCGTTTCGAATAACACAATATCTACAAAATCAAGAAAACTAGATGGCAATAGAGATAATGTAAATGTGGTGGTACTCTCAAGTCTAAGGATAGCCCTTTCCGCAAGAATGATTTCATGTTACTAATTGTCCGCCATCTTTGTTCCTAGTGGATGATGGATGATGCGGATGTGAAGTGACGTCATCGCAACGACGACATTTCATTGGCCATGACAAGTAAACTTTTCACGACCAGGAGCCATTGGTCCTGACACAAATATCCACGACCTAGTTCGACAGGGCTAATCAACAATCAAACATTGCTACTCTCTTTAATCATTCTTTACCACTGTATTTATTTATCTTTGAAAACCGTGTAATATGTATATCGATATTATCAGATATGTGTTGTATTTTGCACATTTGTAAGGTCGTATCATGGTTTTGTCCGTTGTCATAACATTGCGATAAATCTGAAGTAGTGGCTATACAGTTTTTTCGCATGTGCAAGATGTAGTATAATATTGGATGACTTCCAGCATAGGTTTACACAAGTGTTGGCTGCTTTTACACATAACTAAATGACAACGCAGAAAAGACCTGGCTTTATCAATTTTACCAACTTGATAACTATACTAATTTTAAGTTTGTCTCCAAATTCGAATTTCCTATGATAACAGAAGATAAGAATTTACTTATCCTCTTGAAATTACAGCTCATAATCATTACTCAATCTAACACGGCGAAATTTATTTCATGTGTTTAAAAATGAAAATAGAGTAAAACTGAATAAAAATATATTCAAATCTCGCCACATAAGACTTAACTACTTAGATCCTTTTGGGAAAAGTCCTCCCTCTATGCAGACTTCTCAATAAATCTTACAAATATGACTGACAAAACACCTTGTTTTCATCCACAAGCTTTCACTGTACAGACCGCATATACAAACTCATTGGCCAGGTCTGTTCCTAGCCGGGATATGGGTAAGAACTTGCAATAAACTGTGTCTCAGTGATAATAGTACAAGGCCTTTTTTTTGTTTTCACTCTTAAATGACATTTTGCTTATTTGCTTACACGATTCTCACGAAGCAAGCTTGTTATTCCTTTCCTATCTATACACAATACATAGGTCCACGTACATGTACGTACTGCTCTGCAGTAACTTAGCGCTTACTGACATGCGAGGCACGTCACTGCGTCTTGCTGATTCCTGTCAAATGAAGGATCCTCAAGCATCTCATCGGGTCAGACGTAAATCACACAGACATGGTGTCACATTGAAAATCCAACTGCCTGCCATACTTCATATTCTGTTCGTACTGTTTCTGTGCATATATCTTCGTGCTAGCTAGTACTTTAACTTGATACCACTCCCCCTTTATCATTACACCGGATTGATGGAATAAATGGTTAATCACTATTTGTAATTTTTTTTGTAAAAAGACAAAAAAGCTTACATTCTTACTTTGATTTTAAAGACAAGCACATTCTCTTTATTTGGATTTTCTTTTTCTTTTTTTTGGTTTCCAAACACTTGTAACAACTTCAACAACTATCCCTAACATATTCTCTCAGCCTAACACATAACAAATCTAGCTTAGCCATGGACTTGACCATTTCGAACAGGCCTGTGCCTTGATTTATCTTTACAAATACTTGGCCTTTATGTCAATCCTGTTCAGTTTCACCATAACAGATGGAAAACGCTTCCAGCTATAACTCCTCACCCCTCACACTATCTTCTGACCTTTTCAACTTGCACGTGCGGACCACATGTTTAAAATAAGCTTTATCTCAAGACGACAGGCGCCAAGTTCTCGAGCTTTCATTTCCGTCTTAGGGCACATCGTCCTTGCCTTGGTACAGATGGCGTTATTATAAAAATGCTTGATTAATGCTGTTTTACAGCATACAAATCAATCTTTGAGAAAATCCAATAAAATACAGTACTGTTGTGACACAGTGCGACGCCTGTTGTAACTGAAGGTTGTGAGGAAATAAATCATACTGAACAACGCTGACTTGTTATATACATACACCAATGCTTTAAATAGCTTTTTCAAAACATAAGACTTCCTTTTTATCATTACGTTGACAGGAGAGGAGGGTTGAAGGCCTCGGCAACAAGATACCCCACTGATCTACGACCATAGCTGATTTTGGACGCTATGTTTAAAACGCTTGCCCCAAACAATGCACGGCGAGTTGGGCACTTCGCCAGGCAAATTGATGAAAGACCTTTCTGACCTCAATCTGGAGACCACTGCAAGTAGCCGTGCCAAGGAGCTTCTAAGGTAAAAGTAGGTCCTTTCCGAACGTGACCCATCTACATTCTTGACTCCTCGCCATAATTACTTTCGCGGAAACATGCTGCTTAGAAGACGATTGGAATTTCTTCATTTCCTTTCGCCACCCCCTTGGGTCAGTTATACCAGATACAAGTTTTCTCTTCCTTTTTTTCGTTGACTGACCCAATACGAAAAAAAAAAATTTTTTTATAAAGAGAAATTTAGAGCTGTACTTCCTATGTAGACTACGTAATGCAAAAAGGTTTCAATCAATTCACGCTTGTTGTTAACCTTCTATAGATACCTACAGAACCTATGTGTTCATCTGCATAAAGGATATATATATTAAGTGCTGACGCGTAATCATGGCGTAATTTAGCCATCTTAGCCAATTCCGCCATCTTGGTGGGTTAAAGACGCGTACATGGTTTAAAAATGTAGCTTGATATTGATTTTCCTCTAACTCTACATTCAGCTCATTGGCTCGTGTATTCTTTAGCGCAGTCACATTAATCGTACGTCGTCGAACGATTTTTTTACGTCACAGAGTTTTCAGACAGGCTGTGAGAGAACCGACCACCAGTTAGAATCTGATACAGGCTTTGCGTAACAATACATGTGGATTTGAATTTTGCAGAACACATGCACAACCCAAAAAAGCCCTTAGTTTCCGATCGTACGACGATGGTACGGCGTATGTGACTTGGCCCTTAGAGACTAGACGTGTACGTAGTTCCTTTCTCAGGATCATTGTCTGTGCGTTCCAATTGACCTCTATTTAGACCTAACTTCTCACTACCATCACAGGTCCGGTTTTGTCTGGAATACCAGCACTCGCGTCTTTCGAATCTTGTGATTTGCATTGTTTCGTTGAAACGATTCAAAATGCTGCGTTTGCGGACGACATGACCAAGCTAAACATCTTCTCTGTGAACATTGCTATCCCAGGCACCTGGCATTCCTGCTTTTCACTAATGCTAAGTCCTTGTCTTTATTTTGATGCACTTTTTGTGTCTTTGCTTTGCATTTGGTCTCCTTTCTTTGGACCTTTATAATGACACAAAGGGCCACCCAACAAGAAACAAACTTAAACACAGCTGAATTCTACTCCCAACATTTGAGCAAGCATCACATTATTGGTGGTGTTGATATTTAAAGGGTGGTCCTTATATACGCTACTTACAAGATCATTTGTCATCTTTCCATTCCTGTTTGACAGAGTCATTGCATTCAAAATTGTTGTTTCCCACGTTTCTCAATATATACAACTTGGAACCGCTCAAAGTCAGGCACTGGCAACGTTCTAGGTCTTTCCTAGTGGTGCCACCTCTGT
Organism: Branchiostoma floridae x Branchiostoma belcheri; assembly: GCA_019207045.1. NCBI lineage: Eukaryota > Metazoa > Chordata > Leptocardii > Amphioxiformes > Branchiostomatidae > Branchiostoma > Branchiostoma floridae x Branchiostoma belcheri. Next base: position 9,956,624 of record CM033037.1, on the reverse strand, counting down.
CTCCACATTGAAACGATATTGCGCGATACATGTACATGATTAGTACTGGGATTCTGTCTGACCACCTGTTCGTTATTTCACGAACAACCACACGCGTCTACTTTCATGTTGGGCAGGTTTTTGTTGAAGATGTAGCCGTCGTTGTCGAAGTACAACATGGAGAGGGCGGACATCTTGGTGGGCGTACAGCAGGGCGTGAGTTTTAGTCTGGTTTCTCTGTCTTTCTGGCTGAGGGCGACCCGCTGGAGCACGGAGGTGTGGTGGTAGCGCGGCAGGATGGTGCCCTGACATGACCCCGTACAGAAGTTAGCGTAGTACCCCTTCGGAGAGATGATCCAGTCGTCCCAGGCGATATCCTTGAAGTCGACGTAGAACTTCTCACGACAACACTCGTTGCTCCTGCCGTCGGGACAGTCGACGCTCCGGCGGTTACGCACGGGAGGCTCGCCCGTGTCAAGGACAAGGAACGGCCGGTGGTCTCCCGTGGTACGTATCAAATCGTGGACCCGTTTGGGGCAGTGCTTACACACGAGCTCTACGTCAATACCGTAAAACGTGGCGTCGCTCATCCATTTCCGGAAGTGATGACGCACGTCCACATCCACCCAGCCCTGGCGAGCTGCCCTCTGGGGGGAGAACAGCACCGTCCGCCGGGATCGCTGGTCCTCCTGGGACGACTTGAAGAGCGGCCAGAAGTGGAGAGTGACGTTGGCGGGCGGGGGGTTGGACACCAGCGGGTGGAACCAGAGCTGTGCGGACGCCACGGTGCCGTGCTGCGACCCGGCGGGGAGGACGAACGTAAAACAGTGTTTGGCGCGCTTCCTGTGGCAGTTCCTCTCACCTGTAACAACACAAGACCCAAGGGTGGTTAGAGAACCTGGCAAAGTCACAGAATGAAATTAAGGTCCACCTCATAAACAAAAAACAGCTGCTCTGGTGACGGATAAGGGCGGGGGTTGACGTCATCTACCGACACGGCCGAACTTGACCTTGGGTAACGTTTCTGCGGCATGTCATGTCAGCTTTAATCCATTAACGATTACGTATCTAGCGATAGCTGTGTTCTTCTTCGTGTTACACGGTCTCTACGCAAGGCAAAGATTTGAAAGAATTACGCGGTTACACAAGGTGTGGGGTTTAGGGCACTAGCGGGCAAGGCAGGCACAGAACCCAACTTTTCTGAGCCCTGGACATCAACCGCATTACGTTGATTGACATATATTTAGCTCTATTTCACTTGTAATTTTCAGTTCCTTTTATAAACTTTGGTGATTGGACATGAGAAATTTGAACTCTCTGCCATTGCAAACAAGCGAGACGGCGTAAAATTAAAGACTCCTCACGTTTTAGAACAAGGCATAGCCCGATAACAATGCTAGATGAAGGAAGACCATGTAAAACCGCCACAAAGTTTTATCATCTTGGTATACTTCATTGTGAAGTTTCCCTCTACAAATCTTAGTACACCGGTGCGTGGATGACACATATGACGTCACGAGTTAATTCAATGTGGTTCCACACGGACGGCAGCTACCAATGTAAACCGTCGTTTGTTGATGCCGGGACGGGGGTGGGGGTGGGAGAGAAGGATAACTAAGGTATCCGTCAGGGACTGATACAGGCCAACTCCCTTTCCTTGTAAGGACCCTATCGCAGATGTCGTGCAATTGTCGTAGGATTACAATCTGAGAGCATTCTCAGGACAGTCGTGCAAAAATTCGAGGGGGGGAGGGCGGTAGAAATCGTAAATCCCGACTTTAAACTTCAAACTCTACCAGAACATTGTTAGAAATCACCACACGAGATTTGTATTCGACACTTCAAGTGTCGGGGTGGGGGTAAGGGCGGAGTATGAAACAGTCAGCACGTCAGAAGTTAATTTTTCCTTTCGGGTTCTCCCATTGTCGATACTTCCGGATGTACATCAACGACTTTCCCGTCCAGTCAGTTTGACATAGCCCTGATGCCAGACTGTTTCTAGGGCCTACATAGGCCAGCCCTTCGGTTCCGGGGCCAACATACCCCAAGGATACTTAACACACACGCACGCGCGCACACCACGTACGCATGCGCGCACAAACGCACGCAACCCCCCAACCACCCACACCCACACACCAGTTTGACCATGAGAAACACTGCGATCACAGGGGAACTGTGACAAAATTTCGGGGGGAGGGGGCGAGAGAGCGGGCCTGTGAACTGAACGTTCGCCTAAACAGTCTGGCACCCAGGCTAGTACAATCAATCTACCACCTGTTACGCTTCACACGAAAGCGACGCACCAGGGACAATCGTGCAAAATGAACAATAAACAAACTTGCTTTTTAGGATCATGATCTACAAAGATGACCAAAACGCGCCATGCTGTAAGGACAAATCTAACCGAAATTGTTAAACTTACACAGTAAAAGACATTTAACATTTCCACATACCAACCCCAACCGCTGCGCCCCTTCTTGGTGGGTCTATATCTCACTTTATTCACGAGTTGACCCCCTGTATGTATCGATGCAACAGACTATGACGAAATTACCGCGCTTTCACTTCAGTTTACGTCCATCCCTAAAAGAATTTCCACCTCATTAAAACTGAGACTGCAAAAGCACAAGTTCTTTAGGTGCCCGGCCTTAGACACTATCCTTGACACTACTGTATAAAACTGCTGACATATAATTTGTTGGGGTCAGACCTTGTCGACGTGGTTCAATTGCTCCGCATGAGACTCTTCACTTAGGACTCTGTCTGAACAAAGATCAGCCGTGACAGGAAATTTGTCAATCTCACCGTCCTGTCGGCCGTTTTCGGACACCGAGGCAATTTTAACAACAGGCCTGTCCTTGAAACAGTCAATGCGAGTCACGTGATCGACAAGAGTGATAAAAAAGATCCAGACCAACCGTTGAGCAATGGAAAAAAGAAGTTTAACCCCTCTACGACGTAAACAAACGGTAAGCGGCATTTTCAGCCCGGCTGACAGAAAGGTTACGTGAGGTACGGGGTTAGCCTGACCAAGGAGGTTGGCAAGATCTTGAATCTCGATAAAACCTCCTTGGTCTGACCTGGAGTCAGGACAAACCTTCTGAACAAATGTCTTACTTCTTAAAAGGGACAGTTTTTTTTTTTATGAAGAGATTACTTTTTAAAAGGACTGTATGTATGTATCGAGAGGGCGCCGTCAGGGGAAGGGGTGTCCACGGGTTTTTAAGCCCAGACCCCACTAGCCCGTCCCGTAACCCCCACATACACGGCTCGTCTCCTCGGACGAGTAGGTTTGTTTAACCCCCTTTCATCTAACTCGACATATGTTTAGGCTGCATTTAGATAGGTGGCAGCGGTAAAGCCTTGCGGGATTAAAGGCCACGCCCTCACTTTTTAAAGTACCAAAAGTGTGTCCTAAAGTTAGGCAAAACCTGGGCATCCAGAGGATCTCTTGCGCAACCTCGTATATATACACTTTACCTGAAGCACAGATTTAGCGCAGTGCTCACGCCTCCCCCATAGGAAACCTGTTTGAGCCCGTCTGCTGTACACGGCGACAATTTGGGGGCAGTAGGCCAAGCCGTGCAGACGACAGGCTATGTCAGGCCCGGCTCAGAAGACAAATGGACAGCAGAATTCCTGCCGAAAGAGAAGTGTCCTTACAGTACGTGCGCCCCGCCTGTAAACCGTCCACTCTTCATTAATCACAGCTTCGTTTCTGTAAACGTCCCGGCCAGACTGGAACCCGACAGATCGTTTAATCACTTGTGGAGTTAGAGGGTAAGGGGCTTATGTGTGGAGGCAAAGGCTATAACGAGCAACAGAAATATACGAGTATGATAAAACGCTTAAAAGAACCGACCGACATACACACATGTGAACTATGGTGGGAGTTCGGTTGAGGTATTCCCAAACCGCAGGAGGGCTCGGGTATCTAAAACAAATACCTGTTATCTGAAACAAATAAGAGATCACTCAGTAAGACCCCCACCTGCTTCGGGAAATATGATGATCTGAGTCGTCCGTCCGTAGAAGTCGTCGATGTTGAGGTTTGTCTCTACCTGCGGCTGCAGGTAGACGTCGGGCGGGCTGTCGTCTGCTAGCGGCCTGGGGATGGCCGTCCTCGGCACGGTGATGTTAGGACGGTCCGACATCCGCAATTTGCTCAGAATTTGCTGTTTGATGACTTCGAGGCGAAGCCGTTTGACTTCGTCCGGGTCCGCGGATTTCAGATAGTCTGCCTGCATTCTGCAGCTCGGGCAACTCAACTCCTCCGCCGAGCTGTCCGACCCCGCGGCACCGCCGCCGAACTTCACCACATCGTTTATCGGTAAAACTGTAGCAGCAGACGCCAGAATTTGTGCAGCAAACCATGGACAACACACCGCGATAAGTGTAGCTTTACACACCGCTAGCAACACGGAAGACATCGTTGTAACAATATTGGGTACTGGAAACAGCCTAGGCAGAACACCAACTCCCAGTCCAGTGTGCCCGTAGTAGCAGCCTTTCGCACAATACCTCTGCGATCTTGTCGAGGCCTTCCAAGTTCTTATAAGTGCGAGTTTTGCTGATTAAATACCGGGGCCCACTTGATTAATTTGACAGGCAGTGACGATGGTGCGTGTCGGGCGGATAGAAGGCTAGCGCGCATTCCAAAGCTCAGTCTCAGGTGACGCGTGCCGAGCGATGACAGCTCTATGTTGGACAGGGTTACGTGTTGGCGCGGTGGGGCGGCTGGGTACGGGTAGACCCCTGCCGACAGCACTGACCACTGCTCCCCAGACAATCCTCTATTATCCTACTTTAGTCCGTCGTTATACGGACCGTAAGCAAGTCGCCTGGACAGTATATTATGGTGGGTATTTTTAGCACCGTCACTGACGATAGTGCACTATCAAAAATAGTCTATTGTACGGTAGAGGAGTCTCAGCCGTCGCCAACTTGTCCAGCTTCCCGTCATCAACCACGGATACAGGTTTGCCTACGGAGTTTGCAAGTAGAGGCTACACTAGGGGTTCCCGATATACCGTTAGCACAAAGTTAATCTTGCCTAGGCTGGTGTCATTTCGCTTATTGGAAGGTAGATTGTGGCGTAGGGCTCAATTGCGAGGAATCCGTGACAATGGTCTGTCGCTGTATACGTATGAACGGCTTTGGAATTTGTTTCAAAGTTTAAAGACTCATAACGTCATAAGAAACCTTTTATCATATTTTAACCTGTGTCGGGCTATGTATTTGGGTGCCGACTGGTACATGGCCGTTGCGCTGATTGAAACGGAGTTACGAAAAACCCCATGAGGAGCCCTGTCCTGTATCGCCTCATCACCCTGTGTCTGTATGTACAGTCAGCTGGATGTAACGTTACCAGCTGGGCGAGGTCACGGGTGCTCTGTGGTGATGGGCTTCATGTGGAAAGTTTGGACAACTCCGCCAGCCCCTGTCCAAGTTTGTGACGACTCTGTCCAAACGCGTCGTAAAGTTGGCAGAGGCACGATGTGCAACAAAAGCACATACGAGAACATTACTAGACTTGAATTAAACTTTTGGAATTCTAAAGCCTTTTTTTTTGCAACATAAGATTGACTAAAAAATCCTGTCATATACATGCAGCGTTCCTGTGCTATCTAGTTTGATTATGACACTGCACATGCCCCTGGGACTCAAAAGCAACTTTCCGTCTCTTTGTTCTAGCCGCCAAATATTCAGTTCAACGGTCTCCTTCGAAAGAAACTATCTATCTTGTATCAGTGGCTTTAACGGTTTTGTATCCTGATATATCCCGTTAGAGATATAAGATATAGTGTAGAGACAAGTTATACCAGTGGTTCTCTAAGCTGTGATTTTGTAAGAAATCCGGATGCCTTAACCTTTACCTAGTCCCATCCTCATACCTGAAGGTCGGGGACTATGGTGGCATCCAGTATCAGCCTCCTCCACTCTCTCCAGTTTCTGGCTCTGTGAGCGCACTCTAGATCTGTCAGTGATGTACCCATCCATTCTCGGATCTGAATACACGCGCATCATATCATTATGGCCCCGTGTAATATCTCTGTACAGCACGCCCTGTCTCTGGTTTATAAAGCCAATCCAAGGCAACACACGTGTACCCGACAGCATGACCTTACGAAACCTGATAGTTTTTATCAATATCATTAACAGTACCTCAAATTCTCTCTCTGACGCACCGACTAAGGAATATTGCCTTGACTTCCAAACTCTTGATAGGCGACAAAGGGGCAAGGACATGTGCACTGTTTTTATTGATAAAAAACGCCGAAGCAGACTAGATTATCTTTGTTCGCATGGACTATCCAGGAATTTCAGAGATTGGCAGCGCAATCTAAGAAAAACAAAACACATTTGTGTAATGTTGATGTCACGAAATAAATGGTGAATCCATTTTTGCGGAAATTCGAGCAAAACCACCTGTTGATTGTGCAAGTTCTGTCACGTGCTCTCTTGTTCCATTCTTCTCAAAACTATAGATTTGTCATCTGAAGATTGCAGAGATTGTTGCTTTTGACCCTTTACTCACGTGACTATAAGGTCACGTGGCCTAAACACTCTGGTCAGTTAATCCTGACGAAGACCAGAGGTGTATGTTGTAAGAAGTTTAACTTTCGAATATGGCTTTGCACCAACACGGTTGAAAAGTCATACCAGAAAATAAGCTGAACTGTACGATATGAGTCCAGAATTAACACCACCCCATGCTATAACGCTAGTTAACCTTTATCCACAGGGTAACCTATATCCGTTGTTTAAAAACAGAGAAGGATATCAAGTCTTCATACTGCAATGTATGTTGAGAGCATTGTAGTTTGAAACCTTCTTCCGTCGACTTGATCTACCTGTTTTTAAAAACAAAACGGATATATGTTACCCACGAATAAAGGTGAACAAGCGTTAACATGCAGAACTCGCTACAACCCAAAACGACCACCTCGCATTCTGAACATGTTGTCACCCGATCTGCTCCCGCCAGTGTATACAGTCCCAGCCAGCTGGCCCGCTGCCGTTTGCCGAATCCGTTTCGCTCCTTGATTTGTAAAAGGGCTGGTTGATGGATTGACGGGAGGTCCAGTAAACCCGCTGCGCACGGCCAAATGTCCCCCGCACACCGTAACAATCTGAGCGAGAGGTGGGACCTCCGGTACAATGGACTCTCACCTCTGCCACACTGAGCGGCCTTGACATCTGATCCCTCAAACAAATTTAGTATTGGTACGTCAAACAAAACATGGAAACACTTTCACTCATTGTACATCGATCAAAACAAGGGAAACACATTTTAACTCTCTTGTTCTTTTTTTAATGATGTTATGCTCTAACAAAACAAAACAAGTTAGATTTTATTGTTATCAGAGAAATGTATTATTGACATATAACGGTTATATATATAGATTTTTGTAATGTTGTGTCTTCATTGATTTTTGATATGCAAAAAACAATGATTTACGTGATTTGAATATTTTCCTTGAGTATATAGGTAAAGCCTACGTCATAGTTATGATACAAAAGACACCAAAGTACACAAGACGTAAAGAGAATAGTCATGGGAATTGTTTGCATTATTTATGTATATTTTTTACATATAACGTTACGTTTCTATTTTTCGTTTCCATAAACAGCCCCTGGGTCCTGGTTTGGAAATGTGACGTCAGCCTAAGAAGGACTAGAAAACGTCTTCACAATGTCTCCCTTTCCTGAGCCCCATGTCCCGGATGACTGACAGGCGGTTCTACCTTTAGCCAACATGTCAACACTAAGGATCGATTAGTGTTCTCGCACCGCCGCTTGTCAATAGAGGAACACGTGCTGAGTCGCCTGGAGGGAGTGTCTCAGGTTTGTCAACAGTCTGTACTGGGAATTATTTGAGCTTCCTGTCATGTGGAACAGTCAGGTGAGACCACAGAAAACAGAGGAGAGATAAACGGCTTCTTCAGTTACAATGGGGTAACAATACGAGCTAAAAATTTGATTCGACAGTTCGTTTTTTCCTTTCATTTTTTTCCAGAATACTTTATGGATCCTATGCTGAAGCCATGTCTTTTATTTCAAAACATTCCTTGCAAGGAGCATTAAAACGTATTCATCAAAACGTATTCATGCGTAGTTTGGATTTTGTCAAGTCATCCTACCTACAATTACAAACAACTAGCCGCCCAATGTAGGTACAATCTTTTTTCTCAATGTGGTGAAGACCTTGAGGCGAACAAAGTCACGTGATGTTCTTGGATGACCAGCAATGACCCCAGAGGAAACCTCCAGTCCACTGGGCTTGTCGCCAAGACCCTGGCGTCTGTTTCTGCCAGGTATTAATATGTCAAGGGCAAATACAGAGCAACATTGGATCACATTGCAATTGGTGCAGCCAAAAACACTTAATTGGCCGGAGTTCTGGTGTCGGGATGATGGTTCTGACTCACAACATAAACCAAGGCTGGGAATGTTCTTAATTTCCTCCTGTGGTTTTGTGATCCCTGTGTGGAAATATCCTTGACCTAATTGTATATCCTCCCCCCAACAATCGTAAAGCGCAGTTGGGCGTCTTCCTACGCAGGAGCGTGTCTTATACCGCAGGAGCAACTCTTGTTCAAGGCTTTATCCGCGGGATAACCCATATCCGTTGTGTTTAAAGAAGGGGCATTTAAGGATATCAAGTCGTTGTTACTATTTTTCTTTTCTCTCATATTCGAATTTATTACAGCATTATGGTCTCCTGTGCATTTATCCCCTGGGGAATGGGTATGCAATAAAGATGATTTTGGATGCTTGCCAGAGTTGGTTAGGAAGCGCCCCGTGCGGCATGCAAAAGATCTGCAGAAAAAGAATCTGCGAAATCTTGTAATAATAAATAATATCTGGTGTATTTGGCGAAGATGACTCTGAGGAGAAACTTGAAAGGCGACATCTTCGCGAAAATGCAGAATGTTTTCTACTTGTGTTCTTAGACCAGGTCGTTATACTACATGCAATGGCATTAGGCTCGCCCTACAGGTGTATGTTAGTTAAATGTTCGTATAGCAGCTAATATCCAACCTATGCTCTGATTGGCTGTAGGCGGAAGAAGAAAAAGGAAGAAAAACAGCAAAAACAATATGTTTTCCCATAGCGATGAAAAGATATTGACATTGTATTATTATTATTATTAACATTGCAGCATGATGATGATGATGATGATGATTAGTATAGAGTTGAACTATTACTTACTTTGCAAGCTAGTAGAGTTGTCGTCAGGCGTATACATACACCATGCCACCATTTCACGTATCGGTGGCTGATGTAAAACGTTGACATATCTCCCACTAGCACTATCGGAATCGAATTCTTCGGCGGAAGAGATATCTTTTTAAGGGACAATCAACATTCACATAAGAACGTAACATTTGCAGATAAAACAGATAACGTCAAAGATGATACTTGACAGAAAATCTTCAACCCAGCGTGCGGCCTTTTGAAATACTGATAACGTTTGATACGTACATGTACGCATTTCTGTAGATGTGTGTGTGTGTGATCGTAGACACGTTCCCATTCAAAACGGGTCTCACCTAAAAGCCCTAATTCTTGAGTTATTCTCGCCTATAGCGTTCTCGCCTCCAAGCGAGTGAGAGAGAGTGTGTGTGTGTGTGTGTGTGTGTGTGTGTGTGTGTGTGTGTGTGTGTGTGTGTGTGTGTGTGTGTGTGTGCGTGTGTGCGTGTGTGTGTATGTGCGTGCGTGCGTGCGTGTGCGTGTGTGCGAGTGTATGTGTGTATGCACTTTGCACCCAGCAACAGGTTCAAGTTAATCGTAGACAGGGCTTGTCATAGAGAAATGAGAAATGGCACCGGTAGCTTTGAACCTGGACGAATTCGAAATTCAGGGGCACACATTGTCCCTGATACACAGAAGGTCGTCTTCCCAGATTAGATATGATGATGTAAATAGGATTTGAACCACAAAGGACTTGATAGGGCATCATTAGGGACGTCTCTGGAGCCTATGAAACTGTGGCTATCAACAATGATAACGCAGAAACGCGATAAAGCTCTTGGAATCTGTGGATTCCTGGAAGACATTGAGCTCGTGAAAGAAATGTTAAAACCTCGGTGTTAAGAATGCTTATCATATCTAGTACAAGTTGTAAGCATAGATTAGAACGTCTAGTCCATGGAACCGCTACTTCTGAAGCGATAGGTCTAGCATGGCCACAATGGAGCCAGGAAATATGGATTAGAGTGTTTTAAGGTTTCTTAAAACTCTGTGAATAAGATTGCTTTGGTTTATTTTCCTACGTCGCACAAAAATGTTGGAAATTTGATACGTTGGAAAAATAGTTGGAAAAATAGCAGCATATAAATCTATAAACATACATATTTCTAAATAACTTCAAAGTTCAGCTGTGTTGGTAGAAGTCATTCTTGAAATAGTTGAACTGTAATTTCCAACAGAAAAATTGGAACTCACCCAAGTATTCGACTGCACAGCATCAGTCTTTGTCAAGGAATGAACATTGTTGATTCCTTGGCATGACAAAGACTTATGCTGTGCAGTCGAAAATTTGGGTGAGTCCGATTTTTGTGTTGGAAATTACAGTTCAACTATTTCAAGAATATTTCTAAATATTTTTCTTGCGACATCGTCGATCAAAATAATAACAACCTAGAATTCGAAGAACGGGTATACATGTATACTTATTACCATTTCGGGTGCACTTCAGCCGTGGACCGCTAGTATCGTAACGTCCAGTATCGTCAGCGCTTGGCCCCTCCTCATCTCCTAGCTGTTGTGATTTTCAACTTCACGGCTTCCGGCAGCGTGGATTCCAGCGACAATTTAAAATTGATGATAAATCTCTGCACATATCATTACACTTATATGTTATGAATTACAAAACCCATATTAGAGTGAACGCCGATATATGCATATGTCCGTTCGTTTTGGTGATTTCTGTTACTACAGTAGCCAGAGTGCCACAAGTAATGTGCAATCAGCGCTCTTCTCACCAGGAACAAACCATGTAACATTCGAGGGGTGATAGGCTGATGTAGGGGCAACATATTTAATCATCAAGGTTAATCGTATAAAAGTTTAGAGAGAGTTTACGTTTCCCTTCATTGTATATTTCTATGGAACTACGCAACTAAACGTAAATTTTTTGCCAAGCTTTATCTAATGCGCGTTTAACGAATTTTCATGTGGGTATTCACTCATTTGCATGTGAAGGTGCAGGTGCAGGTCCTGTATTCTTACCGTAGCGTGATCCGTGGACGTGCCGTCCTCCTAATTTCGGTTCCCCAAATGTCTAAAAATGTACATTTTGCCCACATTTTCGCGGACGTTTTCCACAAAATTTGCGGGGAAAAGCTTTTGGAACAGCGTGGGTTATGATGGGCGGACAAAGTTTCGTGAGGAGCTTGAATGAACGGTTGGATTACTCCGGATTCAAAAGTGGGGAGGATGCAGCGCCAGGCAGGTAAGCTAGAAGGCTGAAAAATTCCTCTTGTCGTTTTTAAACAGAAATGAAGCGCCTAGTTTCGTTTGTCAAAACAGTGTAGTTGGCTAAATGTAATCTCAGCTGTGAAACTTGCGTGTCTTGTGTGTTTTCCCCCAAATGGTTAGAAATTGAAACTGGTGGCAAGTCAGTGTTGGCAATAAGACGGGCGCATTTTTACAATTAACGAACGCGTAACTTTTAGGGCGCAGAGAAATTGTGCGGTTTGCTACTGGAATTTCAGACTGAGACGTCTAGACGTAAGTTCCAACACGTGTTTTATTGTATCCACACATTCTACGAGAACAGTAAATGTAACGTTGTATATCATTCTCTTTATTTTCAGCCACAAGTGGACACATGTGGCTGTGCAGCACACCCAGCCAACTACTTCAGCGTCAAGTCCGGGTCTAACAATGACAACACTTCATTCTGTTTCTCTCATAGCAAGTAAGAAACATTTCCACTTTTTATCTTTTGTTCAGTCACTTCAGTGTATCATTTTCGTTTTTCAAAGTAAAGATTCATCATCATCATGGGTTACCCCGCAAGGGGCAAAACCATCTTTTGCAACTTCAGGCAATTGTAGTCAAGTTGGAGAGGCGCACGTTTTTCTCCAAAATGTTGTGTTGCTTTTATATGCAAATAGTGGAATGCAGCTTGACTTATTTCTCGGCAGTTATATTGTTCTTATTGACAGAAACTTTAAAAACGCATAAGTATATGAAAAAAATCTCTCCATTACCGTTTGGATCTACGTTTTTCTTAGAATACAAGATGGTGTGGTCGAATTCAAAACGACGAAACTGAAACACCTTTCGCAATACTTTTATGTCTCCAATTTACCGCAAACAGATTGGTTGGCCCGACGCGAAAATGGTTACCTGTTGTAATTATGGTTACAGAACAGAAAAGCATAACGAGATGTAAGGTTAGCACAGAATACAAAATGCCTACTTTATGATTTATAGTCTTCTAGAAAACAGGAAACGTTAGGCGAGTAACCAGGCAACGGGGCTCCAGCCTTGTGAGTTACAGCACCGGGATGGAACTGGAACGACAAACGTTGTCTCAACAAATGAAAGGAAATCGTTGGTAGGAAATCGTGTTGTCCTAAAGGATACTTATCTTCGTTGAGGAGAGTTCTGAGGAGCTAAGTCTATATCGTAAACTGTTTTCGATTAATTCGTACCATGTGCTAGAGGTCAAGATCATAGAGTGGGGTGATCATATCTACCAATGTACATTAACGCCAACTTAGCCATTTCGGCAACGTGTGTGCAAACATTGGCCACTGTACACCACCGACAGAGTCTGGGTATGGACACCCAAATTATATGCCTTGTTTAAAGGACTATGGAGGCTGGTGCGGGCTACTTGCCCGGAATAAAAAAAATGCTTGAGGATTAGAGATCTACATTTGGCTTGAACACCAGGGTACCTTTTTCCCATGGGGGCTTAAATACATAGTGCCAGCGAGGGGAACGCCAGAGCAAAGCTCCGAGGCATGGTGGTGTAGTTTGCACACGATACGAGTCCAAAAGAACTGCGAAATACAGGTCTGATCAGGTAGCGCCTTGGGCCGGTGGAGTTATAGTTCCACTGTCTCCTTCCCCCATTGGTCTCTGTTCTCTCTTTGATCTTCCGCAAAAATCAAAAGAGCCAAACTTTGAAGGGTTCCAATGTTGATGTACAATAAAAGATATGATCATCCCCCTCTATGGTTTTGACCTTGAGTACCTTGTACCTATACGAATGCTGCATACGATTTGGACTTGACTCTTTAGAACCCCCTCCGCGGAGGTAGTTGTCTTTTTTGGACCACACCAACTACCATCTACGTTTTTCCTTTCATTTTTTGAGACATATGTTTGTAGTCTAGTTCGATCCTGTTACTGTAACCCAGAAGACCGGACCCCTGCACTAGTTACTTGCCTAACCTTTTCTGTGTTCTTCCACCTTGTGATTCCACTCCTTAGTAAGTTGATTGGCATGTTTGCGACAAGGGCTATGAATTGTAAAATAGTTTTTTTGCCTTTTGTACTACCTAGCTTCTCATTATACTGTTGGAGTTCTTTTGATGATTCGAGAGTGTACGTGTACAAAATTGTAACAACTTACTGGCGGTCTACTCGAGAAGGAAACACGGCATAGGCGCCAGTACGCAAGTAAATCATCTTGAATGAACTCCGATAGGGGGCGCTCGTACACTGTCCATTGTTGAACCAACAATTGTGTCGTCACGGTCGAATTGGATGCTAGCTTTCTTCCAGACAAAACTTGGGTGCTAAAATCGGTTGCTAACTTCAGCTCAGAGATTTATGCCTCATTGAATTGTCGTTTTCAACATTGTTGACATTGTTTAGTGTCAGAATTTGCCTGCAAGAGTGTGGGTGGACAACAGTCTGACCGGACCGGATCAGGCCAAGTTTTACTTACATAGACAAAACATCGCAGGTCATTGACATTCTGTGGTAATGTCATGTTTTGAGCGGCAATTAACAATTTATGTCTTACTCAGAAATAGGTGATAGATCTACAAAACAACAGTAACAGAGAAACATTTTTTGAAATTCTCAGAAAGACATCCCAGACGAATGCCGATGCGTTGCATCAGATCCCTCCCCAATGCGTCGTCGATATAAAACATGTCGCACAGCTTTTAGGTGTGTCCCGTTTTGAATGGGAACGTGCCTACAGCCACCAGCTACGTCACAAGGAAACGGTCTCTTGAGAAAATTAGTTCATTGACCTGAAATATGAATACCTATGATACCAGTGTAATTCTAAAGAAAATTTGACAATCTTCTGGGAAAATACACGTACAAGATAAAGACTTCTTGTAGGCGCGAACGATCGCGGGAACAATGACTCTATTGTTTCCACACAGCGATATTGAACCTCGCCACAGCGATATTGAACCCCTATCTGCTTTTTTGGAGGTGCAGGGGCCGATTTGGATGAGAATAACTCAAGATGACTTTTGGGTGTGTCCCGGTTTGAACGGGAACGTGCCTACGGCCACCAGCCACGTCACAAGGAAACGATCTCTTGCGAAAATTAGTCCACTGACCTGAAATACCAGCGTAATCTGTTAGAAAATGTGGCAATCTTCTCGGAAAATACAGGGTTCGGGACTTCCTGCAGGTGTGAACGGTCGTGTGGACAGTGAATGAATGAAGACCTTTATTGACTTCGTACATATATCACAGCCACTCGGTTAAGTGCAGGTCACAACAAAAGAATAGTTTACAGATATACAATATATATACAATTATATTCTACTAAATCTATTCGACCTCTTCTCTGTGATGGTGAAAGTTAGGAACTAATATTTAGGACTATATCAGAGCCAGCCTTGTGACCTTTTAGTAATATCTGAAGGACAAGGATACACCACCATGCAGCTGAAGTTCAGTTCGCTAGGCGCATGCGCGCTCAAACCTATAATTATCTACGTCATAGATCGGGGCTCGATCAAAACTGAACGTAATTCTATTTCTAAAGGAGCTGCCATGTTTTGCCAGTTTGTCTTTGTGGTTTACATAATAAAAGAAAATGACAATGATATCTTTAAGATTCGGTTGTTGCTCCTTAAAACGCTTCCCGGTCAAAGAGAGGCTTACCTGTTATTCGTTTTTTTTTACGAACAGAACAAATACCGATATTTCTGTAACATTCATTTGCATATGCTGTCAATCAAAACAAGACATAAGCTACAAAAGTCAACTACGCAACGTCGACTGTTTCACAACTTCCGCCCACAGCGAAGACATCGTTTGAAAAACTACCTTTGCTTAAGACAGCATGAAAAGGTACATATACGCCAGTCTTTATTTTTCAGATAGTACATGTAAATATATTTCTCGTGGTATTCTGTAGGATAGAGTATATCAAAAGAGAACGACCTGAACTGAACTGTGCGTATGATATATATAACGTCGAAATTCGTAAGGCCATAACACCCAGGAGCCATAAATTGAATGTAGAAACAGGAAGATACCACAATGTAACGTTAGCCCCTGAGCAAAGGTTCGGCCCATTTTGCCCAAAGCAAATTGAAAATGAATTTCATTTCGTTATGGAGTGTCCTATGTATGATATGTTACGCAATAAGTTGTTCACATTCCTATGTTTAAACAATACAGATTTTACGATATTCGATACCAGAAGTAGATTTTACTATATCTTTAGAGCCCTCATAATGCGAAGATAGGTAAATAAATAAAAGATTGCTTTGTGATTAGAAAAGGTAGTGACACTCATGTTTAGCCCCGCCTGATTGTATAGAGGTTTTCTAATTATCCTATATTGTTTAGTTAGTATAGAGTTTTAAGATTTATTCTGTATTCAATCACTTTTTGTTTGTAGTATATATTTCACCATACAAAAGTCACTGTACTTTCTGTCGTGTCAATAAAGCTTGCACTGTGCATGCAGGCGTGTATCATTTTTTTGGGTTTCTTGGGTCAGAGCTACTCTCCAAGCAGAGGTTGGTGAGGCAGATTGCGACCTTTTTATCATATGATCCGTTTTCTGTCCGCACTCCCTACCTGCTTGGAGAGTGCTGAAAGAAAAAGGCATTGATGTAAAAAAAATTGCCTTCCCTACTAACCTCTGCTTGGAGAGTGCGACTCGACACAATGAATGTTTTGCTTTGTAAAGCTAGCTCACTTTTACGAAGTTGCTCAGCAAGTACGACTTGGCACAGCACCATATCTTGTCTCTTGCCAATCTCATTTGCATACGCCTCAGGTCACCAACCAATTACACGTCAACCATAGTCTAAAGCACATCTGTCATGTTCAGAAGGATAACAATGGGCGCTTCTGTCAATTTGAAACTTAGGTTACTTCCTCATACGTCACCAACTACTTTTTCATCGGCACTTCGCTTCTTTACTCGCGAATGTCCATACAACAGCAGTGTTTGTGTAATATTCGCATCACTTTGAATAAATCTGGCACCTGAAGCAATGGTGATGACTCACTTCCAATTTCCATTGACGCAAAATGTTAAGACTTGACATGTTAAGATTATGTCTATAAACACCCATCGTTTGACATAAAGGCATGTTAGTTTGTTGCTAAGGGAGCGGTCACATAGGTCGTGCGATCGTCGTACGATTTTGATGCCATAGGATTTTCAAGCAGGTCATGACAGAACTAACCACTGACATGGATCCAAAACAGCGTTTTGTGTACCAAGACAGTTGAACTTTTCAGGATCCGTACATTTTCGTCCTCAAACATGCCCGAAGTTAGCGAACGTACGACGATCGCACGACCTATGTGACTGCGCACTAAGTTGCTCACAGGTCTGAAAGAAGCACCGTCATACGACCCATTCAATTTTCTAGCTTACAGCAACGTTAGATCATAGGATGAAGTGTGCTATATGATGTCTGACGTCCGGTACGTTGAAAAATGGAAGTATGACTAGCTTGTTTTGTCCCACCAGTATAAAGCTAGCCCTCGTGTTGGCGGTTACAGCGGTGCTTGTGTGGGAGTCGCAAGCCTGGTTGTGGA
The DNA here is from genome assembly GCA_019207045.1 of Branchiostoma floridae x Branchiostoma belcheri. Taxonomy (NCBI): domain Eukaryota; kingdom Metazoa; phylum Chordata; class Leptocardii; order Amphioxiformes; family Branchiostomatidae; genus Branchiostoma; species Branchiostoma floridae x Branchiostoma belcheri. The sequence goes on along the minus strand of CM033037.1, from coordinate 9,939,638 downwards.
ATCGTCGACGTTCGACTGTCTGTAAGTATTTCACCAGACTCCAATACTTGTTGCAAAAAGCGTTAAAAAAACACCTACGCACATTGTGAACAACAATAACAGTAAAATATATTGGCATGACACTTAACTTTGGCCTACGTTACATTTCCAAAACGCTTTCGGGAACGAGAAGCATGATATAAAAGACACCAACCTATACAACACGTAAAGGGAATAGTCGTGGGCATTTATTCGCGTAATTCTTTTTTTACACATACGTTTATTTTAATTTTTCGTTTTCACCAGTTAACAGCCCGGCCCCAGTTTTGACATGTGACGTTAGCCTAACATAATTATACCTCATAACTCCAATTTTTCAAAATTTCCTAGCCAACCGCTGCTCGAGGCCTGTCACCTCTACCGGAGTCTCCCGTAGTGGTTGTTGGTGGCCGTACAGAGAGGGAGAGACCTGCGACTTTGAATGTGTGGACGGGTACGACAGGGTGTCCGGGGACGCCAGCCGGACCTGCGAGAGCGGATCGTGGTCCGGCGAGGCCTTGGTCTGCCGACGTACATGTACGTATACGTAATGCCCATCTTACATTTGAGTACATTGTACGGTAACGTTAGGCTTAGGTCCAATTGTACCTGTGTCCGTCAGGGATGTAGCCCCGGCCGGGCTCCGAAGCCACAAATTTGTCCCGGTGGTCTGCCGGATACCGTGGGACACCCCTCGGTATACCCTACGGGTAGGTCACGGCGTCTATTTGTTACCGGGTCCCAGGCCGAATCTAACTCCGACTTAAAATGAACTCGGTCTTAAGCGTATTCCGGGAGCCGCAGGGTATCCCACGGGGCCACGTAGGGGTCATGCCCGAAAGTGCAAACTGTGAACTGCCCGACAGGGCCCCTTTGTCCAATCGGGACCGTATCCTGATAATATTGCGGCTGGAGTCCATACTTATGATCTCTACATGTATGTTGTAGCGGGTTGCTCCTCACCGCCTAACGGGACCGTAGCCTAATAATATTGCGGCCGGATTACATACTTATGATCTCTACATGTATGTTGTAGCGGGTTGCTCCTCGCCGCCCTACCCGGCCGGAGCCTCGCGCAGCGGCTGCTCCTGGCCGTACGCTGAGGGGGAGGTCTGCACCTACACCTGCTTCTCCGGCTGGGAACAAACCTCCGGCAACACCACCCGGACCTGCACCAACGGCCAGTGGTCCGGGGACCTGCTCGTGTGTGAGCGGACCTCAGGTGAGTTTTCGCAGCCGACAGTGCATACAATTAGTCGGTTCACGGATTAAAATAGCGAGATAAATTGTGCCATGCATTGGTAATGTATCCTGGTTGAAAGCCCCAGAGATATGAGCAAAATACGCCTGGACATGTCTTAAGTAGGGTCTAGACAAGAACTCTTTGAGTTAATGATCTTCACCTTAAGCTTTGACATATTCCCCACAATGCATAACGCTGAGCATGCGCAGTTAAATCCGTGAAGTGGCTTACAGCAGGAACAGACGCGGGTAGTGACAACGAAACAAAATGGCCCAGACATAAAATTTGTGAGCAATGTCTCTACGTTCACATTCCCTACTAGTATATGGTACAACCCATCTTCCCAGCCATCAAGGTGGCTTGACTTAGTATGAAAATGCAGTTTGCTAGTGCTGTTTCTTTCAAAGGATCCCTGGCCTTTAGTCCCCGTGGTCAAAGACGTGTTATAGAATTAGATTCTCCAAGTAACAATATTTAGAATACTACGTGATCATATCAGCTATCTTGTAATGAGATGATATTGTAATATAACTGATATTGTATTCCAGGATGTAGCGGCTGGTGGTCCTGGTTTTGCCGCTAATGACGACAACAGGACATGCGCAACGGCGTCCCAAAGTCTCATCCAATCACAACAAAGCACCCGCAAGTTTCATCCAATCACAGCCAAGATATGATGCCAGACGTTTGAGTTAAGTAGGAGATCAAACGAAAGGCGGAAAAAGATAGCGGAGCCTCAGCTATGTTTTCTTTGCACAGCATGTAAGACTTAGTCCTAGCGCATATCACCTACTCTCAAAGCAGATGTTATGCTCCGCTTGTTTTTGACGTATTTTACGGCGTTTCATCGGGTTTTCTATCTTCTTAGGGTTTCTATTTTCTCTATGTCCACCAACTGAAGATATGTTTTATTCTCTGTTAATATTTATTGTAATAACATGGACTGAACATGCTTTATTTTGCTTGATATACATTTACAAGCGTCTATAAAACAATAATAAAAGGTATTGAACCTATTGTCCATCTATTGTTTACCTTGCGTCAACATAGCTTAGTGTAATATGAAAACTTAGTAGGTTATCCATATCTTGTGGTTCCTTTGTGCTTACAACACCAAATCACGCGAGGAATAGCTTAAGGCGCAACGATTATTTACAACTGAGGAAATGACATGTGAAAAGAGGGAGATAGCACTGTATGGCACAAAACAGATGTTAACGTTAACGTTATACCCTTTTGTCTTTTACTTAAGCTCAAGATGAAATGACACGAAATCACTGTTAGCGACGACTTCGAAAACAGTCGTCAACTAGAAAGATAACATTTGCAAGCAAATATATTATGTTCACCTTCACATGCCGAAGTCTAACACTGACAACTGTTATGTTTTTTCTTATTCCAACACATTCCTGATTTTGTAAAAAAAAACAAAAAACAAAAAAAAACACAACAGGAGCCTACTACTTCACCGGTAACCATAGTGACAGCTGTATGGTCCAGGTCGTTGACCTGATTTGTTTGGACAAGAAGAACGTCCTTGAAGAAACAGAGCAAAAACAAATTAAGTTTACCTTCACAAATAGTCAATTAACCTAGAAATATAGTATATCATTTCTGAAGAACAAAGTTTTTTGTGTGTGACCTCATTTTCCATCTCACAATGTTTAGACGTGTTTTCTGGTAAAAATTCGATTGAGACCTCTCATCTTGAAGTAATTTTCTGAACAATATCCCAAGGACCCTCCATGATTGTATTATTCACATAATCATCAACATCATTTGAGAAAAGCAGACGGCAATTATTACAAGCCTGTTCTCAAACAATGGGAACATTTGCATATGAGGTGTCTACAGAAGGCTGAGACAGCACTGAACGGCACAGAACAGGTCAGACCGCCCCCACCTTCAACACTCTCAAGACCTTCATCATGATGCGGTAGGTAGAACACCTTACTTTTAACGGATTGTGACGTTTGTGTTGGGCTTTATCTAGTTGGTTTTGGCGAGGAAAGGGGAAAGAAGTCGTAAAGTGATTTTTTAAAAGTTTCTATCCGTTGCTTGCAAATGCGAGAAATTGCACGTAAATGGGCCTGTTGTCATAACGTATGTTCAATCCAACATGTATGACGCAGCATATCTTGTCTGTACAAAGAGGAGCTAGATCCAAAAGTCTTTCGATGAGGTGGCATATTTCTTCCAATCAGTAGATGACTGGGCTACCCTTATTAAATGTAGAAGCACCTCGTTGTATGCAAAAGAAACTGCAAATATCCAGCTCAGAACTGCAACTTTCAGACACAAGGAAACGAAGTGCCACCGCTGGGTTCCCGCACGAATGTACGATAACGGACCGGAGACTGTGTTCTATAGTCCATCTCCTCTCAGCTCAAGGTTTGCTTATAAAAAAATGTTGTCCACTCTTACTAACCACTCGTCTTACCAGATTCAGAAGTAAATTTTAATGGTCATTTGCACAAAAATTGATTACAGGCAATAACAACTAACTGCTAGCTTTTTCCTGGATACATTACTTTTTATCTGTTTGTTGTAAATGCTCGGGCAGTAAATGGAGGGCAGACAATGTCACAGTGACAAAATAGATTGGACGTACCTACACAGCGAGATGATACCATATAGCTAGTTGCTTGAAATTTCACAGCAAATGTGACATTACTCCTGTCCTATCCGCTGCAGTGTGAGGGTGTTGCTGACCCTGGTACTGATAGCGGCTCTGCTCTGGGAGTCAGAGGCAAGGTTCTCACGGAGGTACCGCAACAGGTACTCACGGGGGTACCGTCGCACACAGCCTACATGTACGTATACAAACATTGGTGCGACTTGTGAAACATCTTTGGATGGTTTGGAAACGTTGTTGTCCGTTTACAGATAAGCGTTTTCTGATGTACATGTAATCAGATAGCTCTGGCATGTTTTGTGGGTCTTTAGTGGTCGTTTCTATGTATCTATAGCCTCCGTTGGTCAGTATTGGCCATCGTAAAACCCTCACATCAGCCCTATAACATCGACTATCTCTATTTTTCTCTTCCACCTCCGTCTATTATGACTTTAAACGGCGCACGAAGACAAAGTAGATATACGTACTACATATTTTGCACAGCCGGATCCTTACATCAATTCACCAGGCCCATTCCTCCGTCAAAGCTATTATATCGCATTGAGGTTGATATCTGGCAGTATTATAAAGCTGATATTCGTTTATATAAATTAATTCGGTCTCTGCTTTCCTTACTTGATTTCCAACACCAACGTATAACGGAGTTTGGGGCGCCCCTCACACACGATTTGGGAGGACACACGAACTAACTAATCTCCAAGCAGATCCTATGGTAGAATAAGATAGTATCAAAAGCTGGTATAAGGAGTGTGGCCGACCCAGGAGTGTGTATGGGCTTCGGTAGCCGGCCTAGGAGTGTGTATGGTTTACCGAAGGTAGCCGGCCTAGGATTGTGCACTCCTAGGACGGCTACACTACTTTGCCAGCTTTCGATACTATCCGATGCTACCGTAGGATCTGCTTTGGGATTACGAACTAACCACAAACTTTTGTGTTTTGTAGCCAGGTGTTCTAACCCATGGAGAGCGCGTGGTGTGCTCCAGTCCGACTGCCTCAAGCCGTACCAGGCGGGAGAGACCTGCGTGTTCTCGTGTCAGGACGGCTACAGGCAGACTTCAGGTGACACCAGCAGGACCTGTAGCGGCGGCTCCTGGTCCGGACAACCCCTGGTTTGCGAGTATGGTAAGTTTTACCATGTATTCCTGTTGTTTTAGTCTAAATAAGCACATGCACGTTTAATCATCAAGCAAGCAGTGACAACTATTACTTGTTACATAAGACTTTTCAATTAACTTTTAGATACCCTGATGTTGATGTTGATGAAGTGACCCAATGGATCTTGTGAATGGATATGAATACAGGAATTATTGTGAAAGAGAGAATTCGAAGTAAAATGTCATTTGCTGATTGCGGCTTGATCAATGATCTATCAGGTATATTTTTGTAACGCTGCGTGATACTTGCTTGATACAACATGCGGTTGTAATGTCATCGGCTGACTTTCTACGGTCCTTGAGTGTTGAGCCTCCTTAAGGCTAACGTAACATTTCCACAAAGGGGCCCGACCGGGCAGCTTTGGACAACGAAAATGTACGATATGAAAGACAACAAAAACACAAAATGAACCAAAAATAACTCAACAGCATGTCTTATGCATGTTTATCGGCATAAACGTTAATTTTTCGTTCCCGCAAACAGCCCGGCCGGGCCCCGGGTAGGGATTGTGACGTAGGCCTCATCACTGACATACGTACTCTCTGCGGTAGGCGGCCGTCTTCCACATGCTTTCCCTGCTTCTCAGCTATACCCACCGGGACGTTGCCTTCTGCATGGTTCTTTGCCACTTCCTTCCTTGTCATTCCTTATGCGCTCAACACTGTAGTACACAGAGATTTAACTGAGATATGTTCTGTGCCAGCCGGATGTTACCGTCCACCGTACACTGAGGGTTCTTGGTGGAGAGGCTGCAGCTGGCCTTTTGAGACCGGGGAGACCTGCACCTACGAGTGTAGGGATGGACACGTGGCAGTGTCCGGGGACTCCAGCATCACCTGTCAGGACGGGGGCTGGTCTGGGACGCCACTGAGCTGCGAGTACAGTAAGTACTGTAACAATACTGGGTTCTTAAATGTACTGTGCGAGTAAAAATCCTCAAGAAGGAGCGATGAACATATTAAACCATTTCTCACATGGGGGCCACTGAAACACAAAAGGTGAATCAACGCCGAACCCGGTCCTTTGCAGTGAGAGCACCAAATAACCCAACTATTACATGTATATTGACTAAGGTATCCTTTCTCCTGTAGCTGGCTGTGAGCGGCCATCTTTCACTAGGGGGACCGGAGCCCGGAGTCAGGGGTGCTGGTGGCCTTACAAGAACGGGGACAGCTGCACCTACACCTGCAAGCAGGGACATTCTAGGGTGTCCGGAGACTCCACCATCACCTGTGTGAACCGTACCTGGTCCGGGACCCCGCTGGAGTGCCAGCGTACATGTACGTATTGAATGCCATAATAGTCCTGACGTGACGTCAGCTTAGAAGCACGTCCATGTGCATGTGTTATTATCTACATATCACTTCTCGATAACAGTATATTACAGATCAAAAGATGGTGTCGCTGTTGTTAAGGCCCACGTCGCATTTTCACACCGGGGCCCGGTCGGGCAGCTTTCGGGAACGAAAAAGTATGATATAAAAGGCAGAAAACTGCACAAGACGTAAAGACGTAAGTTGTGGGCATAGTTTGTCTATGTTTACGTATACATTTCCATTTTTCGTTTCCACAAACAGTCCGTCCAGGCCCCGTTTTGGAAATGTGACGTTAGCCTTATGGGGTGCTTGTGCCGTCCAGCCAAACAGCCTAGAATACATGTACACTCAAATTAAATGGTTCTTTCTAAAACGGCCTCCTTTTTTCTTCAGCCGGTTGTGGGCCTCCACCTCGTAGCTTTGGCTACTGGGGACCCTGGACCTGCCGCTGGCCGTACGAGGAAGGGGAAACGTGCAGGTTCGAGTGCCGGCCCGGATGGGAGCAGCAGTCGGGGAACACCACCACCACCTGCACCGGCGGGCAGTGGACTGGAGACCCGCTGGTCTGCACCAGGAGCTCCAGCTTTGGAGTCGGTAAGAACTCTTCTTTCACCTAAGGCCATGTTGATTTAATTATATGGACTACATAAAAAAGAAAAAGAACAAGTTTTCAACAATGCTTTGAATTTTACAAATCAACCGTATGCAAATACATGCCTTAGATCTAAAATATATATATATACTGTGGTTAACGACAATTGAAAGGTCAAAGAAGGATGTGTGAAAACAGAAATGAAGACTCTATTGTTCGATATTCAGTACTCTTGTGACTGATTATTTCATTTGTTCAACATTCCTAATGATGACCACCTAATGATGACCACTTAAATTTCACAATGAACTTTATTTTTGGTCGAACCTTTTCTTACTCTCACGCTCGCATCAGTTCTGGGTTCCCAGAAGATATCATCCATATAATCAAATCAACGTGGCCTAAATTGGCAAAAATACCTGTCTTCCATTTCTTGAAAATGTCACAAGGAGAACGTACGCGTACGCCATCTGAACCCGTGCCAGTAGATTCGTCTCTACATCATCTAGCAAAAGAATGAAACCATATTATCTCTCTCCATCTCTTCATAGCTATAACATCGTGACGAATGGGTAGAACAGTGTAGAGCCAGTTTAATTGTTGTTGAACTTGCAGTAAGAATAATAGATTGTCAAAATGATTGTTTTGCCTAAAAGTAGATGATCTAAGAAGATACTTGCCTTATCATTGATGTACTGATTGATGCGTTCTCAGACGCAGCCTGGTGGCGGGGCGGGAGGCGTTAAGACGTCGACGACGTCTACCCGACCAAACGTCTGGAGCCAGCAACGTCATGCGTCATGACGTCAGCTCTCATCGCTTTCTTGTGTTTTGATTGCTGTGTTTGAGCTTGATTCACAATCAACTGTTCAACTAGTGGTGAATGTGTCACGTGCAGCATGACGTCAGAGACAGTTCCCCAAGAAGTGAAGTTTGTTGTGTGAAATCGTTTGAATATTTCGTTATTTTCGTATGTAGTAAACTTGTATGGATTGAATTGTATCTGAATCACTTACATCCGCTCAATTTAACTAAACACAGTGTTTTCGAAATAGCGATCCTATAACACGGAGACGAGGTTTGCTGACGAGTATTTTGTTGACTATGTTGCGACTATTTCCTCCCATGCTGTTTTTATTTTATGGTTTTAGATAACATAGAATGACATACAAACATACATGCATCTTTATGATTGGCGTGAAAATAATTCACGCTGCGAACTAAAACATTGTTTTCAACAATGTAACGGCAGTACTGTCATTACTGAGTGTGAGACAACACGTCCCACTTTATTAACCTAGTATTTTAGCATACAAAGTGTTTATAATCTTGTTTGTCTCGCTTCAAACTATTACATTCCTCAAAACTCGTGAAAGACAGTAAACCTATCGGATACAAATCAAACTGGATATTTGTGATACATCGGTACAATCTGTTGTGTTGAGTGAGAGTGTGAAACATGGAATTAAACATACTTTTGCTTTCTACCAAATGTATATGAAGTGTCTATAAAACAATAAAAAAGGTATTGAACCTATTGTCTATCTATTGTTTATCTTACGTCAAGAGAGATTGTATGTAACATGAAAGCTAACAGACCTACAGAAAGTAGGTTATCCATACCGTGCGGGTCCTGTGTGATTCCATAACCAAATCACGCGTTATGCAATAGGTTAAGGCAACGATTCAAAATAAGGTTTACAACTGCGTATTTCAACAGATTTTTCGAGAGAATGCTTTTGTCTTTCAGTCCAAGATATATAATGCTATGAACTACAAGTCCCTGTTACCGGCGGCTAAGAGACCAATCGACAATGTGTAGATGAACTGTCGTAGTTCTACAGATAGTTAATTTACCTAGGAATATAACATACCGTTCCAAAGAAGCAACTTAAGGTTTTGTGCGTGAGCTCGTTTTCTATCTCATGATGCTTAAACATTTCTCTGACAACAATTCTATTGAGAAGTCTCAACCTAAATTGATTTGCTGAGCAGTATCCCACGGGACCTCCATTTATTGGTAGATATATATTTTACATGTCATATTATTCACATCACATAAGAAACGTAAGACATCAATTATCATAAACCTGTTCTTCAACAATGGAAACATTTGCATATGACGTATCATCAGAAGACGGAGACAACTAAAAAGGCACAGAAACCGGTCAGACCGCCTGCATCTTCAACACTCTTAAGAGCTTCATCATGATGCGGTAGGTAGAACACCTTACTTTATCGCTTTGTGACGTTTGTGTTTGTCTTTATCTCATTAATTTTGGCGGGGAAGGTGAAAGAAGTCGGGAGGGAGATTTTCATATGTTTCCATCCGTTGTAAATGCGACAAAATGCACGTAAACGGACCTGTCGTATAACGTATGTTCAATCCGACATGTATGACGCAGTATCCCTAGTCTGTACGGAAAGGATCGGTTCACAAATTCTTTTGTCAGGTGGACACCTGTTTTCTCGATGACTGGGTTAGGTACGAAATGTACAAGTTTCTTATCTACAGTTTTATACAAAGAACACTGCAAAATATCCAGCTGTTATTCAGAACTGCAGCTTAAGTCACAAGGAAACGATGTGCGGCCACAGGGCAGTGTTTCCGCACGAATGTACAGTGACGAATCGGGGGCACGGTTCAGTCTGACTGTGTTCAGGAGTCCCTGTTCTCTTAAAATCAAATCACATGAAGTATCTTTTATCGTTTCAACCGACCTCCTTATAGATCCTTATACATAAGCTACATCTGCTTTTGATTTTTGGTCACATATGTAGGTCACACCCTATTTCATACCATCATAGAGAACTCTTGGAGTTCGCCAGGCCAGGTAGGAACAAAGTAGTTCCACTTTAGGCCGGGACCCCCATTTTACGTCGCTTCCGAACGACGATAGCAATCCCTTACAACATGTCCGAGCCGAGCCGACCCTGGGATCAAACTCAGGACAACAAATCCATGGAATTGGATCCAGATGGCCAAGCAGAGGGGCTGCTTTAACCGCTCTGATAGATTCAATAAAACATTGATAGACTTTTAATTCCTTAGCACGTGGCACATGGATTATTGTAAAACATTTTGATCTACGGTTTGGTATCCGTAAAAATACGAAGAACCGCAACGCATAGCAAAAGTTCAGGTAAAATTGACACTGTAGACAATAAACGACCTCAGGACATCGCCTAGTTTGTTCGCAATGTATATTGTTGTCAATGCGCATTAGTCATGTCTTGATTTAAAATTGGTCTTTAAAATGTCGGTCTCCGGAAAGTGGGTGTCTGAAATGTTGTTTGTTACCGCCTTTATCGGTGTAATGTTCTAACCGATGACCGTATTCTGACAGAAATAATATTTGGGTGAAAGTAATAATCGCTACTGATGTGGAACCGTCCTCAATTTCTGAGAGGTTAACGCCCCACTGCGCTCACAGTAATTTGCGAGCAAGTCACAATAAGAGAATATGTCAACAATGCTTGTGCTTGGGGCGTTTTGCTCTGTAATGTCTTTTGTCGTTAAGAGTTAACTGGAGTTGCATTTGTTTTTTTTAATGACTTTTCACTTCCCTCGGCTGATTCAAACACATGACTGTACACATATGGTCAGTGTCACTGACGAATACTAGCGGATGCTAGTTGAAACGTCTGGCCGTTTCCAAAATCAATCTAGTTGCTTGAGTAAGTGCTTTTTGGCTTATCTTATTACCTGGATGTCTAATCTCCATCGACGCGATTGTACACATAGTGCTGGGCGAGCAAGTTCCCATGCGAGAAATAAAAATGTTTGGGACGTCACGTTTTGTAACTTGCACTTTGCTTTCTTTTCTTTCTTTATTCACAATGATACAACACATTACACGGGTCAGCCTGGGCAGCTTGCGCTGGTTCAGCTGACCCACAAAAATGCAGACAGACAAAAAAAACATGACGTCGTACCGTTTTTTTATTATGGCCATACAGTGAAATTATACTACATGTAGTAGCCTCAACTGTCGAAGTATCATTATTCCTGTCTACCCGCTGCAGTGGGAGGGAGTTGCTGACCTTGATACTGATAGCGGCTCTAGTGTGGCAGTCGGAAGCCTGGTGGGCCCGGCAGAGGTACCGTCGCACACAGCCTTCATGTACGTACACAAACATTGGTACAACTTGTGGTACATCTTTGAGTGATTAGGAAACGTTGTTTTCTGTTTCCAGACAAGTTATTTTCGCTGGGTCAGATCTGTCTGTTTGTGGGTCTTTACTTTTGACTTTTAGTGGCCTTTTATGTGTGTCTATGGCTCCGTCTGTCAATATTGGCCATGGTAAAACCCTCATTCACACCATCGTAAAGTGTTGGTTATGGCGTACCTATGTCTCTCTTATCTTCTTAGAGAGAAACATTAAGTCTTAGTTTGATGTTGTAGAGTATCACAAAGATGATCATCGTTCATAACTCAGTCTCTACGTTCCACAGTTATTAATATCCATGTAACCATGCAACAATGTACCATGTAACGTAGAATGACTTTAAGACAACCTGCAGATATGTCTGAGGACCACGTGTAGAATCACGAACTAACAAAAAACGGTCCCGTTTCCTATTTTGTAGCGGGATGTTCTAGTCCTCCGTATGCGCTAGGTGTCAGTCGAACAGTCTGTACCTACCCGTACGGGGAGGGGGAGACCTGCGAGTTCTCGTGTATTGACGGGTACAGGCAGACTTCAGGTGACACCAGTAGGACCTGTAGCGGCGGCTCCTGGTCCGGACAACCCCTGGCCTGCGAGTATGGTAAGTTTTACCATGTATTTCTGTTGCTTTAGTCTAAATAAGCAAATGCACGTTTAATCACGTATCAAATAGTGACAGCTATAATAATACATTACTATCCATTTGTAAGTAACGTTTCTACCCTGACTGACGATGATGCTAGACGCTATTGATGAAGTGGCCCAATGGATCGAGTGTATGAATAGAAGAATTATAGTGAAAGAAAGAAGTAAAATTTCGTATACAGACGGCTGGAGAGATTATATATTAGGTTCATTGTTGCAATGCTATACAGGATACATAGATTTATGTTCTTTCCCAGCCGGATGTGACCGACCACAGTACACTGCGGGGTCTTGGAGGAAAGACTGCTGGTGGCCTTACGAGGCCGGGGAAAACTGCACCTACATGTGCAGGGATGGATACACGGCAGTGTCCGGAGACTCCGTCATCACCTGTCAGGACGGAGCCTGGTCTGGGACGCCACTAAGCTGCGAATACAGTAAGTACTGTAACAGTACTAGGTACTTACATGTACTGCTGCATATACCCAACCCCTCAAGAAAGGAGCAATACATATAATGGTTTATTTGGCAAGCATGTCATACGGATCGCAGCCTTGCGGCTGAATTGAGGTAATGGCATTACATTCAGCACAGTTATCACATCATCAATATAAACGATACAATTCCTAGCACATTAAGATAAGAAGCAAGGTTTAAAATATCTATAAATGAATTACGCGATTAAAAAACTAATATTGCACATTCAATTAATCGTAATTTTCCATCATATTGCACTAAGGTACATACGCAGTGGGTAAAGAGCAGCAAACAGGTCAGTTCGGAATTCAGATGTGCTTTTGCATCAGCACTAAGATGAATTTAGCAGTCTGACAAGGAAAGGAATGCTGCTGTTATGGTACCGGGCAGTTCTACTGAGAACAGAGTTCAGATTATTACAAGTTCTGGTGAGACGGCCGCTGATCTCGCCACGGGACGGTGGAAGCCAGTCACGGTAGTGGGGAGAGCTTAACAGTCTGAGTCCGAACTTTCTACATAACAGGGTCCGTCTCGCCTCAAGTGTCGGGAGGTTGAGTTGTTGGCAGGCCTCTAAGTAGGAGGAGTAGTGCTTGCCTAGAATTGTGCGGCACGCACGACGTTGTATGTTCTCAAGTTGTGACGCTTGGGTACTGGTGAGACCTGGACTCCAGGCGGGTGCAGCGTATTCGAGGAGCGGCCGAACATAGCATGTGTACACTGCTAGAAGGTCTTCCTGGGGGAGGTGGAACTTCTTTAGTTGTCTTAAGAGGAAAAGGCGCTTTGAGCTCTGTTTGGTGATGTGAGTGACATGTGTGGCCCATTTCAGGTCAGCCTGTACCCATACTCCCAGTAACTTGGCAACGCGCACAATCTGGAGGTCGTGGCCGCTGATGTGGAGAGGTGGGAGTGGGGGTGGTGTTCTAGTGAAAAAGACGTGCATCGCCTTGCATTTCGCAGGGTATAATTTCATTGAACTTTCATAAAGATGAGGTGAAGGAATGATGGCAGGACAAAGAACACATATGTGCATAAATGGTAAACTGGTACACTAGATGATCTTACACATACTGAAGGTTTATTTATTCGGGAGTTCTTTTCCTGCAGCTGGATGTGAGCGGCCACCTTTCACAAGGGGCAGCTGGAGTGAGAACTGCTGGTGGCCTTACGAGAACGGGGAGAACTGCACCTACACTTGCAGGGAGGGATATTCTAGAGTGTCTGGAGACTCCACCATCACCTGTGTGGACCGTACCTGGTCTGGGACTCCGCTGGAGTGCCGGCGTACATGTACGTAATGCCACTAGAATGGTTTTGACGTCATCTCAGAATAATGTCCGCGTGCATGCCATCAATATCTACGCTGTTGGTTGTTTCCCTAAATGAGGATATGTACATTGTACAGATCAAAAGATTTGATACTCAATGGGCTTTTACATGCTCTTGGCTTAAAACAGTCAAAAAGTTTGAAGTTTGAAATATATGTATGTTCATGTTCTAACGCTATTATTTCCAAAACGTTTTTTTCAAGCCGGTTGTGACCCTCCACCTCGTCGCTATGGCTCCTGGGGACCCCGGGACTGCCGCTGGCCGTACGAGGAAGGGGAGACGTGCAGGTTCGAGTGCCGGCCCGGGTGGGAGCAGCAGTCCGGGAACACAACCACTACCTGCACCGGTGGGCAGTGGACTGGAGCCCCGCTGGTCTGCACCAGGAGCTCCAGCGCGGGCTCTAGCGTCGGTAAGAACTCTTCTTTCACCTAAATTGGCGGAACTACATGTATCTGCCCTCCATTTCAATGTCGCAAGAATAACGTAAGCGTGTGAATAATCCGTGCAACCGTTAGATTCGTTTCTACATATTATCTAGCAAAAATAAATAAAACCAATCTCTTTAACGTGGCCAAGATCATAGATTTACAGCCAGCTAAACTGTTTTTGAACTTGCAGTGAGAACAATAGATTGTTAAAATGGTTGTTTTACCTGGAAGTAAGAAAACTAAGAAGATTATCATTGATGTACTAATTGATGTGTTCTCAGGCTGGTGGAATGGGCGTTAAGACGTCTACCCGACCGTGAGGCTTGGACCCTGCAACGTCACTACGTCATGACGTCAGCTCTCATCGATTTCTTATGTTTTGAATACTCGTATTAGATGTTGGACCTTGATTACAATTAACAGCTCGACTAGAGATAAGGGGTCACTTTCGTTTTTTAAAATACCTTCGTTGATTGAACTGTGTGTAAATCAGTTACATCCACTAAATGGATTATAAAGACTTCTAGTAGTATAGAGACATGTTTTGTCAACGATTATATTCTTTTCAACTTAACTCAACCTTTTTAATACAGTTTGCAGTAAAAATGGTGAAAATGGGACAAACATTGTATGTTCTTTTATATGGCTCTAGTCCTATTTCATTTTTATTGCTCTAGGTCATGATCACGCTAATATATATACCGTTTTATTCAACTGGTATTCTAGTATACAAATTAAAAGATTCAAAATCTTACTTGTCTCTCTTCAACCTTGCTTAACATTCCTCAAAATTCGATAAAACCTGATATCCGTGATAGTTCGGGGGAAGTTCGGGAAGCCGTGTTCTGTTATGTGTAACCAGGACTTCAGTTCTGTAACATACTGCTGCACAGATATCCCTCGGCTGGGATCATCACCTATGGCATATCAGGACGATTTTATGTTTTTTTTACGCCAGAAGAATGTCGAGTTTGATATTATCCAGGTATTTAGGAAGATTGTAAGTTGTTTTTCATTGTCCATCAAAGTTCCATTTAGAGAGGCGTTCCCTACTTCTAGATCTGATTATTTATCACATTCATTTAGCTCTGAAAAGTATTTAAAATAAATATCGTGATAACTGAAAAAGTTGTGATAATAGATATTGGGTTTAATGTCACCAATTGAGATATATAAGTATCTTCTACTGGAGAATTAATGTGATAGTAACCCCCTTGTCACATTAATTCTCCATACAGATATCTCGTACTTCTTTTCGCTCAACGAAAACAACTCATTTGTAACAACCCGGGCAATCAGTACTTCTCTCTGTGTGTCAAGGGTGCCACAATGCTAATCAGTCCACTCTGAACTTTTGAACATTCTGCTAGCTTTGCAGAGCTTTTTCAGTACGTTGTACTTTTTAGTCGACATAATATAGGTAAACATTTAACATCACGTAAGAAACGTAAGGCACCAATTATTATAAACCTGTTCTTCAACGATGGGCGACATTTGCATATGACGTATCATCAGAAGACTGAGACAGCACTGAACGACACGGAACAGGTCAGACCGCCTCTACCTTCAACACTCGTCCGCACTTCACCATGATGCGGTAGGTATTAAAACACTTTACCTTTTAACGGATTGTAACGTTTGTGTGTGCCTTTGTCTCGGTGATATTTGGCGGTGGATGGGAAAGAAGTCGGGAGAGAGATGTCATACGTTTCAGCCCGCGGTATGAGTGAGAAAAGTCACTAACGTAGACGGGCCTGTTGTATATGTTCAATCCGACATGTATGACGCAGTATATATATCTCGTCTGTGCAGAAAGGATCGGTTCACAACTTCAGGTGTAGTTTTTCTCCAGTCCTCATCACTAGATGACTGGCTTATCCTACAAAATGTAGAAGTTCCTCATGTGCAGTTTTACGCAAAGAGCAAAGAAATATCCAGCTCTTATATATCCAGAGCTGCAGCTTAAGTCACAAGGAAACGATGTGCCGTCCACACAGGGCACTGTTTCCGCACGAATGTACAATGACGAACCGGGGGCACGGCTCAGTCTGACTGTGTTCAGGAGTCCCTCTTCGCTCAGAATTACATCATGTGAAGTCCCGTTTGTCGTTCCAATCGGCCTCCTTCTATATAACCTACATATACTTTTGATGTTTGGTCGGGTACGTAGGGCATACCATAATTCATACGGGACTCGACTTAATAAATCATTGGTCGACTTCCCCAGCACAGGGCACATATATAGATCGCTGTAGAACAATCTGATTTACTGTTTGATGTCCATAAAAATATGAAGAATCGCAAATGTTCAGGCAAAATTGGCACTGTAGATAACAAACAACCAGTAGGACGTCCCGGGGCATTGCCCTTTATGTTCACAACGTATATTGGGGGTCAATGCGCATTAGTCATGATTTAAAACTGATCTAAAATCTCGGTTTCCGGAAAGTGGGAGTCTGAAATGAGGTTTGTAACCGCCTTTACCGGTGTCATGATCTAACTGATGACCGTATTCTGAGAGAAATGATATTTATGTGAATGAAATAATCGCTATTGATGTGGAACTGATCTCGAGTTCTGACAAGTTAACACCCAACTATACATATGGTGCTGGGCGAGCAAGTTCCATTGAGAAAAATGCTTGGGGCGTTCTGTCCATTGTTGTGTGTGTGTTTTTTTATATAGATGATTTGCCACACCTTCCAGCTGGTACAAAACTCGAAAAACAAACTTTATCCTCTACAAATTTAGAACTAAATTTTTTTTCGGTGACTTGCCGACTTTTACTACATATATATGGTTAATCATAAAATAATAACGTAAGATTTGGCAAGTCAATGCACAAATTAAGTTTGAGGAAACAAGTTTGAAGGCTTCTTCGAAATGAAAATAACACATAAATTAACACATTCATTGTTTCTGGCCGCTCGTCGTGCGAGATTTAGAAGCAACTTTTTGTTTTCCTGTGTAAATTATTTTCATCTGTTTGTTGAAAAACCTTGACGATGTAGAGGGAGGCCAAACATTGCCACAAAATAGACATAAAGTACCGGATTTTATTATTTTTACGTTACATACAGTGAACTGATACTAGTACTAGTAGCCTCAACTCTCGAAGTATCATTACTCCTGTCTCCCCGCTGCAGTGTGAGGGTGTTGCTGACCTTGGTACTGATAGCGGCTCTGCTGTGGGAGTCGGAAGCATGGAGGTACCGTAACAGGTACTCACGAAGGTACCGTCGCACACGGCCTACATGTACGTATACAGACGTTGGTACAACTTGCGGTATATCATCTGGTGATTTGGAAACGTTTGTTTTATTTCGGCTGAGGTCAGATCGGTCGGGACTGTTTTGTGGGCCTTCGGTGGCCTTTTCTGCGTGTCTATGGCTCCATTTACCAATATTGGCCATGGTAAAACCCCCATTCACATCATCTCTGCAGTGTTGGTTATGGCGTACCTATGTCTCTCTTATCCTCTTGGAGAGAAACATCAATTGGCCTGACTCAGTCCTACGTCAAAGAATATTATGTCGCAATGAGTTTGATCTTCTACAGTATCACAAAGATGATCATCGTTCATAACTCGGTCTCTACTTTCCACAGTTTATATCCAAAACCAACATGTAACGTAAGATGTATCGGACTTTGGAGCAACCTGCAGATATGACGGAACACGTGTAAATCACGAACTAACAACAAACCGTCCTGTCTGGACTGTGTTCTGTAGCCGTGTGCTCCTCCGTCTCTCTGTCTGGGCGGGGTGTCCGTCGAACAGTCTGTACCTTCCCGTACGGGGAGGGAGAGACCTGTGAGCTCTCGTGTATGGACAACTACAGGCAGACTTCAGGTGACACCAGCAGGACCTGTAGCGGCGGCTCCTGGTCCGGACAACCCCTGGTCTGCGAGTACAGTACGTTCTACCATGTTTTCCTGTTGCTTTAGTCTAAATAAGCACATTCAAATGGATAATAATGTATTCTTATAGTTGTCACTGCTTGATACGTGATTAAACGTGCTAGTAACGTATGTATCCTGACTTGAATCATTTCTATGATGCCAGACGCTATT
Organism: Branchiostoma floridae x Branchiostoma belcheri; assembly: GCA_019207045.1. Lineage (NCBI taxonomy): Eukaryota > Metazoa > Chordata > Leptocardii > Amphioxiformes > Branchiostomatidae > Branchiostoma > Branchiostoma floridae x Branchiostoma belcheri. The sequence goes on along the minus strand of CM033037.1, from coordinate 9,921,562 downwards.
TGTAGAAAACTCACATTCCTAATGCAACTAGACAAACCATCGATCATAAAACATATCTGCTCTTTTTTCTCCACTATACCAGAAAAGCGGGAAGTTGAATTTATCCAGCATTAGTCACATTTTGTATCTGTGAACTATATCTTTTCAACATGTCTTTTTGTAACCTGTACTTAGCCCGGTGTGGTAAAAATGTGCAATAAAGGTCTTCATTCATTCATTGATGAAGTGACCCAATGAATCGAGTGTATGAATAGATGTATTATAGTGAAAAAAAGAAGTAACATGTCGTATACAGATGGCTGGAGAAATTCTATATTAGGTTCATTGTTGCAATGCTATACAGGATACATAGATTTATGTTCTTTCCCAGCCGGATGTGACCGACCACAGTACACTGCGGGGTCTTGGCGGAAAGACTGCTGGTGGCCTTACGAGAACGGAGAGAACTGCACCTACATGTGTAGGGATGGTTACTCTGCAGTGTCCGGAGACTCCAGCATTACATGTGAGGACGGAGCCTGGTCTGGGACGCCACTGAGCTGCGAATACAGTAAGTACTGTAACAGTACTAGTTACTTATATGTACTTCTGCATATACCCAACCCCTCAAGAAAGGAGCAATAAAGATGAGGTGAAGGAATGATGGCAAGACAAAGAACAATATGTGCATAAATGGTAAACTGGTACACTAGATGATCTTACACATACGGTTTATTGATTCGTGAGTTCTTCTCCTGCAGCTGGATGTGAGCGGCCACCTTTCACAAGGGGCAGCTGGAGTGAGAACTGCTGGTGGCCTTACGAGAACGGGGAGAACTGCACCTACACTTGCAGGGAGGGATATTCTAGGGTGTCTGGAGACTCCACCATCACCTGTGTGGACCGTACCTGGTCTGGGACTCCGCTGGAGTGCCGGCGTACATGTACGTGATGCCACTAGAATGGTTTTGCACTCGTTCTCATTGAAATGTCGAAAATGGCATTTTTTTGGTCGAAAAATAAATCGGCTTTATTTTCAGTGAAAACTACCTGGTTGTTTAGGAAAATTCCTCTTTTAACCGTAGCCAAAAAATGGCAACTTATTATTTTCGGTCCCATTGGTAATACATTACAGGGCGGGTAACAAACGTTACCGGTAACGTTTGTTACAACAGTTAACTTTACCCTGTTTTCTTCTAAAGGACTTACCTTATTGACTACATCATTTGGGTATAAGTGGATGTCCCAAGGAACATTTGAAAAGTGGGCAGCTTTTTTACACCAGGTCAAATAGAAAGCTTAGACAGCATCGAACAATGGTAACGTTTGTTACAGTCATTTCTGTACAACATTTTGTTAAGCAAGGTGGGATACAAATAACAGTCAACAACCCTTTCTTGTTTCTTTAGGAAGCCAGAAAAACTGTACAGCGTCACAAAAATGGTCATTTCTAGTCTTATACGTGGATAATAAAACCGTGGCAATCATCGCACTCGTGCTGGTAACGTTTGTTACAGAATCTGGCGACAGGCATAAACCACCTCACACAGCCTCCAAGATCAGTGACAGTAGCGATCTGACGTGATCGGTCAGAGGGCCTTGGTAGCGGGTTTCACCTGCCGAACAATTATTCTGGGAACTGAATTGTTACATTTTTGGCTACTATTTAAATTCTTCGTTTCTTCTCAGGCGACAGCCATTTTTTAGGGTGTGAAATCCGACCCGTGGCTATAATAACCGTCTAAGCCATCAACCAATACGAATGTTGTTGTGCATCTTTTGTAAAACATTACAGGGGTTATGGAAAAATGAAGGAACCAGTGATGTTGTCTATAATTTTCTCCATATCAAGCCGTAAAGTCAGGCGACAGCATTTCGACATTTAAATGAGAACGAGCCTTTGACGTCATGTCAGAAAAAGCGTTCGCGTGCGTACCATGAATATGTTGTTTGCTTCCCTCTCAATGAGGCTATGTACATTGTACAGATCAAAACATCTGATACTCAATTGGCTTTTACATGCTTTTGACTTAAAACAGTCAAACAGTTTGGAATATATGTATTTTTATGTTCCGAGTAACGCTATTATTTCCAAAACGTTTTTTTTTTCAAGCCGGTTGTGACCCTCCACCTCGTCGCTATGGCTCCTGGGGACCCCGGGACTGCCGCTGGCCTTACGGGGAAGGGGAGACGTGCAGGTTCGAGTGCCGGCCCGGGTGGGAGCAGCAGTCGGGGAACACCACCACCACCTGCACCGGTGGGCAGTGGACTGGAGACCCGCTGGTCTGCACCAGGAGCTCCAGTAAGGACTCTACTTTCATCTGATCTAAAGCATCTTTCCTCCATTTCTTAAAGAATGTTGTAACAGGTTCGAACGAAAACCTGTTAGTAGCTATATCGAGCCCCGTGCCACCCCTAGCTTCATCTCTATATTACATCTATCAAAAATACATAAAACCAATGTCTTTAACGTGACAAATGGCAAAACCAACAATAAGTAAGAATATATTTGTCTTACCATTGATGTACTGATTTACCTGTTCTCAGGCTGGTGGTGGCCATGGGGGCGTTAAGACGTCTACCCGACCACGCAGACTTGGACCCAGCAACGTCACTACGTCATGACGTCAGCTCTCATCGCTTTCTTATGTTCTGAATACTTGGATTAGATGTTATAGCTTACCATAATTTCAATTGAAAGCTCAACTGGAGATAAATAAGTCACCATCGTATCTGATAAACATGTATGTGTTGAATCAAAAAAAAATCTAAATCAGTTACATCCATTGTCGGCGATTGTATTCTTTTCAACTTAACTCAGACTTTTTCAAACAGTTTGCAGTCAATGTCAAGTAAATATGGTGAAAATGGGCCACACATTGTGTGCTGTGATTATTTTCTTCCATATTGTTATTCTCCTTTTTCTTTTATATGGCTCTAGGTCATGCCATTACTTTAAAACCACCGCTATTACCTAATATATATAACGTTATATAGAGAGAGAGAGAGACAGAGGGACAGAGAAAGAGAGCCAGAGACCAGGCTAATTCAAATGGTATCATAGACTCTTGGGAAGAAATAGCAACTGACCGATCAGCATGGAGACAGACTGTAAAAGCAGGGGTGAAGGAAGCTGACGCTACCAGATCCCAACTCAGAGACCAGCGTCGTCAGAAGACAGCCTCTACCATCACAAACACCTTCATATGTGCAGGATGCGGCAGAGACTGTCATTCCAGAATCGGCTTGTTCAGCCACCAAAGAAGATGTCGGCCATGACCAAAACCCATCGTCTCTTTAGACGGACGGAAGCCAATGATGATGATGATCATAGTATACAAAGTGAAAGATTCAAAATCTTTCTTTTCTCGCTTCAACCTTGCTTAACATTCCTCAAAATTCGATAAAACCTGATATCCGTGATAGTTCGGGGGAAGTTCGGGAAGCCGTGTTCTGTTATGTGTAACCAGGACTTCAGTTCTGTAACATACTGCCGCACAGATATCCCTCGGCTGGGATCATCACCTATGGCATATCAGGACGATTTTATGTTTTTTTGGCGCCAGAAAAATATCGAGTTTGATGTTATCCAGGTGTTTAGGAAGATTGTAAATTGTTTTTCCATGGTCCATCAAAGTTCCATTTAAAGCGGTGTTCCCTTCTTCTTTTCGCTCAACGAAAACAACTGATTGGTAACAACCCGGGCAATCAGTACTTCTCTCTGTTTGTCAAGGGTGCCACAATGCGAATCAGTCCACTCTGAAATTTCTAACGTTCTGCTAGCTTTGCAGGTAAGCGTAATGTATGACTACAGTCTTAAACATGTTTGGGTCCCCACCACATGACTCTCGAAGGCTTAACTTGTTTCTACATTTGCCATAATAATTTTCCTCAAGATTGAGGGCGCTGAACAGAAGAAGATATATTGTTTATCTTACGTCAAGAGAGATTGTATGTAACATGAAAACTAACAGACCTACAGAGAGTAGGTTATTCATATTCTGCGGTCCTTTGTGATTCCAACACCAAATCACGCGAGGAATAGCTTAATGCAACGATTCAAAATAAGATGAACTACTCCGTGTTTCAACAGATGTTCCGAGAGAATGCCCCTTTGTCCTTTAGCCCAATACAAGACTGTCGTAGTTCTACAGATAGTTAATTTACCTAGGAATATAACATATCGTTCTGAAGAAACAAGGTTTTGTGCGTGAGCTCGTTTTCTATCTCATGATGTCATTCGATTGAGAAGTCTCCAACCAAAACTGATTTGCTGAGCAGTATCCCAAGGAACCTCCATTTATATCAACATCACGTAAGAAACGTAAGGCACCAATTATTATAAACCTGCTCTTCAACAATGGGCTGCATTTGCATATGACGTATCAGACGAAGGCCAGGAGACAGCACTGAATGGCACAGAACAGGTCAGACCGCCACCACTCTTAAGAGCTTCACCATGATTCGGTATGTACAACAGCTTACATTTAACGTATTGTAGCGTTTGTGTTTGCCTTTATCGCGTTGATTTTGGTGTGGGGGAAGAAGTTTTTATAAGGAGATTTTACATGTTTTGATCCGTTTTAAATGCGAACAAATGCACGTAAACGGACCTGTGTTGAATTCGACTTGTATGACGCAGCATATCTCGTCTGTGCAGAAATGAGCTATAGGTTCACAAATCTTTCGATCAGGTGGCATATTTCTCTTCCCATCATTAGATGACTGGGCTATCCTACTAAATGTAGGTGTTCCTCGTTTTATGCAAAAGAACTGCAGATATCCAACTCAGAACTACAACTTTCAGCCACAAGGAAACGATGTGCCGTGACAGAGCACTGTTCTGGCACAGAGTTCTCGCACGAATGTACGGAGCACGGCTGAGTCTGTGTTCTGTAGCCCCTCTCCTCTCAGACTTACATCATAAGAAGCAACTGTCTGATTTATTCGTCTCTGCAAGCGTCCGTATTTATAAGCTCCTTCTAATTTTTGGCCGGATACGTTGGGCGCACTACATTTCATAAGGATATCGATTCAATAAATCTTTGATTGACGTCCCCAGCACAAGACAAGTGCATTATTGCAGGACATTCTGATCCACTGCTTCATGTCCAGAAAAAGGTATGAAAAATCATAAAAGTCGACATAATATCGGCTCGGTAGACAGTGAACGACCTTTAGGACGTCCCATGTTGTAACGCCCTTGGGGCAACATTCATTATTGGGGGCCAATGCGCATTAGCCATGTCTTGTTTTGACACAAAATTGATTTTTGAAATACCGGTCTCCGAGAAGAACTGGCTGTCTGAAATAAGGTTTGTTATCGCCTTTATCACTACTGTTGTCTAACTGCTGACCGTAATCTGAGAGAAAGGATATTTGGGTGGAAGGAATCATCGCTACTGGTGTAGAACCGACCTCGACTTCACACACAACTGCACTCACAGTACTGGGCGAGCAAGTTCCAACATGAGAACAATGCCTGGGGTGTTTTGTACTGTAATCTCGAGCTCTTTCGTCGTAAAAGTCCATTGTTGTTGTATTTGTTTTTGACATGAGTCGCCACTTCCTGTAGCTGATTTTAAACCTGAAAACAAAATTCCTTCTCCACAAATCATTGACTTTGCCGACTTTACTACATATTGATCATTAATTGAATAAAACGTAAAATCTATAACTCACCATGGCAAGTTATTATGCACGAAACTAAGGCCGACGGATGAGCCTAAAAGTGTCACAAAGGCAGGACGATGTTCTTAGTACATGATTACACACTAGCTGTACCCTTAAACAATCTTTTCTACCCAACAAAGAACCATGAGTAAGTTTTGCCTTTCGAGGAAAAAAGCTTGAAGGCTTATTCGAAGTGAAAGGAACACAAATTTCAACCATCCTTTGCTTAGAAAAGAGTAGTTCGTTGTTCATGGCCACTCGTCATACCAGATTAAGAAGTACATCTTTATGTTCACTTGTACACATCTTGTTAACTGGCGATGAAAACAAACTGTTCGCATTTTCCTGGGTAAATTACTTATTATCTATTTGTTGAAAATTCTTGTTGATGTTGAGGGATGCCAGACATTGCAACACTAACAAAACATGACGTAACAACTCTATTCACACAGCGAATGATACTATATGTAGCTTCGACTTTCACAATATTATTCCTGTCTTTCCGCTGCAGTGTGCGGGTGATGCTGACCTTGGTACTGATAGCGGCTCTGCTGTGGGAGTCGGAAGCAAGGTTCTCATGGAGAAACCGCAACAGTTACTCACGGAGGTACCGTCGCACACGGCCTATGTGTACGTATACAAACATTGGTACAACTTGTGCTACATCTTTGGATGATTAGTAAACGTTGTTTTCCGTTCGTAGATATACAGCTTAAGCCGGATTCGGAGACGTTCCCAGTCACCATGCCCTGTTCACGTGTTCATTCGATTCCCATTGGCTACGAGGAAAGGCGGGAATATGTTCTGAGCTAGACAGGTCAGTCAAAACACGCCGTTTACTGAGCGGCTGTGTTTGCATTTCCCGTTGCATTTTCCGTTCTGGCATCCTTTGCGTTGGCAATTTCTGCCCCCTCTGTATTCTGCTTTGAGACTACACTCTTGACTGATTATTCCCGGTCGGAATCTCTGGCAAAGACGGTGAGTCGTCTCTATTTCCAGTTTTTTGTCGCTGCTTTGTGCAGCTGTGACGGGGCCCCCAGAAGTTCGGTTGTTCTCTTGTTGCTAAACTCTTACAGTAGGCGTTGCTTTTGATTCTTAGTACGACATGGCAGAAGTTGGTCACAGAAAAAGACGAATACTAATCATAGGGCACTCGTTCATACGCAGACTGGATGCTTTTGTTGAAAGCAGAACCGAATCAGCATCAGGCCGGGTAGTGAGTAGAGATTTTTGGTTGGAAAACACCGATGTAAAATGGATGTCCTTGTCTGGCGGCAAAGTTTCGAACTTCGACCAAATGTGTAAGGCCCTGCCAACCGTGGATGATGTCTACCTTGAGTTAGGGTCCAATGATCTGTGTGAGCTCTTCTGGGAGCCTGAGATAGTGGCTTTACGCATAGTTGGTATGGCAAGTGTAATCAGAAACCGGGCTAATGCCAGACATATCATTGTTGGAGAACCTCTCCCACGGGTATTTAACCCACCAAACATACCGTACAATCAGTGCCTAGGTAGGTACCTTGACGCTTTGAGACATGAGGTGGCCAACACTCCTCACATGTCTACATGGGCACATGTCCGCCTTGTTAATAGGCATTGCCCAGAATATTTTGCAAAAGACGGACACCACCTGTCCCCTTACGGGATGTATCTTCACTTCAAGTCCATCAGGGGGGCCTTAACAGCAACAAAGGGCATTTAATTCCCTCTAAAATACATTTTCAATTGGACATTTATACATTGAATCACCCCCCACCCCCCTCGCCCTGGCCCCTCAACACGCGGTGAGTAGAACAAAAGTAACTTGATATTTGGCGACATTTTTGAAAACTAACGAAATCTTCAAATGTTTTAATACTCGTTTATCAGTCAGAAAGCAAGGCTATTCATTTACATTCCCTCACCCTACACTTCTTAGCCCCTTATTGCCTGATTGGCTCTTTGGCGGACTAATAGACAGGAGGGTTTTGCAGTCAGATTTCCCCTGCCACTTGTTAGGCGCGATGGCTTTTGGTGGTGGTAAACCAGTACTCAAATTATGTTGGAAATCTTATAATGTTCGTAAACTTGTATGATTGGCATGTGACCTTTATACGAAAAACCTTTTCACGAGATATATGGAACCGTTGTCATGGTAACCATTTGGCGTGTTGCCAAATATTGAGAATGATACATATTTATGTAATGATTCTATGTTTTTTCCATTCTGTATGCCAATCTTGACAATATACCTGTTTTTCCGCCAAAGATGCCAAGTGTGTCAGTTGAATTCTTGTCTCCCTGTCCTTATATCGGTCGGAGAAGTAGGCATAAGGGGCTTTTCATGAAATGAAAATACAGCTTAAGCCGGATTCGGAGACGTTCCCAGTCACCATGCCCTGTTCACGTGTTCATTCGATTCCCATTGGCTACGAGGAAAGGCGGGAATATGTTCTGAGCTAGACAGGTCAGTCAAAACACGCCGTTTACTGAGCGGCTGTGTTTGCATTTCCCCCCACACCCAACCCTATAGAAAAGCCAGAACGTCGACAACATTTGTTGCCTTTCTTTTGTGCTTTGTTTTTCATTTCACCTATATGTACTCAAGCACAAATTTCAGATCTTCATTCAAAGTTTACGCATAATTCAAATTCACAACAAACAATACCGCAGATGTACCTTCATGTGGATATCAATTTATAGGAAAGTCGTTGGACTAATATCAATGTCTGTTCCCAAACAGATGTTGGTATACATATCACTTTGTCCAGGTACCGTTTAGTGTACCTGTCCATACTTGTGACTATTTACGCATGATTTTGTCGGGGTACTAGGAAGATACCTGTCCGTACATGCGTCAATTGCTTGTTTATATCACATGATCTTTGTTCACAAGCAATTGTTTGATTCACATGATCTTGTCGGGGTACGGGCCGGGTACCTGTCCGTACATGTGATTATTTAACGCATGACTTTGTCGGGGTACTAACAGGGTACCTGTCCGTACATGCGTGGTTCACAAGTAACTGCTTGTTTTATCACATGATTTTGTCGGGGTACCGTTACTGTACCTGTCCGTACATGTGATTTATTTGGTGCATGGCTTTGTCGGGGCGGGTTGTCCAAGAACCACAGTGACTTAAATAACCTTTGTATCTGACGGTTTGCTTTTTCACCGTTATACCGCATTTCTCAGATACCCGGCATGACACTCCAATACAATCGATATAACTAGGAATGTGTCATCATGCATACAAAATTTGTCCTGATGTATTACTCTGCTCACTGTCTTAACGCTTTACTATTGTCGAGCCCCAGTAATGCCTCCAAGGAAGAAGGCACGCAAAGCAGCGAGGCCGGAAGCCGGGGATGATCCGTCCCCGACGGAGCGAGGAGATCAGCCATCTCCAGAGGATGCACCCCCGCAACCTACTCGCAAGGCTCCGGATAAACCCAAGCTGACAATGAAGTTTCTACAAAAGCAACTAGAGGACTTGCAACAAGTTACTACGCAGATAGCGAACAAACTGAACTCTACAAATTCCAGTGACCCCCAGACTCCAGGTGCGTTACCAACAGACGGAGGGTCAGCAGGACTTGTAGGTCTTAACACCTCTCCTAGCTCAGTGACTGTAACCCATGTAACCGATACCCGGCCCCTGGCGTGTTGCCAATAGCTACCACAAGTGGGGCACTGGATCCTCAGCCCCCATCTCTTCCGTCCATCAACCCAAACGCCCAGATGCCAGGCCTAGGCTCGACCCTGGCTTCCAGCATTCTAGGTACATCCTCTCTTACTAAGACAGTTAATGCCTCCGCTCTTAACCAACCAGCGTCAGTAGTTGGGACTCCTGCCATAGAATCTGTCCTTAGCGGTGAGCTCTATAAAACGGGAGTTCACTTACCTCTGGACACTGGAATACCAGAACCAACGAAGGAGAAAATTTGGCTAGATAAATATGTGGAATTCAAACACTTATTGCCAACTCATCGTCCCAAAGCGCAATTCAACATCAACCTGGAACCATTAGCAGGACTCCCAACTTTGACGGTGGCAAACAATGTAGAGGACAGTAAGAACTCCCTTTCCTTAGCACAATGGTCAAACGCATTCGCGATTTACCAGTATATCTATGTCCAGAAGCATGTTCTGCGCAGTACCCAGTTAATCTCTTACGGGTACTTGATCCGATCCATGGCAGACCGAGGTGCGCAGTGGGGTAAGTACGATATGTACTTCAGACAGCTAAGACAGATCAACCCAAACCTACCATGGGATGTCCCACATCCGCAGCTGTACGTTGATGCCTTCAGTAGCTTGGCACTAGCATCTTCTTCCCCCAAGCCCTCCTTTCCCAAGACCAACAAAATACCCAGAGGCTACTGCTTTCAATATCACCTCCCCGGAGGCCAGTGCTCCACGACAGGTTGCCCTTACAAGCACTCCTGCCCCACCTGTTCAGGGCCACACAAGGAGCCCAACTGCCCAAGAAGGCTCAGCTCAGAAATAACAACACCCGTAATCGCTAAGAAGCTTAGTTTGTTTCTAGAAGGGTACCCCGACAGGGAAAAAGATTACATCATCAAAGGCTTTACCTATGGATTTCCATTGGAGTATTTTGGACCTCGAAATTACTTTCCTTCCAAAGTCATGTCCCCCAATCCAGCACAACTTCCAATTATTTTTGAGAAACTTCAGTCTGAACTGGAACAAGGACGTATAGTGGGTCCATTCGCAGATAAACCATTTCCGAACCTATTCATTTCTCCCATTTATGCGGTTCCCAAAAAAGCCCCAGGAAAGTATCGGATAATACATGACTTGTCGCATCCCCCGGGGAAAGCAGTGAATAACGGTATTCCTAAAGAGCTATCCTCGGTTTCTTATGCCAATATAGACAATGCTATCCGACACATAAAATTGCTAGGACCAGGATGTTTTCTAGCAAAAACGGATGTGGAATCAGCCTTTCGTATTGTTCCCATACATCCTAACGACCACCACCTATTAGGATTCTATTTAGACAATGGTTTCTATTATGATCGATGCCTGCCAATGGGAGCTTCAATATCTTGTTCAATTTTTGAGGCTATTAGTTCGGCCCTTGAGTGGATAGCGGTAAACAAACTCAATATACGCTTCCCTACCCACATATTAGACGATTTCTTGTTCGCAAACCACGCATACTCATCTTGCGAACGAGACTTGGTAGCATTTAGCAATATGTGTCAGGAAGTAGGGGTTCCTCTTTCGGAGGAAAAAACCTACTACCCAGATACGACTATGTCATTTCTAGGCATAGAACTCGACACAAGATTGATGGAGGCGAGATTGCCCATTGACAAATTACAAAAGTGCAAAGAAACTATTCAAGAATTCCTCCTGCGCTCCTCAGTTTCCTTAAAACAAGTGCAGTCCCTTGTCGGACTACTCAATCACGTATGTCAAGTAGTTGTGCCAGGGCGCGCTTTCTTAAGAAGATTGATTGATCTAACCAGGAATAGGACATACAAAACAGGCCCTATTCACATCAACAGTGGGGTAAGGCTTGACTTACAAATGTGGGGTCATTTCCTTGACACCTTTAATGGAAAATCCTTCTTTGTTGACGACCAATTTACTACGGACTCCACGTTAAACCTGTATACAGATGCAGCAGGATCGTTAGGTTATGGCGCAGTTTATGGCACAGAATGGCTTTACGGAGCTTGGCCACAGGCACTACACTCGACGAATATTACAATATTAGAATTTTATCCAATTGTGCTGGCTTTCCATATCTGGGGCAAGGAATGGGCGAACCAAAGTATTTTGTTACACACTGACAACCTTGCCCTGGTGCACATAATCAATAAACAGACGTCACGGAACCCCAGGATAATGCCCTTGGTTCGAAGATTTGTTCTTATAAGCCTCCGCCGAAATATTAGATGTCGAGCTGAGCACATACCGGGAACACATAACACGATGGCTGACTGTCTATCTCGCCTACAGGTAGAGCGGTTCCGCAGGAAATACCCACACATGGCAACTCATCCGGTCAGGGTGCCTCCCCATCTCCTGCCCAGCAGCTTAATCGACTAGTCGACAACTTGCTTGTTCAATCCTTAGCACCTTCTACAATCTCAGCTTATCGCCTGGCGTGGCAGCATTTCCGTCAATTCAGCCTTGAAATCCACTGTACAGCCAATATCAAGCCCCCTATTCCAGAGCCTATAGTATGCCAGTTTATTTCCTACTTACATAGTAAGGGATTTGCCCCAGCGTCGATAGCATCTAAACTTTCAGCTATAGGTTTCATTCACAAAATCCAAAATCTACAAGACCCCACTTCTACTTTCGTCGTTCGCAAGTTGATGCACTCAATACAAAAGAACCACGTACCCGACGGAAGGTTGCCCATAACGCCTCCTATTCTTTCCCAATTGATTGATGCCTTGAAGTTCATAAAGACCACGTACTACAATCAGTGCCTGTATGAGGCAATGTTCACGTTTATGTTCTACTCTTTAGCTCGCATAAGCGAAGTAACGGTAACTAATTCTTCCCAACACACTCTGACCTTAGCGGACCTCAGGGGTAATCTGGACTCTAATAGTGGCCTAACTTCCTTCTTGGTACAGTTTAAGACGTACAAACACAGCAGTCCTTCAGCCCAATCCACCATCCAGATCCAACCACACCCAGAAAGTCCGCACTGCCCGGTGGTAAGCCTTGCTAAGTACCTCCAACTACGGGGAAGGAACCCGGGGTACCTGTTCCAACGTAGGGATGGTTGCCCTGTTACCAGCGATAACTTTGCCAAGGCATTAAGAGCCTGTGTCCTGCAAGTCAAACTCGATCCACAAAAATACACCTCGCATTCCTTCCGAATTGGAGCTGCTACGCAAGCAGCTTTGCAGGGGGTTTCGGATTCGAACCTTCGGCTACTAGGGAGATGGACCTCAGATGCATTTAAAAAATATATTCGCACTTAACTCCATAGAAGGCACCTGGTTCGTACTTGAACAGCTGAAAAAGATCCCTAATAGACCCTTAAACGGGTATAATCGGCTAACGGCACAATAGGTTGATACCTACTCAACCTCACCAATAAGAATTATCAACTTTAGACTGAAACCCCTACATAGGGTGAGTTACCCTACAGCCTTGATACATGGTGTGTTACCCATATGTCTGATCAACTACAACATTTGAACAGGGTGAGTTACCCAGAGTTCGATAACAACAGTAAGTTCCCTGCTTGCATCCTAAACCAAGCTACATTGGAATACAACGTTTAGGGTGCCCTGCTCAAGGTTATGATAGCAATAGCTAGCTCCATGCCTGTATTGAACACCTGGCCAGTGCGGCTTTTATGCCGGTATACGGTGAGTTACCTTAGTTCTGATAATAACAGCTGACTAGTACAGGTTTGTTTGTTTTCTAAACCAAACTGGATAGCATAGCTATACTCTTATAATAAGTAGATTTGTTGATTCTTAGTCCCTGAGTAGTCTCCCAGTTATGAATGTATTACCTTGCGTAATTCCATACTACCCTACAGCACATAAATGTATGCTAACTCAATAGAAACTTTTCTTTCTGTCGTTGCTCCGTAGCGAAATGTATTACCAGGTGTCACTCCATGTCACTTTACGGTAAACAATTTTATGCTAACGCTGTATAGGGAAAAAACAGATAGTTTACAATACTCAAGGATACGAAGTTAGATTTATAAATAAAGCGATCGACACTGTTAGTCTAAGTTACAGCCATGCTGCTCAGGTTACTTTCATAATATGCCAGTATTTTTCTCTAAACGTACCCTACAATACTCTACAGATCCTAGGCAACATTTGCATTACGTCAATATTTCAGCATCGCACCTAAAAAGTCGTTTCAGACTGTTGTATAGAAACTAGCTCAGACGTTTTGTTTGTTCACCTTCGCCACATTTCAGTTTATTGAACATTTCTTGTTTTTAACGTTTTTAACGTTTAAGTGGTGGTAAACCAGTACTCAAATTATGTTGGAAATCTTATAATGTTCGTAAACTTGTATGATTGGCATGTGACCTTTATACGAAAAACCTTTTCACGAGATATATGGAACCGTTGTCATGGTAACCATTTGGCGTGTTGCCAAATATTGAGAATGATACATATTTATGTAATGATTCTATGTTTTTTCCATTCTGTATGCCAATCTTGACAATATACCTGTTTTTCCGCCAAAGATGCCAAGTGTGTCAGTTGAATTCTTGTCTCCCTGTCCTTATATCGGTCGGAGAAGTAGGCATAAGGGGCTTTTCATGAAATGAAAAAGTTATTTCGGCTATGGCCAGATCGGTCGGGCCTGTTTTGTGGGTCTTTAGTGGCCTTTTCTGCATTCGTGTCTATGGCCTCCGTATGTCAATACTGGCCATGGTAAAAGACCTATTCACACCATCAGTACAATGTTGGCTATGGCGTATCTATGTCTTTCTTGTCTTCTCGGAGAGAAACATCAATCCGCCTGACTCATCCCTTTGTTATAAAATATTATCTCCCACTGATTTCGATCTTTTACAGTATCACAAAGATGATCATCGTCCAGCAGTAGGTCTCTACTTTCCATAGTTGATATTCCAATCTAACATGTAATGTAATGTAAAATGTATCGGACTCTGGGGCAACCTGCAGATATGTCTGAGGAACACGTGTAGAATCACGAACTAACCACAAACCGTCGGTGGACGTTATAAACTTCCTGATACGTTTGATCAACTCCTGACGTCACGTATCTGCAAAATCACGTGTTAATAAGATCACGTGTCTGTAACTCTCGCGAGTTTACGATCTGAACTGATTGGCCATCAGTATTGATCCTGAAGAAGGCGACAGTGGTCGTTGAAAATTTGTTCCGTGTGTACTTTTGTGTTGGAAGAAAGTCTAGCATTGTACTATAAACCATGCTGTTTGGACTGTGTTCTGTAGCGGTGTGCTCCAACCATCCCTCTGGGTGGAGTCCGGGTGTCGTCAGTGGAATCGGCTGTAGCTACCCGTATCATGAGGGAGAGACCTGCGGGTTCACCTGTCGGGACGGGTACAGGCAGACTTCAGGTGACACCAGCAGGACCTGTAGCGGTGGCTCCTGGTCCGGACAACCCCTGGTCTGCGAGTACAGTACGTTTTACCATGGATTCCTGTTGCTTTATTTTAAATAAGCACATGCGTGTTTAATCACATATCAAGCAGTGACAACTATAAGAATAAATCATCCATTTGCAATTAAAGTTTCTATCCTGACTTCAATCTTTTCAATGATTGCTAGACGCTAATGCTGAAGAGACCCAATAGATCGAATGTATGAATAGAGGAGCTATAGGGAAAGAAAGAAGTAGAATTTCGTACATAGATGGCTGGAGCAAGGAGGCTGAGAGATTATATATTAGGTTCATTGTTGCAACGCTACAGGATACGTATATCTATCGGTAACAGGTCGTTTCGCCACAATGTCAGTTCGTCAACGTCATTTCGCCACAAGGTAAGTCGTGTCGCAACAAGGCTCAAGTCGTTTCGTTTCGCAACAAAGCACACGCCACAGTTGAATTATCTCTAGATGGCCTAATAGCATTTGGAAATCTTATCCCTAACATTTACTTTATCTACGATATGTTCTTTTCCAGCCGGATGTGCCCGACATCCACCGTATAGTAGGTTTTCTTGGCGGAAAGGATGTTTCTATCCTTACGAGAGCGGAGAGAACTGCACCTACGAGTGTAGGGATGGATACACGGCAGTGTCCGGAGACTCTGTCCTCACCTGTAGGGACGGAGCCTGGTCTGGGACAATGCTGACCTGCAACTACAGTAAGTAACGTTCTTACAGGGGCATTCCACTCCAAACGCGAGTGTTATTTTCTGATAGATAATATCTGTCGAGATACAAATCCACCCGATTTTGGCTAGATTACCTCATCTGTCTTTTCGGCAATAATCCTTTTCTAGATCCAAGTACGCCCATACAGATCCACTTCTAATGTACTGTGCCGTATATGATTTTGCTTAAATAGCCGACTTCCGTCACACTTTCTTGCTAACGGTAGTTGAGATAAGCAGTGAATGCTAGGACAAGGTTACAGGTTGTTTCGTAACAATGTCAGTTCGCAACCGTCAGTTCGCAACAAAGCAAGTCTTTTCGCAACATTTACAAATTACAAGTCTTTTCGCAACAAGGTACAAGTCGTTTTGCAACATTTGAATGTTATTAATTTTGATAGCCTTATAGTATTAGAAATTGTTTACGTATTCGTAACATAATTATGCTCCTACCTGTGCACGTATGAAACTGTACCGCCCGGCGCATGAAAATCATCGGACTGTCAGGTCCATGCGGCGCCATGTTCCTCTGCCGCCGGGGTTGTCTTTTGCACCCGGTAAATTTTTACGCGAAAGGAGTATAATTATGTTAGGAATACGATTTCTAATACTATTAGGCTATCAAGATTAATAACACTCAAATGATGCGAAACGACTTGTACCTTGTTACGAAAAGACTTGCCTTGTTGCGAACTGACGGTTGCGAACAGACATTGTTGCGAAACAACCTGTTACCCTAGGACAATGCACACACGTGTAAACCAACTCGATGATCTCACTAAGATATAGGTTGACTCGGGCATTCTTTCTCACGCAGCTGGATGTGATCACTTACCGTACACTAGGGGCACCAGGAAATCGGGATGTTGGTATCCTTACGTGAACGGAGAGAGCTGCACCTACACCTGCAGGGATGGTTTCTCTAGAGTGTCCGGAGACCCCAGTATCACCTGTCAGAACGGTACCTGGTCCGGGGCTCCGCTGACCTGCATGTACAGTAAGTACCTTGATGCCATGCCGCTGTAAAACATCTACATTTGCTATGTCATACGTACCACGGTTAGTTACCGAATGGAACAAGCTTGATGTCACCGTTCTTAACATAGGGGCTGTGTCGTCACATCGGTCCGATTTATCACCTTTCAAACAGATTCTTGTGATATGTTGTTGACAGATACAGAAGTCACTTTGTATCTGATAACCTCTGTACCTGGTCTGCTGAGTGTAAGTGCGCCTCCTGCTAGGATTAAATGGCTCGGTAGTCGGTACTCGATTGATTATGTCGACGTTCATCAGTATCTTAATCTGTACCCATTGTACTTTATGTTGGGGCGAGTTCTAGCAAAAGTGCTACCACCTGCACATGTTCTCTCATCCATTCCACTTGTGCGGTGAATTTCAATAAACAAATAAACAAATACTGCACCGTCGATCTTAAATGCACTACTGCATATAAACAACGCCTCAAGAAGAAGTAATTGGAATAAGGTGAAGCAATAATAGGAGGACAAAGAACACATGCGTGCATGCATGGTACGGTAAACCGACTTGATGATCTTACTAAGGACAAGGACATTATATATGGTCTTGCTAAGATGTATATTGACACGGGCATTCGTTCTCATGCAGCCGGATGCAAACGACCACCGTCCACTGAAGGTACTTCGCGGACAGGATGCAGGTGGCCTTACGAGACCGGAGAGAACTGCACCTATACCTGCAGGAACGGTTACTCTAGAGTGTCCGGAGACCCCAGCATCACCTGTAGGGACCGAGCCTGGGCCGGGACTCCGCTGACCTGCGAGATCAGTAAGTACTGTACCGTACTTCGTTCTAATATGAAGTTGTTGTTGGCATCCGTCTGTCTCAGGAGACAATGGTAGGCAGGCAGTTACTCGCCGTCGTGGGTTAGGCGACTCGTCTGCCTGGCCTGCACACTGCCCGGGTGACTTTTTAAGGTGAAGGAGGGTTGTGCACTTCCTTCTCCACCCTCTCGTCTACTGGCGCACTAAGTCCTACAGGGCCAAGAACTGCATGCCACGCACGTGTAAGACGGCCCCAGCAGATGTAGATTTGTTGTTTGGAGTTTCCGTCTCCAAGGGGGACTTTGGACCAATGATGCAAGGGGTTCCCCCTACCCCTGACTCGTGTATAGCGTGTGCGTCATGCCCCTAAAGCCTGCCACTGCCAATAATCTAATATGTACTGCCGCATATAAACTACTCCCCAAGAAAGAGCGATGAAGATGAGAGGAAGGAATAATAGGGCAAAGAACACACATGCATATGCATAGTAAACCGACCTGATGATGTTACTTAGATATATCTTTTCATTCAAGGGAGTTTTGATATATTTACTCGGTCACTCATGCAGCTGGATGTGAGCGGCCACCGTCCACTAGTGGAAGCTGGGGCCGGGGATGCAGGTGGCCTTACGAGAACGGAGAGAACTGCACCTACACCTGCTGGAGTGGACACTCCAGAGTGTCCGGAGACTCCACCATCACCTGTGTGGACCGTACCTGGTCTGGAACCCCGCTGGAGTGCCGACGTACCTGTACGTACTGCCACAATAGTCCTGGCGTCATATTATACACTATAATAGTTTTGACGTCATCTCAGAATAACGTCTGCGTGCGTACCATTAAGATCTCCGCTGTTGTTTGTTATCCTCTCAATAAGGATATGTACAGATCAAAAGATTTGATATTCGAGGGTCTCTTACATGCTCTTAAAGCAGTAAAACAGTTTAAGATAAATGTATGTTTATGTTATAACGATATTATTTCCAAAACGTTTTTTTTTTCAAGCCGGTTGTGGCCGCTCTCCACCTCGTCGCTATGGCTCCTGGGGACCCCGGGACTGCCGCTGGCCGTACGAGGAAGGGGAGACGTGCAGGTTCGAGTGCCGGCCTGGGTGGGAGCAGCAGTCCGGGAACACAACCACCACCTGCACCGGCATGGAGTGGACTGGAGACCCGCTGGTCTGCACCAGGAGCTCCAATGTCGGTAAGAACTTCTTTCATCTAAATTGGTGAAATTGTCTTAGGTTTCTTGAAAATGCCACAAGAAGAGCGTACGCGCCTGAAACCCGTGTCACCCTTAGATTCATATCAAGCAGAAATAGATAAAGCCAATCTCTCTAACATCTCTTTAACCGTAACGTGACGAAGGGATAGACCAATCTATTGATACACTGACTGGGTTCGCAGATTCAGAGCCAGCTAAACTGTTGTTGAACTTGCAGTTAGAACAATAGATTGTTAGAGAATGGTCGGTCTTGCACAGAAGTACGAAACCTAAGGAGACATTTTGTTGTGTCATTGATGTACTGATTTTTGTGTTCTCAGGCTGGTACTGGGGACGTTAAAACGTCCACCCGACCACGCAGACCTGGACCCAGCAACGTCACGACGTCATGACGTCAGCTCTCATCGCTTTCTTATGCTTTTAATACTCGGATTCGATGTTAGAGCTTAATTACAATTACAGTTAGAGCTCAACTAGGTATACATCTGTATGGATTGAATTGTGTCTAAATCAATGACATCCACTAAATGGATTATAAACACGGCGTTCTCGAGCTTCTAGTAGCATAGAGACACGTTTTGTCGGGGATTATTTTCTTTTCAACTTTTTCAAACAGTTTGTCAATGTCAAGCAAATATGGTGAAAATGGGCCAAACATTGTATGTGAGGTTGTGATTTTTTTCTTCTCCTATTCTATTTATATGGCTCTGGTCCAGATAGAATAACATACAAACGTACATTCATAGTCATTGCGCACTTGGTGTTCAGGCTCTTTCACGCTACGAATTAAACGGTGCTTACAACAAAATTAATTTGTTTGTTTGTTTGTTTAAACAAAATAAAAAGATTAAAAATATTATTTGTCTCACTTCAACCTAGCTTTACGGTCCTCAAAATTAGTGAAACGTATCCATTCGATAAAACCTGATATTTGACACTTTTCAAAAATCCAAATTTTTTGGTCGCAGTTACAGGGACTTAGCTTTAAACGTGAATAACTCGACAACAACAATTCTTAGAAGCAGCACCGTTTTGAAATCGAGTGCTTACTTCCTGAGGTATCTTGGTACAGAGTTGTAATCTGCAAACTGTTTGGAAATCGGGTGCTTACTTTCATCTGTACCAAGATACCCTTTCAATGATACCAAGTTTGACCGACTAGAATACACTCTTAGCCATACTGCATCTAAGCACTACACTAACTCTAACCTTAACCCTATCCCTAACCCTAGCGGTTAGTGCTTAAGTCATATCTCGGGAAGTAAGCACCCGATTAACATTCCTCAAAGATTAACATTCCTTAAGATTCGATAAAACCTTATATTTGTCATAGTTCGGGAGGCCGTGTTCGGTTATGTGTAACCAGGACTTTATTTCCGTAAGATGATACTGCGTACAGATAAACCTCACCTGGGATTAACACCTATGGCATATCAGGACGATTTGATGAAGTTATTTAGCGGCAGAAAAAAAACGACCTTGATATTATCCAGATATTTAGAAAAATTGTATGTTGTCCATCCATGGTCCATCACAGTTCCATTTAATGCGGCATTCCCTTATTCTTCCCGCCCAACGAAACAACTCATTTGTAACAACCCCGGCAATCAGTATCTTTTCTCTGTGTGTCAAGGGCACCGCTAAGTGAATTAAAAAAGAACGACATCCTATTGCGAATAGGATTTTACATTGATTATCTAAGAGCGACCTCTAGCAGTCGATGAAATAAATGCTGCAGATTGAATATAGCGTGTGACAGTGGCTGCGCATTGATTGGTCAATTAAGCATAATTAACCAATCAGCACATAACATTGTTTGATGTGCAGTGATATAAACAGAATTATCTGAATGTACACTCAACACGACCAATCAGCGTCAATATCACCTTCAAACCGCACAGCACAGTTTTCATCCGCGGCAAAAAATAGTGCAAACGAAGTCTTCAACATATTTACCTTATTGCTGAAAAATTACCACCATTATGTAAACACTTTAACGTTTACAGTTAAGTTGAAGGCAACTTTACTGTGTGGTGTTATGATCAGTTGGCCTTTGAGTGCGTATATCGTATTTGGGCGCGTATTTACGAGCGAGCGCGAATGCCATAGTAGCTGCACACCGATTGGTCAGTTAATTTTAGTTGACGAATCAACATATAGCATCGTTTGATGTACAGTAATATCGATAGAAATTATCTGAATGTACATTCACACGTCCAATCAGCGTTGATATCACCTTCAGACCACACAACACAGTTTTTATCCGCGATAAAAATGAGTGCGACCGAAATCTTCAACATATTCACCTTGTTGCTGTACAATTATCGCCATTTGTACACAATTTATAAACATTTTGACGTGAAAGCCAACGAGGCTGGAATATTTCCTGCGTGGTGGTATAGCTTCAGTCGGCTTTCACATCGAATAAGATTGTGGAGTTTGCCCAATCGACGTATTAATGCGCATGTCCCAGCCGACTGCTTGGTGAGTCTACCTACCAAGCTCCACAGGTTGGTGGAAAATAGTAGAAATAGGCCAAATCAACATTTAACATGCCACAGAAGTTAGCTGTCCAGGGAGTACAGTTTACGACCAAGTTCGCAACTGTGGTTAGCAAGCGAAAAGATTGAGCCCGCGATCACTGCGGAGGATGGCAAACAGGTTAACGAAACGCATCCTGCAGTGACAAAAAAATTAGAACCGCTAGGGGTCCTCGTTGACACGTACAGA
This sequence comes from Branchiostoma floridae x Branchiostoma belcheri, assembly GCA_019207045.1. Classification (NCBI taxonomy): domain Eukaryota; kingdom Metazoa; phylum Chordata; class Leptocardii; order Amphioxiformes; family Branchiostomatidae; genus Branchiostoma; species Branchiostoma floridae x Branchiostoma belcheri. The sequence goes on along the minus strand of CM033037.1, from coordinate 9,900,331 downwards.
GTATTTGGATAACTGACATACCGCGACATTATTTAGTATGAGGTCCAGGTGGATTGAGGTTAAAGGTGACTGCTGAGAGAGTGCGCGCGAACTTTGCCATAATATTTGTTTGTTGATGTTTGATCAGGCGAGTCATGAATGGGATAATAATGTGGCTGCTAGTGACATTGCTGTGTCGACAGGAAAGCGCGCGGCAGGTAAATTATTAAATAGTCCAGGTACAGGGCTGGCAGTCAGCAGCGCCAGTAAACGTAAGCTACGTGTCAACGTCACAGGCATCGTGTCTGAATTCAACTCAACAAAGCGAAAGGAAAAGAGCACAGGAGGTATGATTCTTTTCGCAGCGACTAATATTTACGTGGTAGAATATAGAGTGGGAGTTTTGCTTACTGTTCACCTCGTCCTTCGCCTACTGCAGGGCTTGAAATCCATTTCTTCTGCATACCTACGCAGGTACAGGCAGTTTTAAATGTTTAAACTTGACCAGTGGAGGTATGCAGAAAAACTGCATCTAATGTGCACCACTCAAGATTTGCTTGGCACTTTACTACCTGAACGATCAATCATCAGTAAAAAAAATACAATTCTATGCCCAGCTCAATATTGGACTTGTGCAGGCTGTAACCCATTAGAAATACTTGCACAAGTCCAATTTTACCACAACATTAAACTACACATTGCAGATGGTATGTAGAGCACTACATATACAGTGAAAAGTTGTTGCTTCTTGCCACTTTTGTTACACAAGTGCTAAATACTAGTAACTGATGGCTCGACTGTCATCATTTTCATCATAGTGTTTTTAACATGCAACAAGTTTTAAGCTGATTGTAGAAACCATTGTACAGTTCTATAGCGTTATATTTTTGTTTGGTCCTGTTTTCCAGAATGGCCAGTTGGACCATGTGGTTGATGACCGTGCTGGTCAGCTTGACCACCCTGGTGTTGGTCAGCTGGGTGCTGGACATTATCAAGCGCTGGAGGATGCCGCCCGGACCTTTCTTCTGGCCAATCATCGGCAACCTCTTCTGTAAGCACCCAGAATTGTTTCTGTATCTGCACCTATGGACAAGTGTTAGGGACATATACTTTACCATCCCTGCCCTTGGTGCTGAATAACACACACTTTACGATTCCTGTCAGTGGTACTGAATAACACACACTTTACCATTCCTGTTCCTGTCCTTGGTGCTGAACAACACACATTTAATCATTCCTGTCCTTGGTGCTGAACAACACACACTTTACCATTTCTGTCCTTGGTGCTGAATAACACACACTTAACGAACCCTGTCCCCAGTACTGAATAATACAGACTTAACATACATTCTGTATCTGTGAGTGCATTATACCACGGAGGTTCAACCACAAATTGAAGTAATAGAAGTTTATCTTTGTTGTCAGGTAACATCAATTAAAGGTCTTTAGTTTTCATCAAGCAGAAAGAATAACCGTCTCACTGGGTTACTTGTAGAGAGGAATCTATAATTTTGAAATTCATGACTACAGTCCTTATGGTTGTGTGAAAACCCAGATGTATAAGGGGCTAAAAGGCAAAGGTCTGGAAGGCTGCCAACATGAGCTAACTATACTAACACGACAGTAACTACCCCAGGTATGGCCAAAGGACAGTAGGTTTTTAACTACTCACACTGGGAAGGACCTCTACTCTTTTTTGTAAGTGTGGTGGGTTCCTTAACATGCTCAATGTGTGGCTCTCCTCAAACACGGGACCTTTAATGTCCATTTAGCAAGCCCTAAACAAAGCTAGGTATTCATTTTCACCTGAGTAAAGTGAGGAAATCAAGTCAGTTTTTTGTCCACATTTCTGTATTGATCATTCCATTTTGCCTTCCTTTGTAAAACCCAGTGTTTGGAGGCCAGTTCTACCTAACATTTATCCAGCTGGGTAAGAAGTACGGAGACGTGTTCAGTCTGAAGCTGGGCATGAGGGACGTGGTGGTGCTCAACAGTCTGGACGTCATCAGAGAGGCACTGGTGAAGAAAGGGGCCGACTTCGCAGGCAGGACCCAAACTGTGACAGGTACATTCACATGCATCAAAATTCAATCTTTCAAATCTTAGAACTTCAAATTCTAATGCAGTAGTCCACTGTGTTCTGCTGCTGCAGTGGTCTGGATACTCTGAAGCTGCATTCAGTCTTTCTTCAACTCTTTCCACTTCATCCTGTTCATCACAAGCTTCCTTAGCTCCTATTCCTCTATCCTTTAGGTCTGCCCTCACTAAGCCTAGCAGGTTCTTACAGTGCCTTCCTCTTTACAATTTGTATGTATGTTCATGTAGTCACAATGAGAATTTTAAGTATATAATCACACTGAAAATAGATAAAGATTCAGACAACTACTCATGATTTTAATGACATTAATACCTTCTGCTGTCCCATTTCAGGTGACTTAATGTCAGAAGGTAGGAAGAACATTGCCCAGGGTGACTTCACCCCAACATGGAAACTACAGAGGAAACTTTTCACTGGTGCTATTAGGTATGACTATTAGGGCCAATATTGTACAGTCCCTCTTTGGTAAATCTAAATGAGGCATGTCTGCTCTAGAAAATGAAAGTTTGACTGTTTTAACAGATCCCAAACTGTAACAACACAATGGGATTTGAGGTATTTTGCAGATAGCACCAGCCTCATCAGGGACCACCACCCATCCCCAAAGCATCAGTATAGAATTAATGGCTTATTATTTAAGATGGAGGTCCCATGTTCCAGGAGGTGCTTTGAGCATGTTCAAGGGCAGCAATGTGGCAACTCCTCCCTGAAGAAGTATACCCTGCTACTGGAGTAGCAAGGAAACTTGCAGACCTGTGTGCCACTGGGTACTACAAGGGTCTGATCAAACATGTCAATCAGTTGTTAAAACCAGATTAAGAAACTGCAGTCCCTCTTTCCAGAGCTTACGCCACAGGGCATGCCTTAGAAGACCATGTCCAAGGAGCACTGAATGACATCATTGCTGAGTTCTCCAGTCTGGAGGGGAAACCTGTGGATGTGGAACAACACATTTTCAAACTGGTCTGCAACGTGTCCTGTTCAGCTAGCTTTGGCTACAGGTACAGTCAAATGGATTTTACCTGAATCTCTTATTCTTAATCATTCAAATGGATTTTACCTGAATCTCTTATTCTTAATCATTCTCACATTGAGCATGCCAAATTTGTCAAATAGTATAGAAATGATGGAATGGCCAATGATTTGTATTTTTTTTCCAACATATAGAACAAGATTCCATCATATGACCGAATCACAGACTTAAAAAAAACAGGCATTACACACAACAGAATGTATTATATCCTATTATCATGAAAGAACTGGACTGCACTTGTATTTAACATTATCTCCTTGGATCAGTATGCCTATGTGCTATCTCAGCATTCCAAAATATCAGGAATAAAAATTTCTGTTCCTAATTTTAGTGTTCATATTCACAAGCAAAATCACAGTGATAAATGCAATCAAAAAACGGTGCTGAACCATTGGAGGATGTTACAAGCTTTTCTGTTGTTTCTTACATGAATGTCTTGGCAGGTATAAGATGGAAGACCCAGATTTTCAGAACTTGTTAAAGATCAGCCAAGACTTCATGGAGGTTGGTTCCCAGGGGATGCTGGCTGATATCTATCCTTCTCTCAGCTTCATACCAACACCAAGTGAGTTTTTGTGTATTTTCCAATTTCATAATTCAATTATTTTAGTAACAGAACAGTCAGAATAATTCTGTCCACATGTTAACTTGTCAGTTCCATCTTATTATCAGCTAACAGTATCATGCAAGGAACCGTCCAGGGAGGAGGAAAGAGGAAAACAAGAGAGAATGATAATAATGGACAGGGATGATACCACATTGAAAACAGAAAACCAAGAAAGGTGGAGAAAACTGGTTGTCAGATCAACTGTGGTGTCCCAACGGTCATATAGTTATGCTAAGAGATAGATAAAGTCAGCTGGTAAGTGGGGTATGTGGCATGTGGCTTGAAAGTTGGGGTTGTTGAATTCTGATGAACTTAAAGTGTTCTGTTCTCCTTCAGCCAAGACAACCCTCATTAAAATGTTTGGTACCTTCCTGGAGTACTTCAAGCGTCAACTGGACCAGCACCTGCAGACCTTTGATCCAGGTAACCTTAATGAGTTTACTGAAGTCTGTTTTTCTCTGTTGGTTACAGTAGTGTTTAAGGGAGAAGATTACGTTAAACTTTTGGCACATTGGACAGTCATGTAGAGCTGGAGAACTAATGCTATTTTCTCCAAGTCAGATGACCATTGGTTTCAAAAGATTCTTTTGCAATTTTTCACTTTGCTCCACAGAGAACCTGCGTGACATCACAGATCACTTCATCAAGCTTCAGAAGGAGGCAGAGGAGGGAGGAGACAAGGACATCAGCTCTCTCACAGATACACACATCCGACAGACTGTTGTAGATATCCTTGCTGGTGAGTGGACTAGATCAGTTTAGCTTGACTTATCATCTGAGGCTTCTAGCAACTCTCTTCCCCTCACCCCACAAACCACACACATCTTACACCTGTCAGGTCCCTAGAGCCTTCTCTCCCCTTAATTACTTAATTCTCTTTAGCCTTAGCTTTAATTGTAGTAATCTAATAGATGTGATAAGAGTGCATAGTATTCGATGAGAATGGTCTTTTATAATGATTGGAGGGATTTCTAGTGTCTAGCCTTTCTTTAATATATTTTACTATGTGTACCATGCAGGGAATGTCACATGTCATGTGTATTTGAATCTACTATAATTGAAGTCCATGCATTGAGGTCAATCCCGGTATGTGAGATAATAGCCTTGTGTACAGTACATTACGTCTTCAATTATTACAGGAGCTATTGACACACTGGTGCAAACCATGCGCTGGTCCCTCCTACTCCTGGCTGCACACCCTGAGGTACAGGAGAAGCTGGCATCTGAACTGGACAGCATCGTGGAACAGCACAGGCAGCCTGCACTGTCGGACCGCACTGCCCTGCCATACATGGATGCTACAATCAACGAGATTCTGCGGTTTGGGATTGTGGCTCCGATAGCTGTTCCTCACACTACAACTGTGGACACTTCCCTGAGTAAGAGCTCTGTTTGTTGCTGTTGCTATCAATAAACACATAGGAGATACATTTTATCAAAATTGTCCAATCTGGTATTCATAGGGTTAGGTTGAATCTACTCATTTACAAAATTCAAATCATGAAAGTGCTTTTAAGTTCAGTTAAAAAATTAAAATTGCATTAGAACACAGTTTAGTTTTTAGTTAGAACACTACTTAGTTTAGTCAGAAACAGGACATGGCAGTACTAAACTATCCTTTCTTTCCCACAGGGGGCTACAAGATCCCCAAAGGCACCTGGGTAATGCCCAACCTGTGGAACGTCGTGCGTAATCCCGTGATCTGGGGTGATCCTGAAGTGTTCCGCCCTGAACGCTTCCTGGATGACGATGGGAAAGTCTTACCTAAACCATCTGCACTCCTGCCTTTCAGGTAGGCAAGTAGAGGTTTATTTCAAATTTGCTCCAATATGACACTTATGCCATGTTGATTTGATTATATGGATGACATCCTCTAGAAACCCCAAAACTGATGCGAGCGAGTGAATAAAAAACAGTTTGGCCCCAAAAAATTTGCCTCCACTATGAAATTTAAGTGGTCAGGAAAGCTGAACAATAGATCCTTTTTTTTCACATCTTCTTCTATGACCTTGTAATTGCCATTCTATGACATTAGTAGACGTTTTACAATACTTTTTGGCATCCTATGGCATATCTTTGCTTACTAGTATTTTACAGTTGCTTTGTACAATTTACAGTATGGTTGAAAACTTTTTTTTATTTTTGGAAACGGCTGCAGTGCTGGTCGCCGAGCCTGTCCAGGTGAACCCATGGCCAGGGCTGACATGTTCCTCATGCTGGCAGGACTGGTGCAGAAGTTCAAGTTCAACCTGCCCAAGGGGGAGGGGCCGCCTGTACTTACCCCGGATCCCAAGGGTGCCGGCCTCTTCAGTCTGGCTTCTTCCTACAAGGTGGTGATGACCCGCAGGAAGTAAATAGCGTTGGTGACCCAGGAAGTGAATGGTTGTAACACAGTAACTTTATTCTTCTAGATGTTGTAAAATGCTATCTGGCACACTGCTGTAACTTAATCAAATAGTCAGCAAAAGAGTATCAGCATTCAGCAACTTTGTGAAATGTAAGGGAATTTACAACTTTGACACTACAGAGTATCAAAAATCATGCTTGACACTCCTAATCGTTGATGCTTTAAGAATCTCTTCTAAAGCGTCTTAACAAATTTTTAATATAACATATGAACATTTCATCAAGGAAAAGTCATAGAAGATATATAGGATTGGCTTAAAGTGTAAAGACAAGATGGCATTCAATATTCCTTAAGGTTTGGTTGTAAGAAGAAAGTTGAGATGGGAAATGCTGTTGTTTTTGGAACTTAGACTACATAGAATTACATAGTTGTTTTAAAAAGCTATATTTAAGTGTAGTAAAGACAAGATGTGATGAGCTTTCTTATATTCTGTAACTAATATTGCCTTGGATCGGAATTAATTAGCATAAACTGTAAATATTGAATTATGAATAATTTATTTCTCGACCAGAGAAAGATTTTATATCTTATTTTTATCTTAATAGAAAGAGAGATGTTATATAGTAGTACGAAGTCAGTAAGGGAATTTGGTGTTATACTACATTGATTACTTTATCATGGTCATTGTACATTTCTAAGAAAAGAACAAATAATAGTGTCTGTGGTATCATACAAAAAGCTTGTGTTTAATTTGTTCTGAAGTCATAGGAAGACGTGTGTAATACTATTATAATGGAGGCTTACAATTTTCTTTTGAACAGCCTGTTCAGCACTAAGGACAGTACCAAGTCAGAAACTCATTATCACCTGCAGTGATACGTTGGTAAATTTCTTTGTTACATGTGTAGCTCTGATTTTGTTAGAATGTGTTAGGTAAGTTGTAGTGTTGATAGTAAGACTGTATGAGATTCAGGTATTACAATACAAAAGTTTATGAAAATAACTTGCTTTATTGCGTTATTACCCTACCAAATCATGTTTTTACTCAAGGTTAAAGGTCTAAAAAGCCCAGCACAGGGAAAAACTGCCAGCAGGACGAGGTCCTTTTTCGAAATTTGAATTAGTGGAAACTCATCCCCTATCACACAACAATATAAAAGATTAGGCAGCAAGAGTTTATTTTTTTCTGCAAATTGTACCACCCAATTAAGTACTTTCACGTCAGTTATAACATTCTGTACTGTATGATTATCTAATCATGTACATTTACTACATATACATTTTATGTAATGCTCTATATATGGATCTAGTACTGCACAGAAAGTTTGCGACCTATCCATCTATCATACAGATATGGAAACAATCCACAGTCGTAATATTTATATATGTATAAAATCTACTAGACGTTTCTAAACTCCGTGTAAGATCAAGGCGGTAAGTTCAGTGTCTGAGAACGTTGGAGGAGGTCTTGACGGCTGGCACACGCCTGGAAAAACGAATTACATTGTAGTTAGTTTAGATAAATATGGACAATGAGGTTATACATGTAGGTTATCTGTATGACAGCGATTTCCAATAGTACCAAAACTTGAAATACAAACAATGAAACAATCTACAAAAAAAACGAAAAGTAGTTTTCCTCTACTTCTTTGATAAAAATGCCTTTGTATGACGAACATAAGAGTGTATACACATATCAAAAGGATGTATTTTCATCAAATAGCCGACATCATATCCTAAAATGTCTATAAAAGTCCATCATAAATGAAAAGTTCAGTTCTTACCCTATATATTGCATGACGCAATTCCAGGGGTCACGTGATGCTAGCTCGTGTCTGTGCCGCAATGGAGGAGGATTTCCAGCTTTCTGATGCACCCTGGGAACGGCAGCAAATCTATAGAGAACATAACATTTTGAGGACAAAAATAGTTGTTAATTCATTAAGCCGCGGGACTTTCGTACAGGTAATGATGAAATCATCATCATATATAGTAATGTGCAAATATTTTATATGGTACGTAGCGAGAGGTGAATATGTAACATAAGTGAAATAAACATTGACGAATGCACCGACATTCTTTGATTATCTTACAAACGGAGACTACTGAAACGTACCGTTTAAGTTAATCTCAGTGGCTAAAGCTAACAGTATCATGTCAACATAAGGCGGTAGGAATGCCAAGATGCAATGGCCAATGCTACTACAAGTATATCACCTTGGGGTCGGATACGCAGATATTTATCAAATAAAACTATAAGCAGTTATAAAAGGAAAAGGCCAAAGTTGTCACAAAACGGTAATGTGGTCCACATTTATCCTAAACCTACAGTGGCGGCGTTACACCGGTCACTAGCGCCGCCCCTAAAATCAACCCAACTCACGTTTTTAAAAGCCTAAAAGTCATTCTAAATGACCATATGAATGTCTAGACCTGTTAACAAGTGTTCACTGACTTTTAAAATAATAGCCTCTACAGTTTTACATTATTGCGTGTCGGGAGGACATACCCCGCGAGAGCCCAACCTGCAGTACCGTTCCCGACCGCGACCACAAAAGTTGGAAAGGCGACCGCCAAATTGCCAAATTTCGGTCTTTTCGGGAATGGGGAAATCGTGAAAGGCTCAAAAAGGGGTTTAAGTTTTTGAGGCCTGTATTGCTTTGTTTTTGAACAAGTGACCATCTAAAGTAATGTAATGACAATATTTGAAACATTTCACAAATATAAACGTGGAATATCAGATAATAAATGACATATTTCCTTCGCATTTTGCCGATTGAAGTTGCCTAGTGTACATTCGATGAACGTATTCACTCTCTGGTGGGCTATCTCATCCGAATTTCAATCCTAATTTGTGAAATAATGAATGAATGAAGACCTTTATTGTACAATTTTGCCCAACCGAGCTAAGTACAGGTCACAATAAGTCAGGATATATACATATAAAAGTGTCACAAATCTAGTCTAACACAAAAGTTCGGCTTCTTCTCGCTTCTTGGTAATAATAAGTTGTGAGCTAATATTACAGTGATATTTTATGTTATGAGTCTGTTTTATACAATAAATCCAATTTTTCTTTGAAAATGCTGCAAGTTGCGTAGATTTCCCAACTGTGCAATATAACCTTAGACGTCTGTGGGAGCTGTTTTAATGGCTGAATTTTTGTCAGGGTCTACATTATCTAGGACTTATCATTTCTACAACACTGGACAAAAACACCTTAACCGTCTCGACTGACTGACTGTCCCGACTGACAGAATTATACTGTGAATACAGGGAAGCACAAACCTGTTTGAATAGTCCTTTTTCTAAGATTGAAAAAGCGAAAACTCGCCCCCGTTTTCTAGTGTTTGGTCCGAAAAGACTCGTATATTGCTAACCAAGCGTCTCTCGTGCCCAGATTTGCTCATTTTTTTATTTGTGAAACTAAATGGGTGATTATGAGGTTTAAGCCATGTCTTGACCACCTAGCGACCAGGGTTTCATCACAGGTGAATCAATAAGTTCTGTAGTCGGCCGATCTGAGGCATGGAGTACCTTCGAGGCTTGAAGAAGGCGGTATAGTATACGTGTATGTACGTACGGCCTATTCTCGCTCTATTCTGGTTTCATTTATCTCTGATGATGCCTTTCATAATTACCAAATATGTCCATAAATCGTTCACCTGGGGCAAATGCAAACTTTACTGTAGCAGGTCTTTGAATCAAGTGTCGAAATTCAGCAAGACTCCAGTAAAAGTAACTGGTCTACAAATGTCAACTCCATACATTATTTTAATTACCATAACATTGAATTAAAAGGCAACAATATTTGAGATTAGGCAGCAAGAGTTTATTATGTTTGCAAATTGTAGCACCCAATTAATTTCATGTCAATTATGACATTGTGTACTGCCTACATCTAACATTGTTCATTTACTATACATGCACTTTATGTAACTTTCTATATATATGATCTAGTACTGCACAACAAGTTTTATTGCGGCCTATTCATACAGATATGAAAACAGTCCACAGTCGTAATATATGCATAAAATCTACTGGACGATTCTAAACTCCGTGTAAGATCAAGGCGGTAAGTTCAGTGTCTGAGAACGCTGGATGAGGTCTTGACGGCTGGCACACGCCTGCAAAAATGAAAGAAAGTTTAGATAAAGATGGACAAGGAGGTAATAGGTCATCTGTATGACAGCGATTTCCAACAACACCAACACTTGTAATACAAACAACAATATAATCCAGAGAAGGTCACCATCCGAAATATCGCTTTCCTCTAGTTATTTGACGGAAACGCCTTTGTATGACGAACATATTAATGTATACACATATCAAAAGCGTTATCTTAATCAAATACAATTGGAATAGCCAACATTATATCCTAAACCGTTTAAGAGTCCATCATAAATGAAAAGCTGAGTTCTTACCCCATATATTGCATGACGTAGTTCCAGGGGTCACGTGATGCCAGCTCGTGCCGGTCCCGCAATGGAGGAGGATTCCCAACTTTCTGATGCACTCTGGGAACGGCAGCAAAAGTGAACATTACATTTTTGAGGAATTCAGCTGCGGGACTTTCATACAGGCAATGATGGAATCATCATCATATAGATATTTGCAAAGATTTTAGATGGTACAGAGCTAGAAATGAATTTGTAACATAAGTGAAATAGATATAGACGGATACATCTGACATTCTCTTATTATCTTACACACGTAGACACACTTAACGTTTGATCCCAATAGGTTAATCAACCAATACCATGCCAGCATAAAGTTGGTAGGCATATGGGAATGTCACGATACAATGCTATTAGCAGTATATCACCTTGTGGTCTGATACCCAGATATTTATGAAATAAAAATATAAGCAGTTAGAAAAAGGCCAAAGCTGTCTCAAAAAGATAATGCTGTCCACATATATCCTAATCCTAGTCGTTACGCACGGGAAGTGATGAGTATATGAATGTAGGCGGCGCTTCAAAGGACAGCAGCGGCGTTACACCGGTCACTCGCGTCGCCCCTACAATCAAACCAACTCGCGTATTTAAAAGCCTAAAATTTATTCTAAATGACCATATGAATGTCTAGGCCTGTTTGCAAGTGTTCGCTGACTTTAAAAGTAATGGCATGTACAGTTTTACATTATTGCGTGTCGGGAGGACATACCCCACGAGAGCCCAACCTGCAGTACCGTTCCCGACAGCGACCACAAAAGTTGGAAAGGCGACCGCCAAATTGCCAAATTTTGGTCTTTTCGGGAATGGGGAAATGGTGAAAGGCTCAAAAAGGGTTTAAGAGTTTTAAGGCCTGTTTCACTTTGTTTTCGAAAAAGTGACCATCTCATATAATATAATAACGATACTTCAAACATTTCACAAATATAAACACGGGATATTACATCATAAATGACATATTTCCTTCGCATTTTACCAATAGAAGTGGTCGAGTGCACATTCACAGTAGTTTTCACTTTCTGGAGAGTTATCTCGTCCAAATTTTAATCACACTTTGTGGAACAAGAATGCGTTGAGCTAACTTAACAGTGTTATTGTCTGTTTGTACACAATAAATCCAGTTTTCCTTACAAAATGCTACAATACAAGTTGTATGGATCCCCCAACTGTGCAATATAGCCTTAGACGTATGGGGGAGCTGTTTGGTGGGCGGACCTTTTGACGGGGTCTAAATTACTAGTATCTTGGTCTTATCATTTTTTACACCACTAACAAAACCGGCTTACCCGTCCCGACTGGGTCTCGAGTTCACCCTTTGCCCCGGGTCACTGACGTCATGTTGCCCTAGGGCGTGTTTGCTGTGTGCCCTCGGGCTCTGCTCGGACTGTGTCCTGAGTTCCCCACTCCGCTGTTTAGTCGGTTCGTACATGTTGGAGTACGAGCTCTTCCATCGGCGGGGAGGACTCGCAGTTGGAGAAGTGCTGATCTAGAAACAAAATTGCAATTTTTATCCTCTGCTTTTAAGACGACAATGTTAGATATATTTCTCTTATTAAACCCTACTTCGCAATTTAGATCATTTTCTAAGCAAGAACATCATCAGTCTAGGAAATCAAGCAAGACAATCCTTTAGGAATTCACTTCAAATATTGACCCATCCCTCAAGCTACATCAGCCGAAAGGCTGAGTAAAAGTTCTTATATACTGGAACGTTACGGCTCCAGATGTCTTACTGGGGGATGACTTTGGTTAGCTGAGGAATGAGTCCACTCTACTATATACTACATTGAAACAGCAATGCACAAAATTACTTTCAATTGCACAATTACAAGTTAAAAACATTGACACCGTAATGCCTAGGTTACACATAGCCGACTTTGACTCCCGAACAATAGCCGACTCTTAGCCGACCCAAGTTGGTAGTAGTTCGGGAGTAGTCTGATCAGTTTAGGCCACGCCTATTTTTTTAGCGCCGAACATGTCCCGAACACCTCCCGACCAGTAAATGACCTACTCCCGACTGTGTCCCAAATGCTAACAAACCTATCACCAACCATCCCGACATCTAGCCGCAGACTGTCGAATCACTCCGACTGATCCCCAACCGATTGCCGACCGTTTTTCGACTTGAAATAGATATAATCAGCGATTTTCAAAAGAGTGCTCATTTTCGTTTTTAATCATGAATGTCCTCTGTTCTATTTGTAAACATCACCAAGAGATCAAATGTAGATCACATATAGCTCCAGTGCGGCATTTATGGGTCTTTTTGTTTTTGGCTGGAAGTCGGTCGTGTGAAGTTCGGGAGTGATTCGTCTACGTTCTGGCAATAGTCTTTTTGCTTGGAAATGAGTTAGCAGAGATTTGTCTGAGGTCTTGGGGTGAATCATTGGTAAGTTGGAAACAAGCTGGGAGTAAATCAGCAATGTTTATGGCGTGGTTAAGATTTAATTTGACTGCTGACTTACTCCCGAACACTAGCCGACCGTGCCGAACACCAACCGACCACCAACCGACCCATTCCAGAGTTGCCGTTCAGAGCCGAATGTTTTGAACATTTCAAAACATTCGCTCGGATGGAGCAGCCGAACACCAGCCGACTCAGCCGAACGCCAGCCGAACGCCAGCCGACTCAGCCGAACGCCAGCCAACTACAGCCGACTAGCTCCCGAATCACTCGTAAACCATAGTCGGGAGAGAGTCGGGAGCCAAATTCGGCTATATGTAACCTAGGCATAAGTAACGTATACGTACCTCCGCTTGTGTGGCAGGATTACCCAGCCTCCTTTGCACGATGTCTCGCGCTCTCTGCAGCGGCGTTTTCAAATGGTGAGGGCGAAATGCCGGAGGTCCGTTCGTATTCTGTAGAAACAAGATATATTCGTTGACTGTTAATAGTGTTTTATTTGCAAAATCATGCCCGAGGGCTAATTGCATATACAGTCTCAAGAACTAAGCTAATTGCATATACAGTCTCAAGAACTAAGAGAAGTAAATAGAATAATACATAAAACTAGTGTCTAATCAACTACATGATACTATGGATACTATTGTCGGGTTTGACTTCTTCTTTGAAGGCAGTGGTTAATGAGCTGTCCCACGTTCTGTATGATGGTGATGGTGGGGTTTTTTGCTTTTAATACAAATATAGTCTTTTGGTGATCACTTAGGTGTTAAAAGCTTGGTGAAATAGTGACAACTGATTGAAATAATGTTTCTTTCGGTTTCATAGTGGGTACACTGACTGATAAAATGTGTTTCATTTTCCACTGCATTCATTGGGCAATATGTACACAATCTCTCGTGGACAGGGAGCTGTTTATAGCGGCCCCTTTCTATTTCTAACGGATGTGCGCTAGTTCTTATCTTACATATGGCTGATCTTTCATTAAACTCTTTATGATATAGATAATTTTCCATCGCGTATTCGGATTTAACACTTTTGTAAAATCTTAGCTTACCGATATATCTCAAGTTAGTATCAGCGTCCGCCTTAAAATGTCTTACAACATGAACTGGCTTGCAAAATATTATCAATTTATTTATAAACTTACTTTAACAGATCGAATTTGATAGTCCTAATGTTGAAACATTTTAAACAAATGTGTTGATAAGAACTATGTCCTAACATATCTTAAAATCTGCTAAAAACCGACTCATCTGCATCTTTTAACTTAAGAGTTGTCGATTTTCTGTAATGCCTTCTAACGGAAGAGCATCTACGCACTAACCTGATCTCTTAGTTTCTCCAGGTCTATCCCGTCTTTAACTATAATGACGTCACCCTGGTACATAGGAGGTGTGCTCCAGCCCGTCAGGTCGTCCTCCCGCCAACCCTGTTGTAGAGAGATCTTTGTTGGAGTTCCGGACACATCCGGGGCCTTCAGTTTCCTTCCCGGTAGGCCTCGCTGCACAGATATCCCATCAGGCAACACGTCTCTGATTGGATAGTTGCTGGGACTTACGGCTCCATCCCCAAACTTAGAATCTCTCCCTCCATCGTTAGAAGTCTCTTCAGCATCTTCTGCTGTACTTAAACTTGGCGCACTTCTTGATGTCCGAGAGTCTTTCAAATGTTGAAGATTAGAGACATTTTCACGGGCGCTGTTGTGAGGTCTGGGCTTGAATGTGGCTCTCTTATTTCTGCTGTACCTGGCAAAAATGTCCGTCGGCAAGTCTTGGTCATCATCATTACTCACGCTCTCTGCAAAGCTCCGAGCCCACGAAGTGAAGAACTTGGCGATGCCGTCACTCGGGAATGTCATTAGGGTAGGGCTCGGGGAGGGGTTGACAGGCGGGAGCTCGGGGCCCGGGGACCGCTTGGAAGTCCCGCTTTCCTCGGAACTGGATCCCGTGGTTGTCACGGCATCGGACCGGGAACTCAACGACTTTGAGCCGTCTGATGATTCTATCGTCCGCAGTGTTGAGAACGACGATCCTGACCCCTCTGTTTGCTCCGTTGTAGACGAGGAGAAAGAAACTCCAGACTCGGGCCTTTGCTTTGGATCCTTTGCCTTCGTGTAGGTGAATCTTACAGAGGGAAGCGACACTTTTTCCACAGGCGACTTTGAAGCTTTGGTTTCCTGAGTGGACGTCTTCCCATTTTGAATCTTCAAGGCTTCTATTGCTGCCTGCTCATCGTTTACATTGTCGGCAAGATGACCACTGGGTTCTCTAGAAACATGACCACTGTCATGATTTCTGCTTGATGATATGCTCAACAGTTTGGAAAATGTGGCAGAATTGATAGACTTTGAGCCTCTTAACTCATCTAGATGTTCGTGTCTTGTCGACCCATTTTGGGTTTGCCTGAAATGTGAATTTTCGTTCTTTGCTGATAACTTAATAGTTTGGGTGTTCTGACGGTCAGACTTTTGCGCTACGAGCTCCTTCTCTATTGCACGTTTCTGGATTGTGAAGTCATCTCTATGCCCTGCGTCATGGTTAGTAACAAGTTGTGTGTCCTCCTTGAGTTCCTCCGCGAGCGTTACTGTGGAGAACTCCCCGGGACTCTGCAGACCCGAACATCTCGTCTCTGTCCTGCACAGGTACTTGGAAGGGATCTTCTCATTTCTCCGGCTGTTATCTGGAAGGTGGAACGATGAGTAAGTTAGATACAGACAGGTCATTTTCATATCCTTGGTTTTTCCATCAATTGTACTTGTACGCATTTGCTACATCTTATATGCAAACCTATGGTCTAGTGAAAAACATGAGATATAGGGGAGCTATGTCATAGTTCACTTGTAAGAGAATTCGTATGTTTGTTCTCCACGGAAAAAAAATGACTATGATTTGAGGAAGTAATCTGATACGTTTGTGCTGACCGTTATCACACGTGAAAGGAGATATAACGGTTTTCGACAGGAATACTTTTCTGAGTAAGAAATAGGTACCTATTTGGAATACAATTTCATTGATCATCTGATAATAAGAGGTTTATGATGCATTGTGAGCAAAAATTAAATGTCATGGAAATGTGACTTTTGGTTGCGTTGCTTCATGTTGATATTGTACACCTATAAACGACAGTCAACAAGTTCAGAACTTCAGAGAGAGGAGAAGGAGCCTTCATTCTGGTACGGGAACGCTTCCGTCTTAAATTGTTTACGATTAATAGCAAAGGCTAATATCAAGAGTCTACACGACATATCTGACACAAGAGAGATACACGGTAATGACTATTTCTATATTCCCGACGACGTATGTGGGTGATGGTAGTTATTGACAAGCCCTTCTATCCTGACCAATAAAAACCGTTCTCCTATCAGAAGTTGTAACGAGAAGGTTCGGTCAACACCAATTAGCGTAATTGGTTCTCACTGACCGGTTCCTCTACTCACACTGACGACTTGTAGTGCCGATTAAAAACTCCTTAACCCCCCTCGCTACCCCCAGCTTTGTCACAAACACAATGGCAGGGCGTTCCTGGCGCATTTCTCTCGCAAACGAGCGTGACAGGGCCTGTTTCATCGGATCAAGGTCACTTGGAACTAAAGAAATGAATCCCGTTACCGCTATGTTTACTTGTCTAGGGTATGGTTTTAGATTTACCCACGTTGTTTTACTATGTAATACATGTACACAAATCTGTATCTTTATCTCAAGAATAAGGATCTACACAAGGATGGCCATGAGGGACTCGCGTTGCAGAGTTTCTTAAAAGAGAGGCAAGAGTTGGGAAAACTTTCACCCGATCCAAGGTGGACTGTTTGTACCAAACAACAAAATGTGTTGGTTGAAAGGAAAACATGGTGAATAGAAAATGACGACAAGTGAACCGTACACAAACATGGCAGGTTCTCTTACAGCGAGCAAACACAGGTACAACTGTATGTCCCACCTGTTTTTGCCAGTGATTTCAGACTGTGGTGTAAGTAGTCACAAAAGAGTGGTTAGCGGAAACGTATTTCCCTAACACGTTAAGTTCTAAAGCATAAAAAAATGTTGAGTAGTTGAAATGTCCAACAAAAAAGGAGATTGTTTCCTACCTTACTAAGAGATTAATTTGTCCAGAACATGAATAATACACATAATGCAGAATATATGATATCTACACTCTCTGAAATAGATTAAAGATGTGTTAAGGACATATACTGTATCCCGAATTCAATGTAACGTTATATGAGTGACATTGTTTACATTGTTGAATAACAGCACTGTTTTCTTTTTAGGTTTTACAAATAAGTCAAAACAACGTAATGAAGTGTTTTGCTTGTCGGAAAACTAATGGATGTTTATGGTACAAGCACTGATGAAATTGTCACTCTTTCGTATGTCGATTTCTCATTGCGTTACCGGAACAAAGCGTTTACCCACTCTTTAACCGCACTTTTGGCAAAGAGGTGATTTTTCTGTGTCTCTAGGTCTCACAATTTCATTCTAGCTAACCAGTGAATATGGTGAAGGGGGCTTGAGAAACACCCTATGAAACAGCACGGGTGGTATTATTCAATCAACTACCCGTAGTTCCTCTTGAACCCAAATGACGTAATATCGTTTCGGGTTACAGGGATTTATTCCATATTTCGAATTCGTAGACTAGCTTTGAATTAGTTATTGTGGTCAGAAAAAAGATTAAGAAAACACAAAACCGCCTGTGATCACACGGTGCTGAATGTTTATAGCGTTGCCATGGCAACATTATCGAGAAAATTCTTGGTATTTCTTTCCCACACAGCACATCGATTGTATCTAACAGGTGTTCCGAACAGATGCTAGTTCTCTTTAACCAAAGACCATTGTCAATTCTACCTTAGACCACTACACTACGTCTTACAATTAGTCCACCAAAAATACCATCCAGATGTGATATTGGCTTTGTTAAAGGTTACAGAAATATGAAGGACTAAGGTACGTCATCGATGCCTTCAAATTAACAGGTGGTTCCTCATTAGCATAACGGATTTTACTTACTCGGTCTGTTCTGTGCGGTTTGTTTCGCCCATACGTCCAGACCTGGAAGATAAAGGAAACAGTTATCTATAAATAGAATCATAGCCTTCAAGTCTAACATGTAATAGTATCTTTAAAACAAACGAGAACAAACGAAAATGGCGTGGATTTGTTTCTAAAGCCAGTTAAGTATCTTAGGCTTTCATAGCCTCTAAGTCTAACATGTAATAGTATCTTTAAAACAAACGAAAATCAGAAACTGCTGTTCTATCAGGGCATGGCGCGGATTTGTTTCTAAAGCCAGTAAAGCCTGCTCACACTCAAGACAAAAATGTACAAATAAGCAGGTATGTGTTGTCCCGGGACCCCAAAAACATTTGTACAAATACCTACCTAATTGGCAGTATAGGGTAATTAGTTGGTAAGACCCATGATTAAAAAATGTTACAGATAGAGTTGGAAGTCTCTTGGTGCATTGTTAACAGGAAAGGTATGTCACCAGTGGGATTAAAACTTTTCAATAGGGGCAGTTTATCATCAGTACCCAGTGTTAGAGCAGGTTTATAAGACAGGATACAGTAGAATGTGCCCAATTGTTCGTGAAGTGTATACACGCCACGACCCTACTGGACTCTGAGATTGGGGATTATGGAGGGATTTGTAACCGTTATGTGACGTAGTAACTAAGTAGCTGCATGATTGACTACACATCATCGTGTACAAACATGTATGGACAGCACAAAAAACAACAAGGAAAAACACGATGCTGTACTAAATTCTTACTTGCTCTTATTGCAAATGAGTCTTTTGACCTCGTACATAGAGAGCAAACAAACTGAAAATGTCGATGCCATTGAAAATGGTCAATATAGCATATTTGAAAACAAAAAGATGATTAAGAACAATTAAAGCATTTTTCTCGTCATCTTTACCTCGTATGAACATCGTATAAAACTGGTTCCGCCAGGGAAACATGTATGTGTGATGGTAATAGATCGAGGAGTGAAAGAAAACCATTTCAAATCAGTACAGTCACTACTAGAGTGGTAAAATTACACCGTATTTCTCAGACAACACTCCATAGTTACATATCAGTGGATCTGTCGACGGTTCAACTTTATTTTGTCTGGAACCATACACGGGAATCAGAGCGTATCTTAAGGTGCGCATCTGCGTATACGTATGCTGGAGGAAAGGTGACGACGGGCAAGTAAGGTGTAACTTGGTGTAATGCTTTGTTATCATGGCAGCCTAAAATATGCATATAATTTCTGCTGGTGTCCGCCAACATAGATTTATTCAACAACAATTCAAGGTTCAGACAAAGCCAAGTTCAAGTACAACAGGCGTACCATGAACACGACTTTGCACCTTCCCATGACAACAAACGGCATACTTGTTCTGTGACAACTATGGTGAGTCTTTTGTTCTGTCTCGGAGGGAAGTATCCATGTTGTTTTGCCGACCACGGCACCATTGTAGCGTTTGTTTGTGATTTGCCCTATTCTGTAACCGTTTAAGTTCCCCCTTTTGTCCTGATGAACGTGAACAAGCCCAGAGCAAAATTGTTTCAACATTTTACTACACGGGTTTGTTTTGGGCAGCTAGTTCCTGTAGGTGTTTTTCTCGTTCGGGGACGGTGTGTCTTTGTGTTCAGGACTTGTTTTGTGCCGTTTCTCTTGTCTCACGTTGACAACTCTACTGGAGTGTCCTCAGAAGGCCTTTCTTCTGCAGGTATCTAAGGCGGTGGACTCGGGTTTTCTGTTGCAAAACTAACAGCGTGTGTGTGTAATGTCAACAATAACACCTCACTCTAGGTGGCAGGGAATCGATGCCAGTATAGCCACACTACAACACCACAGTTAGACTGGAATTAGGTCAGTTATAAAGTCTAGTTTTCAGCCGCATTCTTTAGGAAAGAGTTGCATTAAACCATTCAAAGGTTTAGTGTAAGGTATATCAAATTGTAGGGTTAGGTATACTTCGTTACCACGCCTAGTAATAATGTACATGTATGTAACTGAAAACTTACTCAAGTCGTCAAAGTCTGTACTGACGTCCCATCCCGAGAATTTCTCAAACGGCTGAGACGCTCTGAAAATAAAGCAATAAAGAAAGCAATTACAACACCACTAGGGCATGATTAACGCCTGTGAATGAATTATTATACTCATTATGGTTTGCGTCCTTCCATAGGTAAACAAGGAAGCCACATTCTTGAGTGTGCTTAGCAAACAAGTACAAACGTATTGGTGCGACGTGTACCGAAGCGCATTCTTTACAATGGTACGATTCATGTCTACCTGTACCGTTGAAAATCACATACTTGGGTTCAATGTCAAAGTCGCTTTCATGTACTGTAACTAGGGACAATACCACTAATCTTTTAACGAGAAATGAATGGATAGAGGGACTTGGGAACTCAGATCAGCGTGGAATCTAGTACAATACCCCATCAAAGGGATCTTGTTGGGATCTGCCTAATAACTGCTTAATTAGTCCATTAAGCCTTGATAAATATGTTTTTCTCCGACAGCCATTGAGACACATCAGAAAGGTATTTGACAAACGGGTCTGAGTGCAGACCGGTTTTCTGTCACACCGACATTGATCATACATTCGTCATGTCCGTTTTACCCAGGTGTTAACCAAGGCGCAAACTTTGTTATAATTGTAGTCATAACAGAGTCTTGCCAACCCCCCTTATTTGCTGTAGGCGCCACTCCAGGCTATGGCACGGTTGGGTAAATAAAGAGGGGAAAACTTTGGCCTGTATTGTCCCACCAGTTCTTAGTAAAGCTTCTTGAGGCCACGACAAGCTTCTTAAGGACTTGGAGACCTTTCTTGTTGTGATTTGAGCCTTATGAGGTTAAACCTCCGAGTTTTATTGGGCTTGCAATGTTTTCTTAAAGTCGTTTTAACGACGTTAAGGCAAATAATGGACTTAGATTTGACTTTTGACTTGCTGTTTTGATTTTCCACATATTTTAGCTGTGACTAACACAAGAGTGCAGCAAAACATTTAGCGTTACTGTGTTGTGATTTTTCAGTCCTGGTTACATTCAGGAGAACGAACTTTGAAACTTGGCAACGTTGAGGCCTTCATATTTTTGTGCACTTGTTCAATCAGTGGTCTCATTGTATACTCAACATTGAAAATCGTTTATTAATGATTATCTAAAGGGCAACGATTATCATAAAACCTAGTTTTATCATCCCTTCTCTAGGCATGTTTCTTATCAAATACAACCTTAGCTAATAGATATGTCTAATATGAAGAGAACACATGTACAGGAAATTCATGTCACTGAGAACGGCATGAAGAAACGCTGTCTGACATGAATAGACTATACGTCGTACCTTTTCGCTTCGGTAAGATTCAACACTAGAGCTGTGTACGGTAGCAGAGGTCAAGTGTTAACCGTCTTAGATATTCAAATCTGCAACGATGGCTCATATACCTTACAGCATTCAATCACTAGTATTGTGGTGAAATACATGTATAAACTTCGAAAGATAGTTAAAGCTCAAAATTGGACGAAAACACAAATTTTTCGTGTCGGTAATGGAATCTCTGTGGATTACGAAAGTCAACAAAGATCACTTCCTACTCACATTTATTGACCTATTTAGAACATAATGACCAGAGCGAAGTGGTAGTTGATGGAACAATGACTACTTGTGGTTATTATGATATAAAACATATCACCTACACAAATCACCTGCAGGGTCGTCCAGCCGTGCAACTTTCCCCTGGCCTGTGTCGTGTAAATACCTGTTACCTACCGGCAGGTGGAACGACTTACCTGTGCTTCGCCCTCTCAGACGCCTTCTTCCCTACTGTAGGTTTGTCCTCTTGCCTGGCGGTACCGAACCTGGCCATTGATACACAGTTGTGACCCGGACACAGGGGAGTCAGTGCCGGCTACCTCCACGCCTCGCTGCCATAGTCCGTCCTTCCACCTGTATGTGCCCGCCGTAAAACTCACAAATGCCGTCACTCCGAACCCGCACACGTATCAAAGGACCTACACATTACGCACCTACGCGAACAGTCCACCCCTTATACACGTATGAATCAGTAATTTCCTCATATTGTTCAGGCGTCCTGTGTACCTGTACTGTAGCCTGTCCCCATACTTGTCCAGGTCTGACATTCAAATGAGGGTGATGGACGTTTCCCATTGACGAGTCGCCGATCAGAGGCGGCCCCGTGACCCCCCGTGTGTCCCCGCTGTCAGGGGATACGGCAAATATTGGTTACGGGCGGCTGGTGTCGGGGTACACACCGCCCGGCTACTTTACCTGGCCGTAATGGACTAAACCCAATGAAGTGTCTCTCGGTCTTTTGTCTCTTTCGGTACATTGTATTCATGCCTTGGTACAGAGATAAGTGGTGACGTCCCTATTTAGTGTTTTAGATGCTTTGAAATTTAACCAATGATAGAAACAATGCGACGTCTCAAATATAATCATAAAGGAAGAATATTCACGTTTTCTTTTTGCATTCTTGATAAAGAATGTAGAAGAAAGTAGATATAAAACAAATTTGATGGGAAAGTTGTCAAGCTACTAATGAAGACATGACAAGATTTGTTTTTTTCTAGTCCATCACACACGAAAGCCTTAGGGAAGTGAAAATTGGTGCAATTTACTAAATTACGGTGCATGACACGGGTGTACCATACATTATGAAGTTAGTTCAGTGGAGTGAAAAAGGTACCTTCAAGATCAAAAGAAGAAGGCATTTCGATAGTTAGCCCTTCAAGATGGGGGTGTAGGGGCTCTCAGGATGCCAACAACTTAAGATGGCTTTTAAACATATTGCCATAGCAACACGACACTTTTTTTTACAATAATACCTCAAAATTCCTATCTTCAGCACCGTTACTGTGGTAATACAGGTCATAAATCCATAGTTTAAACACAGTACCAAACTCAATCCGTAACCTTTATTGGAATTCCCACATATCCCGGCTACACGTCCCGCGAGGCAACCTATCATCTAATAGCAAAGCCCGTTTAGCCGACTTGTTAAAATCGTTTGATCGTGTTTGATCGTGAAGACCCTTGGCCTTGTAGTGGTTTGTGGCATATCAAGGACATTAGGTCAGCAAGTTTCCTTGTTGTTTCAGAGGCAGGGTATATTTTTACAGGGTGGGTTTGCTAGCCCTAATATATACTCGGGGCACCTTGGACATAGGCACCCCATTTGACGTCCCTTCCGAAAGATGGGTGCAGCCCCAACCGAGACTCCCAATCCAGGATTGAACCAGGGTCTTCCAGCTACCTACTTCAGTTGAGCTAAAGGGACACCCAGTTTGATCGTCTTTTTATGCAAATATTTGGAGTTCAACTTTGGACAGGTAGTCCCCAAGCGGCAAACTGGTTTCATTGTTTACATGATATTCTACTAAACAATGGTCTAATTGCTTGTATACAACTACAGCTTTTAAAAACGTCATTTGGAAGAAAAATACTTATTTCTAGATTACCATATAAGCAGATCAACGGGTCAAATTGTAGTTTTATCGAGCAAGAATAGTACACCAAACGATAATACTGCTACTTCAGTTTAATAACATTAATGTGCATCTTCATTTATATACGATATATGGCAGATAATACATTGACAGCACAAAAGACAATAAGACTTTTTATATCATTAAATATCATCAGAGAAGTCAATACACAAATTACAGACTCAATATACTTACAAACTGATGTACCCCTTTTGACAAATGACAACACTAAAACAGACATGCCACATACGATTTCCTACATAACATATTGGATGAATTAAACAGTGAATTTAGTTCAGTTTGACTCTGAGATATAAACCATAATAAACTAACAAGTAATATTTCTGCACTTCTCAGCAACATCATATTATGGTTATGGCATTTCCATGGATAAAAGTTCACAGAAATTTTACATATACAAGATAAGCAATCACCTATAATCGTGTGCCTACTGATGTTCTGACATCATTTCAAATACCAAAACTTATCATCAGTTGCACAATCTTAAATCCTTCATGTTAATATTTACCATTACAATCTTTGTAAAGCAAGATTTTGGTCCACAACATTTTGTAGAAAGTAAAATAATTTCTTTACTAATAATAGTGTTATTTGCTCCTGCCTAAACATACATCTGGGCCTTATACTAGAAATATTTATGCTAAGTACTTATAATCTTGTTTTTCACACGTATGTCAAGCCTATTACAAATGTTGCTGCTTAACTTAAAAAAGGTAAGTTAACAAAAACTGGGAAAAACATTCCAAAATCATAACTGATGTCCATTCCATGGACTCCATCTAGATAAAACATAATAACAACGTACGGAGCATTTCTACGTGGTGAAGTCTCCCACTATTTTCTGCAGGGAGCCAAAACCAAGCAATAATTTGTGTTTGCCAATCATAAAAAACACTGATAGGCAAAGTATTTCCTTTTGACTTGTTATACTTTCATATCATGATCAAGACCATGTATTATATCTTTCTGAAAAGAAGCACCTCTTTAAACATATAAGTATAGAATGCAACATGTGACATTACATAGTGATTACCAATGTAACAAAAGAGAAGTTATGCCAGCCATTGTGAGAAGCTATATATTTTCCCTGTCTTTTACAACAAAGGGTCAGTCACAGTCACAGCATTCATTGGTCAACTGGATATGTACTGAGAACTATAAGTAAAAATATTACTGTATATACATGTATTGCCAAAACAAGTTAAAACACTGATAGTTTTTTTAAAACAGATATGCCCTTACCATCAAATACAAGCATGAAACAGAATGACTTAGAAGAACCAAGGCATCACTTGTTGTTACATGTAGTTGTATACTATAGCACAACTTCAAGAAGTGTTTTACCAAAACAAGTTTAGATATATGATTTAGTGATTGGTGCCAGTTACATTACATTGATCATAGCAGTTATGTTTGACTATCAAGATACAAAGTTTTAGTGAAGTATGCAACTGGACATAGGTCTACAAGTAAAACATTTTCTACATTTAATTACAGCTATCATGTTTGTATTGTGTACAGTACATTGGTCAACATACGGATTCACAAGCCTGTACCACTATTAACATATTTCTTTGATTTATAATGGTCAATGATTTTCCTTTAAGTTCTGCAACCAATCAGTGATACTATCTCATTGTTGTTGAAGCTGTTGCTGCATGTAATACCTCTCCTCATTGGTTGGATTGAGCATGAGCTGGGGCACGATGGAGGGGATATACAGCCCCCCACCCTGGTGGCTTGTGGGTACACCCCCCATCCCCACATCGTACCCCTGGTGGTGCTGGAGGTGGTGGGGCTGGGGAGGGGCGTGTGTGGGGAGGGGGCTGGGCGAGGGGTGGGACATGTCTGCCCGAGGGTGTGGGGAGATGGGGGGTGCCTGGCTGATGGAGCTGACGGGGATGGTGAGGCTGCCGTAGGAGCGTGCCATGGCCCCGGGGGTGTTGAAGGTCTGGACAGGGGGGTAGGACCCTGGCTGCTGCTGCTGCTGGGGTGGGGGTGGGGGAGGCTGCTGGGGCATCTGGAAGGAATGTAACACAATTTAAGAAAACTACTAAAACTACAGGCATGAAATACTACTGCTATAGATCTTGAAATGTTTCCAGTGGTTTTGTTTTCACAGTCTTTGGAGTAAACTATCCAACACACATTCATGACAACATTAATATGCATCTCTAAAGTACTTCTACAGAATTGTTTCAACTTTGAACTCAATAACACAGCAAAATAACTATGAAAAAGTATCTGCAAAAATAAATGAATTTCCAGTGCTTCTAGAAATACACAATGTAAAGCACTTAAAACTACAGTTATTGTATGCAATATAACTACTTCCAAGAGGAACAAAACAGTAGTCAAGAGACATGCAGTCTATACAGGCTAGAAATAGAGTACTAACATAAAGGTAAAGAAAACAAGTACATGTACAACAAAATTGATTGAAATTTGACAAGAAAGAGAATCCAAAGAATGCCTTGAATACCCAAGACAATTATATTCACTACTATATATAAATTTAAATAAAAACTTTAAGTAGTGGTTTCAGAAATAAAGAAGACTCATACCTGAGGAGGTGGTGGCGTCTGAGTGAGGACAGTTGGTATTGGAGCTTTGTTGTATGAGATAGTCTCCTTAGGTTTCCTGGGTGCACGAGGTGCCTTGGGCACGGCAGCACCGCTGCTCTCCTTGGCGTGCTGTTTCTTGTGGTCCTTCAGCTTGTCTGAGCGAGTGTACCCCTTCCCACAAATGTCACAAACATGGGGGAACTCTCCTGTGTGGGTGTACCTGGAGAAACAGGTAAAATTAGGGTTAACATATTTTCGTGGTAGATCAAAGACGACATTACAAGACATTACATGTCTTCTTTGCCTAATGTACAAAGCACCAAATGTATTTTGATTTATTTATTTATTTTCTATTCTAACTTAAAATTGCTAGTTGTGATGTCAGGCTCAGTCAATGCAACAACATGCAGCTATTGTCGTACATTGCAGTATTTGAGTTCTAACATAAATTCACTGTGTCTTTACAGTTGAACATCACTTGCACTGACACTGTATGACAGCCTATAGATTAAAAGTAAGTACAGAAATTGATCACATGAATGAAGATATTGTATTGAAAGCAACATCGGCTTTGAGTTCAAAGTGTGGAAATGTTTCACCTGTGGCGTTTGAGCTGGTTGGATGCCCTGAACCTGCGTTTACAGAAGTCACACTGGTGTGGACGCTCGTCTGTGTGGATCTTCTTGTGTTCCCTCAGTTGGGAGGAGTAACAGAACGCTGAGCCGCACACGTCACACACAAATGGCTTTTCTCCTGTATGGGAGACATACACAATGTACATGTACATCACTGTGGTACTGTTCTTTGTAAATGTTTGTAGACTTGAATCTGGAACTTTTTAATTATTCGGATGCAATTTATTATTTAAAATACACTGAGTATTTGTAACGTTCAATTTTAAACTGTTACTAGGACTGTGAGTCTGTGACACAACACCTACAGAAAACAGTTAAACCCATACAAGTGAACACTTCTACATAAAGACAATTTGGCCAATGTGACCACTTTTCTGTCCTTTAATAGATCTACCAACCACCACCCCCATTGACATAAGCACAAAGAAAGTTTAAGAATCCTGTCCACATAGACCAAATTTTATCTATCTCCTGATTGGTTTTGTTGGGCAGTTTAGTTTTGCCTTGATGGTCGACTATCAAGTAGATGAACATGTTTAACATAAATGTTGCAATATTGAAATCTTCAACTGTTTAACACTCCTTTGAAGTCTAGAGCATCAGTTTTAATAAAAATAAGACAATCCTGACCGGTGTGAATGCGTCTGTGCCTGGTCATCTCTCCGTGGTACACAAAGCCCTTCCCACAGTCGGGACAGACGAACGGCTTCATGCCTGAGTGCAGCTTGACATGGCGGATCAGCGCAGACTGGTTATGGTACCGCTTACCGCACTCCTTACACTCGTATGGCATCTCACCTGGAGTGCAAAGAAAATTCATACACTTATAATCCTTTTTTTATAATGCTGCCATGAAACACATTGAAAATTGCTGTGACTTATTGATGCATCTCACCTGGGGTAGAAAAAGTGTCCTTCAGTTTTAAAAAAATTGCTACACTTATTATCTTACCAAGAAAAAAAATGCTGCCATGAAAAATTTTGAAAAGTGGCAATGACTTATTGACAGCATTACATGTATTTCATAAAACATGAAGAAAAAAAAATTGTGTTAGCTGAGCACCTGAGCAGCAATGAAGATAGATCTTTAATACAATTTGAAAATCTGGGGGTGTGAAAAATAATTTGGAACAAATTTGCACAAAACAAGTTGATAAATAATGGGCCATGCAGTATTGACAGGGACAAAAAAATTGCACCTGTCAGGCCTTGTTACGTGGTGACCATTGAGTAAAAAAAAAACAACTCACAGATCTACTGTAAGAAAGAGCATACTGCTGCCTGTTACCTGTATGCAGGAGTTTGTGTGTCTTGAGAGAGTTTGGATAGGTGAAGGCTGCACCACACACATCACACAGGAAGGGTTTCTCCCCACTGTGCCTCAGCTTATGCACCTTCAGACTGTTGGACTCTGCAAACTTAGCATCACACTGGTCACAGGCATATGGCTTCTCTCCTGTTCAGAGTGAAAAAAAATTGTAAAAAACTGTCAGAAATGTAGCATTTACACCATTGAGACTTGTCTTTGGTATATTGCTCGTCTAGTTCTAAGTAACTTTAACATCAGACTTTATCAAGTGTGTACCTAATTTTTTGGAACACCAACTCTCTTGATACTAATATTTCCTTCACAAAATGAATACTTAAAATATACTTTAAACTTGTGGTAAGATTTAAACGGTAAACTTTAAACTTCAAACAACTTGCTGCAGTTTTCAGCGTAAAGCTTTATGTGTCTATATGGTTAAACAAGAAAAATTTATGTTTGCAATCTCATCCTCATCCTGTTTATGTCTAATATGTGAGGTCACACATACAAAAATTACTTCACAGCTTTTGCAAAATGTGTAAACTGTCAACAGACAGGTATTCGGGGAACACTGTGATTGAAAAGTTTTCGTGACAAACCAGTGTTACCTGTGTGATGACGTGTGTGGTTGTTGAGCCCAGCCTTGGTCAGGTACATCTTGCCACAGATCTCACACTGGTAGTCGTGTTTGCGATCAGGGACGTGAATCTCCTTGTGTTTGTTGAGACGCCCCACTGTTGGGAATGTCATGTCACACTCACTACAGCCAAAGGGTCTGGGGACAAGATGTTATAATGACTACAATGTAACAATACAATGTAACATTAAGAATGTGTGTTTAAAAACACAGGGAAGTAACAAATGCAATATTTGTACACCTACGTGGCATCCCTGAACACAATTCTATAGGTAACATATGTTAGTGTAAATTTAAAAGCACATGGAAGTAACATATGCAACATTAGTACACACAAGTGGTACTATAGCTAGTATCCCTAAGCACAAGTCTACAGTTAACATTTGTCAGTGCAAAACATTTCATATCATCAAAGTATTTTGTAAGTCCTGGAAAATAAGTGAACAAGAGTAAAATATGTATGTTTGGAGGGCATAACATTTATGGGAATACAAAGCTTTTAGAATTTGAGGAACAATTTTTCTGTAACTCAAGACACCATACAGAAGATATTGCTAAAACGATCTTCCTTCTGAGACAACATGTAGTAATGGATTTAAGTTTCTACATGTTGTCTCAGGAGTTTTTAACCCATACCTGTAGTTTTTGTGGTCTGTCTGCATGTGTACCCTCATCATGGCAGGACGAGGGAAGGTCTTGTCACACAGCTCACACGTGGACAGTCTGTGGGCCTGCTCCTTGTGCATCTTACGGATGTGCCGGGACAGGGCGTGCAGCTTCACAAAACTGGCTCCACAGTTGTCACACTTGTAGGGACAGTTCTTTCTGTCAGCATGGACCTGTGGATGCAGGAAGACAGGTTAGAACTGGGGCTAAAATTCCAGTGTAATAAAAACCTGGAATACAGCCTTGTCAAGCTTAGGTCTGCCTAAACTATCCTTCCACTGTAGCTGCTACTATAGTGGAAGGAGGTAAAAAGATCATCACGGCTGTACTCTAGGCTAGTAAATATCTTAACTGCACTTGAAAAAGTGTTTTAAATTTGGGTGTTGACTTCAGTACTAAAATGTTTCCAGTTACATAGAGTTTGGGGCATATTCAAAGGAAAAAAAATATCAATATTTTGTTTCCTACTTCAGCTGTTAATCATTTTTGCAAGAATTTAATTTTGTAGTTGAAGGAGATTTCTACAGTGTTTTAAGTTCTGGTTGAAACAAATCTGTAGTACAGATACATGTACATGTAAGTTGGAAACACATATTTGCAATGTCTTTATAAAGAGGTCACCGCAAAAACTGGGAAAAACAAAACCACTATGAAGATTTCAAGATGTACAGTATACAGTACATGTACATGCACACATGCAGAGTGAAGATACTTAAGTTTCCACACCTTGTGGTGGTCAGAAAGGTGGCCACGCTGCTTGAACTTTGCCCCGCACACATCACACTCGTAGGGCCGCTCGAAGGTGTGGTGTGTGCGAATGTGCTGCTTCATGTTGCAGGTGCTGGAGCACACCTTGTCACAGTAGTTACACCTGTACACCCTCACAGCTACACCACCTTCCACCTGACAATGGTTGGAAATAGACATGTAAAAGTAGTTTTTATCTTTATCCACATGGTAACCATTATCCATTATTCTTTAAACGTGGTATTTAGGGATATCTAGTTGACGGGCATTGGTTTCAAATTACAATATTTTCAAAGTATTGCAGTCTGAAACTACCATCTGTTGAATTTATATCCCTAAATACTCCAATTTCAAATACAATGGATAAAGGTTACCCCGTGGATAAAGGCGAACTAGTGTTACATCAAAATTTATGCATTTGCTGATGATACTTTTAAAAACCAGGTCTATAATTGCTCTTAAATGATGGAACTTTCAAAAGGGTTGCAGTTTTCCTTTTCTTTTAGTAATACCTCACATAGTCTGCCTATGCAAAGAGTAATTCAATAATACTATACACATGCACATACATCTACAGTAAGTTTTAAACCTAACCTTCATAGTACTTGTAGTCCATTGCACTTCCATGCCATCTTTAGGCTTTGGTCCTCTTTTCTTTCTCAAAACCACTCCAGTTCGTGCAGGGGGTTTGCTTCCTTTTCTTCCACCTGTAAGGAACAAAATGAAACTGAGCATTAAGTACAAATGTTGATACTTTTTGATGGATAAAGAAAAAAAGCACATTACATGTACTATAACGTTAGTTAACCTTTATCCGTAGGGTAACCTATATCCGTTGTATATAAAAATAGTGTATCTAGGTGATTGTGAAGTCGATAGGAGGTAGTTTCACATTGCAATATTTTGAAAATGTTGACATTTGAAACCCTTCACTGACCTGAAATCTCTAAATAATCAGCTTTTTGCAACAATGAATTAAGGTTACTCTACAGATTATGGTGAACTAGCGTTACAAAGAGGGATAGATCACAACTGGGAATATTTCCTCTGTAAAATAGTTTTACTGTGTAGCCCTATAAGAAGGGATGTCCAAAAGATGTCAAACTTGCCTGGAGGTTTCCAGTCCTTATCCTTAACATCTTCCTCTCCTTCTTCCTCCTCCAAAGTTTCTTCTTCCAACTCCTCCTCCTCATCTTCTTCATCATCATCATCTACCTCCTCCTCATCTTCTTGTTCTTCTTCCTGTTCTTCCTCCTGGCTTTCCTCCCTCTTTTTCATTGCCTCTTCTTTTTGCACTGCCTCGGCGATGTTGCCCCTCTTCTTGACTTTGATGGCCTCCTTGAGCTCTGCTTTTGTCTTGCTGCGGAGAGAACCTTTCTTGGTGGTTGTGTATGTGGGATGAACACTGTTCAGGTGCCTCTTCAATGTAGCTTCATTAACAAACCCAGCTTCACAAACCTGCAAAGGCATGTGAAGAAGTTCCTTTTAATTAAAACCTTCACTCTTCCTGACTTATACTCAGAAATTGAGTTGAGAAATTGAATTGAGAAATAGCAAAAAAAAGAGACTTGTAAAACACTGTTGTTGTCCTCTTTGAATAACCAAACTGATGTACTTTTGGGTGCTAGGCATTATATTATTGTAATGCACTTTACTGACTACAACTTTCATGTAACTGTAAAGAGGTGAAGCAACAAGGTTCATCAACTACATGTTTAATTCATATTGGGGAGAAGTCTCAAACTATAATTACTTAAACTCGACACCACAAACTACTGACAACAACTGTAACCTGAATCACTGTGTGCAAAAGACAGTACAAACTTACCCTAGACCCTGTTTCAAGTTAGCTTAGAGCTGCCATCAGAATATGTTTTTAGATCAGAGAACAACAACAACAACAAAAGACTCCTGTGGCCTAACTATGCAAGCAACACTACCCAAACCTACCGGACACTTGATAGACCTGTCCTCCTTCTGGTTGTGCAGTTTCATGTGGCCTGACAGGTGTCCCTGCTGGATGAAGCGAGCCTTACACACCGGGCACTCGTACGGCCTCTCCTTGGAGTGCGTGCGGAAGTGCTGACGCAGCTCCCCCATCCCCTTAAAAGGCTTGTCGCAGGTCGGGCAGTACAGGATCTTGAGTGTGCGAGTGGAGTCGAGATGGACTATCGACGTTCGGATGCTGCCGAGCTCGCTGTCCTTCTCTTCTGTCTTCTCTGGTGTTTGGGGTGTTTTCTGCAACGATGAGTCATTGTCATCGTCCGAAACATCCTCAAATCCCACATCAACAGGGTCGTACGTCCGTTGAGAGGAAGCACTCGTCTCGCCCAAGTTGTTGGCTCCTGTACCATCCAGGTAACCTTTGTCTGACCTCTGACCCTCCTGTGACCCGAGGCTGAGAAGCTGTGCCGCCATGGAGGCAGTTGACTCGTGAAGGTCAAGGTTACTTGCATTGTGACCTTGAACCTGAGGCTTGAACTGCTGGGAACACAGATTCAGCACTGCCTTCATGTGTAGAACCTAAACACAACAGAAAATATTTGAATGACTTTGACTTTATTTGGACCCTTAATTTGACAATTGGAAAAACTAGGTGATAGTGAGGTTGCCCCACACCTCAGTATTATTCACTACAATGATCTAGTAACCATATTTACAGTCACCTGAGCAGTCTCATAGATGGCATCTATCCTGTTGGAGTCCAGGTCCAGTTTGGCAGTATACATGTAGTCCAGCACATCATGGAACCCTGCTGCACTCACCTCAGTCAGTTCTACCTCCAGCACCTGGGGCAAGGAATCACTCAGGAGTCAGGGTCAGTCCTCAACACAATGGAATGTAATCACTGTTGATAACCATATAGCCCGGACTTTGTTGAGGGTGTTCTTTTGTAGATTATTGGGACTAGTTATTGCCGAAGGTAAGAGATGAGCATGGCAGTCACAATGTTTCTAGAGAGGCCGGGGCACCCCCATATCAAATCTTCAAATTCAATTTTCAAATTTTCCATATCAAATTTCAGGTGAGCTGACCAAAAATATATGAATGAATATATGACACCTGCAGCAAAAGGGTTTGATCAAAATATCAGGAGAAAAAAAACATCAAAGTACTGGCTCTTTCAGACAGCCTCAGGGAAGTGAAATATAATACTAATAGCACTCAAACCTTCTGTGGTTGGTCGAACCCTGCTGCAAAGTACGCGCTGCAGGCTGCCAGGACGCCCTTGTGCGCCGGGAAGCGCTGTCCCTCCACGATAACGGTGACATCACACAGGTGCCCCTGCTGACGCTGCGTGTTCAGACTGGACACGATGGACTGGAAGTGATCCACCACGTCGATATCTAACTCCTCCAGCGTCGCCATCTCACTGTGTTATAATATAAAAGAACAAGAATTTATTTCAGGAAAGAACAAGAATATGACATTATATAACGTTACAAATCTAAAATAGAATATATAAAAGGACTAGAATATAAAACCAATTTTTCACACTGATGTCGAGTTAATTGTAACTTCTTCTGGACAATTCTAGTTTTGAATCTAGAAAGCTTTCAATCAGAAAAAATTGTGTTGAAAATTTTATGATGAAATTGAATTTAATGTAAAGAAATAGATGTGACTTTTAGAAAACAACACTACCATAACGTAACATTATTTCAATAAAATCACCTTGACTCCTAATCTACTCCATACAACTACTTTTTTTTCATATTGCTCATGGGAGGTATTTTTCATTGTTAAGGAATTGTCTATGCTCAGTACTGATGTTTAGAAATGCAATGTTAATTAAGCATTAAACATATTAAATGGCACACGGTTCATGGGTCAGTTGATATTTGATAACATTACATTTAATGTGTGTTCTTAAGTTTCAGTCTATAGTCTGCAAACTTCCTGGTAGGAATATCATGTTATGTTTAAACACATTCTGAAGTTATGATTTTGCAAGTATATATTTTGAAAATCATTTATTTTCATCATCTATTAAGGTTAAATGTCCTGTTTAATACTTTCATATCAGTTTATACCATGACATGAGTATGGCACAAACTCCATGATGAACTCTACTAACTGTAGTACTAGCTTTGTGCCTCGTTTCAAAAGTGATAGCTATGCTATCATCACCATGAAAGGTCTACTTTCAACTCTCCTATGACTTGAAATCCTAAAGGTGGGCACCGCCCATAAAAAGATATCCAAAATGGCCGCCCGAGCGAAATGCAAACCCTACACACAAATGACATGATGACGTTACCCGTCGAAGGAAATGTTTGGGTGACGATCCCCACTTTCTTAGAGAAAAACGCTCTTACTTTACTTGGACCTAACAATGTGGCCCAACAGAATTTTGCACAGAAACGTCAGCTATATACTCACGCATCCTGTTCTGGTGGTTTTCGGAGTATGAGCTTGATTTTCTGCACTTTTTGGCGTCGATAGCGGCTGTTTTGGATGATCAATGGCCGTCCATTGAGGTCCCAGAATGCACAGGGAAAGTGGAAGAGTCCATTCGGAGTTATGCCGAGGGGACCTTGTCTAAATCATCGCAACAGGTTTCCCCAACATAAAATGATGATTTAACAGTTAATGAATAATTATTAGCAGTGCTTGTGTGTTAAAACCATTATTTGGTTTGAAATTGCCGTCGTTCGGCTTTAGTGTTTCTTCCCTTTCCCCCCTACGTTTATCCAATACATTCGTCATACTATAAAATCGCTAGACTCTAGGTGGAAACGTTATAATACCAAAGTCTCAATTCTTTCAATTTCTCAAGCTTTAAAACATGAGCTTATTGGTGTAACGCGTAAATGATAATTCTAAGTTCATGCTTTTAATTGAATGAATAGAGGCAACAGCTTTAAGCAACGCCGCCTGGCGGCGTCTTGATGCCACACAGGAAAACATAATATTTACTATAACGTTATAGGTAACATGAGCAAACATATCGAACTTCCCATACTTAAAGTTTACTTCACCTGTACACTCTCACACGTATTTACCTGGTCAGATGGTTTACGTGCAGTCTAGAAAGTTGGGGTGACTCAATTATCATAATTAGCTGTTATTGCCCTTCTTTATACATATCCTGATTGAAGAAAATCATTAAGGCTTCAAGTGTAGTGAATCAGTTCTTGGAGACAAATCTTCAGGCGCAATTAAAATAAACGTTAAATGGCAGGCAGAGACGCATAAATCGGCATAACAAACGTGTCGTTGCATGGACTTTAATAAAGAGCAACAATACAAGTTAGCTTATTTCCAAAGTTACCAAGAAGTTTCCGAAGCAGAGACTCAAAGTAGTCGTATATTTGTTTCTCTTAGTGTTAATATGTAGGTAAGTTAGTTATTCGGGACAGAGAATCTATAATATGCAATAGTTTTGATGAGCCCGGGTGCCAGTCTTTTAGCTTTACCGCCCGATCTCGCGATCGAGCTCTCGATGCCTGCAGAATCGACCGTGAGAGCAGATTTTAGTAAGGCTGGCACCCAGGCTAAGTGTTTTGGATCCCCTCTACGTGTAAATCTCCCATCTGCTTGGATAGAAAACGTCCCCATCAAACTACAGTGGTATCATGACATCCATCCCGTCCTGGTTCGCCCCCATAGGCATGGCAGGAGGGTATAGCCCGTTGTTGTTCTGGTTCCAGGTGTCCCAGGCCTGCTGGATGTACTCAGGAGTGCGGCAGGTCCCGGTCATGGGGTAGGCTCCCACTATCCCCGCCCAGCACCGCAGCCCGGACTCACAGTTACACGGGGAGGAGCCGTACTCCAGGGTACACATCTCACCGTCCTGTATGTTGAGGAAGAATGGGCTGAGGTTAGTAGACTGGACTTTGAGGCAGCATATGGTGGTTTTGTCATAGTCGCTATAATTTTTCCTCACCAATTAGGCACCAATCTCTTTTGTGAGCGTTGAAAATCTGTCAGACAAGTGAAAAAAAAAACACATAACGGATCTGATTCCTTAAAGTTTGTCTTTTGTTCCTCTGACCGGAGAGTAACCTACGTCGACAGAGTATTGTTGTTGGTGGATGTGATGAGTGTTCGCATCTCCATGTTCCGTTTCCCGCATTCATAGGTAGCATCCCAGATGGTTTAATAGCCGGCCAAGAAGTACACCCTATACATGTAGCTACGTCGCCAACTTAACTGTGCTTCTAGGTCGACTAACTCCTCTGACAATAGTGACATGCTATCTGTCTATATGGGCGATACCTATAAAGTAACCATCGACATGTGGAACCTGATAGAAGCTTTGATCTACAGTATATGTTTTCTTGATGCTATTGTCATCATTGAGAATTAATAAAAAAAATGTCCTGCGTTGAAGTCACCTGAGCCATCGCCCCACAGTACCCTGCAGTGGAGCCCGAGTCGCTGTTGACAGGGTTGAAGAAGAGCGGTTCGGCCATGGGCCGGGCACTGTTCCACCAGCGGCAACACTCCGTGGACAGGCAGTCTCCGTTAGAGTTACAGCCGATGGTCTGGGCCTGGGGGTTGTAAGGAGAAATATCTTACTGTAGACATTCAATTTTAAAAGTACCCCCCAAAAAACTGTCTAAGGCCTACGTCACATCGCCATACCGGGGTCCGAACGGGCAGCTTTCAGGAACGGGAAAAAAAAAAAAAATATATATATATATATATATATATATAAAAGACACCAAACTACACAAGGCTTTACGAGAGTAGTCGTGGGCTTTAATTGTGTTTATTTTTACGTATAGATTTTTATTTTCGTTTCCAGCAACAGCCCCTCCGGGCCCCGGTTTTGAAATACAAGTACGGTCACGAGTCTTTACGGCATTTCCAACCTTCAGTGTGGTGTTTTACTTCATTGTATTTTTCACATTTATGTGGTCAAATGTGCCCGCTATTTCCTGATTATCATCAATATTAATTTCCGAAGTTATTCCTATGAAAACCCTGAATGTAAATAACAGCAGGCACGAACATATATTTTGATTAAGATTCCTAACCATATGTGGGATTCCGTTGGTATACTTAAAAGTTACAACATTGCCAGTAATAACATGATTAATTGGTGTGATGTTTAACTGAATGAACGTACCTTGATCGACAAGACCTGGACAAAAAAGAAGACAGCGAATGCCAACATCACGGAGCGTTTCTGCTAGTACGTTTCTACAACGTTTTCTAAAGTTGTGAATGGTGGTTAAATTACTGGTGCAGCTGAACAAGTCCGGAAACTACGGAACTGGTAACGGGCATAGAAAATTAAAATGGGTGTTTTATCATATGTCATATTTGTTGTTGCCACAAGCAGATCAGTTATGATTGTATTACATTAAGTCGGGCGACTAATTTCCATTTCTCAAATAAAGTCAGAGGCTGAATTAAAGGTTTCGTTGATGTAGCGTTCAAGTTTATCAATCATTTTCAATTGTTGTATTCAATATTGCAATGCTTGGCAAAGATGATTGTTAACAACGAGTTGTCCTGTACGAGTCCATTTGCGTCAGAGGGCGTGTTTTCCGGTGCAAATATTGTCGGAGAGATGCTGCGGAAATGTCATCTTGCACCTAGGCCTTTCCGTGGCGACATCTACCGAATGATCTCGAAATAACAAGTGGTCAAATTAAAATAGCAGTTCACCTACCACACTTCCAACTCCTAATGTATTCTGTATTCATATGTATGTCGTGTCAACGATTCGTCAAAAGTATACTTAAACACAAGCAACGGTCGCCTTTTCTAAATTCAAAACTTCTTCATATGTGGCCCTTCGTTAGTCAGTTGGTTTGCCCTCTCTCACATTCGCCTTATCATTGTCTTAGAAAATGACCTTCTTTAATCAGAAATTCACATTTTGACGCAACGAATTATACTGAAATTGTTGTAAAACCGCTGAACAAACGGAGATAGTCTACCCTATAGCTATGTACAGTTGATTAATTCGACCGGAAGAGAACAGTAGTTCGGAGATTGCGTGTATCCCAGCTTAGAGTGAAGGGTTCCCCTCGGCTTGTGATCGTTGAAAAGACCCAACTGTTCCCTGAGAAAGTGTTCCTTCCGAAGCTGAGGTTAAATGGTGCGTGGAGTGAGACATTTCCGCCCCTGCTCCTGTGGTACCACCTGCCAAGGCGCGGGGCCACCCGGATAACCCTGATGAACTTCGCGTTTGGAAACAAATTCTCGTCTAGTTTGCCGGCAAATCTGGGGGGAAGGGAAATGGTGGGAAATTCCGCTGGAGTGGGGCCCGTCAGGCTGATGCGAAACATTTGTCTGAAATTGGTTGGTAGGTATACATGACACAGACCTGACTACCGCAGGATGTTAAGTTTGTCAGTACGGTAAAGGCAGTGATTGAGATATCCATATATTACATTGCCAACGGAAGACCCCGTTCCAAAATTTCCCATGTGCTTAAGCATCATGCTGCCAGAAATGATGATAGATTAAATCCTTCTTTAGTTAAAATGTGGAATACGCTACACACGTTGGGGGAAAGGGACAAGGGAGTGAAAGAAAGAGCAAGGGAAATGCACTAAAGGCGCAACAGAAATAGCAAGCTACGACAGACTACAACTGTGTTTCGAACCACAGCCAAGTATGCATAAGATCATAGAGCGACAACCCTTCTTTAAACATTAGTACATAAGTATATCATCCTAAGTCACGGTCCAAACACTGCCAAATCCAGCCTGATCCTCTCCTGTGGGAACGGAACTATGCCAACACACCGCCGGATCACTTGTGTTTTCTAAAATAATTATTTTGATACACTAACAGAAGTGCCGGTGCCTGGTACAACGTGCCCGCAGATATCCCTCTTCCATGCGTACGTCAACAGTGTCTGCGGCCACGGTGTGCACACGTCACAGCTGAGGCCGTCTGCCAGGCAGCCAGCCAGTGCAGACACACAGCTGCCAAGTCCCCTCCACTCTGAGAACGAGCCGCTTGAAAAATCCCGACTAGAACTACTATCTCCGCAACCCAACCTCTGCTTGGAGAATAGCCAAGTCTTTGTTGGTGCAATGTTGGACGGCTTGTTGAAACTCGTTCATCCGAGCTGTAGTCTTACCCTGATCCTTGCTATGACGTAAGGCACTGGCAAACCTGCCTTCAATCCTACCCCCCAAACGGTATGCTTAGCTAATATGATAGATGTACTGTAGCAAACATATATGGGATGTCAAGGCATCTAACTTTTGATACTCAATGATACTCAATGATATCCAAAGACAAGGTCAAGGGCAGTAGAAGGAGAATTAGATAAAGTACAAAACAAACATCTTGTCGCACCCCCCACCCTACCACAGAAAGTACGTAATGCAGAATTGCGTTAGAAACTATGATCAAAATTTATAACGTTTGATACATCCTTGCACGATATCTCGAGAAAGAAAAGCCCTTAAGCATAGAATCTGCGATATAACAGCAAATCGCTTAGTTTGCATACAGTAAATATGGAAAGAATCTCTTTTGAGATTTCCGGAACCAACGAATGCCTTTAAGTGCGCAGGAGGTTCGGACCACTGGCACGAACTTTGTGATTTACTGTATACAGCGGAAGTATAATGTACTTGAACTTTTCAGGTTGAATCATTTAAAAGACAAAGTTCCTCGAAACTTCTCGGAAAGTGCGTGCACGTCTTTCTACAGCTTTATGTCTTCACAGTATGAGTAGGAAGTGCTAAACTCATCTGAATAAATATTGCAGCTAGCTGTTGAAATGCAAGCTGGTATTTTAGGCGATCGAAAGTCACAATGACGTACGGTATTATCATCGTCTATTTAGAGGCACGATTTAACTACAGACCAAGGATATCTTTGCACCTACGTAATTGTTGTTTTCTCGTAGTATCTCTTCGAAGCGTGCCACACGCCAAAAAAGACCTTAAAGTTGAAATAGTACTTCATGTATTAGGCCAGACACCCTAATGCTCTATGTCAGACGTCGAAAAACTCGCTTCTCAGAGATTTCAGCAAATTCCAAAGGGTTGCTTGGTGGTGAAGAAAGTGAGCAGGCCGTCTCGTGTGGCCAGGGAAAAGCTAAACAACAAAGCCCAAGGGGACTCCTTACCGCGAGCCACGCTGCTTTAAAAGCCTCTCTTCTTTTGGCATAGACGGAAGGAAGTTTTCGTTCGACTCAAAAATGTTTACTTAACTTCCTCCTGGTTGAAGTCTGGAGATCGCGGCGGGCTCGCGAAACGGACCGCAGAAATGAAAACTATAACTCCACGTGATGAACACGTGACGTACACTCGAGCTGAAACACTGTCCATCAGCGTGCGTTTTTACGTCCGGTATCGTGCGTGGTTTGATGTTGAACCGACCTCTGCCAACCGTGTGCATGTCATGTAAGTCCCAGAGTGGATAAACAAACACGCTTGCGCAAAGGGTTGGGAAAATAGGCCCTTGCCCACGCACGGTCATGTCGCTGACACACGGGGACGGCGAGTGAAGAGTCGGAGGTTGTAGAGTAGGATCATCCGTCCTGGAGAGGAGGCTCGCGACCCGGTTTTTCCCGCTGACAGGTGTGTTTTCCAGGCTGTTAATCAGTCGGGCTCTCGACGGGGCACCTCTGGCTCGTGAGCACGAGCCTGGACCAAAGTAAAGCCTCTTGTCTTAGCCAGGCATAAACAATCGTGATAACCTCAGCCCTGTTTGCTTTCAACCTAAGAGCACGGCGGCTGGTGGCTGGGGCAATTAGAATTCCTGATCTGTCCTGTCATTGGGAGGAATTTGTGAATTTGGAGGACACCGTCGGCTGATAGACGGCATCTCTCCCGGAGAGAGCTGAACTCACGCGGCGGCGAGATCGGGATGTTGGGCGGCGGCGTGGTCCCGGTTCTGACTTGTTTCTTCTCACTGTTGTCCCGCGGGACGGGATGGGACGCACGAGGATCCGATCGGATCGTCAACGACGATCCCTCCGCTCTACAGATCGGGCTGGATCCCGACTCTCCCCGCTCCAAGGTGGAAATCCTGGGCGAGATCTTCAAGAAGCACGTCCAGCGCCTGAGACAGACGGAAAACCAGACGGTCGAACTTGTTTTCCTGGTGGACAGCTCCGCCAGTGTCGGCAACGAGAACTTCAACAGCGAGCTCCGATTCGTGAAGAAACTCCTGGCTGACTTTACTCTCGCGGAGAATGCGGCACGCGTGGCCATCGTAACGTTCTCCTCACGCAACAAGGTAGTCAACCATGTGGACCACTTGTCTAAACCCAGCTATCACAAACACAAGTGTTCTCTCCTGGAAGAAGAACTACCGAGAATTAAATACGCCGGCGGGGGCACTTACACCAAGGGAGCCATGATAAAAGCACAGGTAAGTTTTACTTTGATGTTCAGCTAGCTACAGATCAAGTTAAACGTTTTGACATTGCTTGGAACAGACGGTAGTCGTAGTTAACAATAGCGGAGCAGGCCGTGTGACCCCGTCGCTCATCAGTGGAAGTAATAGACATTTCCTGACGATAAGACTCGCTGCTGCTTTCAGCGCGGCCGTTAGCCGACATGCCAGACAAATTGCACTCCGCGCCGCCGGAGACTCCGCATCCAGGTCTCACCCCTTCAACCCGCCTAAA
Organism: Branchiostoma floridae x Branchiostoma belcheri; assembly: GCA_019207045.1. Lineage (NCBI taxonomy): Eukaryota > Metazoa > Chordata > Leptocardii > Amphioxiformes > Branchiostomatidae > Branchiostoma > Branchiostoma floridae x Branchiostoma belcheri. Next base: position 9,858,754 of record CM033037.1, on the reverse strand, counting down.
TACGGAACACTTGTTCTCCACAATAGACATGTATAGCTTTCTACGTGCCTTTCCCTTCCTACACAATGCCCTGGCGTTATTGGCAAAGCTCAGTCAGGGGAAAGGAAATCCCTCAACGCTAGTTTCCAAACATTTCTCTCATTGACTGCACGTTTTTTCAGGCAGCGCAGAAAGGTTACGGGTACAACTTGACAATGTTTTTACAAGCACGAAGTAAACTCCCCGGTGATATTGTTGAATACCAAAGGCACATAACTCCAGCCCAAACTCAGCTGGGGACGTATTTTCCTTCCCTCCTTGCACATTGGCCTTTGCACCTGTAGGGAAAATGCCCGTATTGTTTGCGGCTCCGTGTTTCCCTTTTTAAACCTCCCGTCTTGAGATTAATTGGGTAAAACCCTGGACTTGATCCCGTGCTAATCCCTGGACACCATACCATCTGGCGGTGTAACACTGAACTTGGCTAATCCGAGAAGCTCTTCTCTTTGTTGGCCTTGTCTACAAACGCAAATGGTTCATGAACAGTCGTTTGAAGCTTGATTAGCAGCTATGTGAACCATCTTTTTGCCAAGTTCCTTTCAATTATAGGCAAACGTTCAGAGAACCGCTGCGCTTGGAAGTAGGAACAAAAACGTATTGAGAAACACTTCTTTTTGGTAGCTACTTTACCCCAGCGGTTCAGTAACAGTTGTTTGAACTTTTAGTACAAACCATCTTGTCAAGTTATCTTCAATTACAGCAAACTTTGAGAGGACTGTTACGCTTGGAAGTAGAGCGGAAAACATCCATCTAAGGTTTCTGAGGAGACCATTTGGCCAAGGATGGATCAATTGTTTATTTGGTCAATTAAAAACTGCATAGTGATCAATTAGACAGTCTTTTTCGGCGAGGGTGTGTTTGGCATCGACTGTCAAACTTGGGTAAACCCTGTACACTTTCAAGTGATGGTACGTTGTTCAGCACTAAAGTGTACGGATGACGGAGAGACGCAAGCTTAGATGACACAAGCTCATCTTATTGGATAAGCACCGACAACAGTGTTTTTTGCGTAATGCGTACATACACAATGGCGTTAACAACAGATGTACACGTGCCTTCACATAAAATAGCGTCTTCTGATTACTTTATTAAGTTCTTCTGACACAATAGGTTGTACAGGGGGACGATCATCTTCAATTGTATACATTATCCCTTGGGCCACACGGTTGTGCAAGCCAGCAGGGCTATTCCACTGGTGGTGATATGTGCTCAACGTACAAACTATTCTACATGTGTACTGAGTGTTAATCAGAGAGAGCACTATATCTACATATCTAGAAGTTCTGCGGAAACACGCAGACAGACAGACAGACAGACACACACACACACACCTTTTCATGTAGATAAAAATGTTTCCATGTTGTTCTTGCTAGGAAGTCCTGCGGCACGCCCGTCCGAACGCCACCAAGGCGGTGTTCCTGATGACTGACGGCTATTCCAACGGCGGGGACCCCCTACCCGAGGCGCGCAAACTCAAGCAGAACGACGTGCAGATCTTCACCTTCGGCATCCGGAGCGGAAACGTCAAGGTACGTCATCATGGGGAGGTCAATGACCTCGAGATATACTAGTAGCTAATGCTGTATTTTCTCACAGTAGTCTCATTGCAAGACCCATCAGTGGTATATACACAATGCCACCGGACATTATGTGTGTGAATGTATCCGTAAAAATACAGTTTCTCTAAGTTCTAGTTAACGTTGTAGTCCATAGTCTGCAAACTTAGGGTAGGAAAGTCTCTGATGGCCGTATGGCTATAGATACTATTTGATCAATAGCTTATACATGTACTAATCATTTCATCCATTTCTGTTTGAATCTCGGATGAAACCGTAACGCTGCTCAAATCACCTCCGAAAACACACCGTGCTGCTGTTTATGTTGTACTAATTGTATAATTGTACGTCGCCCACACATTTCACTAAGAGGATACCTGCAAACATAATCTGGGTGATAGACTCAAATCTGGCCATGTGGACTTTGCAGGAGCTTCAGAACATGGCCACGGACCCGGCAGAGGAGCACAGCTACTTCCTCGACAGCTTCGCCGAGTTCGAGGCTTTGGCAAGACGGGCGCTACACGAGGGTAGGTGGGTTGGCTGTTCTCGGGGTAGAAACTTCAGGGAGCTAGTTGGACGAAGTTTTGCAGAGGGCTGGGTAAATGAAAATATTTGTTTGTTTGCCAATTTGTTTATTTTCTGTCACCAGAGTAAAATATATATATGTGCTTAAATAGTGGCGTAGTATGATTGGTTGTAAAAATACCATGGCGACGGCAATACTAGTAGTTGTCATTGTCTCTTATAAGAAATCTTATAAAATATAGCTTCTAGATACTGATAGAATTTCTCCCTAATATCAAGGTCAGAAATTAGATCGACTCGCACTCGGTGGTACCATAAGACGACATTGGTAGTCGTTTACCTATTTTCCCCTTCTCAGAATAGAATAAAAATCCCCCTGCATTTCCAAAGAAAGCTGTTAGAAAGCCCAAACTTACGTCACTTATTTCATGCCACAAGAGCTATCTACCAGCTTAACATCCTGACCATAGCTTGTAAAGAACACGAGATATTAAAACGGGAGGTTTTGTCGCAATACTTTAGAAAGCAGCCAGAGGCTCATAATCTAATGTTTTCTTCCTCTTGTATCACTCAGATCCATCCACATGGCGAAAGCAAAATGTACTGTAATAAAATAACGCACTAAATACCACAAAAGAACGCGTAAAACACTGACGCTGAGCTGGTTCTTACGTCTGCTTGAAGATCAGCAACAGTAGTCGTATCTGCCACACGTTAGATGGCAGCGATGTGATCAGGACTAGTCTCCTAGCAGATCCTAGTACGTTAGCATAAGATAGTACATTGTATCAAAAGCTGGCAGAGGATCTTAGGAGTGAAGCCGGCCTAAGAGTGTGTTTGGCTCCTGTAGCAAAACACACTCTTAGGTCGGCTTCACTCCTCTGCCAGCTTTTGATACTATTTTATGCTACCGTACTAGAATCTGCTTGGAGTTTAACCAAGACAAGAAGACTTGATAATCTGAGCTTTCTCGTATATTCGTAGCATAACGTGCCGCTTTAAACATTTTATTGAGATCATATGCCTGCGCTTTCTAGCGTTCACGAGACTACGAATGTCTCTATTTCCTTTGCGGTATCCAACAGGAAATGTCAGGGCAAGATCAACTTGACCTCAAGCTCATTTTCGGCGTCTGAGCTGAGAAGGGTGGAACGTCGTTTGGCGAAGTCCCTCTCAGTCTCTCTAATTCTTGGAAGTCACTCAAACTTTCCTCTGGGAACGGAAATCAAGTGAATCCTGATCTGTCGTGTTGGGTAACAACCTGAGTACGTGTATGTAGACATGCCAAGTGCTGACATTTTCTCCCACGCACGGGTAAAGTTAACATGTCTTTATTAGCTGATTTTGTGGCTAGACAGGTGCAAAAACTACAAGCAGTCAGCGTTATTGCTTATGAAGTACGTCTGACTTGTGTGATTTGCTGTTTTCGAGTATTCTAACATCACGTTGATTATTGCTGGTTCAATGGAAGTTTCATAAGAGGTTAACAGTTACTGTTACACATCTGACAGCAAATGTTGGTTTCGAAAACGAACTTGAGCTTGTTTTCCTGAAATCAAGAAAAATATTTTGTCCTGTTCGTTTTTGACAACTTGCAGCCCCCCCCCCCCAAAAAAAAAACACACGGTCACATTTACGAATTTTCAGTAAATGAGATGAAAATCCAGCCAATTCAATACGTAGGACAGTAATGCTGAAAATATAAAACCTTAAGATATATTCAACTTTTCCAACCGTATTGTACTTGTAATTCGTACTTTTCTACACACGATATCGGGCGTCGTTTCCAGGTATCGTACATCATTATCCAATTTCCACATCCAACGCACGCCCTCATCACATTACAGGTGTCACCGTTAGCTGCAGCCTGGGTGACACCTGTGAAGCCTTCTACGTGACCTTTAACCCCACATGCCCCGAGATGTCAAGAAAACCTCTTACCTCTCTGTCCTCACCCCTTAACGGCGCAATCACCATAAATAGTGTAACAGTACGGGAGGTCAGGAGGGGAAGCTCCCGCACACGAACCGGTCGTTAGAGTAGCGATAAACACAACTGAGCTTTAAAGGGAACGAGACGGCCCGCTAACCCCTGGATTGACACACTGCCCTGTGGTGACACCACACCATTAGATATCCTCTCACTCAGACACGTTATAGCTTCATGTCGGCAAAACAAGCTCAAGACACATAGAGCAGCTGAGGGCAGCCTTGCTTGGTACACACCAACGGGCCAGTCTTAGGTAGAATACACTGAAACTTCATTTTACATGGATGACATCGAATGGGAACCCCAAAACTGATGCGAGCGTGCGAATAAAAATATTTGTCTAAAAACGTTGCCTTCAGTATGAAGTGGTCAGGAAGGTTGAACAAATCACACATGGAGTGTGGCATACCGAACAGTAGATTTTTTTCTTTTTGTTGTTTCACACCTTCTTCTTTGACTTTGGAATTACCTTTGGCATTCTATGACATAAGTATCCATTTTCCGATATTTTTGTCAATTTACAGCATACATATTTGCTCATTTTATGATTTACAGTATCTAGAGCTGTATATGATTTATAGAGTTGTACTTTTGGAAATTGACGAAAATTTATGCGCGCGCGGATGCCATTCATAATCAATATTCAAAAATCAACATAACCTAACAAAGGAAATTGATATTCTAACTGATCAGATTCATGAACTTTTCCCCTCCACAGATCTCCAGGGTGGAGAGTTCATCCTAGAGACGCCTGGGAAGTGTTGGAAGCTGTGTCCCCAGGGTAACAAGTGTTGTGACGTCACCGCCTCCTGCAGGTTAGACATTTCACAAGTAAAATGCGCAGCTATAAATTTTCTACCGATCTTTGAGAAGCAGAGACTAGTTTGGATTGCTGTTCCGTTTTACTTAGTCCGCATAATTTTATATCGGTGCGTACGCAGAGGTTCAGGTTAGAAATCTCACGAGTAAGATGCGAAGCTGTATATTTTCTATGGATATTTGAGAAGCAAAGGCTGATTTGGATTGCTGTCCAGTTTTACTTAGTACAGATCATTTTATACTGGTGCGGACGCAGAGGTTCAGACTTTACGTTCGGAGGGGAATTCTCCTGGCAAACATGTTGTCAGACGCCTTCCGGGACGGAGTGATAAATGGGGGAGGGACGTGACGTTCTGTCCGGAATGTCCTCACGTGAGATCTCGCGGGAGTTCGGGTCACGATGTCACAGCGATATTAAATAGTTAATCAGCCAGGGGAGAATATTGGAATTGTTGTTATGACGATGTTGTCTTTTTCCACAGGTGCGGCACGCACACGGGGCAGTACCAGTGTATATGTGAGGCGGGGTACTACGGAAACGGCGTTCATCACGACTGTCTAGGTATGCCAAGGGTCTAACCCGCATGTTTCCCCGAACAACCTGTACCTAACCCTGTCGTCTTAATAGTGATTGAGCAGTAACCTGTCTGACACAAGGGATCGGTTTTTGGCACAGATATTCACTTCAATTTGTCGGCCTTATTAAACTGTTTGTTACAATTTCCTCAATGATAAAACAGCTGGCTGTGTCACATATATCTACATCCACTTTAATTGACATGTACTCAAAGAGAAAGACAATTCCGAAAAGGCATTATGGTTTTGGTTTTGACACGGTCCCAACTACCTCTACAAAACCATCGTTCTCGGGAAACTACATACAAACACACACCACCCAACCAATGTCCTCGAATCATTTGTAGACTCCGTGCTATGAGCGAATACTGTCGTTCATTACATGCAGGTACATACCGAAAAGTATCCAGTTGTATCAGGACCAAGGAGGTTACATAACCTCCTTGATCAGGACCAAGGTTTTGTGTTATGCGGAAACATCTGTCATTATCATCTCCAAACAGATTCTGTGTGGAAGATCGTAACATTTTCGCAGTCTGACTGTCTGATTTCTCCCTGAAAGACCCTCAGCCCGGCAGTCAGGAACTGATGTTACGATCTTCCACCAAACATCTGCTTGGAGATTAGCGTCCTTGAAACTTCGATCACGGCATGAACTCAGACATCCGGAAGTTATCAACCTTTACTTTTAACGACTAGATGTAGACTGACGACTTTACTACTCTTAACTTCACTGCTACAAAAACAGTCGAGGGGGATTCCTATAGATAAGCTACCGTGCTGAACGGCGTCATGGAAAACTCTTTCCGTGACTAATCTTCGCGGGCTTCAATGCCAAATGTGTGAAAACAACGTTATCATTCAACAAGTATCAGAACAAAAACAGGCTTTTACTATTATATCTTTTGGCATTCTCGACGTAGTCTATAAAGACCGTTGAAGTACTCAGCCTCCATTGTCATGACTATTATTGTTTTCTGCCATATTTCTCGCTTACTTTAATTCATGATCAGCAGTGGTATGTTAACGTTATAGATACGAATAACGCCTCAAGAATGTACTTTCTAACGTTCTCCGCCAACATCTGTGTTGACGTAGTTTCTATATAGCAATACAAATTTTGTGAATCAAAATTGTTCAAGAAGGTATTTTCTAAAATTGTGGGTATCAAGTATTGAGACGGTTAATCAAGGTACACATGGACAGTTTGAGCCCTTTGTTATGTTCTACGCACACGGCCTTGTCAACACTATCTGGTACATACATTCCGTCTCGTGGACACCTCAAGGTCCCTTCTTCTTTCTTATCTCTATAGAATAGCATCCTTCGAGCAACAACGAGTCTTCGTATTTTCTATTTGAGTGACAGACAACATAAATTCACCGGAAAGTCCCCAGCGTCTAAACGTGCAACCACAGTGATAACCCTACAGTGTCGCGATGAACCCTCATTGAATTGATTGATATAGGAAGGGTGATATTTTTTTATCGTTTTTTACTTACAGGTTCGCCATTTCAAAGTGTTCCCGACCTTTATCACACTTCCATCGTCATTAGCTCTCAGTGGTCTCTCCTTTTATAGATATAGAATCTCTTTTCCATGTCCTTTTTGTCTGTAGAAAATCCTGGTTCGTCTTAGTTTTGTAATAACTCCACTATTTATTAAGATATTACATTAAGAGCTGCAACACTCGGCATACTGCTGGCCAGTTTAAGGTTTCTCAGCAGCGTTTCTACAGGTTACAAAAGAGCTTGCCATATGACCCAAATCCGTCAACATATGTGTCATAATCACGCCTACAGTCTACACGCGCCTTTTGTCTTATCGAAGATTTGTATGAAAACAGGTTGACGGTGTTTAACCGTTAGTTGATATTAGCACGTCCTACGGGACTACTTAACGGGCCACATTGCTTTCCGGTATTCGCTATTTTTAAGATAACATGTTTATGACAAGTGGTGAGGGCCCGTGCCAGACGGCGTTAAGTCGATGCCTTTTATAGATGTTTTGATAAGCGTAGACAAGGAACAACACACGTACTGGGAGGAAACTGACGAGTCCCATAAGGGAGGCCTGTTATAAGAACAGTAAGGCCTACAATTCAAACTGGTGCTGTTACAAGACAGTAAGACCTAAAATTCAAACTTATGCGGTGTGTATGTCACTGTGTGTGTATGTGTGTGTGTGTGTGTGTGTGTGCGTGCGCGCGTGTGTGCGTGCGTGCTATACAGAATTCTAAACAAAGGTTATTGCACAACGATTGCATCAGGTACAAAGTATGGCAAATACACGCACATGTATACTAATAGAGTTAATTCCAGTTGTGGCGGCCATGTTGGATTTCCGGGGTCATCCGGGGTCATGGCACCAGAACGAGACTGCAGGTGGTACCAGCTGGGCATTCTACTATATAGGCTGTATTGCAGACATAAGTATGCCATCTTCGAGAGTGCATTTCACCCCTCTAAGGTTAACAACTGCACAATATATGCCTGTTATATATAGAAAATATTGTTTGGGACATTTGAATTTGATTTTGGTGAAATTTTTAATCAATTTTTCACATTTTTTATGGGTGACCTGAGAACAATTAGTGTCAGTGTTTATATCATCCATGAGTGCTTTGTATTGGTAACTGTGATATAGTAGGTTTGCTATTGGGATTGTACCCTACAAATACACAAAATATGGGGATGACATCTTTGCGGGTAGAAATTTAGAAGACATTTGGCAGTTGTTCTGATGATGTATTGGTGCCAAGATCCGTTCTGCAAACTACGCTCTATGGGAATGTCATGCCGGGTGTGCTCCTTTACTTTCTTCCCAAATCATGTTTTCATTGTTTTATTCTAGTTTAAACAACATAACCCTACACAACAAATTCCACAAGTTGGGTCCATAAAATTGTGGGATGAAATGTAGCAGATTTTTTTCTGTTAGGGATTTTTCAATGCCAATGTGGAGAAAAACGTAAATTTTATCGTCAGTGGAAGAGGTAAATTGGTGATAGAACTTAGTAATACGTAGTTTTATGAACAGATGTTCGCAGCGTCTGTGAAAATTCTGTCACATTTCCACCCACACTGATCTGAAACTGGCATGAAGTCCGGTTTTTAGAGTAATGTGAGGGTCGACTCTAGCCTGAGTATCATCCTAGTTGGTTACGGAGGCTCTCATACTCACCCCTCTGGTTTGTGAGGGGTGAGTATGGGAGCCCGGTATTGAAGCTACCTAGGATGACACTCAGGCTACAATCCCTCCTCCGCTGGCACTTATAATCAAAGTTATGTTTTTTTTTCCACCTTGGCATTGAAAAAATTGCAAAAACAACAGTAAACAATCTGCTACATTTCATCCCACAATGTTATACAACATGTGGACATTTTTCTTACGGGGTATGTTGTTTAAACTAAAATAAAACAATAAAAACACTGTCAGATAAATTGGGAAACAAGTAAAGGAGCACACCCGGTACATACACCGCCTTCCCCATTGAGTGCCGCAGGATTTTCCCATAGAGTGGAGTTTGCAGAACGGTTCTTGGCATCTAGAAATCATCAGAATAACAGCCAAATGTCTTCTAAATTTCTACCAAAAGGTTTGTCACCCCGATATTTCCATGTTTTTGTAGGTTTTAATCACAGATACCGATACACAGCGCACATGGAGGATATAAACACTGACATTAATTGTTCTCAGGTCACCCGTCAAAAAATGTGAAAAATTAATAAAAAATATCACCAAAATCAAGTTCAAATTTCCAAAACAGTATTTTCTATAGATAACAGGCTTATATTGTGCAGTTGTTAACCTTAGAGGGGTGAAATGCACTCCCAAAGATGGCATACTTATGTCTGCAATACAGCCTATATAGTAGAATGCCCAGCTGGTACCACCTGCAGTCTCGTTCTGGTGCCATGACCCCGGATGACCCCAGAAATCCAACATGGCCGCCACAACTGGAATTAACTCTATTATAACAACTACAAACTGTCCACACTAGTGTACTAATATAACCTCATTACTCAATACAAAATGTATGCCATAGAGTGTTTCACATTGTGATGACATGACTTCTCTTTTGCATAGCATTATAGACATCATAAATATACATGGTATATTTCGTTACTAAGATATTTAAAGAGATTGTACACCTGCGATGGTAAGAGACACGTCGAACACACATGAAACCACGCTAATGTTCCAGACTGTTGTATGTTCCTTCCAGCCTGCCCCGTGGGGACCTACAAACCAGTGGCTGCACCTGGCGGGATCAACACCTGCCTGAAGTGTCCGGACCCGCACCACGTGACCCCGCTGGCAGCTACATCCACCCAGCAGTGCAGGTGCAAGGCCGGGTACCGGGACGACGGCGGGGGGCACTGCCAAGGTATGCCGGGAACGTGCTCTGTCGCCACACGACATCACTCCGCAGATATTACCGACTATCAATCATAATTTCTCCGTCTACAAACGATGGAACAGAATACTTAACAGGCAACAATGTCTACGCCAAATTTCCAAACCGGGGTCCGACTGGGCAGCTTTCGGGAACCAAAAGTATGGTATGAAAGACACCAAACTACACAAGACGTAAAGAGAATAGTTGCGGGCATTATTTGTTAAGCTGACTCTTGGTCCCTCTCACTTAGGGATAAAATAAAGACACTCACACATAACGCTGTGTTCCACGTGTGTATTCCCTGAACCTCACATTCCCAGCTCGACTCTTCCATTCGTACGGGGAGGGGGGAACTAGGCTATTCTAATCTAAGTAATCTAACATTCCCCCTTTTTTCTTTTCTATTCTAGATAACGTCACATAAGTTGAAACATTGAAATCTACCAGAAATTTACACCATTGTCTAAAGAACGTCAGTAACAGAATATACAGAGCTATATTTAAAACTATCAAGGTTGCATGACTAAAAGGTTACATAAACTGATAAGCTGCGTTCTACAGAAACTAGACAGTGTAATACTTATCAGATCTTCATAACAGTGTAATACTCGTCAAACTTCCCTTATATAGATAACTTTAGAACAGTGTAATACTCATCAACCCTATTACAGTGTAATACTCATCAAACTTCAAACTTCCCTTATATAGATAACTTTAGAACAGTGTAATACTCATCAACCCTACAACAGTGTAATACTCATCAAACTTCCCCTATGTCCTTTTTTTTTCTGGCCGTATGACTTTAAATGTCCTTATGGTAACGCAACTAATGTAGACTTCTTACCAAGTTAACTACAACACTTGTAAATAATGTGGACTTCTGACCAAGTCAACAACAACATTTCAATCATGTGGACTTCTTACCAAGTCAACAACAACATTTCAATAATGTGGACTTCTTACCAAGTCTAGTACAACACATATCAACAATGTGGACTTCTTACCAAGTCTAGTACAACACATATCAACAATGTGGACTTCTTACCAAGTCTAGTACAACACATCTCAATCATGTGGACTTCTTACCAAGTCTAGTACAACACATATCAATCATGTGGACTTCTTACCAAGTCTAGTACAACACATATCAATAATGTGGACTTCTTACCAAGTCTAGTACAACACATATCAATCATGTGGACTTCTTACCAAGTCTAGTACAACACATCTCAATCATGTGGACTTCTTACCAAGTCTAGTACAACACATATCAACAATGTGGACTTCTTACGTCTTGTCGTTCTCTTCTGCGATCACTTCTGTCATTAACTGTTCTCGGTGACTCCCATAGTCGTCCCATATATACTGTACTCGTAAACTAAACCAGATGGTGCTACAAGCTAACAACCACCCCTGATACAAGCTGAACGGTCCCCATCCTTTCCAGCAGAACAGTAATATATGAAACAGATGTGCTGAGACACTGTCTTCTCAAAACACACTAAAGTAAACACACAGAACAAAGGAATTGGGTCACCGAAAATAATTTCAAAACCCACTGCATACAGCTAGAAGGCCACATATGTATAATAGAAATTAACACAAACAACAAACTGGTCACTGTCCTTTTCCTCTCACAGTTCTACTGTTTACAGTTCAGTTCATACAGATCAGGGCAGTCCTCTTGCCTGGAACCAGGTCCTCTCGAGCACTGCGGCCCCTCGAGGAGAATCCTCCCCGCCGACAATCACCGAACCCGCACACGATGGCCGGTCCTGCAGGCTACACGGTCCTGGAAAGTTCCTCTCACAACTGTCCACACTCAAGTCTTCTGAATAGGGTCCTCCATGTCCTCCCAGAAATCCTCTGGAACTCAGTCTCTCCTTCTGCACTGCCATTTTCGGGTTACACCCTAGTTCTCCTTGCCCCGCTTTCCTGGCTTCCACGAATCCAAACACCTGCCACGTTTGACCACTCCCTGTGCATCGAGCCGTTCACACGTCGCCATCTTGGAAATCTCAGGTCGCCCTCCAAGACAATGCACAGAAAACGTCCGAGAAATCGGGCACCGTCGAAACCAGAGACCCGGATCGTCGACTCTAAATGTCTAGAGTTGCACCCTCTGCTACCATTGTTAAGCTGACTCTTGGTCCCTCTCACTTAGGGATAAAATAAAGACACTCACACATAACGCTGTGTTCCACGTGTGTATTCCCTGAACCTCACATTCCCAGCTCGACTCTTCCATTCGTACGGGGAGGGGGGAACTAGGCTATTCTAATCTAAGTAATCTAACATTATTTGTGTATATCTTTACGTATACAATTCTATTTTTCGTTTCCACAGACAATCTAGCGGAGTCCCGGTTTGGAAATGTGACATTAGCCTAACAGCAATGTAAGGTCGTATCTTTATTCAGACTTCAATCCCTCCTATATCAAACCAGTCCTTGTAACTACAAGTGGACATGGTGACTCTCCTAACAACCACTTGATATCATACCTTTGTCAACATTAATTTCAGTCTCAAATGTTACGTCAACAAGATTGCGGAGGCTGCGTGTTGGCAGACCTGACGACACGAGTTGTCCGTTGTCTGTTGTCTACAGCGTTTTGTGGGTTTGAGTGGCGTGCCAATTCTGGTGTAAGTTATCGACCCATGTCGACCTATGAATAACCTGGAATCCAGTCTACTGCTGGCTGGGCCTACCGTACTTAGTGCAGGCTTTGTACGGGGCCAGGGAAGCTCCCAGCCGCTTAGGTAACCGGCCACACCCGGTAGAATTTTCACGGGGTTAGACTTAGCCCAGTGGGAGTTAATTTGCCAGGGAGTTAATTTGCCCGCCAGCAGTAGACTGGGGAACAGTTAATAGGAACAGTTCTCGGCGCGGCGATCCCCGCGCCGTTTCTAACCAATAGTGTTACGAGAACCCAATCAACTTGCCGCGCCTTGATTGGTGCGCGCAGCACGCGGTAAATCCGCCTTGTCAAACCCTGACATGATTACCATATCAACATGGCCGACTCGGGGGAGCCTGACACACGCGCACGGCTGCTCTGGAAAATGCCTTTTTCCAGGGCTCTGTTGTTGTTTGAAGGGGTCGATAGCTTTAAAGATAAGAGTAGAGTAGAGTAGAGGTCCTTCGGTTGGGTAGGAGTTCGCACTCCATGGAACCGCTCCTGATCAACTGTTTCTTCCTCTCTGCAATCAGCTGACTGTGATGTTTGGCTTATGGGGATTATCCAAGGCCCTGTAGTTGTACACTACTGGGTGGTTCTCCATCAGTCTGTCAAGTCTTATCTTAAAACTGTTTACTGACGGTGCTGTTACCACCTCCTCTGTCAACCCATTCCACCAAGGTACCACTCTACTACTGAAGAAAGCCTGTCTTCTGCTGTTGTTTGATGCACATCTTGTTAGGCGTAGACTGTGACCCCTAGTTCTGCTGTCCCTTATTTTTTCTGTTAAGCAAGGCTTTGGGTCATACAGTCCATGCACATATTTGTACGTATTGATGAGGTCTCCCCTCAGCCGTCGATACAGTAGTGTTGGCAATTTCAAGGCTCGGAGTCTTTCTTCATATGATAGGTCCTTCAGACCGGGAACCCTTTTCGTCGCTCTCCTTTGCACATTTTCTAATAGGTCAGTCAATCTCCACGTACTCGGGGACCATATCGGGCCACCATACTCAATGTGGGGTCTTATTAGTGACTTATATAGCAGAGTGAAGATTTCCTTATCCACATGGTGGAATGTTCGCCACATGATACCCGCCATTTGATTGGCCTTTGATGCAATGGATAAGATGTGATTTTCAAACATCAAGTCTTGATCTATAGTAATTCCCAGATCTTTTTCCTCTTTGTTGAAGGTCAGGTTCACCTTCGCCGCAGACTGGTCAATCATGTGGTATGTAAACTCTGGGTGCTTAGAGCCCACCCTCAGAACAATACATTTGCTGGGGTGGAACCTTAATTGCCACTTGTTTGCCCATTCTTGCAAGCTGTTAAGGTCTTTCTGTAGGTATTCACAGTCCTTTATGTTACATACACTTCGATAGACTTTCGTGTCGTCTGCAAAAAGTTTTGATTTGCTCTGTACTACTTCTGGCATGTCGTTGATGAAAATTGTAAATAAAACCGGACCGAGAACGCTACCCTGCGGTACTCCGCTAGTGACATTTGCCCAACTTGAGCGTGCTCCGTTCACGCAAACTCGCTGCTTGCGTTCCGTCAGGAAAGACCTCACCCATTGGAGCAAGTTACCACATATCCCGTAGCTTTCGACCTTTCTCAGTAGTCTCTCAATTGGTACCGAGTCAAAAGCTTTTTGGAAATCGAGATATATTACGTCCACTGGCCAGCCTTGCTCAATCCAAGTCGTCCAGTCATCAAGACATTCTAGTATTTGTGTCGTCGTGGATCTTCCCGGTAGGAAGCCGTGTTGGTTCTCTGTAAACAGACTGTGAGCTCGCATATGATCTACGATCTCGTCTCTGATGATACTTTCCAGTATCTTTCCTGTTACTGATGTTAGGCTCACTGGTCTATAATTACTCGGTAGTTTTTTACTCCCTTTCTTGAATATTGGCGTGATATGCCCGACTTTCCAGTCATTCGGTAACCTCCCCTCTTCTAGTGACTTATTAAAAATAATGTACAGTGGCTTTGCCAGGATTTCTGCCAGTTCCTTCAGAATTCTCGGATGAATCCCGTCTGGACCCATGGTTTTATTCTGGTTTACCTCTTTCAGTCTCTTGCCAATGTCCTCCACTGACAGTTCAACCATAGACAGCAGTGCATTCACATTTTGTTTTTTTGCTTGTGGTATGGTGCCAGTTCTTTCCTCAGTGAACGTGCTCACAAAGAATTTATTTAAAGTTTCTGCTTTTTCTCTGTCCGTTTTTGCAATTTCATTTCCATCATTTAGTTCTGGGATGCTCTCTCTTGTCTTGGATTTACTATTTACATATTTCCAAAACAGTTTTGGGTTGCCCTTAATGTTGTATGCCATTTCTTTCTCGTAGTTTTTTGCGGCTTTTCTGGCTGCCCAGCGAGCTTGGTTCCTTGCCTTTGTATAGCTTTTGTAATCTTTGTCTTTTTTTGATTCTTGATATTTCTTCCAAGCTTTTTGTTTTTTGTTCAGCTTACTTATGAGGTCCCTGCTTCTCCATGGTAGACCTTCTTTCATTTTTAAAGTCGCTTTTGGTATGCATTTCTCTGTGGCGCCTTTTACCCTGTCAGCAAAAAGTAGCCAACTTTCTTCTACTGATTTGCCTAGTAGGAGTTCCTCCCAGTCCGTATCAAGTTCTTGCGCCATCTGTTGATAGTCCCCCTTATTGTACTTGAAGTACTCTGGTCTAGTTTGAGACCTCTCAGCATAGCACTTATACACGAAAGACAGTACAACATGATCACTCTTCCCAATAGGTGGACTTGTCTTTATGTCATCAACCATGTGTCCTTCATTGGTGAATATCAGATCAAGTATGTTGCTTTCTTGACTCGGCCTATGCCTTGTAGGAAATGACACGTGTTGGAATAAATAGGCGTCTCTCGTGGCTTCGAGAAACTTATTCCCTTCTCTGTTGGCCGAGCGTGTCAACCCCTCGCCTTCTCTCCAGGCTATGTCTGGGTAGTTGAAATCTCCTAGAAGTAACACATGGGTATATTTCCCCCTGTTGCAATTCTTTAGCATATTGTACAGTTTCTCATTGTTTTCCACAGTTGAGTTAGGGCTTCTGTATATTGCCATGATTAGTAATTTATCATTCTGGTGGAGCTTTACCTCTACCATAACTGCCTCCATAGCTCTAACTTCCTCAGGCATGTCCGGTTCCCCAGCAACTAGGTTACTTCTGACATGTACTGCAACACCACGTACTCCATCCTTCATTGCATTTGTGTGCACCGTATAACCTGCTATTTGTAGATCTGCTGGTGACATTTTGAATCTTGAGTTTTTCGGGTTTGTTTCTGTTGTAACTATAACATCAGGTGCCTCATTATCTATCACCGCAAGGTATTCTGCTTTCTTGTTAGTTAGGCAGTCAATGTTGGTGTATAAGACTTTAATGTCTGACTTTTTTCTGCAGTTTGTTCCTTGGTTGATGTTTTCTGATTCTAAGCCTTTATCCTCCTTATTTGGAGGTTCCACGGAGGGCCCCTTACTCGGTACTTCCAGTAGCCCTCCGTTTCTTGGTTTTTTTCCAGATCTTTAGCCTCTTGTACTTTTTGTTTCAACAATTCTCTTTCTTCCTTGTTAAGGTCATCACATACGCTGATGCCTCTAAACATTTCATCTGCATGCTTTAGCTTCTTGAGTCTGATCATGATTCTCTTCTTGTCATCTTTGTTCTGTAGTACCACTTTTAGGGGTCTCGGTGTTGATTCATTCTTCTTCCCCAGCCGAACTGTGTTTCTAATGTCAATCTTACCCAGTTCTAGTGGTTCAGCGAACAGCCGCTCAGCAAACCTTGTATCATGTATCCCTCTTTCTTCTGCATTTGTTTGAGTTGGCTCAGGTACTCTGTGGATGATTATATTCATCTCTCTATTTTCTCTATCCCTTTCCTCTGTTTTGTGTTCAGCTATGGTCTTTTTCACAATTTCCTCCACCTGCCCGGTACCGGTTTCTTCCCGTGGCTTTGTCTCTTTTGTTGTACTTATTTTCTCTTCAATTTTGTCAAGTCTGTTTAGGATATTCTCCAGGATGGCATTGTTGTCTTGTTTTTCTTTCCCCCTTTTCAACATCTTATGTAGGTCATTCTTGCATCCTGTGCAAAACCAACATACATCATCCCTCTGTAGTTTACGTAGGGCCTTGAATTCACCCTGCTCAAATTTGGTACAGGTCAGGCAGTAATGTTTCTCACAGCCATCGCATGTTAAGGCTTGACATCCTTTTTTATCGTCCAGGGTTTTCATACAAATGTCACAATTCCAGATTTCTTTGCTACACTCATTCATTGTGTGCTTCACAGATTTAATGACCAGCACTCGTTATCTTGTACTTCGTTGTGCTTTTGTTACTGGCTATTCTTCCCTTCTCTGTAATTCCTTGTGGCTTGCTTTTCTTGAGACCTGATTCTCCACTGACTAGATGGTTATGGTCTTGCTCGTGGCCTTGGGCCTATGTGGTTTTTCCTACCACAGGAATTATGATGGCTTTTCCTGCCACTGGAAATCCACTTCATTAGATCTTGCCAAATCCTATTCCCAAATTGGTGTGCACTTCTGGGCCTATGTGGTTTTTCCCACCACCGGAATATGTCATAAATTAGTATCCTTGTCCTGTGTGGCTTTTCCCACCACTGGAATTTTTGATTATCCTTACTGTGTCTTGAGTCTAAATTCCCCGACACTGGGTGGAGAGGTTGAAATTAGGGACAGGAATTCAGGATGGCTTCTTCAAATCTAAACTAGAGTATAAAAATTTCTAACAGTGGCCTAAGTACTAAAAGAGCCTGGCTGATCCCTATCTAGTCTAGTGCAGTCAATGTACCGTCTCTGAGTTGCCTAGTAAAAATCTAAAATGCTGCGCTAGTTAGCCAACTCAAGTCTAAACTAGAGTATAGAAATTTCTAACAGTGGCCTAAGTACTAAAAGAGCCTGGCTGGTCCCTATCTAGTCTAGTGCAGTCAATGTACCGTCTCTGAGTTGCCTAGTAAAGATCTAAAATGCTGCGCTAGTTAGCCTACTCGATATAAAACTTCTAAACATGAGCGATACAAAATGGCTACCCTCGTGACCTAACAAAGATGCCCAATCTAAATCCTACATTAAAAGCAAAAAGTCAGACTATTGTTAAAATTTTAAGAAGAAATTACGGCTAGTAAAATACAAGGATTTTTATCCCTTACAATTTTTGTCCTACTAAGCTATGTCCGACTATTTTATCAAGAAAAAGCTACGTGTACGAACTTGTACGGGAAGACCAAGATGGCGGACAGCGTAGCGCTGTTGTCCTGCTGTTTTTGGTAAAAAAAGACGGCTACCTAGCCTAAAAATCTTACAAATTTTCCAGCAGAAGTCTAACTAGTCTTTTCTTCTTCCGTTCCAGTAAAAAATCTGTGTTCGGACTATTCTAGAAAGTACGAAAAGTCAAACTTTTTCCGTTCTTCTCAGCAGCCTCAGCCAGACGTGTCTTCACTCGTTCACGCATGCGCATTTTCTTCAGAAGGAAGTTTTGTGGTTGTTTCTGCATGGAAAGGATGTCATGACTCTCCTCCTCATTGATCTACCAAGCTGACCCACGGGCCGCGGGACATAACTGTTGACATCACTCGAGTGTCCAGATGGACTGAAGTCCGCGAACTTTCCCACTCTATAGAGACTGTTCTGTCCCCTCTGGTCGCCCTGATCAGAGACCAGGTCAAAGAAGCCAGATGACTTGGGGTATCAGTTGGCGACGCTACTCCCAGTGAGAATTAGAGGCGTGCAGATTGGGAGGTTTCAGCTCGTTTTGAGACGTGGGTCATGACTTGTTGTTGTTCCATATCACTTATTCTCCGTGTAAATGACATTCAACTGGTCTCTCTACGTTGTTTATAAAGTACCATTAGGTTATATCTAAAGAAGAAAAAACACTACATACATCTGTGATTACCTTTCACACAGTCATAGAAAAACGTTGATATTTTGTCTGTCTTCAGATCCATTTCTCTTCATGAATAAAACTTAGTCTTACCAAGGAGTCTTACGTTGCATACAGGAACTTCCAATATCCATTGTTCATGTTCTTTTCTCACATTTCGTTTAAAAAAAAGACTACAATGTTATTTAGTCAGTTGTGACATTTATTCTGGCTTACAAGGATCCCAAAACCGCCCGATTGTAGTGTAGATACGAAAGTGATATGATTACATCACGGCAAGCAGGCCATGAATATGTAACAAGGCAGTAGTGGATTCGCCAGCGCATGGCGCGCTCAGGCCAATTGTGCCGTGTGCTGAGGGACTCCCGTGGTGTAGGAAGCCTTATCGCAAATCTGATCTCGAGGAAATTTAAACAAGGATCTCCCCAGTCTACTGCTGGCGGGCAAATTAACTCCCACTAGGCTAAGTCTAACCCCGTGAAAATTCTACCGGGTGTGGCCGGTTACCTAAGCGGCTGGGAGCTTCCCTGGCCCCGTACAAAGCCTGCACTAAGTACGGTAGGCCCAGCCAGCAGTAGACTGGATTCCAGGTTAACCTATGAAGTGTTTTTCTCCACAGTTGCAGGTGTCAGTCTGACGATGTTTTTAGAAGCATCAGGGCTTGGCAAGTTGAAAACGTTTGACTTTTAAAATATCCCCGAAACATCAACAAAGCTGGATTGATACAGATACGTAAATTGGTCGTTTACATAAGATTTCAATTTGCTGTGCAACAATCTCAGCTGTACATTTTACAATTGCTACTCGGGATATAACGGAAAACTTTCCTTATCAAGTTAGGCAAACGTCACGTTTCCTATGTATGTCGAAACGAAAATAGAAATGTATACGTAGAAATATACACAAATAATACCCACGATTATTCTCTTAACGAACGTTTTGTGTAGTTTGATGCCTTCTATATAATGCGTTTCGTTCCCTAAAGCCGCCCAGTCTGGCCTCGCTTTAATGTTATGAGTAACTTATGACGTAGGCCTAAGGCTTAGGTCACATTTCCAAACCGACCGGGCAGCTTTCGGGAACGAAAAATATGATATCAAAGACATAAAATACACAAAATGTCTAAATAAGATACATGAGGGTGTTGTGTGCATATGTCTGGGCATACATTTTGATTTTTGTTTCTTAAAACATGCCGGCCGGCCCCGGTTTGGTAATAAGACCTAAGTCTAAGGCTAACGTCATATTTCCACAAGAGGGCCCGGCCGGGCAGTTTTGCGGAACGAAAAGTACGATATAAAAGACAACACAAAACGGACAAAAATTATTCAGCTGCATTCCTTTTGCATATACGTTGACATGAACTTAAATCTTTCGTTTCTTCTGCAGTGCAAGGAGGTTAAAAACGATTTTAACCTCCTTATGCAGTGCAAACAGCACGGCCGGGCTCAGGGTTGGAAATGTGACTTAGACCTTACTGGAAATGTTTCGTACATTTGGTGATTACCATGTTACGTGTTTCCGACACACAGTGGTTACATGCCCGGCACTATCACCTCCTGAACGTGGCTACTTCGTGCAGGACACCTGTAATAACGTGTTTAACTCGGCCTGTGCTGTACGGTGTGACCCTGGGTACGACCTGCTGGGAGACAACCTCAGGCTGTGCACCAAGGACGGGGAGTGGACTGGGTCTCCCGCCAAATGTGTCGGTAAGTTCATCTCCATGCAAAGGTTAGTTTCCGGATGTTTTTTTTTTACGTTTTCGACGTCTTTTTAGACGTTTATATCGGGCTTTCTGTTTTGTCCGTGTTTTCTTTTTGTCAGCCAGACAAACGTGGACAAATTAGAATCCCCGATAAAAACATCTAAAAGAAAAATCCTGAAAAGACGTAACGTTAACGCTAGTTAACATGATGGAATAACAACAACTGGAGCCTAACCTCTGCTTGGAGAGCATCACTCATTAAAACCCGCGTCCAATTATGCTAGGTGCAGGAAGTACAGACTTAATTGAAAACGCAGGTTGAGCTGGACTATTTTCATTTCGCGCCTTGCTTTTAATGGTTTAGTCTTTCTTTTCCCTTGCGTCCTCTTTGGTCCTCAATCGTTATTTAGAAGCCACATGGAGGAATGGAGAGTTGGAGACTGTGTTTTTTTTTCAGCATCACTTTGTATGAAATCTAGCCTTCGATTTTTATTTCAACATTTCATACTGGCTTGAGAATACTTTAAATTGATAACGACAAAGTCAGCTTTAGCCTTCGCAACACTTTGTTAGTACCTCTTCGTTGGAGGAAACAACAGAGTTGTTCGACCGAAATTTTGGAAACCTCCCTGGTCAACGTAATGGTTCGGTCCAAAATGGATCGATACAAAATGGCGGCGGATGGAATTTAGCTGTGGAACAAAACTTTTGGACGGCTTGTTTGACCTCATTTTGGTAGGTTCAGTCTAGGTGATAGTCAGGAATAAAGGAACAAGGTATGAAGCACATAATGTGACACATTTTTGTGAGGTATTTTGTTTGCATTTCCATGAATTAACTCGTAATTGTTGCATGTCCCGTTTCGGAATGTACAGCTAACTTTCTTGAGAAGTAGTCATCTTTTTTCGAGACCAAGTTGTCAACTTAGGCACCGTGACGCATAGATACATCCCCCAACCACTTGGCTTGTAAAGCTGCATGTTTTGCGCATGTGTTGTGATCAGGGCCCGCTCTTGGAGCTAGAACAAACTCATATAGATCATGGTCCCGAGGGGGTTGCAACTTAATGCAAGTATGTCAGCGGACAGTTGCTTTTCTTGACATAATTTTATTTTCAGGTTACACATATGTTTACAATGCAATTACAGCGGAGCATAGGTTTAGAAATCAATGGCTATGCAACGTGTTAACACGAGAAGGTACAGAAACTTTACCTATAAACCCACCTTTTATAGACTTCATCTGGCCACAGACATACGTACTTTTATGGTAGAGATGGCTCTCGAGCTCTCACCTGGAATTTACTAGTACCTTTGACCCCTGGTTAACTGTTGTTACTGGTTTTTGCTTTTATTTTGTGGTTTTTACATTTTTTTAAATGTATTTGTAGCTGCCATGCTTCCTTATTTGTTGTTTGTTTTGCAAAAAGTAATAAAGAATGATTGAAAAAAAAAAGATTTACATAGCTTCCTTCCTTGTTTGCCGTTCTCAGTACGGAAGTGCAAACCGCTACTGCCACCGCGCCATGGCACCATCTTCTGTGACCGAGATGACTACACGTTTGAGACAGTCTGCAAGTTCACCTGTGCCCCCGGACACAAGCTGGTCGGGTCCCACAAGAGAAGATGCTTGGCCATCGCCCACTGGGATGGCATCCCTGCAGAATGTGGAGGTATGTTTTCTCATCTGAATTTTTTGTGGCACGACCTGACTTTCTGAACAACTATTGCACAGAGAAAACCCAACCAGTTAATGCGAGCCCTGCTGACTGTAGTACACCAAACTACTTTCAGGAATGAACTAACAGCAACACAAAAAAACCAGGCTTACCTTTTTATTTACAAATTTTGTTGTCCAAACACCCTTTAAAGTAACATTTTTTAAACTTCAAGTTCAAGAATAAAACATCTGAGTCCTTTTCAATTTCATTGTGATTTTTTTCTTGTACCTAGTTGGTTTCCTATGTAAAATCTGTCATGAGAATATGGCAAACATTGAATGCGCACATGTATGCTATCCATTATCAGTATTAAGTGTTGGTCATGACAATTTTTCTGCCAGTGATCACCTGTCCGAGGCTGTCTGCCCCTGCCAATGGGTTTCTTCAACCCAAGAACCCCTGTACAAAGAAGAAGGTTCCATATGGAGCATCCTGTCAGTTCAGCTGTGAAGATGGCTTCCAACTGGAAGGAATATCAGACACTACCTGTAACAACACTGGGGAATGGAATAACCTGACAGAGGAACCAATTTGCAAAGGTATGTGTCTATTCTTGTTTTTAGGTTTGAGAATTATAGTATTACAGACTTACTTGGAGTTAAAATGTAACAAATACAATCATGTAATTGTTGTTGAAGACCATTTTTTACATCCTTTGTGGTAAGATGATTGTCCAAAAACGTAATGATATATACTTTTAACAGTTAACTTCACGGCAGGAATACTGCAAGAAGAATGCAAATTGAAATAACACTGTGAAATACTTACTTTGGGATTACTAAATGCTTGTATATCAATTTTTGCTTTGTCACAGTTGCTAGTCTTTTCCATATTCTCAAGGTACAAAGTATCCTAAACATCTTTCACTATAGGCATTTCTCTTTGGACATTGTTTGCCACTTGTTTTATACCCTCCTCCACTTCCAACTTGTCTGTAAGACGTAACATGGCCACCTTGCTTATCTTAAGTTGACAAATAGTGCAGGCACTTTGTGACCCTCTCCTGTATCTAACTAGTTACAATTGACAGGTCATGTCCTAGCGCAGCGACCTGCTAAGTGATAGAGTTGAAAAGTGGATGCTACAGTTACACACATGATGATAAGCTGACGCCTAGTGCAGACACTTGACAGCTTTATTTTACAGCCGGAGGTCTAACTGTGATCAGCGATTAAAGACATTTCTGGTACTATCATCATGGGTGCTTAGATAAAAGGCATTGCGTAAAACACCCCATGTAACAAAACTTTTTTTGCATCAGTTAAAAAAATTTGAAGACTGTGTCCTGTGCAACCAGTGAGTTTCCAAAGCTGATTATTGTTTTTTTCTGGAAATGGATTCTCGAGGTTTAATTTTATGAAAGGCTTTACACTTAAAGGATGTAAATCACCAGAGTTATGACTGTACTGTTACTGTGTCTTATTTCTTGGTATTGTGTCTTCCATTTAATGAAAATGCTAATATGATACAAACTTTGATTTGTTATTCAGGGTGAGAACACTTGGTTGGACTATCATATAGACTTTTAAGAAAATTGATCATCTGTATCTGCAAGCATGTTTTACTGTTTGAATGTTCTGGACTTCTTGCGAGCTTGTCAGGACAATGGGTACAACACTAGGATGTGTTGATACAGAGTGCTGCTGTGTCTCCGCTAGCACCACCAGACTGTTTGTGATGACAACAAAGTGAGATTTACCATCAGGGCATTTAACCCTTCTCTTGCCCTGTCTGTGTGTGGGCCTTGTTGTCTCAGCCTGTGCTACTGTACGTTGTCTCATTTTCAGCTGGTATAAAGGGGTTTGCAAGCGTAGAGCATTACAAATTCCTTTCACTTTTAGTGCTTGTTAGAGTAGACTAAAAAAGGATACTGTGTAAACTTTATTATCGGCAGGTTTTAGACATCTATTTCTGTGCAAAAAGCTTATCATAGCTATTTGAAGGTTGTACGTAATGCAGTACAGCTGAACTCCTTGTGTTTTACATGGACAAAATTTATTGTTCTCAGATAAGGTCTAAATAAACTTCTGTCTGCAGACATTACCACAAACAGCAGAACTTGTACCATCTCCCCAGGGAGAGTCTGTTTTCACTGACAGGTCAAGTGACCTGATGATGTTTAGATCTCCACAGCTAGAGTTTGGGTATTGGTATACCGCATGAAGCATACAGTTTACATTAAAACATAAGAACCCCCTTACTGTCATGCTTATAGACCTGATAGGGAAGTGTTGGCTTCTGAACATTTACCTTTATCTATGAATTAACTTGTTATCTTTTCAAAGTGTTATGAGCCTGGCATGAATGACTGATATTACCATCATTATACTTTTATAGAGTACTGAAGTATCTTCTGTTTTCTTTTTCTCAAACTGTTTTCTTCAAGGCTTCTAAAGTTAAAGGTAGTGTTTCATGACAAGCTTTGATAATGCTATACAATGATATCAGGACTTGACATGCATAAAAATATATACAAGCAAACCACTACAATGTACATCATTCAACGTGTTATTTAAATACATGTTTGAATGTTGGTTGGGCTGTTCCATCTATCTAGACATCACCCCTCCCAGCATCACCTGCCCTGATGACATCATCATGGAGGCAGCAGAGGGGGAGAACAGTGCCAATGTCACCTGGGCAGTTGCTGTTGCCACGGACAATGCAGACGATGACGTGCCAATCACTGTCGTCCCCACGGTCTGGCCTCCTCGACTGTTCTCCATAGGAGAGGTGAATGTGACGTACTCAGCACGGGACAAGTCTGGCAATGTGGCACACTGCACCTTCACCATCACTGTCAAAGGTAAAAGGTACAACTAGCCAGCCTATGGGGGGGTGAGAAAATTAATGGCAAAATTTTCAGTTACCTAACTCTGAATTACCTTTCTTCTAGCATCTTCCATTTTTAAGAATGTAATTGTCTAAAAGTGCTGATTTTTGCTTTTGAGCAAGTACATGTGTACAGTTAGTGAGCTCTTCAAGAATGCTAGTACACATGTACTAGTATTCAAAACCAGTACAAAGTTTGTTCTCTTCTTGGAATATGTTTCGATCCTTTGACTTTGATATAAACTTTGGTGTGGTTCAGTCTTGCCCTTGGGAAACCACCAGTACTGAAAATCTACTGTTAAGTACTGGCCGACTACTGTTTAGTACTGAAAAATCTACTGTCTATCTACTGAATAGTAACTATCTAGTACTGTCAATATCTACTAATTATTCACACTTTATGCAAATTTCCAGTACTGACGTAGTAGAAAAACAGTAAATACTCAGTGGAAAATCAGTAAACGATCAGTAGATACTTATTGGGGAAACAGTAGATGACTACTAAATATCTACTGACACACAGTAGATGACTACTAAATATCTACTGACACACAGTAGATGACTACTAAATATCTACTGACACACAGTAGATGACTACTAAATATCTACTGACACATAGATGACTACTAAATATCTACTGACACACAGTAGATGACTACTAAATATCCACTGACACATAGTAAATATCTACTGACACTGACTACGAAATATCTACTGACACACAGTAAATCCAAGAATTGTAAACAATATGACCCTCAAGCATTCATGGAGAACACAGAACATGTGCAAGTACTCAGCACAAAAGCAGAAAATGGACATTAGCAGTAATTACATCATTTAACTTAAGAAGTAATTTCTTATCAAGTGTTACATGTATTACTAAGTATAATGTTCAAATAATCCATGCTTGATACAATATCAAATTGACTTTGGCTTAGAGGATGGGGGGTAAACACTCAGTCAATCATTTTACTCTCTCTGATACATGCTGTTGCATTTACTATTCACATTTAACTTACCGTTTCACTCAGTATGCTGTGCCTTGTTCAATGTATAAATTTGTCTAAATAACTGCAGTTACAGTATATGAACAACGAAGGTCATTCTGGGGGGAGGGGGGCAGAAGTGGACTCATAAATTGTTGCAGCCGGTAATTGGACAATGATACATGTAATTATAAATTTGTTGAAACAATCAATGTCTGATTCAATTAACACTGGCTGGGGAGGGGGTATATGCAACTTTGAACTGGTGAAACAGAACCTGGGCACCAACCAGGTACAGAAGCTGCCTGTCACATCTAACAATTCTCACCAACCTGGAGACACTCTCTGCAACAACCTGCTCAAGGTCAGGCATGCATGGGGGAGGAGGGCAGAAGTGGACTCATTGTTACAGTATATGGACTTCAAGGTCATTCTGGGGGAGGGGGGCAGAAGTGGACTCATTGTTACTGTGTATGAACTTCAAGGTCACTCTGAGGGGAGGGGGGTGGTTGGGCAGAAGTAGTCTCATTGTTACAGTATACATGTATGTTACATGTATCAATTTGTCCAAACAATCATTAATTAATGTCTGATTTCAATTGACACTGGCTGGGGAGGGGGGGGGGATATCAAACTTTGAAGTAACCAACTTTTTTGCTAAATTTTCCTACCTTTATGTTTTGCTATAATCTTCACAGCATCTCCTTTTCATTTTTACCATAATCTTCATTACCATTAACTTCAAAACTGTCTTGGAGTTTTTATAGATAAAGTTTACACACAGAGAGACAAGCAGACATCTTACCCTGGCTGGCTCCATCTCCAAAATGGAGCCAAAATGCAACTGACATTTGAAGTACAAATGGACCAATCACAGATTGACAATTTAAAGACTGTGATTGGTCAAAAGATATCAGTAGATGTCCAGTAGTGATCTGATTGGTCGATAACTCAGTAGATGGCCAGTAGTTGAACAGTAGATGTCAGTAGTGATCTGATTGGTCAAACTATTCAGTAGATGGCAAGTAGTAGAACAGTAGAATTTTAGTACTGTTCTGACAGTAAAAGAACAGTAGATATAGGCGTAGTACTTGTCAGTAGTGGTTCAGTAGGACAGTAGAAGTCGATTTACTGAAAATCTACTTAAATTCTACTGTTAGTAGTCAATCAGTACTTAACAGTAGAGTTTCAGTACTGATGGTTTGCCAAGGGTTGCCATTCCAACAAGGAAAACCTTATGACCACGGGTATATCTATTCCAACAACTGTATTACTTTTATCTTAACTTTCACCTTATTACGGGCAAGCATCCTGAGATGATAATGATTCATGAGTTAAAGTCTGATTTTTTTCCACAGACACCCAGCCCCCAGTGATTGACAAGTGTCGATCTCCCCCACCATTCCTGTCCAAGACAGGGATGGCCAATGTGAGCTGGGAGGAGCCTCAGTTCTCTGATAACTCAGGGGAGCATTTAAAGATGTTACGCAGCCATGAGCCAGGACTGTTCCCCTGGGGAACTTCTATTGTCAACTATACAGCAGTGGACACTGCTGGGAACAGCAAGAGCTGCAACATCATTGTTCATGTGCAACGTAAGGAAAAAACTAGTTTAGTTCACTTTTCTTAGCTTTGAAGTTTGTATCCTGTGAAATGTATTGAGTTGTTAGTTAAAATGTTGTAGACAATGTCAGTTTTGTGTAGTTCTATTTTGGCTTTATAAATGTATGCAACTGAATCATGCAATAAAAGTAGACTGTGAAAGAAAGTTTAAAATTGTATAATATATAAAATACAAGCCCTTTTGCAGTGTTTTTTTTTGGTCAGAATATTACATGTTGTTTGATGCTTGTTTGAATTATGAAATGTAGCATTTTGAATTTAATGAGAAGTCTTCTCAAGCCATCCTTTATTTTAGGATATCATACTGATTTTCCAACAAAAATATTTCCAGAACATGTGTGTGATGTACCAGACGACCCCCTGTACGGTGCGAGCGACTGTAACACCATGGAGCGGGGCATCAACTGTACCCTCCACTGCTCCAACAGTCATGGGTTTGCCATCCAGCCTGAGAACTTCTACTACTGCACACTGGAGGGCAACTGGCTCCCTACAGAACACCACAAGCCTTGGTGGCCTGACTGCTCAAGTAGGTGAATACAAACCTCACTGTTTTGTACAAACATAGAAGAGACTGTAGTTTCCACAATACTGGCTATACTGATTATACAGATAAAGGATACTTCACATCAATACCAGTATTGTCATAGTTGCTTGCATGCTTATGTACATTATGCACATATATCATACTGCAGTTCTGTCAATCTGATTGCTGAATTGTTGTTCTCCCTTCAGGTAAAAAGTTGGCTAATGATGCCTTTAAGCACATACAGATGCATTACGAGTCCAACCTGTGGTGCAACAGCCCAAACTTCTTGGACTCTGTGAAAGAAAGTGTCAGTGCCATGGTGACAAACAAGGTGAGTACATAGAGGGATTGGTCGGGAAATATTTTTCCACCCTTTCATTATTTATCATACTATCTTCCTTGCAATTCCCTTTAATCCCTTCTGTTAAGAAAATCCTGCTTTCCCCCATGTGTAAGGAAACTTGCTAATGTGACCACCATACATTTACATGTAGATACTGACCATGTCCTTGGTGCTGAAAAGCTTTCACTTGAATTTAATGTTGAAATACAGTATAACACTTTACAGTAGCTCCCTTTGGGGATTTTTTTAGAACTTGGCTCCTTTTGATAGTTTGGCATATTGATGGAGCCTTGAAAAATGGTGTTTTCTGCTTTAGTATTTTCTTTTTACATCCATCATCACTGACAAAGTTACAAACATATGAATGCCTTCTTGTTTGTCTTGACACAACTGTTGCCCACAACTGTTCCTATTCAAGAACTTAATATACTAAGGTCCCATACATTAGGTATGGCAATTTGAAACAAATCTTTGTTCATTTCATATTTAACAAGCTTTTTATTTTTCCCATTCACAGATGTCAGACTACTGTGGGAATGACATTGAGTGTCAGCTGAGGCACGTGTCATCACGGTGTGTGCAAATCAACTATGGAGAGGCTAACTGGAAACAGGTCCTGTCTGGAAGTGAAGGTAAAATGAATGTTTCACACTGATTTCTTCTCTCATTAGCAACTTTGCTGTTACTTATGATTGTTTTCTTATATTGCGATATGTTTTTTTTATTTTGCGATATGAGACTAGTTGTTACTTTGGTTTTGTAATTTGAGTATCATTTGCTAGTTTTTCTTTATTATTTCATTTGTACTGATTTCATTTATTGTTAATGTCTAGGGATCCCCTCAGGCCAACATTGAAAAAAGCTGATTAAAGGCAATTTGTATCCCCTGGTTAAATAAATAAACAAATAAACAAACAAACAAACAAACAAAATGTTGCAACTTGGAAAAAGAACAACTGACAAACCATGATACTTTTTGTTTTTCAGAACCCCAGTACTCTGATGTGATGTTCCACCCTGCGACAAACCTAAAGATGGGCAAAAGAAATAAAAGAAACCTGTTAAGCCACCTCAGGAAAAAGCATGTTGGCAGGAAACAAACTGACTTTGCACAGCAAACAAGGAGACATTTAGAGCATCAACTTAAGAGTTTACAAAATAATGAAAAGAGAGGGAAACGAGACCGTGGACATGAGGAAACCCAGGAAATCTATGGCAAGTGGACCAGAAAGACTTCTACCAGTGAGTTTCCCACATTGGATAGTATATTCAGTGGTTCCTACAGGACCTCTGCTCGCAGAGAGGACGTCAGAAGGGATGTAGAGAAGAATGGGAAATACCAAGGATCCTTGTCTGAAGAGATTGAGGCGGCAACCAATGATCCCGAGGACCAGATAGGGGTATCATCCTACAGGTGGGTGGGATGCATTTGTGTCATGATGCTGACATTGATATTGTATAAAACTGGTTTTAAGTTCTCTCACTATCAAATTGCAAGGATGGTATCACAGAAATTTACAGTTTTCAAGATCATCAAGGGCTTGTAGAATTGCAGACACTAAACATGTAGGATTGTAGGTACTGGTTTCATTACTGATAGTGCTAAATATATATTTGCCCTTAAACTCCATATGTTGTATTTTTCCTTTCTGAAGGAGGATATCCTCTATTCAGCTGGGGTTGAATGACCTGAGAAGCCGGATACCTGAAGCTCCAGACTGGGAGGGCACTGGTATCTATGACAAGAACAACCTGGTCTCATACCAGGTACAGGTAGAATTAGAACTCACAGGTGAGACCACTTTCTCAACTTGATATTAACTGTCCACATAAGATACAATAAGAATCAAAAACTGAGACCAAGGAGATTTTCAACCTCCTTGACTAGACTAATGAACTAGGTGTATTTATGCCTTTGATAAAATGTTTACTGTCAAACAAATCACAGCCTAGTTGGGCCCTGGTAGACCTGACAGTTGAGAATAGATGATATCCTTGCTTCAGGTCATGCCACACCTCCTCCTGACAGCACCACAGAGGAGCAGCAACAGCTACAGAAGGAACTACTGAACACCCTGGACGATGTGCCTACTCACATGACCACAGATGGGGCAGAGGGAGCACTGGACATCGATGTAGATGGACATGACCTGAGACTGGACTTTAACGCCATCGACACCCAGCCAGCCTCCCTGTTCTGTCAGCCGGGGGCCGTCCTGAGGGGGGCCTTCTGTGGTAGGATTACTGACAGATTTTGTGTTGGTCACCAAAGATGCAACTTTGAACCAGTATCAGAACTATACATTTGGAATAGTATAGTTTCTATTGAGTCAATTGAAAGTCATTGTAATTGCTGGAGGGTACAATGGAATGAATGAAGACCTACAATAAAGGCCCTTTGTTTGTTCAATTAAAGTTTTATTGTACTAAATGAATGAATGAAAAATACCTTTTTGCATCAGAACTACAGCACTGTTTAAATGTACATGTTGTATTCTGTCTCTACAGTGAACTGTCCCCAGGGCACGTTCTTTGATGTTCAGAGGGGGGAGTGTGCAGCCTGCCCTGTTGGTACGTACCAGGACCTGGAGGCACAGCTGCAGTGTGACATCTGTCCCAGCAAGACATCCACAGCTACACAAGGGTCCAAAACTGTCAATGACTGCAAGGGTTAGTGCAGACAAGCAGTACTAAAATTCGTGTTCTTCTGCAAGTCTACAATTTTTTGGGAAAAATTCCTAAACCTCGTAAAAAGTCGTAATCTTTTCTGTGAATTTATTACAACTACTTTTACATGAATGTGGGCCTCTTTTTTTCGGTTGCACACAGTACTTTATGGTAAAGTAGTGTGTGTGAGTAGCCTGACACAAGGCTAGAGGGAAAACATGGTGCATTTTTGCAAAAATGTAGCCTTTCTAGTTGGTATTATTGTAGTTTTTCTCCTTTTATGATTATTATGACCTTTATCAAACTATGAACTTCTTCTGACTGCCTCCTCTCCCCCAGCCAAGTGCAAACCTGGCAGTTTCTCCCCTGATGGGTTGGAGCAGTGTGAGACGTGTCAGGTTGGGTACTACCAGCCTGAGGAGGGCAGCAGCTCCTGTTTGTCCTGTGATGGGAACCACACCACAGCCAGGAGGGGCACACGCACAAGCAAGGACTGTGGAGGTCAGTTCTACTGGGCAAGAAAGGATTACGCCTTCATACTAAAGCATGAAAGTTCCAGCAACCCTATGCAGTGGCTAAGTGTTTCTTGCAATCGTCTCTCCACCAAATATTATCATAATGCAAAGGGTACAGATTTTCTTTCAGTGGTGCACTCCAGGTGTGTACTGCAACCTGCCTCCTGTTACCATAAAATTAAGTGCCCTGTAATATAATTGAACTCAACATATTTTTCTCAATAATAGGGTTGCATGATTGTTGTATCAGGCTTGTTTCTTGCACACTCCCCCAGTTCAAGTTGAACAGAGGAAACTAAGTTTTGGAACCTTTTTTTATCATTTTTCCTAGTGTGCCTGTAGTGCATTTACTATCTTAATGTTCTAGAGACTAAAAAAAACAACTACCCATGTTGTTGTACCTTCTGATGAAAAAGTGGATTAGGATAGCCTCAGTCTCTTGTTGTCTGACACTGTATCTCTCTATTGTTTCCCCGGACACACCAGTGCTGTGCCAGCCTGGTTATGTGTCAGCCACAGGTCTGGAAGAGTGCTACCCCTGTCCTGAGGGATACTACCAGGAGAGGCCTGGCATGTCTGTCTGTAATGCCTGTTACAAGGGTGGCGTAAGACCTGGCAAGGGAGCCAAGAAAGGGGCAGCCTCCATTTTTGAGTGCCTCGGTAAGATGTTTACATTTTTTTTTTTTCACACGGCACTGTACAATGTTGATGATAAATGTTATTGATTAAAACAAATTGCATTACACTGCACAATCCTTTGGCCTCAATTTTGGTTTATTCTATATGAGAGTTTTTGATAGCCGAACAACTAAATTGAAAAGCAAACTTAAAAACACATACATGTACATGTGGAGATCATTACTCTTTATATGAATCTTACCTCTTCTACATTATATTGTATATGCTTATTCATTATAGCCATTCTCCACAGTACACCATTGAACATGAGATCTGCTGTATAAATTACATGTATGAATTATCATAGGATCTAAATCAAATAGTATGTTGGATCTTGAAATGTTCTGTCTCCATGGAGAATGTCTATTATACAGATGTAACCTTTTGGCTACAAACATCACCAAAACTGACATGCTTCTGAAGAACAAGTATTGTATCTTGATATGTTACCTTACAAAATTGGAGTTACATTACTTTTCTCTCTCTGCATACTGGTCTTAAAAATCAATGTACATTTGTGACAGGATTAAAAGGTGACTGCGTTGCTACAATATATGTACATGTACAGACTGCTAGAGGCTGCTAAAGTTAAGATACAGTAGAGACAGCAATGACAATAAGTTATAACTTACATTTGCCAAGGATGCTGTGAACCTTGTTGTTAGTAGTCCATTTGGATGAAAGATATATTACTGTTAAAATGAAACAAAGCTGGGTTATCAGAACTTGTCCTTCCTGTGTTGTCCTATGTCCTGTACATGACATGATTATCACTGTCACAAAACATCAGTAAATTGGTCCTCCTTGTTGTCAGCTCGGCGGAATTTCTTGCACTTTTTGTGATTCTTGTGGGAGTGGTACGCGTGTGTCTTGGTCAGCATGTCTGCCACGTCCTCCGTCTCGTCATCAAACTCCATGGTAAGTTCCGCGATCAGACTCCGTCGCGCCTGTCCCGGCGACACGTCCCCAAACGTGGGGTTATTCACGACCTGGTCGGTACCGTTCCTCCTGCTGACAGGGTACCCGCAGATCTCGGTGTCGGTTTTCGTGATGGGGTTCGGGTGGTCGTTCTCGGACGGGATGATCAGCTGCTGCTCGATCTGTCTCTGCTGCCTGTCCAGGCACATCACCACCCCCATCACAATCGCAGCGATCAGAACAACTACCACGCCCAGCGCGATGAACGTCAACTGAGTTGTTGTCAGACCCGACCCATGTTTACCATGATTGGTAACCTTGGAGAGGTCTGCATAAGCAGTGTGGTTGTCCTTGCTGTCTGTTGTAACCGGCTCAGTGTAGGCTTTAGCAGTTTTCTGGTCATCCACCCAGGGGTTGCTGATGTAGTAATCACCAGTGTAGATACTTCTGGTGGTGACTGTTGATGACATTTGAGTTGGGATGACTTTAACAGATGTTGTACCTACTTGTGCAGTGCTGACAATATCCCTCTTAGTTGGCTGTGTTGTAGAGATGTACTCAGCAGGGGTGGATGTCCCGCATGCCAAGGCCGACTGTTTGACGAATCGCAGCTCCTGCCCTCTCTGTGACTCGGGTGATTGACAGGTGACACGGGTTCTGGCCGTGGTGTCCTGCAGCCACTCCCACAGTCCCTGCAGTTCACAGTCGCATCGCCAGGGGTTGTTGTTGAGATTCAGGCTCCGTATCTGCAACAGTGGGAGGACCACATCTTCCTCCAAGGATTGCAGACTGTTGTTGTACAAGGACAGGGATTCCAGTGCTACAAGACCAACAAATGACACAGACCCAATCCACTCAATTGTCTGGTTTGACAAGTCTAAAGCTTCAAGCGAGTACAAGTTTCTAAAGGAAGTGGTGTTGAGTGTTGTGAACTGGTTACGGTGAAGGCTTAGTGTTCTCAGACTCGGAAGTGCATTGAATGGATCCGTCGGTAGGTCTTTCAGTTTGTTTCCTCCAAGAAACAGGTAGGTAAGTTGTTGAAGCATGGCAAAGGCATTATTCTCTAGAGTTTCTATCTCATTGTCGGCAAGTTGAAGCAGATAGAGGTTCTTGGTTTCTGCAAGAGATGCAGTCGGCACTGCAGTCAACCTGTTCCCATTTAGGTATAGATGTTGCAAATTCTCTAGTCCAACAAAGGCTTTACTTGATATGCTTGTAATAGAGTTTTGCTTGAGGTTCAAGTCCAGCAAGTTCTTTAGCCCTTGAAAGGTAAATTTTTCCAGACTACTTATGTTGTTGCTATCAAGGTGCAATGTCTTAAGACTAAGCATTTTTATGAACAGGCCACTAGGAAGAGTTTGAATATTGTTATCATCTAAATCCAGAAGTTGTAGTGTGCTGAAACCTTTAAAAAGCCTACTAGCAATCTGACTGATGTTGTTTTTTGGGAGGTTGAGGTACCTCAGTTTTCTCAGCCCCTTGAAAGCATCTTCCTCAAGAACATGTATGTTACTGACAGCCAGCGACAGTCGCACTAGGTTGGTCAGGTTCTGGAATGTGTTTGAGCGAATCACAGTGAAGTTGTTTCCTTGAAGGTACAAGCTCTTTGTTGAAGGCTGTATCTCAGCAGGTATGGTTTTCAGGTTGCGATGGTTGCAGTATACTGTGCCTCGCTTACAAACACAGATGCGAGGACAACCCTTCTTTTGGCCTTCAATATTGGTTGCCATGAAGAGCACAACAACAAGAAGTACACAAAGCTTCATAGTTGCAGCCATTTGTAATCTGGAAAATAGGAAGTTTTGAAATTAGCTTTTGTAACTCATAAATTAGAGATTATTTGATATGCACATTGTGCCTCCACATGTATCTGTAGGGAAGTCTTATCATGAACTGTCATTTCCGTATGTGAGACTCTATGATCAAAGCCAAGAGGAAATGTTTCAGAGTGAATCTAGTGGTGTTAACAAAATTAAGGCAGACCACCCATGATCCTCTGTTCCGTAAGCTCTTTCAATTGCTTCTAAAGCACACGTGCAGCAAAACAGAGAACTTAAGATTTGATTTGAATTCAGATAATTCCACCAGGAATGGCTTTCTTCTATTCAAACCTGTTAGCAAAAGGATTTGGTGTAGATGATAATGGCATACACCTTAAAACTTAATATTTCATGCTGAATGATCTCTCTTATCATTTGGCATTCAGAAATAATTCGACGAAAACTTAATTAAACAGATAGCAACATGCTTTTAAGCAATCTGAATGTAAGGAAAATCAACCATATTTTAGTAATACTATATTGATTAACCCTTCTTTCTTGTTAGTAAAATAACCTGTGCTCTGGTTAGCTCATCAGATGTACTTGATTGGCCCTGTCACCCTGTGTTAGAAATCAAATTATGGCAGCAGTTCAAAATCACATGCAGATTTCCATCTACTTTTAAACTTCAAAAAGGATGATGTCTGTACTGGAGCATGATGAGTGCTAAATCAAACAATCAGATCAATAAAGCTTCAATGACATTACCTTAATAAGTGGCAGTTTCACAGAGAAATTCTCTCGTCGACGTATGGGTACGAAGTAAAACAAAGGAACTGAACTGCTGCTGGACGCTGTATAATATCGCTGTCTGCTCGGTATCAAGCTGGTTAAGTACAAGCTGCGAATTTCCTGTGCCTCTCTGGGCAACTCCCTTACATCCTGTACATCACATGATCAGGGTAGACCAATTACATCAGAAAGATCGGGAAGGAGAGGGGGGTGGTCACAAACGTTCTCAACCAAGTTTTACCCAGGGATATTAGGTGAATGGTTTACCATTGGACTAGCAGCCTGCTATATACTCCTTGCAAAACTCAGTGTGGCCCAAGGGCTATAGGAATGGAAATTTGCACTGCTCTATTTGTCTATACACCAAAAGATGTAATTTTAACTAGTATTAGATACATATCATGTCCTCTGTTATTACATACATACAAAACAGTTTAACTAAACTAAAGATTGATAGTTAAACCTAAGCTATGTCACGTTACAGCTTTCAGTATTATATTTTCATTACCTGAATTTGAAACTGCTGATAGAAACAAGAAAAGCTCAGTGCAAGCAAAAAGGCCATGTCAAAGCATTGGATTAA
Organism: Branchiostoma floridae x Branchiostoma belcheri; assembly: GCA_019207045.1. NCBI lineage: Eukaryota > Metazoa > Chordata > Leptocardii > Amphioxiformes > Branchiostomatidae > Branchiostoma > Branchiostoma floridae x Branchiostoma belcheri. The sequence goes on along the minus strand of CM033037.1, from coordinate 9,822,596 downwards.
GGACTTAGGGTTGTCCAAGTTGTGTTTGTATGCGTGATGGGAGGAGGAAGTGGGTGCCTACAGGAGGAGGGGTGGGTGTTATCAGGGGAAACAGGTGTCAGGCTGGTTCCTCTTCTCAGGGAAGTGCTGGCCTGGGAATTGGGACATCACCATCTTAGGGGATTACCAACGTCTACAACTGTCAAACATGCACCACCAGCAAAAGGGTTTTCATAATAATTCTTGCGACGTTATCAAATAATCACTTTCTGCAGAGTAATGTACAAAACCAAGGTGTCAGACGCTTTCAAATGTTTTCAATTTTGGCAGCTGATACCATACAGTTCCTGTTAGCATTCAACTGTTCTTTGTGTTGTAAATCATACCTTGTTGAGACAACTTTTGATTTATCTATACATGTAGACTAAGTTGAATGCTTACACTTTGTACAACAATACAAGTCATGGATATGAGTGGTCCAAAAAGAGTTTGTATTACTGGTTACTTCATCCTATGATAATATGAAAAATGGCAATTTGCCCCCATGTGTAAATCACATGGATGCCCATGTGTAACATCACATGGATGTCTGTCACAGAATCATAAATTGTAAGCACAGGGATTATAAGCTACATGTTACAATGTTAGGTAATTGTTTCTTCACTATAGGAAGAGCAGCCTATGTTGATGTAAACGTGACCCAGTTTGAGTTGGCAGCAGACCTGACGTTTAACGACTGTTTCTCCGACCCCTGTGAGAATGGAGGAGACTGCAGGAGCATCAGTGCTGGCTATGTGTGCGACTGTGTGGCAGGGTACACAGGTAATCATAACACACTCTTTAGATACTCAAAATCTTGAAGCGTTTGCAATCACTAACCTCTGCTATGAACTCATCCAACTCTTTGTGACCAGACATGTAGATTTTTATGTTACTAGTATTACAGAAAATTTCCTGCCAAAGTGACTAGAATAGATACAGTACATTCTCATGGGTATGTCTCATTTCATATCATTCGTTGTTCCCACTAGATGAGCTGATCTCAGTGTATACCTTTTTTCCCAGGTGTGAACTGTGAAGTGGAGATTGACGAGTGTTTGTCGTCACCATGTCTGAACAATGCCACCTGCACAGACCAACTCAACATGTTCACCTGTGCCTGCACACCTGGATTTACAGGTAGGGGATATCTATTTCTCTCTGAGTGTCACAGTACTTACTCAAGTATACATGTTGACAGAAACAAGTTGAGGGGAAAATTTGTTGATCCTGACAAGTTTGATCCCTGATTGTTAGGGAAAAGGGTTCCAAACTTAATTTTTGTTTTGCCTTTTCATGGATGATTCCATCCAAAAGCTATGAGAATGCTTTTCTTTTGAATATAAAGATGAGAGGGTATGGGAAATGTAAACACAATGCAGACAGTCATTCACATGTACATGTACATGTGTAGTTGCAGAAGAAAATGTCCTACCTCCCCACTATTCAGCCTGTTGAATGTAAAGGTACATGTACCATATGCTGTTTGTTACAGGATCCACCTGTGGTGAGAACATTGATGAGTGCCTGTCATCTCCCTGTCAGTACAATGGCACCTGTGTGGACAAGACTAACGGCTACCATTGCATCTGTTCCAAGGGATATACAGGTGAAACTACTTACCATCATAAGTGCTTTCTTAAGATCCAGGTTGTTTCCCGGTTTTACAATGGTTCAGATTCCAAAACCCATCTCCCTGTGTCGTACACAGACTCATGTTACTGTTGTTAAGTTGTTAATGTCAATAAAATTTCATTTTTAACAGAAATCAGTAAACTGTTTTGAAAACAAGATCCAAATTGTATCAAAAGTAAAATGTGGTCTGTAGAGAGTTGTAAGTCTGTTCTGGTTGAAACATGGTGGATATGGAAATAAAAAACTAAAGGTTAAGTCATAGTGGTAAATATTTCTATAGATCTTTGGATAGAAGTTAATGTTTCATACAAATGACTATGCATAACAATCAAGAGTCATTCTGTACGTACATGTATACCTGTCCAGGAATTATTTCTTTTCCAAATAGAAAACACTGTAGTTCAAAATCTGTCCTTGATAAACTTTTAAGTGTCACTTTTCGCAGCTTTGCCAGTATCACTCTTCATGCTAACCTCAGCACGGAAACACTCACTGACTTTGTCTGTACAGGAACAAACTGTGAAATAGAGGTGAACGAATGTTACTCTGGCCCATGCATGAACGGGGGCATCTGCTTGGATCTGATTGGTCAGTTTTCCTGCTCCTGTTCACCCGGTTACCATGGAGACAGATGTCAGTTGGATATCAACGAGTGTTCCAGTCAACCCTGTTTCAACAATGGAACATGTGTCGATGCTGTCAACTCCTTTAGGTGAGTTTGTTGCCTGCTATACTTTTGCTGGCTGCTAGGGGTCTCTTTTACACTTTCGACTTGGGCACTTGCAAGAATGTCATACCTTGGATATTTTAAAGATCACTGTTTTTACTGCAACCAATTCATACATAGAATACATTATGCAAAATGTATTGTCAATTTGTCAGATATGGAATTTTCTGAGTAGTTTTGTCAGGATTTTGCCTGATTTTGAGATCTTACTGTTTATTTCTACCTCAGCTGCCAATGCCCTGTGGGATTCACCTCTGATTTGTGCGAGATAGATATTGATGAGTGCGAGTCTGATCCGTGTCAGAATGGTGCCACCTGCCTGGACCAGGTGGGCAGCTACACCTGTGTGTGTGCACCTGCGTTCTCTGGTGCCAACTGTGAAACAGGTGAGGATTACAGTCATAATTCTGATTTTTTATTGCTGTTCGAAATGTTTAATGGCATAGTGATAGCCATTTCTTACATGTACATTGTATAAACCTTTTACAACTATCTGGTTTTCCTTGCAGAGGTGCCTTCAGATTTCAACCTTGAGTTTGAGAGTTCAGGGACTGTCGATTACGTGATGATTGACAGCATTCCATCACTGAAGGCACTGTCGTGTGCCTTCTGGATGCGTAGCACAGACAAACAGAACTATGGGACCCCACTGTCTTATGCAACAAGCTCAGAGGACAACACATTTGTGCTGACAGACTACAATGGGTAAGTTTGTTTTGCAGCCATACACCTCACATGCACATGTATCCTGTCTTATAAATTATCATCACAAAGACATATCCCAACTTCACCACATTCACAGATGAACAGAAAGCCACTTTCCTCTTAAAATTGCAGAACCCACAAATTTGGGGCTTTTTGTCTTGCTCTGCATCAAGACAAAAGAAGTCATACCCAACCCGTTTAGAAATAGTAAACACTAGGATTCGAGTAGCTTCTTTTCACAATAATGTTTATCACTGTTCATTGTCACATGTATGTCTCCTATGTTTCCACCATGTACTTGCAGTTAGCCTCCAGGTATTGACTTGCAAATAAACTTTCTATTGTTTTACTCTTCTTAAATTTCTCCTACAAGCTTAGGGTCATCCTTATATTAGTAGGTACAAATGAATGAATATTATTTGAAAAGTTAGTGATGTTCCCATCCAGAATCAAAAAGCGTTCTTCATTATTTGGTTTCAGTTTTGTGCTATACATCGGTGGGAGCAGCAAGGTGACTGACGTGACAGCTAACGACGGCCGCTGGCACCACATCTGTGTAACCTGGACATCAGAGGGAGGGGTGTGGAGAATCTACAAAAATGGTTTCCTGGTGGATATGGGACAGGGGCTGGGAACAGACAGGGTTATACCAGGTGAGAGAAATGATTGAAATGATGAACTGTGTTCTGCAGCTGTCTGTGTAGCCACAGCTCTGAATAATTTTGTTTCATGGTGACTTTCATATACAACTGACTGAAGCACAAACTGGTCCTGAGGTTGGAAATACCATATTAGACTGTGGGTTTGACCTCCTTCGAACACCACAGGTAAAGGTTACCGTAGCAGTCCTTCATAGGGAGTATTTAGTCACCAGTCCTGAAGAACAAAGTATATATACAAAAGTATATATACAAAAGTACATGTACAAAAGAAGTATGGCTTGGTTGCAGTGCGATGGCTAAACAAATGAAAATGTGAAAGACAAAGTACTAGTACATGTACATGTAGGTTTAGGTCTAAAACTCAGTAAAAATACCAAACAATTTTTATTGGTTGACTGAATCACTGAAAATGATCTTGTTTGACTTAAGCTAACTTGACAATATCCAAATCATCATTGCTGTGATTTGTATTTGGGGTGCCATCTTGCTGTTGTTGTTGTTTATAGGAGGAGGTGCTTTTGTCTTGGGACAAGAACAGGACTCCCGAGGAGGAGACTTCCATGCCCCTGAGTCGTTCATCGGACAGATGAGCCTCCTACAGCTGTGGGACTACGTCCTGTCAGAGGATGACGTCTTCACCATGGCAACCACCTGTCAGAAGAACGTGGGAAACGTGCGGGCGTGGCCAGACTTCCTGCCAGGAATTGTGGGACGAGTGAAGAAGACACCAACAAATATTTGTAAAGGTAGGTTTTCTTCAGACTTTTATTGCAAAGAATATACAATATACATATAGGTTTCCTTCTATGTTTGTGCCTGAATGATGGGTATAAGAAAGCTTTCAGTACACTTGAGGAGCTAGGTAGTATAGGCCTTGTGTTTTATACAATGATAAAATTTTCCATTGTTCAGAATTTGTTGTGAATAGGACTGCGAAGTTTTGGTGTACATTTGGAGCATTGATATTGTTTCATGTGTAAACCATCTTTCCTTTTGTATCTCATGTTCATGAACCCCTATCATGATCACAGTAATGCTATATAGGATATGTTGTTGACGACATTTCTTCTTTTAGTAATAGAACATATGAAGAATTTATGTTCATCAGCATTGCCGAAGTTAAATTTTTCTTCATACAAAATGTACCATACACTCAGTTTATACAGTCATGTACAGGACTTTTCGTTAAGTGTGCTAAACAGAATATTCTACATTTGTATAAACCATTGCAACTGTTAGTCACATGTACATAAGTGGGGCAGTATATCAGTTATGAGGTGACATTATTTACATGTAAGAACTTGAAGGGTTAGTAGGCAAAATGTGATCTTATTCTGGAGAAAGAACTATTCACAACATATTGCCATTTGTCCCTTCCATATTTCTACAAAATTATCAATAATACAAATTTGACAAAATTATCAATAATATTAAATACAAATTTGACAATCACTCAAAAGGTACGTTGAGGTACTTACTTGAGGTACTTTAAGCAAGATCATTGTTTTGGTTATAAATTATAGATAAAGCAGATTATACATTTTATGTTACAATTTCTTGCTGAGCGTAGTAACATTTACCATTACTAGGTTTTCCCAAATGTCTCTAAGGTCACATTATACGTCACCAAGTTGCCATTATCCCAGGCGTAGATCTTCTTATCCTTGGGATTGTAGTCCACCATGGAGGTAGCGCCGTACTTGGAGACAAAGGGGATGTTCAGGCTGTTACTTTTCCCAGTCTCTGTGTCAAAGGCATAGCTGATGATGTCTTCCTTGATACCAGACCTGGTAGTGTACAGGACTCCACAGATCATGAAGGCATTGCCAGCATCAGTCTTCAGCTGGTCAGTAATCCATGTCTGGGTAAAGGAGAGGTCGTCGGGGTCCATCTTGCTCACTACAAGCTTCCCGTAATTCTCCTGGGCAGCGTAGATAGCCCACAAGCCCTTCTCATCAACAGCAAAGTCCACCAGAGTTGCCCCTCCCCATTGGTAATGGTACGGGCCGATGTTGCTGAGCTTTCTCTCGGCCACCACTTCCTCTTGCATGAAGTCAAACTTGACGATCTTGTTGCGGGAGTGGTAGAAGAGTGCCCCCTTGTAGACGACGTGTCCCGTTCCCCACCAGTTGTACGGAAGGTTGTACGCCTCGGCCTCCTTCTTGGCTAGGAAGTTCTCCATGTCGCTATACTCCAGTACAACATTGCTGTACCAATCCTCCATCAGCCAGATACTGTTCCTGTCGGCTTTACAGGCCAGGGGGTCCTTCATCCAGGAGCCATACAGGGTGGGGGTGCTCCTGTGGGTGGTGGGGCTGGACACGTGGGTCAGGTTACCGCACTGATCAGTGGTGGCAACTGTCTGTGTTGTATCTGTGAAGAGAGGAAGACAGGGTGTTCAATCAGTATCTGCGGTGACGGTCACTCCATAATATACATGTATGCTGTGGTCTCAATCAACCGGTGTCTTCCCATGCTACTGGTCAAACTGGATTGCGTAACATATTTGTGACAACATTTGGTATGTGTGTTCTGAACCGGTTCACATTTTAATTTTTATGGTAGCCCATGAGCTTCTACTTGCGTCCCACAAGTTTCCATCGAACAATCAGGTTTAGACTTAGTTTAAATCACACTTATCATTTTGTCCTCAGGGAACAATGTCTAGCAATTTTTTTCTGGCACTGTTCCAGTAGTAGGCTAAGTCAGGTCTGCTGTTAGTCTTTACAGTGTACCTTTTGATAACTTTAAGCACCTGTCACAAGAATCCAGTTCAGCTGGCTGGCATCCAGCCCAAACACTGCAAAATGACATAACTGATAATGACAACAGTTCCGGGGTCAATATCATACTCTGCGCATATGCACTTTTGTGCACACACAATTGGATAAGGTTTGCGTTGGCTTTACCTGTAACATTATAATGTAACTTTGAGATGATCATCATCATACCATGATACCTTTATTGAACATTATGAAAGTATGATAATGTACAATTATAAAGGCATATTCTTTACACCCAACAGTTAGAAAAAAATTCTTTGTTGCATAACTTGTTGAAAATTTTAAAGTTAGCTAAATATATAATGATTGTATGTTTTCAGATTTTTTAAGCTCTGGCAAGAGGAATTAAGGTTTGTGAGTTGGTTTTGCTGACATTCTACTATGCTGTGCACTAGGGCTGGGTATCGGTACAGCGGGTATCGGTACAGCGTACCGGTACAAAACCGGTTTTTCTTATTGGACCGGTCCAGAAAAACCGGACCTGAAAAAATTAGGTAGACCGGATGTTGAACCGATTAGAAAATCAACAGATTATTTTATCAGTTATTCACTCGTTTTGGCGCTTGCTGGTGGGAGAAAATAACAAGAGTGAAGAAGAGTAGAGTTTATAGTAATTCCTACCAAGTTTTACAGCCAATCGTACGGGCGCATTTAGCGTTGTAGGATTTTAAAACGCCAGTGTAAGTCTAATACTCCACTGAACAGATTTCTTTGTAGTGAAATGGACCATTGGTATGAGTCATACTGAATCAGGTCCAGGTTCAGGTCCGGACCTGGACCTGATCCTTTGGACCTGAACCGGACCTGGACCTGAATTTTCTGTACCGGTACCCAGCCCTACTGTGCACCTAATCATTTCCTGTGTACTATCTAGAATTCTGGGTTAAGTACACCGGTGCACCTATTCCCCCAATAATCAATCTCCCCGACCCTGCAATGGCATTCCATCTGTACATGCGTCATGAACTACATACAAGGCAGTGGTGCATTTGTTTTGAGTTTGGCTGGTGTTTTCTTGAGTCTTTTATCTACTATGTACAGTCTGTCTGTACATACTCAGATAAAAGTAGTAGCTGTAAGTATTAAGGCAAGCTTCAAGTCAGATCCTTTGATGACTATGTGGATATTCAAGACAGCTGCCAAGGTTGGAGAAATTGTCAGAGAGAATTAGGACATCCATGCTGTAGGGGTAGCAGGGGCCGGGCCTGGAGCCAAACCTGCTTAGTCCCAGCCAACACTCTTCAACCTGTATAATGTAACTAAGATCAGCATTACCCAAGCAATGTCTTATGGCACTTTCCACACTGATTGGGTTCATCGAGGTCCAGAAAAGTAAGGCTGCATGAAATCCATGGATGTTGGATCAGGTGGTGGTGATTTGGATCCATATAATGTTATTTGAATGCCAGTGTTTTATTTTTAACATGGCAGTTCTTGGATGGATACCAGCTATAAGGTTCCAGTAACCACACAATCACTTAATATAGCAGGGTTGGAGGAATCTTTGAGCATTATGGTCAGACATCGAAGTTAGGGCTGCCCATTGACAAGCATGTTGAAATACACTGAATGAAGGCTTCAATAAAGTACTAACCCATAGTTCAATCTTTAAAATTCTTCTCCACCAGAAAGTCACTTGGGTCTAGTTTATAAGCATTCAAAGAAAACAGAGGGTTGTTTGGCTCATTCTCGGAGAAAAGCTCGCTCTATGAAAGAAACCTCACCTTTGACCCATTTTCCCTCCTGATACAACCAGTAGCACCCTATAACTAAAACCTGTCCTTACACCAGCTGAACTGCTGAACTGAACAAATTTTGACCCAAACAGGAAAGCTTAGACCCTACCTGTCTCTTCTAAGTCAAAAAGTCTCCAGATTGGGCAAAAATTTTCAAGGAAAAGAAGGATTTTCAAGGATTTTAAGTCACACCCACTTCCCATTTTTTGCCCTCTACCGCGCAACGCAACTCTGACGTCAGCCCTTATATCACACAATTATGTACTGCTAAGATATCTTTGGGTCATACATGTAGGTTTGGAAAGTATAAAGGAATGCCCAAACGAGCTTAGTTGCAAAAAGTGCATGTCTTGAAAATATTTGAGTATACTTGAGCAGACGATGAGATACATGTAGCTGGCAGGTGTAAGCAGTTTTGGGTCCTGCTGAAAATGAAGCTCTTATAATGATGTGCTTTCTCCTTATTTCCTTATTTTTGTACTGTTTTGCTAATCAAAGAAATGTACCGGTAGCAATTTTTAAAGCAATTAGAATGATACAAATTGATGCCCTGGGGCTAATTGAAAGTGATGAAAGAACAGTGCACATAACAATGAATTAAGAACAAGGCATCTAATCCACAGCAAATGAGACTCAATGGGATACATCTTTTCTATAATTGGGTTAAACATTTCATCAGCCCCCAAACTTTTAACATGTGAACAACATTTGGCATGATGAGCGATTGCACCTTCAACTTAAAGCGCTTAAGGTAATTCACTGCCACCACATTACCTAATGTGAATTTTCTTACAAGCTTTTTGTCTAAGTCTGAAAATAAGGGTGGAAAACAAGTTACACATTTGATATGACAGTTGTACAAAGACACTTTTCAACTCCAGGTTTGGGCCACATCAGACTTCTCTGTGCCCCCAAAATAACTGACTTAGCCATTTTCTTTTACCAACTAAAGCATTTTAAGAAGATGAGACTTGTTCACTCTGCTGAGTGTTGTTATATCATACATTGATTCCATCATCCTTAAAGTTGCCACCATAATAACTTCAAAAGCATGCTTCCTAAAATGTACTACCATTTTTAGGTAGCATTCTCGTTACACATAGGTAGCATGCTCTGTAACACTTTTCACTGGACTCTTTCACTTACACCACACCACACCAGTAAGTAAAATAAATGACTAACTCTATTGGTTTACCGACCAGTAAGTGAAATGAATGACTTTCTATATTGGTTTAATAGCAAATTGGGCATAATCAGCATGACATCCCTTGGAAGCTGATTGGCAACATCTTTGTAGGCTTGCTGAGAAAACCTGTTACCTTTTTCTGTCCTGACAGTCTCCACATGTGGAAGATACTTGAATAATGCTCTTAACTTGCCATAAAAGGGAAAACTAGTAAGGACTCTATTCTGTTTCCTGAAGGAAAGTGGCATTTTTAAAATACAAGTCTGAAAAACATCTTCCATCTTAAAGTTTATGCCTTCCCAATGTACAGTGTATATAGTATGGTCTTCAAGTCCCCCTCCATAGCAATGGCAAGAATGTACCATTGGTGCCCATTGTTGGGACAATGAAGTATCTGGATTAGACAAAAGTTTTATAGGGTCTACTTGGGTCTACTTACCTTATAAGTTATAGAATATCCATCTAGTACATACAATGAAGATTGTTGGGCCATATTGATAATGAGAAAAACAGATCACTGGTCTTTAAAATTTCATTCGGAAGGTGTTTATTCTTCCTGTGCGCTGCTTATTTGTAGACGAAATGCCCCAAAACTGTTTGGTATTTTGACTTTTATTGGAGAAATGTTCATCTTTGGTGGTCACACAGCTGGATCCATACTAAATCTTACAATGTAAAGCTGACCTACATGTACATGCATATGTACAATATATGTACTGTCTGGGATAACATTATATGATTTATCATATAACACTTGACAGAACGACTTGCTGGAAAAAAATTTTTAAAAATGTGAACTATTTAGTGCGGTGAAGTGCAGATGATCATTGAAAAGGATCATACATTCTCCTAAAAGATGCAGGAAAATGGGATAAGGAAAGAATATGGTACAGAGAGTAAAAGAAACAAGCAGAAAATAGAGTAAGACAAGAAGCATACCATGCATTTTCTAGATGTCAGACTGTTTTCTTAGAAATGCTAGTCATTTGGCTTCTGGCTAAAAGCCAGTCCAAACCCACTCTTGACATTTCCTCAGGGAGGTAAAGAAAGTTTTAGAATGAAAAAAAAACACTGTCTTCATATTACCAGATGCACACATAAAGATAAAGTAATAGTGTGTTGATGTAAACTGAAAAGGAAACAATTATTGGGATCTCGTAACATTCCAGTTGTATAAAGTAGTTCTGCAACTTTGCTGCTTCTCCTTTCAATGTTTAGGCAACAATGTCACCACCTTCTTGACCCCAGTCATTCCTACATTCCTTCTGCTGTGGCCCATGGTTTTTTGTAAAAGAAGTATCTCCTGATGTTTCACCAAGGACTTGGCTAAGGGTTCCCCATCTACCCCCATGAATTTCATTTGAGGAATAAATTCCTGATTGATGAGAAACTATAAGCCAAAGAAATCCCCAGGTAAAGTTTAAAGTAACACCTTGAAGGATTTAAACTTCTACACAGATTCGCAAAAGATGCTGTTTAGCCTGGATAGCTAGAAACTTTGGGAAGTGCTTATTTGGATCACTTATTACAAAATCAGATACTAATAGTACTATGTATTAGAGGTTGCACCTAGATATACAATGTATGTGTAACTATTACTATTCATGAGAAAGTCTCTGGGATGTGCATGTAAGGGTTAAACTGCAGCCTAATGACAGGTAAGCACACCTTAGAACTTTCATAAACCTGAATAGGAATTAGTCACCTGAATATTCATTTATACATCTATTTTATTCTTATTGAATGCAAAATCACTCTGGATCCCAGGAAATAAACTGATTTTTGCAAAATTCTCTTGAAGCAAGACCAGGTGTGACTGTATGATGGTGGCTTGAAAACTGTGTGTAGCAAACCAGACAAAAATATTCTTGCTTCAAGTTCCATTGAGAGAGATCTAAGTCTAAGCTTTAAACGATGTAACCTGGGATGATGTGACTAAAATATGCGAAAACTGCGGTCACATAGACTAGAATTGCATATAATTGCATCCAGCTTAGCTAGTGTGAGCTAAAGACATATTATCATATAGCCAGATGGAGTTGGCCAATCAGAGGCCCCCATTTCCCATGGGTTATCAGGCAGTAACCTCAAAAGTGGTCGGTTATTCTAATAACCGACCACTTTTTGGACCGCACCATTATACAGGGGACAGTCATGAATTTTTTTTGTACTGTTGTTTGTGTGTAAACCATGCATAACTGTCAAAAATATTATGATTGATTGGTTATGTTAATTAGGGCTCCACATGGGGAATATAGGGATACTTGAAAAGGAATTATGCTGATTTTACACATTTTCATTATGGCTTTCTAACGTGATTAAGCCGGTACCTTCCTAAATCACTTCATATATACGTACTTTGTCGTGCCCAAGTGAAAAGGCTCTGCATGGGGGGTACCAGGACTCCACTTAATACATGTAGTTTGTATTGCAAATAAGCCACATGTTGATGCTGATATGCTATCTCACAAACAGATGATTAGTTAAAATTATTAGTTAAATGATGATGATGAAATAGTTTAATGTTTGTATTATATATAGACACTAGTGTACAATATATATATTGCAAATGTATTTTTATGTAATGTATTAAAGTGTTTATTTGTTATAAAGGAATTTGTGTGAAATAACTGTCAGTTGGATAGGCTATATGATAATAACGTTAATGCCCCGCCTTATCCTCGGTGTATATGGTGAGATAATCCCTGGTCAGGTGCGATAACCACCTCATAAACCACCTCGTTCGCTACGCTCACTCGGTGGTTTATTCGGTGGTTATCGCACCTGACCAGGGATTATCTCACCATATACACCTCGGGGCGGGGCATTAACCCTTTATTATTAACGTTAACTCCCATCCTCGAAGTTAGATTGACTAAAGCCTCAACCCAATTGCTAAAAATATCAAAACACAGAATGAGAACATCTGCCTTCAATAGATGGCAATGTTGTGGGTAGACCTCAGACTGGAGGAACAACACCAGTTCCACTGAAAGAATTCACTTGTGTTGCCTTTGGAGGTAACAAGGGACGTTTTTGGATGTGTGTGTCTGGTCTCTGGCAGGCAGTTTTCAAGTCAGCACCACACAGTAACACCTGCCTAAAGTGAGAGAAAAAGTGTCTCCCAGATTGAGTCAAAAGTTCTATGATATGCCCTACTAAAAGCTGTCTCTTGTCAACTGAATTTTTTTTAGTGATAACGTTTTGTAAGTTGTATTTTCCCTAATTTGAAACAAGCAAAGCCACAGGTGGAACAGTGAAGCATTGAGTCACACGTGAAGCATTGACATGGTGATGTACAAAATGACTGTGTCATGAATCATGATGCAGGAATTCTTTTCTAAATGTTTTTCATCCTTCACAAATTACTGCGTGCTTCCACAGAAGCCTGACACATCTTTCCTCCCCCCACCTGGACTTAATTCATACCACAGGAATCAAGTCAGACCTCCGTCCTGCATCTGTGACCACTGATTGAACTGGTCCAATTGCAAGGCACTGTGTCTTTTATTCCAACTTTATTTCCTTTTATGTACTCCTTAAAGTCCCAAAGTGTCAAAAGTTGTTTGCACATTTTACATGTTTTCAGTAGTTTTTACATATAACCCTCTTGTTCTGGCTAAATGTACCATGGTGACACGAAGGAGAAGAAGATGTACCAATTTGGTTCTTGAATTATCTGTATTGATACAGATCAAATATTACACTTTATTTTTACATATTTTAGCAAATCTTTAATGTAACTTACAGCCATTACCTTGTCAAGATTGTATTACTTCAGTTAACCTCGCTTTTAGTGGCCTGGATACCAGCCCCCATCTCAATAATATCTTTAGTGCTATCTAATTCAAGGGGACTGCAGTAGAACTTCCTTGGAGGCATGTTGGCCCTAGAGCCGAGGAGTTGGGCTGTGTAGGCCCAGGAAATAGTCTGGCATCCAGGCTAGGCTTTTAGATACTGTACAAATGACCAGGACCTCTTTTAACCAGCAGGCCTCCTGATCACAGGCATGGGGGGAATACTTCTGGGTCAAGTTGACTTCCTGGGTTAGAGGGGAGAGTAGAGTAACATCCTGGTCAGCCCTGGACCAAGGTTGCTATCTCGTGAAGATGATAAGGATTTACATGATCTAAGCCAGAGGAACCCAGTCTCTGGGCATCTGTGAGTTCAGAAGTTCACAACCTTCAATGTTATAGAAAGCTCGCATGACTAACACTGACAATGTCTGAACCCAATGGAGTTAGACAGAAATCCCTTTAGGCAAGTCTGATTGTAAAAACAAATGTATGGGCCTGATAAAAATGTGATACCCTACTAAACGATACTGAAGAATGCTAAATTTGCTGGAGGATGTCAGTTCCAACTAGTCATTTTCTGGCTTGAGACACTGTCCACATGGAATTGGAATGTGAGGTTTTGATAATGATAGAGTGACTCAGTCAGTCCCTTGGTTTTCCACATGGCAATAAAAATTAAAATTTAAGATTTTGAGCTTTTTGTGTGCAATATCACCACTCCTGATGGTGTCTTATTCTATTTTGAATGAAACAAATCAGACTGAAGTGTCAAAGGGCTTTTTTAATGAACACGTTGTTGCCAAATTTTGCATGGGCAGGGTTCAAACTCCTGGTAGTGTAGTCAAAACTATCCAGCTGCTCCAGACCTTGTCATGGGGTGGTTATAGTTTACTCGATTATACATGCCATGTTTTTTTTCATATTCCTTGACTATGCATATAATTATACTTGTAGTGAGTGACCCAAGAAAAGAGCCTGAAACAACTTTCATTTTACCTGTGTTTTACATTAAAGGCTTTTTACATAAAGTTTGTCATAATTAAAAAACCTTGGAAAAGTAGTAAAATCACAATATACATGTAGATATAAGATAAGACTAAATGTATACTTGTTGAAGAGGTTCATCAGTCATATATGAGTAAGATAATGATAGAATAATAAGCCACTTGCCTGCAAAGCTAATGTGTTATGCCAAAGGGCGGTTATACCGGCTATATAGATACAGATACAAAATGTTTAGTTATAAGACTAAATGTAGTTGTGACCTTTGCACACTTATCTAATTAAGTCATGCCAAGCAAGATGATGATGATAAAGCAGCATGGTAAGCAAAGGAGACATACATTATCACAAGATAAGCAAAGCGAGACACACAGACGTTTTACAACTGTCCTGCACTATTTCTTAAAAGTCAGATAACAGTGGTCTCACCGTCAGCCAACAAGAGCCCATCTTGCTGACGGAACAAGGTATTGACTTTGAGGCGCAGGTTTCGGATGGTGCGTGACTGGTTGACCAGGGCATGTTGCAGGTGGGAGTTTGTTTTCTGCATCACTAGCAGCTGTCTCTGCAGTGATTCCACCTTGTGTTTGGCGAAGCCTGCATCCTGCCCCACCACGATGTCCTGCAGCTGGGTCATCTTCCTGCGGTACTCCTTCTCCAGTGTCTTAAAGGCAGTGGACAGGTACACCACCGTGTCTGAGAGCTCGGCAACCCTGCTGTCCAGTTTGGCTCCCATCACGTCCTGGTCTCTGTTTTCTCCATCCAAGCGCTTGGTCAGCTGCTCCAGAATGTCCATCATGTGGGCCTGCTCGTCCAACCTTTTGCGGACAAGGTCAGCATCTAGGTCGGAGAGTTTTTCCAGGCCGAGGGATGAGCTTGGACGCCTTTCTTCCAGACCTCTTGTTGGTATTGCGGCTATTGCCTTTGTTTTTCTGTCGATGAGAACTTCAAGCCGCTTAATGAGGGCACTCTGGAATCTGTTTTCCTGCTCCAGTCGTTTGATGTCCTCAGAGTAGTCGTCCTTGTAGCGCCTCTCCATGGCTCCCAGCGTCGCCCTCTGTCTGACCGTTTGGTCGTGGAGGGCAGAGAAGAAGGATGTCAGGTTGTTGTTTGCAGCACGGAGTTCCCGAATCTCACGTGTGATGTAAGCTGGGCTGGAGCACTTCTGGGTATCTGCCTTTGGGATCATAACAGTAAAGGAACAGTGATCCTCTCTCCTCTCTCCATAAAGGATGTTCCTTCTTTCTGGATCTTTCTTGGCAAAGTCTCCACCGTGAAGACCTAGCATCAAAATGAACAAAACTCGGCTTTGAATGGGATGATGCATCTTGAGTACAGCCATAGTGCTCTGAATTGAAACAGTGAGGCTAGACCTGGTAGGCAAATGAAGCACTGCTTTTGGCATGTTTCATTTCCTGACTCACAGGGGAGGAAGCACTGCCTGGAGGCACATGAACTAGCTTATCCTTGTGAAACCTGAAGGTCACAAGAGTCCTCAGGGGTACACCATTACTATACTGATGTGATAACGCACTGCACTAAGAGGGGTGTTTGGTCTGTTTGTCAGTGGGATGAAGAAGACTTTAAGGGCAGGTGTAGGTGTGCAGGTTTCCCCCCTGGGAGTAGTGGAAGGTCCCGGAGGGAGAGGCAGATATGTGTGTCAGTCCCACATCTGTTTTCCATGAGTCTGTCTCAGGAGGAAGTTTATGTGCATCTGCACTGGTGAGAACCCATCCAGCAAGTCCTGAATTTCTTCACATCCAATACAAGCAGACAGACGTCCTCTGCCTGTTAACCTCCCTGGCACTTTCCATAGACCTTCTTCTTTCCCTTGTTTTCATTTCTACAAAGTCCACAGACTCCCTTTCTCTGGTAGTCCTGCACAGATTATTCCTGGCAGCAATTACGTACCCCTCATCTGTCTCTTGTAAAAATGAGGGAAATCACTACCGTAACCCATATTCAGGTTGTTGACCACAAATTGGACAAGGTGCATGCCCCATCCACTACCTGTCAATACTTTGTGTTTGAGATGTCAAACTTTTCTCTTTTTCTTTTATGCAGACAGTTCCTTTCTCTGCACAGCGATATACTACTATAATCTACTCTACATTATAAATTATAAATAAAGATTTGACCAATACTTTCAGTGACATTTAAGAGTTTTTTTTTAGCATTGTCGAAATCACTGTTGTGACGATACATTTGTAGCATTAGAGAGAGCATGGAAGCAATTTCCTTATCATATAGCTTAGCAGGTATGTTTGTAAAAAGAAAAGAGATATACAGTTCTTATCAGGTGATGGGTTTCTTAAATGTTACAATATTATGATAACCACCTTGACCTTAAGTATCAACTGTCATTCAAAGCTCAAGATTGTGCAATGTTTTCCATCTGGTGTCATTATTCTCTGCATGGCTAAGTTTTTTGTATCAAGCAGTAGTGTAGAGAAAGTAAGGCACTTCTACTCAGACACTACCAGAAATGGTCTCTTTATAGCTAGACTCCCTTGTAGTCTTCGGACGGGGCTGGATCGCGACGGGGCTGGTTCGCGATTTTCAACGTTGGCCATGGTCTCTTGTGTCGGGAAAGGCAGTTAATCGAGGAAGGGAGTTTGCCGTGATAGCGAGTTTTCCCCCCTCCCGGGACGGGGCTATCACGGCAAACTCCCTTCCTCGATTAACTCCCTTTCCTGACACAAGAGACCATGGCCAACGTTGAAAATCGCGAACCAACGCCCCCCCCCCCCCCCAAAAAAAACCCAGCCCCGTCCGAAGACTGCAAGGGAGTCTACTTTATAGCTGAGTCAAAACAAAAATTCACTTCATTACCACAGTGCACCTGTTGCACTCACTTGATGCATGTCAAAAATATTAACCATGTTTATGATTATAGAAAATTTGTCCCCTCAGATCTAAGTATTTTCCTGATGTAAATGTTTAAATCAATGTAGTTTCATACTATCAATTTTCCGCTTTTTCAGTCATCTCTCTTCATTCTTTTTAGATCAAAGGTGAAAGTTGGCTTAAAACGTTTAATCCGGAGGAAGGGCTTAACAACACTGACTCTGTAGCCTCCACCACAAGTACATCCGGATGGATTCTCAAACTAAGTCTGAAATATAGTCATGTGTATTTGTAGACTAGCCACAACAGAGCCAGGAGATGTTTTAATTGGAGCGGGATAGGGCCAGCTTCCCTGCCAACATTTCAGACTCCAAGGGTTACTGGCATGAAAGTGGGACTGGTGATGGGTTACCAACATGTTGCATAACGATTGTTTGAACTTTTTCCAATCTTCACAACAAAGTTTCTTAACCTTGTCAGTCCTACTGACACACGGGACCAAGGAAAACAGATGTAACATTATGCTGTGTAACAATTATTTGAACTTTAGCCAATTTTCCTAAATTTATCCTTGTCAGTGATACTTAAACCAAGGACCCATTGGGAAAAACAGGTGGCACGAAGGTCAGAAATAGTAGTAATTGAAAGCTGAAGAGAGATATTTTAACCCGACCTACAAATAAAAATAGCAGTTGAGAATGTGGGTGGGATCCTAGTTTAAAGCTCCACATGTTCAGCTATGTTTTACTGTGGTGAAAATCTGTGAACATACTTGGTAAGTCTGGTAATGATCTAAACTAATTTTGTAGCCCGCTGGGTTGTCTTCATCGGCTACTTGTCTGTTGAGTCTGACAAATGTTCCTGTTTACCACTATTAGCGATTAGGGAGTCTTTGCTTAATTTCTGTTAATTGTTTAAATATAAACTTGAAGGTATTCATGTGACATGTGGTGCAGGCTTAAGACATCTAGCCTGGAAATCGGACAAGGACAATCCAACCTTGAAACATTCTACTCTCTTACTAGGAAAATAAAATGGAGGAAGCTGGTCTAGATCAAGTCAAAGACATGACTTATTCTTAGCAATGGTTTTTGCACATGCCCAAAACAGATGAGAACATTTTTGTAGCATGTGTACAGTGTAGCACTTACTCACTGGCTGATTTGGAGGAAGTGTCACTGACTTAAGTCACTTTGCAAGTTTCCAACTTATACATGAAACTACTTATTAATAGTTATAGTCTTAGCTTCTTAAGGCATATATTATACATTTATGGGCCCCTTAGATTTAGGGCCCCTTTCAAGAACGTTTTTGTCAGATACCAGAAATATGAGCATGTACAGTACATGTGTTACATGTATTGTACAAGCTCTCATCATTGTTAACTGTTACTATAGTCACTATTGGACATACATGTACATTGTAGAATATCCAAGGAAAGGATCAAATCCAGAACTGGGACTGACCAATGAGTTACTTTAACAGGACGTAAGCTATGATGTCTCAGATAGTATGAGCATATACTTGCTCCTTGCCTTGGTAATTGCTGGGGTCCTGGGCAGATCAAGCACACCGCCATCTTTTGATGTGGCCAATTCGTTAATCACACAGGAGTTATCAATTTTCTAATGAGTAAAATGTACAGCTTCCTGTATTAAGTCCATGCCAGGGGGTATCCAGGAAGAGAAAAATCCTCCTGTGGTCTGAAACTTATTATTGAGTAAACATGCATGTTGCCAAAATGATTCATTTGTAAGGAGTCAATGCAACAGCAGGGAAAGTTTTATGAGAATTAACACAGCTGGTAGTTATATCCAGAGACATCCACGAACTGCAAAACTGGGTAGAATTGTATGTAATTCAGTTCAAGATCCTCTTTTAGAAGGGACGAACAAGGTCATAATGAACTTAGATAAAGAAAGATAGATAAAAGACTTCGACCGGTCTCTTTTTGTTTCAGTTGAACCAAGGAGGTCTCTCTGTAACCTACTTGGTTGGACTTGCCCACATAAATGTGGTTGTTTGTGACACAGAAACCCATTTCTGTGATGCTCCCAGCAGAGGCCTGTCTGGAAGGTCAATCTGTCTGACCAGCTGCACCCTGGGATAGGGGAGGATCCTGGGTAGAAGGTCAAACTCATCATCACTCTTGGGGAGGAGCCAGGGAATGGAAATTTTCACTTTCTAGGTTGTAAGGTCATGAAACCTTTAGTTTATAGCTTCCTTTGCTATACGAGCGATCGCTGTTGTTGTTTACATCCGGGGTATTCGACGGCTGGTGCCTACCAGGATGTCAGCAGATTGGATTAAGAATTGATATCTAAATTAGCAGATCAAATTACTGGTTTTCATGTAAATCAATCTTTTGCCAAACACCTGCTTTTTGCCTACCACTGCGTCACCGTGACATGCGATCGCTCGTATAGCTGGAACACTGTGGATTGAGCTTGGATTTAGCATTGTTTTTCAATGTACATGTAGGTCTTGGGAAAAGAACTGATAAATGACAGAAATGGGGGCTGAAGCCAGAGAAATTTTCCCTTTCTAGGGTGTAAGGCCATGAAGCCATTCCTTTATAGCAGCTTCCTTTGGTAAATCTCATGGTTTGGCATTGTTTGAGGAATTTCTAGGTCTGGAGAAACGAAGTTAGAGATGACAGAAGCAGGGAATTACAGGTGGTCTGGATGTGATGCTGTGCCAATTTCATGTAGAAAAATTGATTTGCTATGGAGTGTGCTGGTGGAAAATTCAATTAGTAGTGGGGAGTCTTTAGTAAAGTCTCAGGAGGAATGTGAAATTAGAGTGCCACATGCCTGCTTGTCAAAAGGTGATGAAAATACAGAACACAATATAGATTGACTTGTACTCATCCCATCAGCTTCCTCTGAGTACAAGGTAAAGACAAGGTATGGGATGTCTTTGGTAGTTGGCTGAAGTCCAACATTCCTTGTCCTGCAGGGTTGCCTGCAAATGCCACTTGTGTCTATCAGTCTTGACTTTTCACCTGTCTAGTCAGTTCCTATGGCTGAGGAACCACTGAAGGCTGTTCCTACTGATGGTCGCAGACATCTGTCAGTATCAGGTTCAGGGACAACATCACGGATCCTTCATGTGGTGATAGTTAGCTAGCAGGTAGTAGAGGTCAAGTTGGAGAAATAGCAGGGGAGAGGTAGGTATGTAAAGGTAGCCTTTTTGAGATGGAAGGAGCAGTGGGTTGTTATCCACGGTGTCTATGGAACGGTTTTGGAAGGCTTCAACAGTAGTAGATTCATGCAATTGGTTCGAAACTATTGTAGGCATGACATCTTAACTTGGCCGAGTATCTTGCTATCTAATAGCATCAGTTACAGATGCTTATTGCTGATCTTGTACACCTTTAAAACTTAATGACAACAAATCCAGCATTTTCCACATTCTTTCACATCCTAGCTGGCCCCTGGTCACTTACATGGTTACCTGTGGCACAATACTGCATGTGGTTATCATGCTCAATGTACAATGTCCCTATTCAACCTGATGTATGGGAACTTACAGAAACTGAGAACCAAAACACAATGATCAAAGTTCACATGAAGATAATCCTCATTACACTATCCTGTAAAACCCCTGCCTACTTGAAGTGTTTGCTTCAGGCTATATAAAGATGGGCAGTCATGGCACTGTAGCTTTTGTTTTGCAGTATGTATCTTTCTGTAGACCCCTTCTTACACATGTGCAATAAGATTATCTTACACTTATTTCTTGTACACCTACATTTGTAGCACTTACTGGCTGATTTGGAGGAAGTGTCACTTACTTAAGTCACTTATAGTGATTAACTTATACTGTACATGAAACGGCTTACTAATAATAGTTATAGTCTTTCTTATATTATACTTAGATTTAGGGCCCCTTTCAGTAACTTACTGACCCTTTATTAATCTTCTACCAAGACGTACCTACATGTACATTACTGTAATCATCCTCACTCATAACAAGTTAGTTAAGATGTTCATCAGATTCTGTATATAGTTGTAACTGGCTTGGTGTAGAAATGTGAAGTCAGTTAGAGACCTTTCTTTTGTGATAAAGAAGCAGTCCTCTGATGTATACTCTAGGGTTTCCTGAACCCAAACAGTTAATCCCTCATCTGAATGCTATCATAAGGTGGTTGAACTTGCCTGTCTACATCTGGACAGAGTCTGTTAGTTGTACAGGTGGTAGATTTTCTGTTGACACTTAAGGTTGGGGTTGGATGTGATTTATGTTCAACTTCAAGACACACAGGCGTCTTCCATCTTGGACATTACATCTAGGGAAACCTGTTTGTCCTGAGCTCTGCAGCCATGAAATGGCAATGGTAGTTTCTGGCATGAGTCAGTGTTTGGTATTAAAATCATTTTGTTCATAATCATATTGTTAAAAGATTGTGTGTGTTAAAAGAAGTTATTTTAAGTTTTTTTTCTACCTGACAATCATGTAATTATTAGATAAATCATCTGTTTTGAAAATATGATATCAGCAAGATGTAGAGAAAGGTACATTTGATGCAGGTACATGAAATGTATCGTTTTTATGGGGTTCTAAGCAGTGTATTAGAAAACTTTTATTGCAACGAAACTTTAACCACTGCTCATGTGTCTCTAGGCTGTGAGTTGTTGCCTCCCACACCCCGATATGGGTCCATCATTGGTAACAACACATCTATGGGGTCCAGGATCATCTACAGCTGTGACACTGGGTATGAACTGGAGGGGCTGCCGTACAGGGACTGTCTACTGGACACCTCATGGTCAGGGGAAGCACCGGGATGTAAAAGTAGGTAGTACTACTATATTTGGCCTAGTCCAGTGGTCATCTTTCCATTAATTGGACGTGAAAACAAAATGACTCATATGTATTGTAAACTTCTCATCAGAAAGTTATTTGTCTATGCTGTACATTATTGTAATGTGAATATAATAAGGAGGTGAAACTTGTGATCCAAAAAACACTGGGCACTATATACATGTACTGCAGAAGTTTGGCTAATCAAAAATCTGCTATTACAATAGTTGATATTTGTACTCATTGTTACGATATATGACTTTATGTTACCTACATTGTATATACATGTATCTTTATAGATATTTACAATAAGTCACTGATTTTTCTGGCCATCACTTTAAGCACTGCCTTTCTACAATTAAGAAAGATCGTGTGGTCCCCCTCCAAGTGTCCGCTGGGGAAGGCCTGTCGGTGCGAGTGGTTACAGGTACCAGGACACCGTGCGCTACCAGTGTTACCATGGCTACCAACTGGACAATGACACCATGCTCACCTGTGGTCCTGAAGGACTCTGGGAAGGGGACTGGCCTACATGTCTTGGTAGGTCTATACGTGAATTTCTATATTAGATGTTATCTTTATCTTTTTTTTCTGTTCTGCTTTTTGAAGTATGTACATGTACTTCAGCTGTAAGGTTGTAGTTCTTCTCCATTTTCATAAACTAGTAATACCCTTCTCCATAATTTGTGCATCTTGTCCAATTATTTCTAAGGGTAATGTGGCTCATTTCTGATATTCAGCTTCTATGCTTATGTACAAAGTAGTCTACTGACGTGTTGTTCTCAAAGATCCAAGGTCAGTGGCCATGGTGGCACAGTGGCCTTGTGTTTAGGGTTGTTGACTCTGAACCAGGAGGTACATAGTTCAACTTGCTTTTGTGTTGTACCCTTGCGAAAGGCAATACAAATTTACCCACTTGACTGAAGTGTTACTGTGTAGTACTACAATCTACCTTCGGTGAGGAAAGACCCTTTGATAAGACAGTACATGGACGTCCCATGGGGAAATCCACCTCGTGCATGGTAAAGAACCCACCACACCAATAAAAATGCATGATCAAATGAGCATTCTTCAGCGCAAACCTAGTGTGTTACATCATGAGGCAGTTTAACATGTATGCAATAAAAACAAACATTGTGTTCCATACCATCAGATGTGGATGAGTGTGCAGCAGCTGACCTCCACACCTGTTCTGCCGATGCCGACTGCACCAACACACCTGGAGACTACACCTGTCAGTGCAGAGTGGGCTTCACTGGGGATGGGCGCACCTGTAAAGGTGGGTAGTTTCAATAAGTTTGATAATTTCATTCATTGTTCATTTATTTAGACCCTTGTAGTGCCTTGTGGCACATAGGGCAGCAAGTATCTTTGCTGTTCCAGTAGCAGTGTAGGTCCCTTAAGAAAGACGGGTACAGCCCAGTCTGAGATGCCTTACCAAGGATTTTACTGGGGTCTCCCTGTTATCAACTAAATGGAACCAAGAGTTCAAATGTGAGGCTATTACAAGTTGAGCTACAGGGACATCCCATTACTTTCCTCAGTGATGGTGAAATTGTCATCTTTGGCATGCTAACATGCTGACTTTGCAAGACAAAAGTTTTCCATCCATGAACTCTAGTTTATTAAAATGTTCATCACACCAGAACTCAGAACCCAGATTGATATGAGTTTTGACTGTCTTTAGGTATTTCGGCCATGACCTACTACATTTGTACAGTGTATACCAATCAATGAGGATCTCTATTTCCTCACACAGTGGTAACATGTGACCCTCCATCTGAACTCCCCAACGGTAGGATATCAGGGAGCAGCTATGAGTTTAACCACACCCTGGAGTACAAGTGCAACACAGGTCAGTCTTCTCCTTTATTTCCCTGTAACCAGTTACTGCAAAGTGTCGTGGCCATCAGTTTATATTCAAAGACAGCTTAGTCATAAACTTAAGCAACCACGCACAGGTTGGAAAAGTCACAAAGATTTTAGCTACAAAATTTTGCTGATGAACATTTCTTTGACTACCGTTACTGTAAGTTCAAACATTTCATCAATCACACAAATGTAGATATATGGCTATAGGTGTGTTTGTTTACTTTTTGAATGCACCCTATTGCAGCTGCTAGTCCAAACATTCATCTATCTGCACAATGCAGATGCATGGGCGCAAAACCTAGATGTGTTTGCTTAAAGTTTCCCACTGACTAAAAGTTTTCTTTTCTTTAACAGGTTATGTTCTGAATGGCACGGATGAGCGCACCTGTCTCGCTTCAGGAGAGTGGAGTGACAAGATCCCCTTCTGCCAGCCTGTGAACTGTGGCCAGCCAGACAGCATTGAGAATGGGATCATGATTGGCATCTCCTTAACCTACCAGAGCGATGTCCAGTACCACTGTGAGCAGGGCTACACACTGGTCGGGGAGAGCTCTAGAGTTTGTCAGGCTAACGGACGCTGGGGTGGGGATGTGCCGTACTGTGAACGGATCTCCTGTGGGCCACCCAGGAAAGTTGAGCACAGCTTTCTCTTCTCCGACGGCGACTACAAGTACGGAAGCACCGTGTCATTCGCGTGTGACAAGGGATTTGAACTGGAGGGGAGAGCTTCACAAATGTGCCAGGCAAACGGGACATGGAGTGGCGAGGCGCCCAAATGTGAGCGAATCTCCTGTGGTCAACCAGCAGAAAGCCAACATGGTTCACTGACAGTAGGTGATGTGAGATACGAGAGCCTTGTCCACTATGACTGTGACGTAGGATATATCTTAATTGGGAATGACACAAGAATGTGTGACTCTGATGGTCTTTGGAAACCAGGCCTCCCACAGTGTACTCCCATCAGATGTGATAACCCTCCTAAGATAACACATGGTATAATCATATCCAGTTCTGATATCAGTGTGTATGAAAGTGTGATCACCTACAACTGTGAACCAGGATACGTCATACAAGGAGACAGCAACACGACTTGTCTAGCTGATGGCTCCTGGTCAGGCCAACCCCCGACCTGTGTGCCAATCAGCTGTGGCCTCCCTACAGAGTTTCCACATGCCAAGGCAGTTGGAGAGGTCTATACCTTCAAAAGTAAAGTGCAATATGTCTGTGAACCTGGTTATGAAACGGATAAACCAGCAGATTCAATCTGTATGGCCAACAACAGCTGGTCAGTGCCAGTGGTCAACTGTAACCCCGTATCATGTGGCAAGCCAGACGATGTGGAAAATGCTTTTATCAAAGGAAACAGCTATACATACAAAAGTATCATCACGTACCACTGCACTGAAGGCTATGTTCTTGTAGGGGAAGGGATACAAGAATGCCAAGCAAACCGCTCATGGAATGGAGTCACACCACATTGTGAGAGGGCTCCCTGTAAGCCCCCACCTGCCCTGAAGTACGGGCAGCCGTTAGCTCTTAATCTAAAGTACGGAGATACTGTGCAGTATGACTGTGACAAAGGGTTTGAACTAGTGAGCACTGGTAGGAGGAAATGCCTGGCAGATGGGACATGGAGTGAAGAGGAGGTTCAGTGTGAGCCGGTGCAATGTAGTGTTCCATCACTGGACAATGGCTCCATCCATGGACCAGACTTCCACTATGGTGGAACTGTCACATTCAAGTGTAATGAAGGGTATGTCCTCCAAGGTGCCGAGGCAGCGACATGCGAAGCTGACAGGAGTTGGAGTCACCCACCTCCATCCTGCCAACCAGTGTCGTGTGGCAGGCCAGCATTGGTCGGGAACGGAACACTTATCGGGGGAAACTTTGAATTCCAAAGTGAAGTGACGTACACCTGTGACAAAGGATATTACCTTGTGGGAAACTACAGGCGCAGATGTTTGGCAAATGAGACGTGGAGTGGCAAAACGCCAGATTGTGAACCTGTATCATGTGGGAATCCTCCCAAACTACAGTATGGATCCTACAAAGCTGAGAACGTTCATTTCAAGGGTGTTGTACAGTACAGATGTTACCTGGGTTGGACACTGAAAGGAGAAGGTAGTCAGACTTGCTTGTCTGATGGAAGATGGTCAGGCAGTCCACCTGTCTGTGATCCAATATCTTGTGGAGAACCCCCTGCTGTGGAAAATGGAGTAGTTAAGGGTACAAACTTCTCCTACACAAGTGTGGTGAAGTATGTGTGCGATCATGGATTTGAGCTGCAAGGAAATGACACCAGGGAATGCCAAGCAGAAGGGGAGTGGTCCCCAACTAACGCCTTCTGCAGAGCTATTTCATGTGGGCTGCCACCAACTGTAGATAATGGGCGATTTGTGGGAAACAACTTCACCTACGGACGATCAGTGTTATACAAGTGTGATGAAGGATACGAGCTGGCAGGGAAGAACCTAACCTGGTGCAATGCTGATGGACTGTGGACAGATTGGAAGAATGAATCACCTACCTGCCAACCTGTCTCCTGCCAACATCCGCCGAGCATTGATAACGGAGTCATTGGCATCGGCAACTTCAAGTTCCAGAGTGTTATTCATTACAAATGTAGTATGGGATATGTCCTGAAAGGGGCGTCCAAGAGGACTTGCCAAGCAAACAGGACATGGAGTGGAGTGGAGCCAAAGTGTGACCCTGTGTACTGTGGCAGTCCACCCAACATTACAAACGGTCTAGTACAGGGGCAGTACTTCTACTACCTGGGTTTTGTGAAGTATAGTTGCAGAAAGGGGTACAGACTGGTGGGAGGGAAGGAGAAATATCACTGTCAAGATGACGGAACCTGGGAAGAACCACCGCCCACCTGCAACCCTGTTTCATGTGGTCAGCCTGAAAGCATTGACAATGGCCGAGTGGATGGACACAACTTTACGTACGGAGGTGTAGTGTCCTATCATTGTGAAGATGGTCACCAACTGCAAGGCATTGCAACAAGGGTGTGTCTTGACACCGGGTCTTGGAATGGAACTTCTCCTTTGTGTGAGCCCGTGTCTTGTGGAAAACCAGCAGAAATCCTGCATGGTAGTGCCAACGGTACAAATTTCAGGTACAAGAGCTCTGTGATTTATTCCTGCATCCCTGGATATGAACTCAAGGGGGCAAAGGAGATCGTGTGCCAGGCAGACAAGACATGGAATGGTGAGATGCCAACCTGTGAGCCAGTCAGCTGTCCAGAACCTCCTGACATTGAACATGGGAGTAAATCAGGGGGTAGTTACATATTTGGCACCAATGTGACATACACGTGTGATGTTGGGTACAAACTTACAGGGACAGGTAATGTCACCTGCCAGGAGGACAGGACTTGGAGCCATCCATTACCCAAGTGTGTCATCGTCTCCTGCATGGTGCCAGACCCTATCACAAATGGGGGTGTGGTTGGCTCTGACTACACGTACGGCAGCACTATTCAGTACCAGTGTAAGGAGGGGTACCTCCTGCGAGGGGGGTCCAAACGGACTTGTCAGGAGGATGGAACATGGAACGTCCCTCCTCCCTTGTGTGTGCCCATCCGCTGCATACCTCCTCGACACATCTTTGATGGTATGATCACAGGCCAGGACTACACCTTTGGTAGCATCGTCCAGTATAGCTGCAAGGTGGGGTACGAGCTGCAGGGGCAGAGGGAGAGACGGTGTCAGGCCAATGCTTCCTGGTCTGGAAGGACACCTTTGTGCATACCAGTATCCTGTGGACAACCGGACACTGTAGAAAATGGAAAAGTCAAAGCAAATTTTGGGCACATATACAACGAAGTTGCGGAATATACCTGTGATGAGGGATATGTGTTATCGGGTAACCGTAGCCGAATCTGTCAAGCTGATGGTACATGGAGCGGCGAGAACCCAAGATGCAAGCCCAGACATTGCCCTGTGCCTAGCCACCTGAAGAATGGGAAAATGAAAGGTATACAGTACTTCTACGGAGAGTCTGTGCAGTATTCATGTAATGAAGGTTACATCTTGCATGGTTCTGTGTCGAGAGGTTGTCTAGCAGATGGCATGTGGAGTGGCTCGGAACCAGTGTGTAAGAAAGTGGCCTGTGGTGCCCCTAAGGACATAAGTAATGGGCACACCTTTGGACAAAGATACCTCTTTGAAGACACAATAACTTACGTATGCAACAGAGGGTACACTCTGGACGGTGCCTTGACAAGATTGTGTCAATCCAATGGACAGTGGAGCGGTGTAAGTCCTACATGTAAACCAGTTGAATGTAACATCCCAAGCAAAATCCTGTATGGAAAAGTGACACACAGCAGTCTTACATACAGAAGCATGGCCAGCTACCAGTGTGACCCAGGGTTTGTCTTGGAAGGTGTTAGTGAGAGAATGTGTGAACATGATGGCACATGGAAGGACAGGTTACCCTCATGTGCACCTGTGTCCTGCGGAAATCCTCCAACAGTACTGAACTCAGTCAGGACAGGGGACAACTACACCTTTGGCAACACAGTTGCTTACACATGTAAAGAAGGGTACAGACTGCGAGGGAGTCGACAAGTTGTTTGTAAGGAGGATGCGACATGGAAGGGACTGAATGGTGACACATTTTGTGAACTCATCATTTGTCCAACGCCAGCAAACATTCAGAATGCAGAACTAAAAGGACAAGATTATCAGTTTGGAAGCATCATTCAATACAGCTGCCTCCCAGGCTTTGAGCCTGTTGTGGTCGGTGAGAACACAAGGAGATGTGAGGAATATGGACAATGGAGTGAAAGCAGTTTTCAGTGCTCTCCCATATCCTGTGGCTCTCCAAATCCCATTGAACATGGTAGTGGAACGATTTCAAACACTTTGTACCAGGGAGAGATCAGGTACTCATGCAACACAGGTTATAGACTTGAGGGAGGGGACGTACGAGTTTGCCAGGCTGACAGGACATGGAGTGGAACACCTCCACAGTGTTTACCTGTGAGCTGCCCCTCCCCGCAGCCTATTTCAAATGGTAAAGTCCACTCTGGCCAGCTCACGTACCTCCAAACCATTTCTTACACTTGTGATCTCGGTTATGAGCTGACTGGAGAGGCTACAAGAACCTGCCAGGGTGATCAAATTTGGAGTGGACGTCCCCCAACATGTAAACCTGTTAACTGTGGCCAGCCGGGCCCTGTAACAAATGGTGAAGTACAAGGGAAAGATTTCACATACCAACAGTCTGTAGTGTATACCTGCAACAAGGGATACAAAATAAAGGGAGCAGCTAGAAGAACATGTGGTGCAGACAGACAATGGAGTGATAAGAAGCCTCAGTGTATTGCTGTAAGTTGTGGCCAGCCTGATGCTACCACCAACAGTCTCATCAGAGGTACAGACTTCACCTATGGAAACTCAGTGTCCTATAGTTGTACCTTGGGGTACGAACTTCATGGAGGCAAGACTAGAATGTGCCAGGCAAATCAAACCTGGAGTGGGCAGCCTCCTACCTGTGCCCCAGTCAACTGTGGTCAGCCTGGTGAAGTTCTGAATGGTTATCTTAAGGGGTCTGACTTCACTTACCAGCAGTCAGTGGTGTACTATTGTGAGGAAGGATACAACCTTGTGGGAGAGGGCAGACGAACATGTAAGGAAGACAGAAAGTGGAGTGGGGAGGAGCCACAGTGTTCACCTGTGAGCTGTGGGGACCCTGGAGATATTACACATGGCAGACTGGAGGGAAGGGACTTCACATACAATCAAACAGTGACATACAGATGTGATGTAGGGTTTGAACTTCGAGGAACCAAAGAAAGGAGATGTTTAGCAAACAGAGCATGGAGTGGAGAGACACCTACCTGTGACCCTGTTAGCTGTGGACAACCAGATTCCATCACCAATGGTGAAGTGCAAGGTTCAACTTTCACCTACTTAGAATCTGTAACGTATATTTGCAACAAGGGATATAAGATGGCAGGAGAAGCAAGACGGACATGCCAGGAAGACAGGACATGGAGTGGAGTAGAACCACGCTGTGTTCCTGTCACCTGTGGTGAACCTGACACCATCTCACACGGTACTCTACAAGGTACTGACTTCACTTACAGACAGACAGTGAGCTACACGTGTGACACAGGTTACCAACTTGAAGGACTGGAGCAAAGAACCTGCCAGGCTGATAAGACGTGGAGTGGGGAAGCACCCACGTGTACCCCAGTGAGCTGTGGGCAGCCTGAACCTGTTCCCAATGGCATCGTAAATGGTTCTGACTTTACTTACCAACAGACTGTAGTCTACCATTGCAGGGAAGGGTATGATCTGGTTGGAGAAGCCAAACATATTTGTGGAGCCGACAGACATTGGAGTGGAGAGGAGCCAAAGTGTGAACCTGTTCAGTGTGGCAAACCTGAGTCTATCCCTGATGGTGTCCTGGTAGGGGAGGACTTCACTTATGGGAAAACTGTCACATACAAATGTAACTCAGGATATGAACTGAATGGTTCTGATAGTAGGATTTGCCAAGCTAATAAAACTTGGAGTGGACTTCCTCCTACCTGCAATCCTGTTAATTGTGGGCAACCAAACACAGTAAGCAATGGTGTGTTAAATGGTACAGTATTTACTTACAGACAGTCTGTAGTGTACACATGTCACCAGGGGTACGAGCTACTGGGTGATGCAAAACGGACTTGTGGCGAGGACAGAAAGTGGAGTGGGGAGGAACCAAAGTGCAAAGCTGTCAGTTGTGGTGAGCCTGAAGTTGTTCCCCATGCTAGCATGGAAGGTAGGGACTTCACATATGGAAAATCTGTGACATACAAGTGCGAGGAAGGTTTTAAACTCCATGGACACGAGGCCAGAACATGTCAAGCTAATAGAACTTGGAGCAATGATAAACCAAAATGTCTTCCTCTTCACTGCCCCCCTCCCACAGCAATTACTAGTGGAACAGTACTAGGCAGTGACTTCACTTACAGACAGACTGTGCGTTATGTGTGCGACTCTGGATATGAACTGAAGGGGAACCAGGAAAGACTTTGCCAAGCAGACCAAACCTGGAGAGGAGAGCTGCCTGAATGTGTGCCTGTGGACTGTGGCAAGCCTGAGCCTCTACCTAATGGCCAGTATATAGGCAGTGACTTTACATATCAACAGAAGATTGTATACACATGTAATAAAGGATACAGACTGTTGGGTAAGGCAGAGAGAGTTTGCCAGTCCAACCGTGAGTGGACTACAAGTGTTCCACAGTGCGTCCTGGTTACCTGTGATGCAGTAGGCCCCTTCACAAATGGTGTCATCACCGGCAACAACTTCACATACAGCCAGAAGATCCTGTTCCAGTGTAACAGTGGGTATGAGCTGCAGGGTGTTTCAGAACGGACATGTCAGGCTGATGGTGTGTGGAGTGACACACAACCTGTGTGTGCTCCTGTTAGCTGTGGCCCACCCCCACAGGTTCTCCATGGGATTGTGAATGAAACAGTCCACACCTACAAACAGAGAGTGGAGTATACTTGTGATACAGGGCACATCATGGAAGGGGGTGCTCAACTTCAGTGCCAAGCTGATAAAACGTGGAGTGGAACAGCACCCATATGTAAAAGTAAGTCAAATGATCCCTCACTTACAGGCAAACTTATTCTGTATCCTAGTGACAGACACATTTTCCAGAAGAGAAAGACTTCATTGTATACATGTACATTGTAGATGTGTTAAATCTATAACCATTACAAAAGAATTGGCCTTGGGAGCCCTTAGTTATAAAGTCATGTAATTTTTTAACATAAAGATTATTGCACACGTTTTTATAATAATTCCACTAAGTCTTAACTGTGCATAAACCTATGCATTCCGTTCCATTATAACTTTCTGAATAGTTGAAGTTATAAGCCTGGCCATGAGTTTTCAGTACTGTGATGGAACTTGTGCTCCTACAGGAGTGTATTGTGGACGTCCTCCAGATGTGCCTCACTGTGACATTACCGATAACGGCCACTACTACGGCGATGTGCAGGATTACACCTGCCACAACGGTTACGTTCTGGAGGGGCCGTCATCGCGCACCTGCACAGTGGCCGGCACCTGGAGCCTGTACAGTCCCAGGTGTCAGCGTAAGCACTCTTTACCTCAACATAGTTGCCATGGCATCTGGTCATTACTTTGGTATTGCAAACAGGCAAAAAAACTATCTCTAATGTATTCTTTTATTTGATGACTTGTACTACCTTGTTAATGATTTATATTGAGGCAAGTCACAACCATCTTCTACAGTCATAACATATCACAGTAATGAGCATCAATCAAGGGAATAACTTACATGTACATCACATTCAAGTTGCATTAGTAATGGTTTGATAAGTTGTACATTCTTAACATAGGAAAAAGCATGTCAGGCCAAAGATTTTTAGCTGGAGAGTATCAACATAGGACATTAACATCATTCATACAAATGTAGAAGCACTACATTTATATTCTGACAACTCACAATGAATACTCATTAGGTTGCTAGGATTTTAAAACACATTATAGACCATTGATTTACAGTCAAACCTGTCCAAGAAGACCACTCAGGTTTAAGTGGATTTATGTGTAGACCGAATTCTGAATGCTTGTGTCAATGGGAAAATATGTACATGTATGTATTATAAGGGACCACCGAAAGCAGTCACATTAGCCAAGTGTATAGATGACCACTTGTACAGGTTTGACTGTACATGCATTAATTTTAGTCTTCTACCTGTAGTACAACACATATAGACTGTAGTGTTCTACTCACCACCTAACTCCCTTGTACAGCTGTCAGTTGTGGCCCTCCTCCTCCTGTCATCAATGCCGAGATCCAAGTAGACAGTTTCTTATATGGGCTGGGATTGGCCAGGGTCCAGTGTGCAACTGGCTATATCTTGGTGGGAGAACCAATCAGAACTTGTCTACCGAATGGTTTTTGGAGTGGCACAACTCCCAAATGCAACAGTACGTGGTTTGGATAATGCAGCATGACTAATAAATACACTGTTAACAGTATATGTTAGGTTAACATCTAACCATAACCATCTTGAGAAAAAGAATTATACATGTCATTATTTCTTCAACTGACGGCAATTGCTTAAGACTTTCTTAGTCCTTTTTTTTGTTTGTTAATTGTCCCGAATGGTTAAAAAGCCTGTAAACTCGTCTGATTTGACAATGAAATACAACCCAAGCAACATTTAATCTACAGATCCCAGAGTGGAAAAATCTTGCAAATTCAAATTCTTTTTTCTATTTTTCTATCACCATGTACAGAGGTGCAGTGCCCAGCTATGTTTGCACCTCTAAACGGACAGATCACAGGGACTGGACACTCCTATGGTGATGTTGTGGTGTTTGGCTGCGATGCAGGCTTCAAGCAAAAGGGGGCGCTTGACAGCAAGTGTACTGAGAAGGGAACTTGGAGCCATCCCAGGCCAACATGTGTAGGTTTGTGGGGTTCTTTCTGATGCAGCAGGCACCGTTCTCTTAAAATATAACAGTACCTGAATGTCCTGATGTCCTACAAAATATGCAGAAGAACATAAACCCTTTTCTGTACTACTATTCTAAGTTCTGGAAATCCTGCAAAGAATAACACTTATGCATAAAAAATATTATGTACTCTATTTCTTCTGAAGTTCTACAAACTACATTTCTTTCCCAAAATACATGCATGATAAATATTAAGGTAGGATGTTAACAATGGCGAATAGATGTATGTATAGATGGAGTTGTCAAAAGGACATATTGAAAAGAAATGATTGCTACTACATTTTGTATTATTTTTGTGTCCATGTCATCAGTGTGTTTTTGGATGGTTAAATAGTTATGCAGTACATGTACATTTTGTATCTCATTTTTTTGTACATTTCATTACGTATTCCACACTCAGCACACATGCAGTAGACTTTAAACAACAACAAAAAAACAGTACCAGTCCTATTGTCCCTCCAGCTTTCACTGTAACAGACTCTAACCATCATGTTTCCCCATGCAGCCCTGGAGTGCCCTCCCCCAGTCCTGCCCCTACACCTGTTCCTGTCCACACAGGACTACCAGGTGGGCTCAAGTCTGCAGCTCAAGGCCGAGGAGGGGTACAGACTGGTGGGGGACGATACCATCACTTGTCAGCTGAACCAGACATGGTCAGGGGTAAAGGCCCTACCCATACGTAAGTGTATACCCATACACAACGTATGATATGTCTATAAATGCATCATTGACCAAACTTTACACTCAAAGTGTTAGACAAACTGTTATGCTTTGAGTAGTTTACAAGTACCACCTCCTGACTGATACTACATGTACATAGTTTGTCAAAATGATGTAATTAGGGATTATCAGCATTTCCACTTTACTTTCCTTAATGAATTAAGAGGACAACATTGTGGAACACCGTATATATTATCCAGTTATATTCTGTGGTATACTATTTGCCCATATGATGGTATGCCCGAATTGAAGTTGTTTTTCCATTCCTGTAGGAATAAAGTGTGGGCGTCCAGTTTCCCCAGCCTTTGGGGCAGTGCACGGACAGAGATACGAGTACGGAGACACCGTCACATTTAGCTGTCACTCGGGCTATGTACTGGAGGGCAGTCGTGTGGCAACATGTCTTCACACGGAGAGATGGTCATCTCAACCGCGCTGCAAAGGTAATGCTACATGTGTCTTCCCACGTCAGCAGTCAGTCTCACATGAAGCATAGAAATTTGCACAGCCAAATCCTATCAAAACTTCCAAGTTTTTTTAATACCCTTTGGAGTTTGCATAATATGGTATTTTCCCAATTAGTATCTAAAGAAAGATTACCTAAAAAGTAAACAGACATAAAGATCTATGTTGGTTTAACTTAAGTAGACTTTGTTAATAAAAGTGTTTGCATCATTTCAGCTTACTGTGTACATGGGTGCCACAATGGAGGAGAGTGTATCAGGCCCAATACCTGCAGTTGTCAACAGGGTTACAGGGGGCCTTCTTGTGAACTTGGTAACTATTAATTTTTTTGGTGTCATGGTTTCTTTAGAAAGATGATAGTGTATCTAACTCAGAAGGAATGGCTCACAAACTTTTATATGGTGACATGTAGTTGTGACTTTATAGAAGTACATATTAATAACAGAATAGTTGATGGTACAAGATGGTAAGGTTAAAAAGAGACCTTTTCTTTCTACTCTACAGTAACTG
The DNA here is from genome assembly GCA_019207045.1 of Branchiostoma floridae x Branchiostoma belcheri. NCBI lineage: Eukaryota > Metazoa > Chordata > Leptocardii > Amphioxiformes > Branchiostomatidae > Branchiostoma > Branchiostoma floridae x Branchiostoma belcheri. The sequence goes on along the minus strand of CM033037.1, from coordinate 9,787,625 downwards.
TAGTAAGGTAATACTAATAGAATGTGTATTTACATGTACATGACTGAACATGTTACTGCATGTATGTGTACACTTACTGGTCGTTTGTATGACCTTTGAAACATTACAGTTTCAATTTGGATTTATCATTTTCTTCCTTTCTGCAGCCTTTTGTGTGCTGCCGTGCCTCCATGGAGGCAAGTGTGTTGGACCCTACAAATGCCAGTGTCCTCCAGGATACACTGGGTCTAGATGTGAAAAGGGTAAGTGTACATCTTCAATTATTAAAATTATAAGACAAGAAAATATCACATCTATAGCTACTTGTCTTTTACATAAATGTGAATCAGTGTCTATCAATGTCATGTGAAGTGTTCTATTAGTATTGATTCATAAACCTTTATGTGAACATTGGAACATTACTCACAGTAACTTCTACCCGATGTGGTATGTAAAAATTCAAACTTTTGACAAAGATTGTTGTGGTTGCAGCTGTGTGCAGGAAGCCCTGCCAGAATGGAGGCAGGTGTATGAGACCCAACATGTGCTCATGTCCCACAGGATTCAGACCACCAGACTGCTCCAGGTAAGACATGAAAAATGAAACTGACCTAGAACCAGTTTAGCTCACTGAAGAGCTTAACTGGCTTAACAGGTTTATGACATACAAGATGTTATATGGGCAGTATTTACAGCTTCCCTGGGAAGTTCCCCTAGATCTTTTTGACGAGCAATGTGAAGAGTGAACCATGGCTTAACATCCCTATCTAAGGACTACTACCCTTTCCAGTAGCATGCATGTTTTGCTACAACAGCCAAGATTTGAGCTCCCAACCTTTTGGTCCAGAAGCAGGGTGGCTAACCACTATCTGGACTATGCAAGCTATTTATCATATTCTATTCAAAATTCTCCGTCAGCTTTGTAATTTGCACTTGTACTTGTAGCTTTTTGAATGTCAAACAGGAACAACCTTACCTTTTATTAAATGACTGCGTCAGTTTTTACATTGATTCCATTGTCTGAACCTGTGTTGGGCTGTTTTGTCTCTATACACCTGTTCATGATCATATTGTGTTTACTTGTTCCAGAGAGATTGACAGGAGATACAGAGACTACTACCGTCAACAGTACCATTGATGGAGCTATGATTCAATATTCACTTCATGTATATATAGTTGCTGCTATGCACTTTATATATTATCACTTATCAGAGACTGTTTCTCTTCTCTCTGTCCTGTCTCTCTGTTTGCACTTTGGCTGTTTGCAGGTGTTTGTAATTATGCATTTTGCATTACAAAGTATGATTTGTTTTTTTACCTTTATCGGCTATAAGATACTTTGAGTAAATAGACGTTTTTCCCAAGGAGAAACACAGTGCTTCTTTCTGAATGTACAATATTAGTAGTATCATTAAGGCCCTACAATTGTAATATACTGTACATGTGAGAGGAACAATGGTTTGTTTCAGCTTGGCACCCCCAGTGTACGTGTACTAGATTTAAATTTACATTCATCAGATTCTGTTAGTGTAGTACCTAAATGTACATGTTGGCACATATCATGTGGCATATGCAGTATGTTGGCATAATTAAGCTGTTTATTTATTCAAGCTCATATTTATCATTATTTTTGTTTTAACTTGATTGATATGTAAAGAAGTAACGTTAATTACATTCCAAAAGAGTGAGAGGTGACAAATGAGAAAAAGAGGGGAGATGTTATTGCAGTCCATAATTATTATATGATGCATTTATGTGATTCACAATGTCTATATAAGCCATATTTTACTGCAGTATGTTTGCAACATATAAAGATTTTTTAAAAAAAGGATCTCCTGCTTTCAAAATAACACTGTCTATGGAGCTATTGTAAATAAGGTTATCCTTTTGTTGTTGCATGTTGAAAAGTGCGGGGGTTTTCCAGATTTGGGCTTTAAAAAGGAAACTGAATTCAAGGGAAGGAAAGACGAAAATTGTAATATAAAACTTTTAATTCTGATTACTTTACACCAATAAAAAGTCCAATACAATGCTGAGTGTCCTGTGTCCTTTGTCTACTTTTATATGTCCGCAGATCAAAAATAAAAACATTCCATTGTGTATTTCGCATTTATAGAATCCATAAAGTTTGTTTTTAGATAAGAACATTGTTTTACTCCTGTGTAGAAATATCCTGTCTATGAGACATGGGATGAGAGGGCAAACCATCCATCCTCAGTAGATGCCTACAAACAACAAAGTAGAAACTTTCAATCATTCAACATGTTTAAACTAAAGGCAGAAGGTAGAAAAGCATGTCGGAGCATTTTACAATGTATCTATGTAAATTTTTAATCAGGGCTATATATGTAGTTTATTCTATTGCTATTTGGGACTTTGAGGTAGTTTTTTTAAGCTGTTTGCTTGACAAGAAAGAAAGAAGAGCACTCACCTTACTGACAGGCCTGATCCCAGCAGGGTTCACAGGAACGGGAGACTGCTTTGTACTACCAAGGGAGCTGCGTGCAATACTGAAAGAGCACCAAAAGAGAACAACTGTTACAGTAACAGTTACTGATAACTGATTTCTATCTACAGGCCCACTGCACTCAGAATTGTGTTGTGTTGTGAAATGATAAGTATCGGGAGAAAAATATTTGCTGGTTTACAGAATTTTGACCTCAGAGAATTAGTTTACTTAAGAACAAGCCTTCTCTTCAGGAACCCATTACATCAGCAATTCCTGTGCACACATTACATGTACATCTACTGTTTCTGTGCGCTCATTACCTCAGCAATACCTGAGCTTCATTAGTGTTTATACAAAATATCTACTTGGAAGATGTTACGTTTGGAACTTGGTACTCCAGCTTGCCACTGTACATGTACATTTTTATGCAATCAAAATAATGCAGGAAATGAACTTAATCTTTGCCTCTCAAAAAAGTTTTCACAAGCTGCCCAAGTTCTGAATGTGCACAACGATCATTGAATGATACTTTCAATGAATGTAATCAGGAAATGTATATTGGTCTCAGATGCAATTGAGCACATTGAAGTAATTCTAGTTTGGTCTGCTTCATAATACATACATACAACTCAACAACAAGGTTTCTTACAGAAACAAACTGACCTGTTGTTGGCCACATGAGGCGAAGGTGTGCTGGTGGCTGTTAGCTCCAGGTCGTCCATACGGGGCACGGACACGCGAATCTCCCGCCCTGCCCCTCCCCACGTCACCACTGGCTGGGGTGGGGCTGCACTGCTGAGGGTGAAGGGGATGGGGGAAATGGGAGGGGACACGGGGAGATGAGTCCCCTGGGGTAGGGATGAGGGTGGGGTGACCGATGGTAAAGATGTTGGCAGCTGTGTGAACTCTGTAGAGGTGGAGGCTGTGCCTGTGCTGCCTGCACCTAGGAGGGAAAACATCGTAAGTTGGAAAATTTGTTTAATGTTCCATTGTAAGTAATCCAGTACCTTTGTGCACACAAAATTTCATACACTAGACTGCCTTTATATACCTTTTCTGCCAGACAAATGCTGGGATATTCTGAATGACATTGACTAGTATGTAGAGTATGTACTACATGTATGAGAAAGCTGCCCTACTGTTGAGTAGGTTACATAAGAAAGCTGCCCTACTGTGGAGTATGTCCTGTAAACTGAAAGAAAGCTGCCCTACTGTGGAGTATGTCCTGTAAACTGTAAGAAAGCTGCCCTACTGTGGAGTAGGTACTATAAGAAAGCTGCCCTACTATTGAGCTGCCTGTCCAGGCTGATCTGTTGCTATGATATTCTGAATGACTGACTAGGCTGTTACATCAGAAAGCTGCCCTACTGTTCAGCTGCCTGTCCAGGCTGATCTGTTGCTATGATACTGTAAATGCATTTAAGTTCGGGGGGATTTAATTTCGCGGTAGCGGGAAAAGGGACTTTTCGCGGTGGATTTAAGTTCGCGGTAACACCATAGACTGCAGTCTAATACCATTATAGAAAAATGTGGTTTTAATTTCGCGGTAAAGTGGTCACCGCGAAAACCGCAAACATTAATCCACCGCGAACATTTCTGCATTTACAGTATTTTGAATGACTGACTGGCTGTTACATACTGTTAAGCTGCCTGTCCAGGCTAATCTGTTGCTATGATAATCTGAATGACTGACTGGCTGATACATACTGTTAAGCTGCCTGTCCAGGCTAATCTGTTGCTATGATAATCTGAATGACTGACTAGGCTGTTACATAAGAAAGCTGCCCTACTGTTGAGCTGCCTATCCAGGCTGATCTGTTGCTATGATATTCTGACTGACTGACTAGGCTGTTACATAAGAAAGCTGCCCTACTGTTCAGCTGCCTGTCCAGACTGATCTGTTGCTGCTGCTGCACCAGCCCCTGCAGCCGTGCCTGGGCCTCCTCATGTTTGTGCAGCAGGAGGTCTATCTGCTGCTGTAGGACCTGCTCCTCATGGACTGCCTCAGGACTGGGGGCTGAAGATAACATACATGTGTGAGTTACATCACAGTGACCATTTCCATCAAAATTTTACACAATTGCTGCTTCAAAGACTTTCTACCTGCTGCCTTACCTTATAACTAATAGGGTTTCTTGTTGTGTGTGTGTGCATGTATTTTCTCTAAAACAACATTTAAACAGTATCAAACTTCAGACTTAGGACGAAGCATAATGCTTTTTCGTTAGCTATTAGCAATGCGGATTTGCTATGGCTCGCATATTTTTGGCCAAGCACACTGGCACACCCTTCTCTTCTCAATTACCGTGTTGGGATCTTGTGTGTGTAGAGGTTTGATGCCTCCTTCATATACGGGGCCACCAATTGTTTTATGCGCCCTCTGATGGGACAGCGCGATTCTTTTCCAGTTGTGTTCAGACCCGGGCACAAACTCGCTGGCTCCACAGCATGTGAACCAAATGTGGTGAGAGACACGCCACTGCACCATGCTGATAAAGCAGTATACTTCACCATGTAAAAGCCACTTGCTCTTGACTCACCCCCACTAAACTGCACTGCATCCTCAGGACTGACTCCTACAGTCTTCTTCCACTGCTCCATCTGCTGCAGCCTTCTCTGTGCCTGTGTGTGCTGCTGGGACAGGACTGACAACTGTTCCTCCAGACTCCCCCGTCTGCCCTGCCTCACACCAGCCACACCGGACAGCTCTGGGGAGGGGGCGAACACTGGCACAGGTCTCTGGGGGGAAGGGACATACACAGTGAAGTTAGTGAAAAAGTTAAAATCCTTCCCAAACCAAATGGGCATCAGACAGTGTCCATCTCCATTTCTCTAGCCTTGGACCACAATCATTGTGCCGCTCACTACAGCAGGGGGCTAGTCCACTGGTAGTGGTGTGTGTGTTCACTCTGTCCCAAATGCTGAGTGTTAAGCATAGAAAGCAGCATGTACCATTTTGTAAGTCAAGGAACCAGTTTGATTTCCATTTATCCCCCTTTCCAACAAATACATCTACAGTTACTCATAAAACCCAAATACAAAAAACATTGTTTCTCTTTTCCATCAAAATGAAAGGTTCTTATCCAAATCATCTTAGAAAATCAGCATCAAAATCTGTTTACCATTCATGCACACAAATTTCATATTCCCTTCTCAAACAACTGAATACGAATCTAAGGACATATTCTCCAACAGCTGCATGTACCCGTGCAAAGTACAATGATGTAAGTCTTACGGTCTTACCCCAGTTTTGCTGGATCCCTGCCCCCCAGTCAGCTGTTGCCCATAGCTGTCCCTACTGAGGCCTGACTGTGGTGGTGCCACACCATTGACAACCCCAGAGACAGCCGTGTGTGTAGTGTAGAGCTGAGGCTGCATCAGTGGTGACGTCCCCAGGCTGTCCCTGCTGCGCTCCACCACACTGACCTCTGCAGGCTGGGAGATGACTATGGAGGCGGTGGGGGTGGGGACTGTGGTACTGGGCACCTTCCCCAGGGTCCTGTACACCTCCGACACTCGCTGATGCAGGTCTGCCAGACTAGTGGGGACAGGCTGGACCGGTGCTGCTAGGGTATGGGGTGGATTGTTTCAGTTCCAACAGAGGGACTCTTATGTTTCTTAAGGGATATGAACATTGAACTTTTATGTTTCTTAAGGGATAGGAACATTCCACCACACTTGAAATCACTTGTAGCCTGACCAAATTATTCTAGATTTAGGATTGAGCATGATTAGGTAAAAATTGCTATTTTGATTTTGTACTCAAAACAAATTTTCCATTCAAACTAGATGTACTACCACTCGACTATGATACACAAATGGTACCAGTTCCTGCTACCTTGTTGCTGAGGTGCTCTCTGGTCCCTCTGTCTGGGAGGAGACAGGAGAACAGCTGGCTGCAGGGGTTGAAGGTGAGTGGGGATGGTCTTTTCTCTGGGTGCCGTGCTGGCATCTGTGGGGGTTCAAACAGTTTCCCGACAGACCACACATTGATAGGTAGCTAACTTACCACTCAAACTCGAATCATCCACTCACAGCCAGAAGATGGATAATTTTATCAAGAAACCAAAAACACTGTAGAAGCCAGTTAATTGCACAATGAAATTTACCACAATCCCGTGGTGGTGCCCAGATAGTTGCACGAAATATGATGGCAAATGGGGTGTGCAATTAAGCAGCTTCTACTAGTTTTTATTATACGTTTCTTAACTTATGTCCTGACCTTTCGCAGGAATGACATTCATGTTTATGTTACTGCTAGGCAATGTACTTTACCAAATAACAACTATTCTGTGAAGTTAAACTTATATACCTGAAGAATCATACATTACCTGAAGAATCACTTGGTGCAACACTCTGTGCTGACATTTCTGTGCTGACATCTATGGATCTATTTCCTGAGCCTTTCATCACAGCATATAGTGTGTGCTGAATAGAGAACAATACATCACACTTTAAATTTTAATCTAATGTACTAAAAAATGTTTCACATTAGCACACAAAAATAAAATAGATTGTCATCTGATAAGCATGCATGAGTTTTGAACAAGAGGGACAATATGCATTTGTCTAAGGCTTGTTGAACTTATATCAAACCAATTTAGTTCCATGAACAACTGAGGAGTAGACAGAAGCACATTATCTACAGCTTCATTGTCCCTTGATTTGAACAGGTGAGCAACATTACAAACGGGTATCAATGTCGCAACCTCTTGGTCCAGAGACAGGGTCACAAAACACTGAACAACACAGTCACACTACTAAACAAAGGAGACTTCCAAAACCCTACCTTAAGATAGTTGATCTGTTCCTCAGTCTTAGCCCTGTACTGATCAAACTCTCCCCTCAGCACAGTGTACTGCTCCTGGGTGTTTATGATATCCTACAGGAAAACATGAATTTCACAATATACTTATTGGTATCACTCTAGCTACGAGTAATGGTTGGTGTGTTCAAGAAACATTGGCACAATCCAACAAGTGTTACTTTGTACTTACAGCTGTTAACACATCCACAAGAGCTCTCTGTTCTGCTATCTCCTCCATCAAGTGGTGTCTGAGGGTGGCTTCTGAGCGCAGCTGAGATTCACTCTACAGCAGCAGAAACAGACCATTGTCAGGATGTCATACAAAAGCAAAGTGTGTCAAACTACTTACAATATTCACATTACTACTATCAGATTACCATCTTGTGCATTAAGAACAACACCTATAGTCATATAGTTCTGTTGGAACAAATAGATAGAGGTAAAGCCATTTTCAGGCCATAGGGGCAGTGGGTTGCTATCCGATGCAGGGCTCAAATACACTTTTGGTTTGTGTAACTGTAAGCCTTTTCTAATGACAGGTAACAGTGGATTGAAAAGCAGCTTGCACTGGTGCAAGTTTGGTCTGAGAGTACTTGCACCACACCAGTTTTACATGCACAAACGTGCCTATGCATGTGGCATTTTGAGCCCTGCAATGTGTCCAGGACACAGTATTGGAAAACAGAGTCAATGCTTCTCCTTCCACTGCCCTTAACTTCCCCAACAAAAATCAGTTATTTGTTTTAATGAGGAAAGTTGTTCATGAAATAAGATTCCCCAGGACACGATGTCTAGCTAGGGACACCAGGAATCAAACCCATGACTTCTCGAGTCTCGTAACTAACCACTCAGACATCAAACTAAACACTCTGCCATTCAGCACCACAAATTAAGAGACAAGAGCTCTGATGCAATAATGTATAACTTTTTGTTATTAAAATACCTTTTATATCAAACTGACTGAATTTAGCCCCAATGGGGCATGAATAAGCAATAAACTTCATTTTCTTCTCATTGTTATTGTCATTGTCGCTACAGATAAGTTGATAAGTTGATGAGTCATGTTAGAAAGGGAATACCTCCTTGATGTGCCTTGTGAGTCTGGTGATGGCCTCCAGCAGGGACGTGGTGTAGCCCCTGAGGGTGGGGGACTTGTGTTGCTGGGGTGGGGGAGGGGTTGGCATACCAGCCTGGTGCTCATAGTCTGCTATCTCAGCTTCTAGGTTATCCATTACCTTAGAATAAGAAATGGAATTATGTCAAAGAAGGTTAGTCCCCCCCCCCCCCGTAGTGTGGATATCCATAGTACTATTTGCACCCCCTGTAGTGTCCGTACCTCCAGTAGTATCTGTATCCACGGTAGCATCCAATCCCAAAGTACATCTAGTGTCCGTACCCCCAGTAGTGTCCGTACCCCCAGTAGCGTCCGTTCCCCCAGTAGTGTCCGTTCCCACAGTAGTGTCTGTACCCCTGGTAGTGTCCATACCCCCACTTTTATCCATACCCCCACTTTTGTCCGTACCCCCAGTAGTGTCCATATCCCTACAGTAGTAGGGTCTGTACCCCCAGTAGTGTTGATTTCCCCAGTAGTGTCCGTACACCCAGTAGTGTCCGTACCGCTATTACCTCATAACAGGCTAAAGCAGTTCCTTCCACTCAAAAGCTTTAAGTAAGAGAAATACTAGTAGCCTGAAAACCTTTCTCTTGATTAAAATCAAGTATCCTCCTTACTTGTTTGAGTTCGTCCAGTTTGGTGAGTGACAGAGAGCTGAGGTCCGTGTGGTCCGCTGCACCGGCCCTACTCCTGGTACGGCTGACCTTGACTGTGTCATTGATGGCCTGGTTTGTGAGACTAGTGGAATCCACATCTCGTACTGGGGTCTGTGTATTCACTGCTGTAGGCTGAACATTAGTTACACTGTCATCAGCTAATGGTTAAACTTTATCTTTGACTATCATCTATCTTTATCATGATGTGTCCTGTAACCCCCTGTAGTGTTTGTAACATTCAAGTTTCTACATTATACATACTGTAATTACATGAACATTTGTACAATGCTATTCTTGGGAATTAGCTGTACAATCATCAGATACATTGCAATTAACTATCAACTAACTATGAAACACTAAAAGCATGATTACAAAGGATCTGTAACACCTCTGAATGTTTTGCTTTTCAGTAAAAGACTTCATCGCAATTAAGTATTTACTTATTGTCTTCTTTGAAACTTGAACAACCTAATATCTTCTTCCTTTTTTTTCTCCATGTGCAATTTTTACTGTTTCCCTTACCTGTACCTGACTTGTGTTGACTGTCCTAACAGGGTTAGAGCTCTCCACTTGATGAGAGGTACCAGCCTGTAACATGGTACTGGTAGCTGCACCTGTCATACAGATCACACAGTACTTAAACTCAATACACAGAGTAAAAGATGAAAAGAAGATTCATATACATGTATCAAACATTGCCTATAGAGGGAAATTAAACCATGTTTTCAAAGAAAATCAAAATAGAGAGATCAGTGGAACGTAACAAAATTCTTTATAAACTACATAATTTGGTTGGAGTCTAGGATGCTGTGTGAAGCTGCATGCAGCCTACATTGATTTAATTTTTTTCTCATGTAAAAGGCATTCAACATGACAAAAAGTTTTAGGGTTAAGATTCTTGAACAGGTTAGTTGAGAGAATATACAAAAAATGTAGATTCTTTGCATTGCTGGTAGATAAAGGGGGGAATACTAAACAACTAGAGTTCGGCGACCTCATACCTCCATGAATATTTAAAGCTTTTGTTAATTTCATGCAAATGACTTCATGCAACATTAACATGATTTATGCATGGTGTTATTCATCATTGAATAACGTACAGTACACATGTCACAAGTAAAATTCCCAATTCAGATCATCAATCATTAAGTTATTTGCAATTTTTGCATAAATTATGCAAGTAAGTTCCTCATTTGCATATTTGATATCTGCATATGTTCCACCGATTATAATTAACAAGTGTTACATTTATCGAAGTCCAGTTATTGCAAATAATGGAATTATACAATTTCCTCATTAATTATGCAAATTAATTCCTCATTTGCATAAAATGCATATCATTATGAACATCTTTGCCCAAGCTACTTGCATACCTAAAATGCAGGCAATCCGTCGTTCCTTTCTGCAGTTATCCTCTTTGGAGTGTCTTGACAAAAACACCCCTGCAGTTCCACAATTAAATGTTAGGGGACTGAAACTTGCCCCACTTTGTCATGACGTTAAAAGCTATCTACCACCTAAATGTCACGACCATATCACATCTGAGACGAGAGATACATTGAAAAAACTGCTATGATAGAATATTCTCATTAATTATGCAAATGTACTCCTATTTTGCATAACTAGTATTTTATCTTGTACAACATTGTCTAAGGTACCTACATACCAAAAATCATGAAAATCCATTGTTCCCTTCTTGAGTTATCGTCTTCAGAAGTTTTTGACAAAAATGCCCCTGCTATCCCAAAACTAGACGCTAGGGGGCCCAAACTTATGTCATTTCTTTCTGAGCACAAGAGCTATCTAATACTCAAAAATCGTGACCATAGCATGTTCAGAACACCAAGATAGCAAAACCGGAAGTTCCGCTGCAGTACCAAGGGGAGCTGCTAGGGGGCCCAGAATCTAATCATTTCCAGCTTTCATCACACCCTACCAACACACCAAGTATCAAACCAATCCACCCAGCCGTTCTTGAGTTATCTTGTTTACACACAGACACACAGACAAACGCGGGGTAAAATATAACCTCCATGACATTTCATGGAGGTAATAATTCAAGTAATCACTTTGAATACACTATACCTTGCTGTCCCTGCTGTTCCCCTGGGATTGTGCTGAGGGTGCTGTCCTGCTGTCTGAGGATACTGTCCTGTTGTCTGAGGGTGCTGTCCTGCTGTCTGAGGGTGCTGTCCTGCTGTCCGAGGGTGCTGTCCTGCTGTCTCTCTTGTTCCAAGAACCTTCGGAAACGTTGCAGGTCCAGCCTGGACTCAAACTGCTGTGAAAGTGTCTGTTCCTCGCCAGCCTCTCCTGCACATAAACAATGTAGTCATCATCTTTAGCACAAACGTAGAACATTCTTTGCAATTTTCACAAAAATTTGTTGTGTGAGAAGAAATATTATAGATACATGTAAAGCTAAAGCAGTACTGTAAACGCATTTAAGTATGGGAGGATTTAATTTTGCGGTAGTAGGAAAATATAGAGTGTTCACAGTGGTTTTGAGCTTGCGGCAGCGACGCTCCGCAAACTTATTTGCATTTACACCACTGTAGTCACATACTGTAATGGAAAACGCAGAAGACAGAAGGAAAATGTTCACAGTGGTTTTGAGTTTGCGGTGAAGCGACCACCGGAATAATTGCAAACATAAAACCACCACCAAAGTTATTAACAGTATACGAGCGGCATTCTCATTCCCAACTTTTTGTATCTTACTACCTTGCTCTCTTTCTGCATCTACTTCATTCAGAGCACTCTGGTCCATAATGGATTGACTCAACATGGAGAGCTGGGTGGGCTGCTCAGGGGGCTCTATCACTGGGCCTCTCCCACTGGGGTTGTCAGGGGCCTTGGTCACATTGGGGAACCCTGTATATCTCTGTGGCAAGAAAAACCAACAAAAATATTCAATGTACGAAAGACAAGAATCTTTTAAAAATTTAGATATGGCCTCCTTCGTTCAATATTGACTGTGGTAAAAATAGTAAAATCCTAATTGATATCAGCCCTACAGCTTTGACAATGACTTAACAGTCCTTTATAATTATGAAAATGACAGTCACTGCCACATACGGCACATCTGTAAGCTGACTCAGGTCTGTTGTAAAGTTCTTTTCTCATGACCCACTTTTCTTCTACCGTGCACATCAGCCTGGTTTCTTCCAATTTAAGCTGCCTGGACAGTTTGCATTTAAAGCTGGATCTGTTATTTGCAAGGTCCTCCCAGTGCTCTGTGTCAACGTTAAGAGCCAATGTTTAAAATTGACCCTGGTTTTATGAGGCTTTATTTAAGAAAATCCAGTATGCCCAGTGGTCTTCTTGGGCAGTTTTGACTGTTGTTGTTATAGGAATAGACATACCTTTGGGTCATCTCCAAACAAGTCTCTGACCACAGCCATGACACGGTCAGACTTGGACAGGACATCCTGCAGCTGGTAGGTTAGAAACATGTTAGTCAACATGGAGTGCTTGAAATTCTTTTCTTTTTTTGCAAATAGGCACACAGCTGTATATACCCTAAAACTAGGTGCACAGAAAACATTTGGGCTGTACATTCAATATACAAATGTACAGGGAAGTAGAATGTCAGCAAAACCTATTTTCAGCTTTTAAAAAATTGCACCCAGATTTTCTACCCCTGCAAATACAGTCAGCAAGATGTTGGTTATGCAATACATGTATTCTCTACGACAAGAACAAAAAAAAGTCATGTGAACTGCTGCTGACATGGTTAAGACTGATTTCATGGCTTTGTGCATCTTCATTGTGGTATCATAAAAGCCATGCCCTACCTGACTGTGATCATACAACACTTCCCTCAGAAGTGCAGCTTTCCGCTTCTCCACTGTTGAAGGGGTCTTCGGTCGAGCACGAGCTATATAATTGTAGTTGAAACAATGATCTGCATTTCACAAATAACTATTATTTGCAATTTAGTATTTGATTGTATCCTCCTTTATGTTTCACAATGACACCAATTTAGAAATGTCTTTTACAGAACACATCGTAGTTTTAATGGTTGAGTTTAATAAACAAACAGGAACTTGTCCACATTTAGCTATAGCCACCCCACATCTGTAAACCAGTATGACTAGTATGAGTGAATAAAGAGACACATCAAACTTTTCAAAGTGTCTGACAGATGTGTCAAATAAGTTATAGCAGGCAACATCTCCTTGTTTCTACACTGATAGACAGTGTTGTGTTGCCACTTGAAGTTGTATTGGTTGTGGGATTAGACAGCAGGGACAATCCCAACTTTTCAAATGTATGTGTTGAGTTTGACAATTTGTACATGTACATGGCACATGTATGTAATGACAGCTATTTAACCTTTCTGTATCATCATCTTCTGGTTCTCCAGTCGGATCACATCCAGGTTCTTGGACTGGTGCACCTCGTGGCGGTGTTTCTGTAATGGAGAAGAATATCTCACTCTGATTGTACCATTTTATCAATAGTTGACATCTAGTTCTTTGTTTTATCATTAGTGTACCAATATTTCAATGTGCGATTCTGCATCTGAAGTTGCAATTTGAGGAGCATTTATAATAGCCTGAAGTCCAGTCTTGTTACATCTAGTTTGCTTTTAACAATCACTTATTCACTACTCGCTGAATAAGTACAAACATGAACTTACAATCTCTTCATCTGTTGCTTTGTGTACACTGAGGTCGGAGGTTGTGTCCTAGAGAAAAAAAAGGATGATGTTGATCGGCCGGAATGAACATAACAATACACTTAATACATAAGACCATATAGTGATATACTTAAAAAATACATAACATGTTTAAGTGAAACTAAACAAAACTTATGATCAGTGGAGGGTCTGTTGTTCAATGTTAAATGATACAGCTAATAGGTTTGAAAATACATATAACTCAATGTAGGTGTATTGTATGTGTTAAAACATTGTGACTAACTAAGGCCTCAACAAAGAAAATAGTCCTTGTCTCAATCATTGTTTTGGTTTGCATAACAACATCCAGATGGGGTTTGTTTTCTTTTTGTGGGCCTTTGACATATTACCTAGAATTCCTGCACATGTGTTCTGATCTGTTCCTTGATCTCACACATTGTTTTGCTTACAAAAGTAACGATGGGAAGTTGTAACTGTAGTGTAAGAACTCACATCCCAGGGTGGTGGTGAAGGCTTGTATCTGGGCTTTCTCCTTCCTTTGTTGGATCCGGTGCTAAAGCGTTGTCGCGGTCGGGATACGCGAACAAACGACATCTTGCTCACTCTTGTGTCTTCTTGGAACATACATGAAGAAAAGGCGGCACCAAGTGTTAGAAATACCGCCTTATGTATAATTCAGTAGATAAGAAAGCAAGAGCAACTAAAATGGTGACGCCTTGCCCCCCTCCCCCACTAGCAACGAACATAAACACGTGCTGAATATTGCTTATTTTGGGCATATTTAGCTCACTATAGAATTTCAAGTTTACTGATCAAGACATATATACTTACTGGATAAACTAATCTAGCAGAATTCCAACGTCAGACGTCAAAAACTGCTGCAGTAGACTTTGCTGGTGAAACCATCGTCTGAATCTCCCGCTTGGCCGCAGCACAGTGGTGTAACCTCTGACCTTATGACGCTGGCGAAAATAATTCCTTCAAAAATTAGTAAAATCACAACTAACTAAACGTCCTTCTCTTAAGAGTATGGTAATTATTTTATTCAGGACAAGATGAAAACACGAGAGTTCTATGTCTGAGGCATTAATTTGTTTTCCTTTTTGTTGAGAAACATTTGGCGAATTGATATCTTTAGGGAGTGGACTGTGTGTCCTCCAGCCTCGATCTGATTTTCAGCGGGAACTAAACTTTTGCAAGAAAGTTTTGACTGTCCGAGACGATATATTTTTATCAAATGTCTCACAAAGAAAAGTATATTTCAGTGAGAGTGTTTGAATAAACCGTTTTTCTTGATAAATTCTTCTGCCACCGGTGGACATGGTTTCTCCTGGTGGACTCAAACAAGTTGACCTTGATGAGTTGGCTCA
Organism: Branchiostoma floridae x Branchiostoma belcheri; assembly: GCA_019207045.1. Classification (NCBI taxonomy): domain Eukaryota; kingdom Metazoa; phylum Chordata; class Leptocardii; order Amphioxiformes; family Branchiostomatidae; genus Branchiostoma; species Branchiostoma floridae x Branchiostoma belcheri. Next base: position 9,772,608 of record CM033037.1, on the reverse strand, counting down.
GAACTTCACAGCTTGGCAAAAGGTGAGAAAGGGGGTGTGGTTCTTGATTTACTCGCATCATTCTTTACTGTTTGGGTGAGTCCAATTTTTGTGTTGGATATTACAGTTAAACTACTTTAATAATTCTTTATTGTTAGTGTCATTTGGAGCGGACTCTATTCATATTTGAAAATGAAAAGCCGAAACATTATTGAAAATCAATGGATGTCCCCGACTGGCTGGCTCCAGCATTTTGGCTCAGCATTTTGTGTGGTTGTGTGAGAAGGTCCTATGTTTGACTTTTTTTGCCATCTATGAAAAATGAAAACATTTGTTATTCCCTCGACACAGGCCACAACCAAGGTAGCCCAAGAGAACAGCGCCTTACAGGTGCAAGTGAGAGGACTGACCAAGCAGCTACAGGCTAGTCAGGACAATGAGAGGGTCAGGAGGGATGGTACGGCCTTGAGTTCCTGTTATTCTGCTCGAAAACTGCTGTTATCCTAACGCTAGTTCACCTTTATCCGCGAGGTAGCCTATATCCATTGTTTTTAACAACAAGGTATTTAGGGATCTTAAGAGGACGAATGGTGGTTGCAAATTTTTCGAAAATATTGCAATTTGAAACCACCTTCCGTCGAATTGATAATCCTAAACACCCAGTTCTAAATACAAGGGATATAGGTTACCCTGCAGATAAAGGAGAACTAGCGTCACATTGAATATAAAAATTGTGACTTATGACTATATTATAATGGTATGAAGATAATCATGTTTATTAAAATTCATTACACCAGCAAGTCTTTTGATGGAACCCTGTTGTTCATGTAGAGATCAGTGTGCTACAAGGTCTTGTGGACAAGTTACAGGGCACAGTGGCTAAAAGGTGTGATTTGGAAGGTGAGTCCTACATTATTGGTATACTAGTACATTGTCAAATTGTAAACAGTGTATCTGGTTACAACAAATGAGATTCTTCCAAGTGGATTGAAAAAATATGTGACTGTACAATCATCTTAAAGTTGTGTCATCATGTCTTAAAAAGTGTCTTTCCTTTCTTTTACAGATGAGAACATACAATTAAAGGACAAGATTTCCAACCTCCTAGCTGAAATGGACAATCTTAAACAGGTTTTTCATTTCTGATTGCTATGTTTGATGTTTATCGTCTGCACATTCATGTTGACATGCATCAAAATGATCACTATCTTTCCTCTCAACGTCTGCTTGAATATCAAAATATTGGTATGAAACACAAGAGCATTCGAGTAGAAACGGTCCCCTGGCTCCCGGGATTTGAACCTGGGCCCACGAGCTTAATAACCCAATGCCATAACCGTTAGGCAAAAAGGTCCGGACCATTTGGACTGGTCAGTTGGTGGCGCTTGAACCCCACTGTTACAGGTACATTGAAATATCTAAAACTATTGTCTCTGTTCTCTGACTTTCCTTAGGAACATGCTAAGGAGTTGTCAGATGCCAGTCGAACTCTGCAGTCTGTAAAGGAAGAACATAAGGAGCAACTGAAGCATTTCAAGGATAATGCAGCCAAATTAAGTGAGCAGTCAGAAATGTTGTCATTTTCTGTAATAAGGGCTAGCAGAATGCAGCAACTATCAATGTGAATTTAAATTCAATATGCCATACATTTTTCTTTTACTATAAGTTATTTTAAAGTGGTCATAGCCCGCAATACCTAGCCTGTGTACCATCCAATTTCGACCAGGCATCCTTGCACTTGCGATCACTGCAAAAAAATCTTTTTAGGGCAGCAAGTGCAAGGAGCCCCAGTAGAAATCAGATGGTACACAGGCTACACAATACAACTGTCTCTTATAGTATTTTTTTGGCAAACCGCAGCCACTAGGACTCGAGGGTATACTCTCTATGCAGAAATTGTCTTGTGCACATTTAACATGTACTGTATATGTTTGCATGTACAGGAGCGCACTCTCACAATTGTAAAAGGTACTTACACGCATTCATACACAGATACACACACACACTTACACTATCAAAGTGCCCACTCCTTCCATTACAGTATAACCAACACATCAATTTTTGTTTCCATGTATACAGAGAGGGAAGAAGGTGCTCTACTGCAGCAGACTGTTCAGCAGAAGAACTCTGAGCTCCAGCAGCTCCAGAAACAGCTGGAGGACCTGGAGAGGGACAAACACTCACAGATAGTACAGCTGAAGATGGCTGTGCGTCCCATTCATATGTCTTGCAAAGAGGCTGCGGCCACCTATATACTGGCACAATTTCTTGGAGAATTTTTGTGGGCAACTGAAAAGGGTAGATGGTACATGCACTCAAAAATGTAAAAAAGATCATCTCAAACAAACTGTCAAATGTCTGGGTCAGTTTTCCATTTGTCAGTCTATTGTCATCTAAATATCTTGGAATTACTTTTCTAATTCTCCCATACTTGTTTTTTTTCTTGCAGTATGACACCAAGTTGCTAAAACTACAGAAACAGACTGCAGCATTACAGCAGCAACAGAGGGGACCATCTTCAGCTAACCATGAGATCTTCAGACAGGTATGGTAAATTTCATTTTACTGGTTTGACAGTAACTATATTTCCTTACAGCCCATTAACTAAATAATTTCATCAGTACGCAGTATATATCATGTATGAATTGCTTTTACGTTTTTGTGACTCATCCCACTTCTCACATTGTGGCAGAAATTGCAAGCTCTGAAGAATCAAAGTGAGCAAGAGAAAGGCGCCCTCAAGAGGACCATTGGTGAACTGCAGCAAAAACTAAATTCTGTACAACATAGTCACAGCTTGAAGAGGAGGAAGCTGTAGGTGCATGAAAAAAGGAAAGCCTGAGTGTTACAGTCATTCTTCATGAGACAATTACAAGCCTAGAGTAATCAATATTGCTTCCTTAGAAACATAAGAACATGATGAATTGACCTGTATTGTGAGCCCTCTTACCGTAATGTTTATGCATAATAAGAAATGTGACAGAAATATGCATAAGTCTTTGACTTCCTTTATTTACACTGGTTGAAGTCATTACATGAACTGTAATAGAATATTTTTTTGTAGAAATAACTAGAAAATAATCTTGACAGCTGTTTGGATCTTAGTTCTTTTCATAGCACAAGGCCTTTCTTGTTACATTATCCTTACAAACTTGGCCCATTGATTGACTATGTTACCAAAGTAGGGACAGAAACGTTCATCAATGCAAAATTCTGCTTGAAGAAATGGTGTAGCATGTAGGGTCTCTGTGAGAGTCCTGGATATTCCATCCCAGATTAAAAGTTTGTGTGAAACTCCTTCCTTGTTGTTATACATTTCCTAATTAGATTGTTGAGGTGGTAATGTCGCATCAGTCCAATGTCCCTGTAGAAATGTAAAAATACATGTTCAAACCAAACAATCAAAATTAATGTACTACATGTTTCTCTTATTGTCTGTCTTGATACAAATAGTGCTTTCTGACAGCATACAAGGGCGGACTTACTCTTACTCTTAGCAATAAGCATGTTGGATTCTTTGACTTGCAGAGGTTTGAGGACCCCCATACACATAACCAAAGACTTGGTGTCCCATCCAAGGTACCGGTACTAGTAATCAGAATAACCACACGTCATATTTGTGAATTATTTTTCATTTCCAAGACAAAGCAATCATCTGTTTTCACTTTGCTATGACAGTATTTCCATACCTTCCAAGAAAGCAAAGGAGTCCAGTTCTTCTATGGAGTTATCTGAAACAAATAAAAAAACACATCAGGACAATCAAAAGTTTGATCAAAAGCTAAGATGTTTGTTTAACATGCTTCTATGAATCATCAGCTACAAGAGGATAACTTACAGCAAGCACACAAACAGCATATCCACATCTACTAAGGCAACAGCATGTAAATTCTATGGATGACATCACTGCGCTCATTAATTTTTGCCTGATTTAAAATAATTTTTTTTCTCTTCAGGGATTGTCAGACTGACCAAAATGGGCAAACGTGTTGTAGTAGAAGTGATACTAGGGACTATAGCTGCAGAAGTGAAACTTGTTGGATAGTTGTAAAGGTGTACCCGTCTTCTTTTTTTTTTCGCTATATCATTAGTTTTGCATTCTGCATAGGATGTCATCCATAAAATTTACTTGCTGTGGCAAGTACCAAGGAGCTTTTTGCAAGTACTGATAGCAAAATCGACCTTTTCAAATAATGTGCCTCCTGAAAAATAAGCTCGCTCGCAGATTTCACTATGCATGTGCAGGCAATAGGAATTGTTGGTAATATGTCAAAGTAAAGACCAATGAGACGTAAATAATCTCGTCTCAACCATTGCTTCAGTTTGCGTGACTATGTCCAGAACGTTCTGGTGCTTACAAAATGGCGGAATGTTTTACAAGTCTGGGGCCTTCAGGTCTCGGACCGGCGTTTCTTTTATAATTTCGGAGGTTGGCGGACAGCCTCAGGCCGAAGGGCTACAGTTCCGCTAGTAAACGTAGGACGCGAAACTTAATCAATATAGTGGAAAGCCGTTTACTGCCTCTTTCCGACAAACCTATTGGTATCGTCTGTTGTCTCTTTATTTTGGGTAGAATATGTAGTAAAATTTTAATTTTGGACCCGAAAACTATCATTTTTTAACACTTTTTTGATCAAAGCTGCTTGGGAAAAACGAATTTTCCCAGGATAACGGCCTACGTGGTAGAGAAGCTAAATTCTTCATGTTTGTGTAAAATGAAAATAAAAAAATTCCATGTGATAACTTTTTTGCAATCTCCGATGACGTCATTTCTTCGAAATCGCGTGAAAAACGATGCTATTTGGGTCATCAGGCGAAAAAACCGCATCACCGTTGCAGCGGACTAATACAAAAATGGTTTCGCTGGCCGACCAACTACTCCTCGCACAAAAACAATACAAACCACGGGCTTTTCAGGAAATACGACAAATTTATGCTCAGCTATAACGATCACCAAGCAATAGGGAGCAAAAGTTAGGGAGACAACAGCGCACTTCCGGCCTATTACACCACCCTTCCGCCAACTCCGGTCAGATTTGAACTCCGACCCGGAACCTTCACCTTTTACATATTAATATTAATACCCACAATTCCCGTCGCCTGAACATTCGTAGTGAAATCTGCGAAAAAACGTATTGTTGTAAACATCTATTGATATCTTTATACATTGAGTAGAGTAGAGTAGAGACTGAGTAGAGTTCTTCGGTTAAGTAGGAAGAAGCATCATAGCTCTGAAAAAGAGACCTACCTATATCTTTCTTCTGAAGTGTTTTCCTCTTGCCCTGCCTGGCGTGTACATATGCTTCCTTGGCCAGTGACTCTATGAATAATTCCTGAAACAATGACATGGTTTAAAACAGGATACCCCATAAATAAATATCAGACACGTTGTTAAACTATGTATAATGTATCTGTATCTCGCAGTACAGTACCGTTGTTTTGATCGTGCATGTTTATGATTAAGAGGGGGAGGGGGGCGTTCTCACCGTCGCTTTCGATATCAACAAGACGGACTCCTGGCTGGCCAGTGTGACGTCAGGGTCCATTTTCATCATGGCCTTGATCCTGGTGAGAGGCAGCTTACTCAGCCGCTCCGGCTTGTCTCCATCCCCGCTCAGCTGCGACTCAGAGTTGGGAGTTTCGGGCCGGTCCGTGGCGGCGTCTGCGATTTCTCCATTCTCAGCTCCCGCCATTTTCTTGACTTGGTGCCGACTGCGCATGCGTTCTGAGGGGCTTGTGGGATATCCTAACAGGTGGGTGCACCTGTCCCGCCCAAGTATCAAGGGAAAAACAACTACATTTTCCACCTTTGAAAAAAATGGAAGAAATGCTATAACTTCCACTGAAAACATATTTCAAAACTCCTATCCATGGGAAATTCTGTTTAATGACTAGGAATGGTACAAAATGTTTTCCAGACCGTCCCATGAAATTTAAGATAACAAACGTCCAAGAGAAATTCCATGGAAAAAATTGCAGCAACACAATTTCGCACATTCGGTGATGGTGATAACCGATTCACACACACAATAATGTGCCCTGACCGTGTTATCGGGGTTTTTCTCGATACCCGTCGCAGCACGTCGCTCCTGGCAAATGAAGCAGAAAGTAATAACTCCTTGTTATCTGTGAAACGTCAAGATAACCGTGAAATAAGTGTGGCAAGGACAGGGCGAGTAGAGTTCAAAGAACTCATGTGGTGGCAGCTGCTGGATAGTTGTACATTGTAGCAAATAAAAGACAAAGGGCACCCTCGACATTGCCACCTTCTGATTTATTTGTCATATTGTCCCTGTGCAAGTGGCCCTACCTTGACTTTCAAGCAAAACCAATCGCAACCTTGCTCTTGGGTTAGTGCGATTTTTGTCCTAGCATTTCTGTGACTAGTAGTGGTGTTATACCTTATAGACTGATAGAGCCTATGTGTCCCAACTTTATACACCTAAGTAATACCAAGGAGCTTTTATCGTGGTAACACAGACAAATAATACTGTAAAACCCACCTGTTCCTACATTTTCAGTAGCGCAATGAAGCGAGAATAAGATGAATTCCCCCAAAAGAGTATAATTCTTGTGTTGGTTGACATTGTAAATATTTCATGTATCTGTCAACTATCATTGACAAACATCGACCTGTACTTAACCCAGTGTATGTTTACGTACTATGCGGGACTTCATTCATTCATAAAGCAAAAAATGGTGCATGATAGCAAATATTATAACAAAGAGAGGTGAATATAGATTCACATCTTTGCCACACTTAATAAGGCTGACACTTTCCTTACATCTGAGTAGAGCCATGGAGGCGGTAATACTTGGCTATCCCAGATGTAAGCTGTTATGCAGACAGAGTTTGCCGCTACCAGACTGTTTGACAGGGCATTCCATGATCCATTCAATAATCGTTCTGGGAAGTAAGTACTACATCGATATGTTACGTGACATTGTTTTGAACCAATGATGTTGTCCTCTAGTGTTGTTTGTGTTTTTGAAAGGATGGTGTAAACGGGGAATGGCGATGACATTGTTGACTCCTTTATATAAATTTATCATAGTTAGGCGTGACTGTCGTCTCCATTGCTGGAGATGACATGATATATACGAGGCTACGATTTGATACTACAACTAACTTATTACCAATTGATCTTGCTAGATAGATAGAATGCTACCAGGTACATAACCTACAATCAAAAGCCCGAATTCCATTGTTACATTGTCTGATGTTTTCTACAGATAAGCTTTTATGCGTATCCATACTATTCATACGTCATGTAATTCATATCATTAATATGTCAAATCACTCATGAATCAATCCAGGAGACATCGACAATAGATCTGACCTTTTACAAGAGGGAAGTGATTTCGAATTGATTGAGAAAAACTTAATGGGTGAATAAATAAATAATCACGCTCCGCAACATTTGAAAGACGCTGGCGAGTTTATCAAGGCGTTACAAATGTCAGTGTGGCACCGTTACGGAAGCATGGGGCTTTAATATATCTCTTATACGGGGATACGCACTACACGTGTACACCCTATCAGATACGCAAGGTTGGTGAGATGATTGTGTAAAGCACGTGTAGCGTGGAGACAGACAGCTTCAATTTCTGGCGTGACGTTCCCCAGGGTGAAACGCACTTTGTCTCCTCCATCCCTGAGACGACACTGAAATTACATCCACAATTGATTATTAATCAGCAGAAATGGATTCTGATGGCCTCCTCATTAGTCCGAATTACCCATCCGTCCCTGGGACAACAAACACCAGACCCTCGTTACGGGCCCATTAAGTCCTGATTACTAATTGAGGATGGAAGACTAATTAGTGCGTGCGCCGTTGCCAAGATATCTGCTTTACTGGTTCTATCATTTCTATTATGATGATCGGCTGGTGATAAGTTCTGGTATCGGCTCGGTAGAGCGGGGAAGACGGAGAGTCAAGTATCCTGAGGTTTCCGCACCGGCGAAGACGTATGTAGGGAGTCTTCAGGAGCCTTATAAGGACGTCATTTAGGACCTACAGGAGGAGTAACTCACGCACAGTCACGTGGGGGAAGTACATACACGGAGTAAGTCTCCTTGGCGAAAGGACATCCCTTCGCGTAGTCACGACCTAGTAATATCATTAAATCGATATTACCGGAATGTTACAGCGCTGGATTTGAGTCTGAGTAACAAGGTAACCAGGACGTCTTTACTTGGCTTGGATTGCAATTGGCCACAGGGATATATAACTGAGTCTTACGGCGTGGAAGCAATTTGAATCGTGGATTTGTGGAGACAAGTTTCCAACCACGGTGGACGGAGCACTGTTGGGACTGTCTAGTGCTCTTCAATACCCTCGTCTGTGACAATCAGACTGTTTTTAGGCTGTTATCCATATATTCATGGATGGGATGCCTGGAGCAGACTTGTGGCGCGAACTGGCCGGGATGTATCTCCCTTGCTGGTTGAACATCGTTACTGTTGTGGATTATCTGTGCCTAACGCTGATGACACCAGGTCTGATCGACGTACAGTGATATCACAGACCTTTATCGCTGTGACGTGTTTGCAGTGCACGTTTTGAAGGGGGCTGACGACTATTAGTATAACAGAGATTACAGTTAGAGACATGACAGCGGGTGTCGGTGTTACCAGGCGGAGACCAAGGCTAGGCTGCCTGCTTGTGACCGTGGCGACCGTTACGGTTTTATCGTCCACCTTCGTGGCACTACACTGGCTCATCTCAGAACATCTTTCCACAGAAGGACAGGGACGGGTACAGACTGAGCTGGCGGATTCTACAGGACCGGTGGGCTCTAAGATTGACCTTGACTTTCACGAGGCCGGGCCACTTCTGGATAGGAGAATCTTAAGACACAGGAAGTGGCGTAAGACTGGGAGAGAAAGAGCTCCGATAGATGACGAGGATTACAAGATGTACATGGATGCAGAGGACGAGTAAGATGACGACTTTTTGTCTTCAGAGCTAGCTATAGGATTTGGATAGTACCGCGTGATCAGAAAGCACGTCCAAACGATGTAATATCTGGGACTAGCTTAATAAGGCGTATCATCAAATCCATCCGACCACCGGGGAACATGACGCCTACCGTAGAATGCATGTCATCACTCCACTTGCAAACTAATAGAAAAACTCGCCCTAGCGATGCAGAAATACGACGTCGCCAGGGAATTCCGGCCGTTTTAATCTGGTTCTGGTCACAATTTCGGCCAAACATAATTGAATCATAACCGAAAGCGAGCGGAACTGGAAGCGGGTCTGTTGTCCCAGGGGTACAGTGTGTGGCCCCAGCAAGTCTCAGTCTCTTGTATTTCTATCAATTAGGATTCCTGCAATTTGATGAAGTGGAACCAGTATCGTCTGAAAACAGAACTCAGAGGGTTTTTTTCTGTTATCAACAGCGTTTTTCAATAAGAGTCGCTTTAATATCCTCCGGACTTTGTGAAATCGCCAGGATCAGTTTGCCGTAAAGCGTACATGCACCTGTCGTATTAAATCGCATTGGCCGTTGGAGGACGAAAGTGACCTTATCATTGGTGGATTATCTACTGTAGACAGGACGTACGGCGGGCACGAGGGTGACATTTTGTATCCGCTAGCTGACCAATTCGCCGTCCCCGCTGATTTATAGAATGATATACCCGGTCGTGTCAGTTCTTATTCCATGTAACGACAACATCACACGTTATCGTCGCTCTCCGTTTGATTGAGGGGGTGCGGGCGCCGACGTAATATCATCTTTAAGACACTCCTGTGATTCCTTACAGCGCCTTCTACAGTCAAAACGATCATCAAGAAAGGTCAAACCGTGCTGCAGCAAGGAACTTTGACCAAGAAATAGCCATGTGGATAGTTTGATGGATAGCTGTGTATATCGGCACGCATTCTAAGTTGGCTGAAACATTGTTGATATTTCTGACCATGTGTTTCAAGACATTAATGTTTAAGAAGAAAGATGTATGTGTTATAGTTACAGTGTGTGGATCGTCTGTTATTCCACGTTGGAACGGGCACGGACAATAAAACTAGTCTGAGTTTTACGCTAGTGTTGCATGCCTGGTGTATGTGTCCACAAATCGCAGTGTAGTACCGCAAAAGGCAAATGGTGTTTTTCAACTTCTTTTTTCGTCCCTTTTATAGACATATGTAACGACTCTATAGCTTTGGAATTTCATATGAAAATAGTGAACACGAGCTAATTAGATACCAAATTTATCTACAAGACGACATGTTGTTGGACAGACATGACACTGGCGTTATGATTTTAATTGCTTAGTCATTCGCATACACGATGGCAGAGACGCGACAAGCATAATTCTATTACTGTTCAGATTTTAGTGTTTTTTGTGTTCAAAGTTCTTGACAGAGGAAAGATGGACGAGATACTCTAAGAGTAATCTCCAAGCAGATCATACGGTGCCATAAGATACATTGTAGTATCAAAGCTGGCCAAGTAGTATAGCCGGCCAAAGGGAGTCAGAAGGGCTTCACTCCTTTGTTATCTTAATTTTGATACTATCTTATACTACCGTAGGATCTGCTTGGAGATTACTCTAAGAGGTGCTAGCATGCCTGAGAAGTGTTATAGTAAGGACGGGTTGTCATTATCAACACTGTGTGTGTATCCTTCCGCAGGGGCGCGTGCTTTCACACGATGTGACGTCACCTCATAGAGTCTGATTCATTAACCGAGCAGGAGGTGTTGATTGGTGCAGCCGAGCAATCTGTCTGGATTTCTGCTGTCAGAGAATACTAATACTGTCTTTGTGATTATCTTCATGGTTTAGTACTGCATACTTGTATATCATGGCGTAGGTTCGAAAAGCGCTTGTCCAAGGGGCAGGAATGTTCTCACCATTCTTTGAAAAGAAGCCAGGATAATCATTTTTGCTCATCGCATAATGTTTTCCTAGATGAAAGCATATGTAAGGGAGAGCCTCCCTCTCTATGACAAAGTTATTCAAGTAAAGCAGTCCACTTGTTCAAAATAGTCGCGTAGTGCTTCCATATACATCTATCTCTCATACCAGATCTGAACCATTTATGACATCCGGTATTAAATCGTACATCCGTTGTCTTGCAGACTCCATGATATATGTTCACATTACAGTCAGAGAAGAGTACCCCGGAACAATAATAGGATTATAGTCTATGACGCACTATCATAAAATTTTAGTTCTAGAGCGGAAGCTTAGAGCACAGCGACGTGCACTGCTTCACGAAGGTCCACGATCATTGTCTATATGATTACATGGAGATCTCGAGAGGAAGTTACATCGTTCTGTGGCCAATTATTCTCCTCGACTGACCGGGACAAAGTTATAAATGGATCTGCGTTGTGATAGGAGGGAAGTGTACATAAATGTGACCCTGATATTGAGCAGTATGAGTAAGGTTTGTATAGATGACTAGGTCATATATTATATGCTGAAGTTCGCGTTACCTGGCTGTAACGCCCATACACACAAGTGGACTTCTTTTAATAGACTACTATCCAAGCAGAAGTTCCGCTTCGGCTGTTGTTGTTTTTTTACCTACCGTTTGTTTTTTTCATGTCCACCGGCCGAAACGGTGGAAAACGGTACGAAATAGAAAGCCCGACAAAAACGTCTAAAAGCACGTCAAAAAACAGCCGGAACTGAACCTTTGCTTGGAGAGTAGTCTTCTACATTAAAATAAACGAATCAACAAACCAGATGTAATAATGCCATTCAAAGTGGAAACTAATTCGGGAAAGATCAAATGAGGCAAATCTAACAAGAGGTAATCTACCAGCAGAGTTCGTCTATTTTGTTCAAAATTTCTCTGCCTTATTGAGTCTTTTCGATTTAATTCAATTCTTTTCCAGCTAACAAGATTCAAACATATTCTGGCATTCAAAACGTCCTCTAGTCCTCTTCATTCGTGGCCCTTCTGTTGCCATTTCGGTCCAGTTCCTAAATCAATTCAAAGTTTACTATTCTGTACTTCAATTGGTGCATGAGCCAAGGGACAGTATTAGCCTGGCGGCGCATTACAGATAAAATAGGCCACGACAACTTTAAACAACGGCGACTCCGCGTTATACACGACGCAGAAGAATTAGAATTCTCCAGAGACTTTTAAACATTCATCAAGCCCTTCAAACCCTGACCCAAGAATCGTCCACGCGCAAATACGCCTGTGAAACGTCTCTTAAGGGTCCGAGGGATGAGGAAAGGTGACCGCCAAGGCGCTACTTCCCACCTTGGTCACGTCTTGTGATTACTCGAGTTGCCCCTTCAAATCGAATGTCTGCCGCGCTCGTCTATGATTAATATGTTTAGATCAAGGCACCTCAAAGGATCAAAATCAAATCATGTGAATCTCCGGGATGTGATTGCCCAGTGGAATGGGGAGATGGTGCATGATTGCGACTGCACAGTTCTTCTCAAGTTTTACTGACGCGCGGGATGGATAAAGACACCATACAAGCTCGCGGTTCCTTGCGACTTGCGGACTGCTCGTATATTAATAAAGACTGTTCAACAAGATAATAGATATTGTAACTTCAAGATATTAGATATTGTAACTTTGAACTGGGGAAATTAAAAACGTATGTTAAGTTTAAATTTAAACTTATACAACCACTGCTATTTCATCATCATCATAACTACACCTAGATAAACCCATCAGGGGTAAAGTAAGGGAGGAGACCCCTGGCTAAGGCGGGCAGACCCCTGGTTAAGGCGGGCAGACCCCCTGGCTAAGGCGGCCAGGTATCCAGTCAGTCTTCTACCTTGAAGAGCCAGTCTGAGCGTTTCACTGAACAAGGAATGACCACCCAGAAATCATACACAGCAAGACTCAATAACACGTTATGATAAGGATTCATTTTAATGCTCGATGCAACGTAGCTCCGCTATCTGTGCTTTTAAATTATTCCACTAGTGATGCAGATACGTTGTCGTTGGTTAGGTCCTCATGAGGCTATTCCTGTAGAGAGAAAAGTGCGGAAATGTAAATACACGTATAGTCCTTGTGGTGCCAGTGGAGTACAAGTACTAGTGTATTTGACTTTAATATCTCAAATTTTAATACGTCGAAGTCTGAAACGGGACGATTTTAAACCACAAGAGACCAGCTAGCTACGCTTAAGTAGCCCTACTCACCTCCAACATCTTCTCTAGCCACAGCTCCTTCAGTGCCTGGGCACCATTGACGAAGGGAAAGCTGCCGCCGTAAGTTGGGCTGAGGTTGAAGTCATATCTCGGCAAGTAAGCACCCGATTTCAAAACGGTTTGCAGATTACAAATCTGTACCAACATACCTTTGTAATGATACCAAGTTTGACCGCCTAGCATACACTCTTAGCAATGTTGCCTCTAAGCACTACCCTAACCCTAACCCTAACCCTAACCCTAGCGGTTAGTGCTTAAGTCATATCTCGGCAAGTAAGCACCCGATTTCAAAACAGTTTGCAGATTACAAATCTGTACCAACATACCTTTGTAATGATACCAAGTTTGACCGCCGAGAATACACTCTTAGCAATGTTGCCTCTAAGCACTACCCTAACCCTAACCCTAACCCTAGCGGTTAGTGCTTAAGTCATATCTCGGCAAGTAAGCACCCGATTTCAAAACGGTTTGCAGATTGCAAATCTGTACCAACATACCTTTGTAATGATACCAAGTTTGACCGCCTAGAATACATTCTTAGCAATGTTGCCTCTAAGCACTACCCTACCCCTAACCTTAACTCTAACCCTTACCCTAGCGGTTAGTGCTTAAGAAATATCTCGGCAAGTAAGCACCCGATTTCAAAACGGTTTGCAGATTACAAATCTGTACCAACATACCTTTGTAATGATACCAAGTTTGACCGCCGAGAATACACTCTTAGCAATGTTGCCTCTAAGCACTACCCTAACCCTAACCCTTACCCTAGCGGTTAGAGCTTAAGTCATATCTCGGCAAGTAAGCACCCGATTTCAAAACGGTTTGCAGATTACAAATCTGTCCCAACATACCTTTGTAATGATACCAAGTTTGACCGCCGAGAATACACTCTTAGCAATGTTGCCTCTAAGCACTACCCTAACCCTAACCCTAACCCTAGCGGTTAGTGCTTAAGTCATATCTCGGGAAGTAAGCACCCGATTTCAAAACAGTTTGCAGATTTCAAATCTGTACCAACATACCTTTGTAATGATACCAAGTTTGACCGCCGAGAATACACTCTTAGCAATGTTGCCTCTAAGCACTACCCTAACCCTAACCCTAGCGGTTAGTGCTTAAGTCATATCTCGGCAAGTAAGCATCCGATTTCAAAACGGTTTGCAGATTACAAATCTGTACCAACATACCTTTGTAATGATACCAAGTTTGACCGTCTAGAATACACTCTTAGCAATGTTGCCTCTAAGCACTACCCTAACCCTAACCCTAACCCTAACCCTAACCCTAGCGGTTAGTGCTTAAGTCATATCTCGGCAAGTAAGCACCCGATTTCAAAACGGTTTGCAGATTACAAATCTGTACCAACATACCTTTGTAATGATACCAAGTTTGACCGCCGAGAATACACTCTTAGCAATGTTGTCTCTAAGCACTACCCTAACCCTAACCCTAACCCTAGCGGTTAGTGCTTAAGTCATATCTCGGCAAGTAAGCACCCGATTTCAAAACGGTTTGCAGATTACAAATCTGTACCAACATACCATTGTAATGATACCAAGTTTGACCGCCTTGAATACACTCTTAGCAATGTTGCCTCTAAGCACTACCCTAACCCTAACTCTAACACTAGCGGTTAGTGCTTAAGTCATATCTCGGCAAGTAAGCACCCGATTTCAAAACGGTTTGCAGATTACAAATCTGTACCAACATACCTTTGTAATGATACCAAGTTTGACCGCCGAGAATACACTCTTAGCAATGTTGCCTCTAAGCACTACCCTAACCCTAACCCTAACCCTAGCGGTTAGTGCTTAAGTCATATCTCGGCAAGTAAGCACCCGATTTCAAAACGGTTTGCAGATTACAAATCTGTACCAACATACCTTTGTAATGATACCAAGTTTGACCGCCGAGAATACACTCTTAGCAATGTTGCCTCTAAGCACTACCCTAACCCTAACCCTAACCCTAGCGGTTAGTGCTTAAGTCATATCTCGGCAAGTAAGCACCCGATTTCAAAACGGTTTGCAGATTACAAATCTGTACCAATATACCTTTGTAATGATACCAAGTTTGACCGCCGAGAATACACTCTTAGCAATGTTGCCTCTAAGCACTACCCTAACCCTAACCCTAACCCTAGCGGTTAGTGCTTAAGTCCTATCTCGGCAAGTAAGCACCCGATTTCAAAACGGTTTGCAGATTACAAATCTGTACCAACATACCTTTGTAATGATACCAAGTTTGACCGCCGAGAATACACTCTTAGCAATGTTGCCTCTAAGCACTACCCTAACCCTAACCCTAACCCTAGCGGTTAGTGCTTAAGTCATATCTCGGCAAGTAAGCACCCGATTTCAAAACGGTTTGCAGATTACAAATCTGTACCAACATACCTTTGTAATGATACCAAGTTTGACCGCCTAGAATACATTCTTAGCAATGTTGCCTCTAAGCACTACCCTAACCCTAACCCTAACCCTAACCCTAACCCTAACCCTAGCGGCTAGTGCTTAAGAAATATCTCGGCAAGTAAGCACCCGATTTCAAAACGGTTTGCAGATTACAAATCTGTACCAACATACCTTTGTAATGATACCAAGTTTGACCGCCGAGAATACACTCTTAGCAATGTTGCCTCTAAGCACTACCCTAACCCTAACCCTAACCCTAGCGGTTAGTGCTTAAGTCATATCTCGGCAAGTAAGCACCCGATTTCAAAACGGTTTGCAGATTACAAATCTGTACCAATATACCTTTGTAATGATACCAAGTTTGACCGCCGAGAATACACTCTTAGCAATGTTGCCTCTAAGCACTACCCTAACCCTAACCCTAACCCTAGCGGTTAGTGCTTAAGTCCTATCTCGGCAAGTAAGCACCCGATTTCAAACGGTTTGCAGATTACAAATCTGTACCAACATACTTTGTAATGATACCAAGTTTGACCGCCGAGAATACACTCTTAGCAATGTTGCCTCTAAGCACTACCCTAACCCTAACCCTAACCCTAGCGGTTAGTGCTTAAGTCATATCTCGGCAAGTAAGCACCCGATTTCAAAACGGTTTGCAGATTACAAATCTGTACAACATACCTTTGTAATGATACCAAGTTGACCGCCGAGAATACACTCTTAGCAATGTTGCCTCTAAGCACTACCCTAACCCTAACCCTAACCCTAGCGGTTAGTGCTTAAGTCATATCTCGGCAAGTAAGCACCCGATTTCAAAACGGTTTGCAGATTACAAATCTGTCCCAACATACCTTTGTAATGATACCAAGTTTGACCGCCGAGAATACACTCTTAGCAATGTTGCCTCTAAGCACTACCCTAACCCTAACCCTAACCCTAGCGGTTAGTGCTTAAGTCATATCTCGGCAAGTAAGCACCCGATTTCAAAACAGTTTGCAGATTACAAATCTGTACAACATACTTTGTAATGATACCAAGTTTGACCGCCGAGAATACACTCTTAGCAATGTTGCCTCTAAGCACTACCCTAACCTAACCCTAGCGGTTAGTGCTTAGTCATATCTCGGCAAGTAAGCATCTGATTTCAAAACGGTTTGCAGATTACAAATCTGTACCAACATGCCATTGGAATGATACCAAGATGACCGCCGAGAATACACTCTTAGCAATGTTGCCTCTAAGCACTACCCTAACCCTAACCCTAACCCTAGCGGTTAGTGCTTAAGTCATATCTCGGCAAGTAAGCACCCGATTTCAAAACAGTTTGCAGATTACAAATCGGTACAACATACCATTGTAATGATACCAAGTTTGACCGCCTAGAATAACACTATTAGCAATGTTGCCTCTAAGCACTACCCTAACCCTAACCCTAGCGGTTAGTGCTTAAGTCACATCTCGGCAAGTAAGCATCCGATTTCAAAACGGTTTGCAGATTACAAATCTGTACCAACATCATTGGAATGATACCAAGTTTGACCGCCGAGGAATACACTCTAGCAATGTTGCTCTAAGCATACCTTAACCCTAACCCTAACCCTAGCGGTTAGTGCTTAGTCATATCTCGGCAAGTAAGCATCCGATTTCAAAACGGTTTTCAGATAACAAATCTTACCAACATACCTTTGTAATGATACCAAGTTTGACCGTCTAGAATACACTCTTAGCAATGTTGCCTCTAAGCACTACCTAACCCTAACCCTAACCCTAAACCCTAACCTAGCGGTTAGTGATAAGTCAGATCTCGGCAAGTAAGCACCCGATTGCAAAAACGGTTTGCAGATTACAAATCTGTACCAACATACCTTTGTAATGATACCAAGTTTTGACCCGCGAGAATACACTATTAGCAATGTTGTCTCTAAGCACTACCCTAACCCTAAACCCTAACCCTCGCGGTTAGTGCTTAAGTCATATCTCGGCAGTAAGCACCGATTTCAAAACGGTTTGCAGATTACAAATCTGTACCAAATACCCATTGTAATGATACCAAGTTTGACCGCCTTGAATACACTCTTAGCAATGTTGCCTCTAAGCACTACCCTAACCCTAACTCTAACCCTAGCGGTTAGTGCTTCAGTCATATATCGGCAAGTAAGACCCGATTTTCAAAACAGGTTTGCAGATTACAAATCTGTACCAACATACCTTTTGTAATGATACAAGTGTGACCGCCGAGAATACACTCTTAGCAATGTTGCCTCTAAGCACTACCCTAACCCTAACCTAGCGGTTAGTGCTTAAGTCATATCTTGGCAAGTAAGCACCCGATTTCAAAACGGTTTGCAGATTCAAATCTGTACCAAATACCTTTGTAATGATACCAAGTTTGACCGCCTAGAATACCACTCTTAGCCAATGTTGCCTCTAAGCACACCCACACATAACCCTAATACATAGCGGTTAGTGCTTAAAGTATATCTCGGCAAGTAAGCACCCGATTTCAAAACGTTTTGCAGATTACAAATCTGTACAACATACCTTTGGAATGATACCACGTTGACCGCCGAGAATACACCTTAGCAATGTTGCCTCTAAGCACGACCTAACCCTAACCCTAGCGGTTAGGGGTTAAGTCATATCTCGGCAAGTAAGCACCCGATTTCAAAACGGTTTGCAGATTACAAATCTGTACCAACATACCTTTGTAATGATACCAAGTTGACCGCCGAGAATACACTCTTAGCAATGTTGCCTCTAAGCACTACCTACCCCTAACCCTAACCCTAGCGGTTAGAGCTTAAGTCATATCTCGGCAAGTAAGCACCCGATTTCAAAACGGTTTGCAGATTACAAATCTGTACCAACATACCTTTGTAATGATACCAAGTTTGAACGCCTAGAATACACTCTTAGCAATGTTGCCTCTAAGCCTACCCGAACCCTAACCCTAACCCTAACCCTAGCGGTCAGTGCTTAAGTCGTATACTCGGCAAGTAAGCACCCGATTTCAAAACGGTTTGCAGATTACAAATCTGTACCAACATACCTTTGCATATTATTTACCATGTTGATCGCCTAGCATACACCCACTCTTAGCAACTGTGCCTCATAACCACTACCCCGAACCCCAACCCTAGACCCCTAACCCTAACCCTAGCGTTTAGTGCTTAAGTCATATCTCGGCAAGTAAGCACCCGATTTAAAACGGTTTGCAGATTACAAATCTGTAACCAACATACCTTTGTATGATACCAAGTTGACCGCCGAGAATACACTCTTAGCAATGTGCCTCTAAGCACTACCTAACCCTAACCCTAACCCTAGCGGTTAGAGCTTAAGTATATCTCGGCAAGTAAGCACCCGATTTCAAAACGGTTTGCAGATTACAAATCTGTACCATACATACCTTGCATGATTACAAAGTTTTGACCGCGTATATAGAAACACTCTTAGCAATGTGCTCTAAGCCCTACCCCTAACCTAACCCTAACCCTAACCCTATCGGTTATTGTGCTTAAGGTATCTCGGCAAGTAAGCACCCGATTTCAAAACGGTTTGCAGCTGTACAATCTGTACCAACATTACCTTTGCAATATACCAAGTTTGACCAGCTAGAATACACTTTAGCAATGTTGCCTCTAAGCATAACCTAACCCCACCCCTAACCCTAACCCTAGCGGTTAGTGCTTAAGTCATATCTCGGCAAGTAAGCACCCGATTTCAAAACGGTTTGCAGATTACAAATCTGTACCAACATACCTTTGTAATGATACCAAGTTGACCGCCGAGAATACACTCTTTAGCAATGTTGCCTCTAAGCACTACCCTAACCCTAACTAACCCAGCGGTTTAGTGCTTAAGTAATATCCGGCAAGTAAGCACCGATTTCAAAACGGTTTGCAGATTGCAAATCTGTACAAACATACCTTTGTACATGATACCAAGTTTGACCGCCGGAATACACTCTTAGCAATGGTGCCTCCTAACGCACTACCCTACCCCTAACCTTAACTCTAACCCTTACCCTAGCCGGTTATGCTTAAGAAATATC